>CM077303.1:187931842-188531842 GCA_039655065.1 Glossophaga mutica
TTACAACAAATATTACACGTCATTTTGATTTCAGTATTACAATTTGTTAGTGAGATGGGTTGAACCATTGTCTGCGGCAGAAATCTTGATTCAAACGGGGATTTTCTGCTCATTCCATTGGAATATAAGACAGTTATTAGGAGGTTGCAGTATCACTGTAGCAGGTAAGTGATAAATGCAATAGTAGTTTGGAAAGAGACAATCTTTTTCAACATATGGTGATGTTTCAGAGAGAGTCAAATAAATTCCCAGAGAAAAAATCAATGTAAATTGATACAAGTGAGATATTAATATGTTAGCTATGTCTATGTTACCCCATTGAAAGTGTTTGGATATGTGTACCTTGAAAATAATTTAGCCTTTGTAGGTGTAGCTCAGTGAATTGAGCTTGAGCCTGCAAACCAAAGGGTTGTCGGTTCAATTCCCAGTCAGGCACCTGCCTGGGTTGCAGGCTAAGTTCCCTGTAGGGGGCACATGAGAGGCAACCACACATTAATGTTTCTCTCCCTCTCCTTCCCTTCCCCCCTCTCTAAAAATGAATAAATAAAATCTTTAAAAATAATTCGATAGGTATATTTAACAATTTCATAATAGAGATGTTGTTACAAATGTGTTGACTTAATCTGGCATTACGCGGGAAAGCAGTGCCTATGAAGCGATGCAGATTACATACAAGAAATAGACAATTGGAATATGTGTACCTATGGTTGGCTGAACAGTGGCCCCATAAAAATGTCCACATCCCAATCCCACCAATCTTTGAATATGCCTTACATGGCAATAAGGACTTTATGAATGTAATTCATTAAGGATTTCACCCTGTATTATTAGTTTTGATCCAATACAATTATAAGGGTCTCTATTAAAAAAAGGAGGCAGTAGAAGAGTTTAGAGCTAGAGAAAATATGTGGCTATGGAACCAGAGACTAGAGTGGTACTCCTGGAAGATGGAGGAGGGACTGGGATCAAGGAATGCCAAGAGTGCCTAGTAACTGGAAAAGGCAAGAATATAGATCTTCTTATGGAGCCTTCAGAGGAAATGCAACCCTGTCAAACCTTTGATTTTAGCCTTTAGGTTGAGTGAAAGTGTGTCTAAGTGTCCAAGTGAAGGGGATAAATAATTATATTTCTATTATTTTGACTAAATTAATTATTTTTATTATACTACATTGTAAAGAAAATATAAAAAGTATTGGTATAATACTTCAGACTTGGTTTCACCAATAAAATTCTAATAATTATACTGAGTCTTACAATATTGCGTTGCATATGTATTCATTTTTTAATTATGGAAACTTCCCTAAATTTTACCTATGTTATTTCTGGATTCTATTTTCCAGACCACAGGAAATGTTTATATTACTGAAGTCCTTTTTAAAGTCTCTGAAATATAGAAAACAATATTAAAAAATTCCATACAGTGTTTTTAATGAACTAAGAAGAATATATTTTAGTCTTAAATTTTATCTAATATGTCATTATTTTGTTGTAGATTAGATACCTAATTATATACCTATGATCCTTGGAAAAGGGTAGGTAAAATTATATATATTAAACATCTCATATAAGTGTAGGAACAGTAGATGAAATAGTTGTTGAATCAAATGTACTGGTTCAAATCCTAACCTACTACTTATCAGATATTAGTACTTAAAGCATAGAGGTACTAAATGCATTTAAATATGTATTTATATATTATATATATATACTATAAAAAAGTGGTCAAAAGTAGGTTTGTAGTTGTATGTTAAATGCAGAATTTTGTCTTTTATTGTGATTCAGTAATTATTTTTATTTGTATTTCACTGTAAATATACCTTTGCTCAATCCTGTGTATACCTATATGAATTTATTTAGTAATTTTGTACCTACTTTCTCAAAAAATAAGATATAGTTGGCCCCAAGCAGTTCTAATAGCAATAGTAGGAAGTAATAACTAATGAACTAATGACAAATGAATAAAGAAAATTGCTGAGTTCAATTAAAACAAAAACTCAACATAGCAACTAGGGTTAATTAAGGTGATTCTCATATAGAGTATATGAAATATTCTGACTTTTGCTTTTATTTATTAACTATATAGACACTCAATATAAAGAGGTACAGGTAAATATGCTTCCAGTATTTTTTAATGATTTTGTTGGATCAAAAATTGCTGACTTTTTAAGTGCCCATCAGTAAATGAGTGGATAAAAAAACTATGGTACATTTACACAATGGAATACTACACAGCAAAAAGAAAGAAGGAACTCTTACTCTTCAAGGCGTCATGGATAGAACTGGGGAGCATTATACTAAGTGAAATAAGCCAGGCAAGGAAAAACAAATACCATATGATCTCATCTATAAATGGAACCTAATCAACTAAGTAAACAAACAAGTAGAATATAACCAGAGACATTGAAATAAAGAACAAACTGAAGGTAACCAGAGAAGAGGGGGCAGAGGGATAATGGGGGATAATAAGGGAAGGATCATCAAGGGACATGTATAAAGGACACATGGACAAAGCCAAAGTGGGTAGGATCAAGGTGGGAGAAAGGGATGGATGGGGTGGGGGAGAGTAGAGGGAGGAAATGGAGATGACTGTACTTGAACAACAATAAAGAAATAGTTCTGATTTACTTTACATTTATATCTCTGGTAACTTTCATTATTCACAAACATGATATTGTAACAGTCAATTGTATACACCATGTCTTTGAAAAGTGCATCAAAATTATACTTATTGCAATACATACTAATTTTCACCTGCCTCAATTCCTGTTTGTATACACAAGAATTGGTTACTCATTTCATTTTTATTCATACTATAGAATCAAACTAATAATATAATGTCATGAAGACCCTGTTCAAGTTTATGTCTTATTAATTTTAAATAAAAGCTCACATACAAGTAGAATGATATTGTCAGTTTTACCCACAGATTTTGAGAATCCAAGATTCCATTATTTTTTTAATGATGATATTACATTTTCACTACTTGTCAAGAATATTTTGTAGTGGTTTCCTGTCTCATTGGCTTCATGATTCATTGGATCATTTTTTTTATTGGGCCCCTGCTGTGTACTTGCTTTTTTTTCTAGTTACAGAGGATAAACCAACGAATGAGGCCACTCACTGTACTCAAGAGTTATGCAGTCCAGGGAGCAAGTAAATAGGTTCTCAGAGGATTGGTCTAATTTTCTATATCTGTGACATCTAAAATGTTCTCAATTTATTTTTAATATTTCCAGTTTTATAATCAGTTGCCAGGACATATGGAGTTGTTGATTTTAACCACCCAAGTCAATAGTAATCTCTGACACATTAGTTTTTCAGTAAAAAGAAAGAAGAATGGGAGGATGGGAAGGCGAGAGGAGGATTTTGGGTGCCACTGTTTCTCCCTCTGGGGACCTCTTCAACAACCTTGTAATAGGGAGAGAAGTGGCTTCTTGAGTTTTGGGGGAAACATCTATGCTGGAAATAATAAAGAAGAGATTTACGTGAGTTGTCCACATTTGTGCTGTGTCACTCTACGGTGCAGACTTTGCATTTTTATTGATTGAACTTCTTTCAAGTTATTATTTATTATTTATTTACAGAATAAACAATTAAAAAAGTATCAAAGTTTGTGAAATATGTGTTTTTAAGTATGTGTGTGTGTGTGTGTGTGTGTGTGTGTGTGTGTGTGTGTTAGAGGACATTCCTGGCTATCTGTATGATATGTTTGCAAGAGTTTAAATATTTGTTTCCGAGTGGTAGCGAGGACAGAAGACTGAACTGCTTATTGAACACAGGGAATTGCTCAGAATCCATACTTCATCTTCTCTATGGTGCAGCACACGGGCTGCCGTCATTCCCTGTGTACGCCATTAGTGGTTGTGAGGATTGTGATTTATCTTGGGGCTTTATTTCCAGAAGGGAATTTTCAGGTTGCTTTAGTACAGAAGTATGTATATAGAGAGCTCTCACATATTTGAATGCTGTGTTTTAGGACCACCATGGTAGACCAAATGGATGTGAACCACTGCTGTAGGAAGCACAACTCAGAGTAGACATCATTATATATCATAGAATGAGCACAGTAGAGATGACAAGAAAGAATTGCCTAATTTTTACAAGAGATTGTTATTTACATTTTGTGGTCTGTAATCAGCTTTGGAAGACACTAAAGATAATAAACAGAATTTAGGAGGTTAAGGTATGTAAATAAAACCATTGATAATCTGAGTAATCCTTAACATGATCTGATATAAGAGTACTAATGTCAACCAAAAGAACAAAAAGGTTAATACATAATGAAGAATACAAAGCATTTGTTTGAGTAAAGGGTTACAATCAAAGAGAGGATAAATCAGGTATCAATCTAAACTGCACTCTGGAGAAAACAGAGAAAGACAGGGTTTCAGATGGTAAAAACCACCAGATGTAATTCTTTCATGCAAATGAAGGATCCCTGGCTAGGTAATCAGTTCTTGGTTAGTTTCAATATGCAAATGAGGAACTTGAAAACTAGGAGTAGAAGGTAAAGTCCATGTACAGGGGTATGTCTGTAGAGCAGTTTTTCAAGGGTGTTTATCAACTCAGCCTTGAGCTGAGTTTAGCAACACATTTAGCAACTTAATAGCAGCACTGGGAAGTGAGGCACACATGTCCATAGGCCCTACTTCCTTATTAGCCTCCTGACTCTATTTTAAGTGACTCTCTTAGCAATGCTTACTCCATTTTCTCCATTATCAGTGTTGAGTGTAACATCTCTGTGAAAGTTTCTTTTATTATTCTGTGGCCTAATGCTTGAGAATACAAACACTGAAGCAAGATTGCTTAGATCTCACAATTCCTGGCGGGCTGACAGGGTAAATCACTTAACCTCTCTGTGTTCCAGAGGGGATGGTAATAGTCCTTAATCCCTAGGTGTGTTAGAAGGATTGAGTGAGTTAATATGCATAAAGTGGTTAGACTATAAAGGGGCTGGCCCACCTGGTTTTCATGAATACAGTATGCTATCAAATAAGGTAATTATAACTCCTTTACCATCTATTTACTCACGAATGTTTTGGTTCATTTGATTTAGCCATCATTTACTAAACATTTTCAAAGTAAATTTTGCCTTAGTTGTAATAACTGAAACTTCACAAAATGCATTATCTTGGTCATTTTACAACCAGAATTTTGCATTTTTAAACTTTTTATTTATTTTGATAAATATGAACACACACTACCACTCCAGTGAAACACAAATATGGACCTTATGTCATTTAAACTTCTCATAATAAATATATAGTGTAACATTTTGTTGGCTTTCAACATTTCTCTGTGTGATCACTCTGAGTAGAAAACGGCCTTGCATGCAACTGGAGTATTGTGTGAGATTTCCCACAACTTGGAGAATATGTGATTTGATTCACTGAAATGGTAAGAGCTGAAGAATTAAATATCTGATAAAATTATTAACTTGAAACAAAATACCATGTAAACTTTGAAAGGTTGACCAGCTGTTGTTATTATTAATCATGCATTTCTCTAGTGATGGGCTGTCAGGCTGCTGCTATGCATTATAATATTTAAAAATATTATGGTAGTTTTTTCTTAAATCAGCTGATAACACTACGCAGGTCATCCTTGTTATTTTGGAGCCATAAAGTTTATTTCATTGTTTCTACTAACAAAACTTCAGTTTTTAATGGAATCTTGGCAAATGTCTGCAGGAAGAATATATTTAGGGAAAGGACATGTGATGACCTCGAACTTTTATGTTATAATAGAAATTTGGTTCTATAAACAACCAATAGATAAATGATAATTTATCATGGTTTATGTTGAATTAAATAGTAGTTCTTATTGATAATGTAGTTCTATAATATTAAAGCTAATGGGAATTGAGAAAGGAAAAAATGAGTTGCTTCTATATATATAATGTATGTATTCTGCTTTTTAAAATGCATGATCAGATTTATTTAGATTGTGAAATCTTGAAGCAATTAAGAATTGAACTAAAGTTCCCACTCTGTGCTTTTGTTACTGTTAGTGGCTTATTTTGTGTTTAAGAAGACCTCATATAATATATACTTATAAATAGAAATTCATTTTGTCTTATATAAAAAAATGAGTAAGGAAAGTGTTTGTTGACATAATTACTATTTATTCACCTGTAAAACTAATTGCTGTATCTTGTAATTGAGGTTTAATATTGATAAATATATTAAAATTTTATATGGCCTTATAGTCTCAAGAAGATAATGTAAATGAAGAATACTGTATTAATTATAGTTTTCTAACTGTTCCAGGTTATTTGCCAGATATTTTCTCAATTTTTAAAAGGATAACTGTAGCAATTGTTTAAGCTGTTTCTCATAAAATGGATACTGCAATTATTAAGATTACATAATTACTGACACTAACACCATTATGTTCACTAAGAATTCTATTATAGGGCAATAAGAAATGATAAATGGAAAACAATCTATGATACTTTATTTGGTGTGGTGTTAATTTTGTTACCCAGAAAGTGGCACGTTGTCACTTTTATACATTGTTACATTTATATACATTATGCAATTTGTATGATTATTTTTAACACTGGTAACTATAAATACCAATGAAGTAGTTCACTTTTTATTATTGCTATTTTTTCTAACATTATTGTGAATATGACTTTGAAATTGTATTTGAAGCATCTGTATGTTTAATGCTATTAAGTGTAATCACATCAAAAACTACTGCTTTGTAATTAAGTTGCTTTTATTTTCTACTGAAAGTAATTGATTTTGTTTAGTGATTTTAAGTCTTTGAAAAAACAAACTACTTAATGCCACATTTCTGTTGATAGGTGTTATAAAAGGTATTATCTCTCTAGATCTGCTGACATTTAAAGCTAGGTGTTTGTGAAATAGTTGTTTTGAAACTTCACTGAGATCATATATCAAAAGACTCAGTTGCAGACTCTTAAGATGGAATGATTGCAGGTTTTGCCCGAATGAGTAGATTGAATTTTTATTTGAGGAAAAAAAAAAAAACACCTAAAACACCCTCTTCGTTTAGAAGAGACCATGAATGCTGTTGTGTTCAATTGCACTGTAGCTGTTTCTCTTGGTCCAGTAGTGTCAAATGACAATGTAGTAATAAGTATATATTAAGTATAGGATACACACATAGTGCATGTAATAGGAAATATATGATATAATATTAATAACTATGTGTGTATTTGAAAATATCTGCTCTATTTATTTTATTTTGACAATTTCAAAGATATTTATAATTTAATTCAACAACTGCATTTCTCACTTACTTTGGGAAATCTAGTTATTCTTTTTTACTTTCAAATCATAGATATGCACCCCAAGCAAATCTAACAGAGTAATGTAATTTCATCATGGCTCATTTCACTAAAGTGGCCATGATGACATGCTTGACACAATACATATCTATATCAATACTTGTATCTAAGGACTAAGCAGGCAATAGTGAAAAAGGCACATTTTCCAAACTTTTTTTTCAAAAATATGTTATCTATTCACTTTTAGAGAGAGGGGGAGGGAGGGAGAAAGAGAGGGAGAGAAACATCAATGTGTGGTTGCTTCTCATGCACCCCCACCTGGGGACCTGGCCCACAACCCAGGCAAGTGCACTGACTGGGAATCAGACTAGTGACCGTTTGTTTCTCAGGCTAGCACTCAATCCACTGAGCCACACCAGCCAGGGTTAATTTTATTAATTTTATGGAGATTATAGTTTCATTGGACTAAATCATATTATGTGTGAATGAACAAACAAATCTGTTTACAAACAAAAGAAATACTGAAGGAATGAGAAAATACCAAATATAAGAAGAAACAATGCTCAAAAGAAGAAAGGCAAGCATAGTAAGAGAAATTATTATAGCAGTTAATAAAGTGAGCCAAAGTTTCCTAAAACATTAACAATGACCCAATTTCTAGCCTCAGGTTGTTAAGTTTACATATTTTGTTAAAAGAACTAA
Source organism: Glossophaga mutica (assembly GCA_039655065.1). Taxonomy (NCBI): domain Eukaryota; kingdom Metazoa; phylum Chordata; class Mammalia; order Chiroptera; family Phyllostomidae; genus Glossophaga; species Glossophaga mutica. Next base: position 187,939,803 of record CM077303.1, read on the forward strand.
TCCCAAGTGTGGTTTGCTTTCAATATTTCCCCAAATTTGCTGACACAGTGAATCAGCTGGAGTCTTTATTTAAAACAGGATCCTTAGCCCCAATCTGACCTTGTGAGTATTTCCTGGAGAACTCTAAAGCCTCTACTATTTCTGGCCCAGTTTCACCTGGATAGCAAGAAGCCCCTAAATACGATAAGTCCTGCATGGCAGAGATAAGTGGTGGCTTCCAGCTGGCAGATATCGACTGTCTACTTGGCCAGTTTTTGACCTATGGAATCAAATTTAAGATACAAGTATTTTTAAAACTTGTATGTAAGTAAATTTCAGTGTGTTATTCATGTGCAGGGACTTTTGTAGACAAATGAAAGAAGAGCTATCTGAGGAAGATTTCACACATTCATAGACTTTCTATAGACTGAAAGGATTTCAATATTGTCTTACATTTCTGAAAGCTTTCAGACTCAAAATATAGGTAGAGAAGTCAAATAAATGGGCATACATATTTTTTGGTTTTTAAATACAAGTATCCAATAATTGATTCTGTCAATAATTTATTTTTGCCAATGAAAATAGCATTAGGTACAGAGACTAATGAGTGGTATTTTCTTATTCTATTTAACACAGTTAAGTTTTATGCTTCGTCAGGTCCATTCCCTTTAAAGAGTGAAGTAGATATTATTCCATACTGAGTGAACTATTGATCATTTAATTAACACAAGTTCAACACTTTTTGCTCATTAAAAATGTTATGGTTAGCAAGGACATTTACCTATGATTACTAATGTAGACTTCTAAAATCTACTGTATGTAAAAAATAAGAACATCTTATATGTATAGGTACTTTGCCTTTTGATCTCATCCAGCATTTAGAACAGTGCCAAGTTTAGAAAAAAGGCAAATAAATTTGATTGATGTTGGTTGAAAGGATTAAGGAGTTATGGAGCATCCATCACAAAAATTTTAAAACAATTATCTAGTATTTTCCAGTTATATTGGTATTAAAACTGTATTCATTCAGTTCCACCCTGTACCTGATATTGTATATACCAAATCAGATTTCAACCTTACAAAACTATGATATTTGTATTATTGTTTTTATTTTGCAGATAGAAAGTACATTCATATGTAAATAACTTAAACAGTGTCACACGCAGCTAGAAAACGGCCTTCTGCCAAAGGATTTGGAGCCAGTTCTGTTTGATTTCAGAGCTACTGGTGCCCTGGCACTCTTTCCATCTGGGGACACTGCCTTCCATTAGGTTTCTGTATTTGAAAAGTTAAGAACGCATGCTATGTTTTATATAATGGATAACAGGATGTTGGAAATCATTACTTGTGCCAATGAGGTGTTAGAGATGTCTACATTATTATATCACTATCACTAAGCCAAAGAGCCCTGACTGGTGTGTCTCAGTGGATTCAGTGTTTGTCTGCACACCAAAGGGTCGCTGGTTCTATTTCCAGTCAGGGCACATGCCTGGAGTGTGGACCAAGTCCCCAGTAGGGAGCATGAGAGAGACAGCCACACATTGATGTTTCTCTCCCACTCTTTCTCCCTCCCTTCCCCATCTTTCCAAAAATAAATAAATACAATATTTTTAAAAAGCCAGAGATAGAGTTTAGCAATTCTTTAATCACTAGACATATATAGTAGAACTGAAGTAAATGGTTGGTGGATGGTGGGAGCCACAGTTGGGGAGGGAGGTTACAGATAAGTAAGCTGAAGAAGCTGGAATGGTCTGTGTGATAACTAATCAGAGCAGGTGACATCAGTATCTCATGTTTAACTTAATATACCTATGTTTTTATATATGTAGAGTTATATATAGGAATGTCTATGGATATACATAAGTTAATATAGGTGTATTTATTTTCTGTCTGTGTCAGCTGAGAGATCCAGGAAACAGTGACACTCCAGGAGCAAGGAACACACCTATCATCCAGGTGTTGGTATCTAAGAGCATTTTCCAATGAAAGAAACCAATGCTACTCGGAAAAATAACTGCCTTTAAGGCTGAGCCAGTAAATAAGCACAATGAACATAGAGAAGCTGGTGTTATAGTGCCAGGAAGTATCAAAGTGATATCTGAAACAAACAAATTCACAAGTATGGAGATACCTTAAAGAGATATAAGAACCAACTGACAGAATATTCAATGGCCAAGGTTAATAGTTTGACTATCAAGATAAATTACCAGATTAGAAACCAAATTGTAAAAATATTCATGTATCTATACTGATATAAACAAACAAACAAATAAATAAATAAGTAAATAAGTAAATAAGAGAAAATAGACACATCTCTTGTGTAGAAGAATTCCAAATAATTTATCCAGATACTCTAGCCTCAAGGAGCTAAAGCATGACTCTCTGTCCCTTAAGTGTGGCAACATATAGTAACTTCCTTCCGAAGAGCACAGCAGAGAAAACTGGAGAAAAGAATAACTTCACAGTGGAGAAAACAGATCAATGCGATTGTAGATGATCATGATCAAGGTTAACGTGCCAGTGATCAGTTATGTTGACTGTGTGTATCCTAAATATGATGTCATGAAAACATACTTCACCTCTGTAGTTTTCTCTCCCTAAAACTAACTAAACTAAGTCTAATCATGAGAAAAACATCAAATCAATCCTAATGGAGAGAGTATACAAAATGCCTGACCAGTGTGCCTCAAAACTGTCAGAGTCATCAAATTAAGCCAAGTCTGAGAAACTAATATAGCTAAGAGGAGCATAAGAAGACTTCATGGCTAAATGTAGTATGGTATGCAGCATGGAGTCTTGGGGGGAAACAAGAATAATAAGTAAAAACTAAGGAATTCTAAATAAAGTATGGACTGAGGTTAATAATAATGTATCAGTATCAATTTGTTTATGGTGACAGATACGCCACACTATTGTAAGATGTTCCATTTGAGGACATCTAGGTATGGGGTGTATGGGAGCTATTTGTGCCATCTTTGTAGTATTTCAGAAAATATAAAACTATGTTAAACTTTAAGTTTAAAAAAATCAAAGAGACAAACTAATTAGTTTACAATGGAACTGTTACTAGCCCAAAGGATGGTTATTTTAATTATTATACTGGTACCCAAAGGTCAGCTCCAGTAGAAAAGCTACAATACAGATACAATTTAGAATGTTTCCACATATACAAAAGGTAAAACTCAAAATTTATGTAAATTATTTTGTTTTATTCATAACTTGATTCCTTTAGTATTTTTTGTTCTTACACTAGGAAAGTAAACAGTTTTACTACATAAGCCGAAATGTTCTATGCCATCATTTTCATTTTGTTCCAGGCTTAATAAAAGTTTGAGTGGGTGAAGAATGAGCAAAATGTATCAGTGAGCAAAATGAGTATGATATATTAAACATGTTCTTGATATTGTGGAATCTGGCTACAGTTATTTCAATGCATTTGATATTGTAAAGCACTGTGCAGTAGTGGAGGAGTGCTGCCACTCACAATTTGTGCATCGTCATTATGTCCCCAGGAGCTGTCAGTGTCCCCACTTTGAGCGGCTTTTACCCAAATGATGCAGAGATGGTCTTGCCAGACAGGACATTATCCCTAAACTACTCTGAGCTGAGAAGTGGTCTTCTCTGCTGATTCCAAACCATTTTTAAAGAGCACACTGTATTCAACCTCTGAGAAAACCAAGTTTGGCAAACAATGATGTTATTAAATCAAGCAGTCTTTGATAGCTACATAATTTGTGTTTAACTTTGATGGCTGCAAGTAAATAACAAGGTATTCCACTTCAAGTTGGTTAAGTGTGTGTTGATTCTCATTTGATAACTTCACTCTAAAATGATTGATTATTTTATTAAATAATTAATTAAGTTTTAAAATAAAGCACAAATCCCCAACTAATAAAATCTTAACATATAAAACTAAGATGAGACAAACTCAGTTTTGAATGATATGTGATGATGCATATATTTTCCGTTATTAATTCATGCATTTCACAAATATTTGTTAAATCTCTATATGAAAAATAATTTTCTGGTTCTGGAAATATAGCAGTGAATGAAACCAAATTAATTTTTGTCTTCCTAGAGCATGCAAGTGAAATGCAACTTATACATAGAAAGGTGGCAACACGATCAAGTATTAGGTGAAAACTGAGAGCTGTCTAAGAAATACAGCAGTCAAAAAGAGAATGTTGTAAAGTAGTAAAGTGAAGAAAGTTCAAGTCTTTGTCTGCATATTTACTAACATGATGCAATAAATGTATAATAATAATAATAATGGGAAAGTCAGTATAATTCATAATTCAAGACAATTTATAAAGCTAATAAGTAATGATCAAAGCACACTAAAAAAATCCACTGTCTTCTCTAAGCCTCTATTACCATTTCTACTTCAGTAAATTTGCTACTTTGCTACAAACACTTTGATGAACTAGAGGGTTCCATGTCTTACTTTTTCTTCTTTCTTGTCTTCTGGATGCTTTGTCCATGATACAGAGCGTGGCATGACTTGTCCTCACTAAGGAATCAACAGGGACTTTAAGTCTATGCCCCAATGTGACTGGGGGAAATGCTGATCTATTACAACTTCCATGGGAGTAAACAAACTGCAATTTTAAAACTACTTGTAGCCCTGGTTGGTGTGACTCAGTGGACTGAGTGCCAGCCTGTGAACCAAAGGGTCGCTAGTTCGATTCCCTGTGAGGGCACATGCCTGGGTTGCAGGCTGTGTCCCTAGTAGGGGATGTGTGAGTGGTAACTGCACATTGATGTTTTCCTATCTTTCTCCCCACCTCCCTCTCTCTAAAAATAAATAAATATATATTTTTTAAAGAAACTACTTGTAGACCATTTGGGCTTTATATGCCCACTAGGTGTTATAACATTTCAGAAAATTTTTGTGGAATTGGACATATTAAAGAAAAGAAAATAAGACTGAAAATATGCATCATTTGAACCTGAATATCACAAAGGTCTGTGATTAAAAGAATAAAAATACACATTAAAATACCAAAGTCATCATCACCCTATTATGGGTATATAAAACATGATAGAGTTAAATAATTTTTCTCTCTTACAAACTGTATATATTTTTATTTTAATTTTATTAAAAGATATCCTTCACCCCTCAGTTTCATAGTTAAGTTTATTGACAGTAATTTAAAAATAAGTTTTTTGTATATTCCTTTCATTTTTTTTAAAAACATTACTCATTCCATACATACTTACTGGACACTTCTCTGTCCCAAGCACTGCTCTAAGACTAGGGAGTCAGCAGTGAATAAAATAAACATATTCCTGCCTTCACAGAAATTAAACTAACCTTGAGAGGACTGAAAAAGCAAATTATAATTAAGATGCATATTAGATGGTGCGCGTGCAAGAGCTAAGGTGAAAAAAAAAAACACTGAAGGGGCAGAGGGCATGGTGAGCTGAGAAGGGATGAGGTGAGTTAGTTGCTCAAGTTGTAAAGTATACACGTAAAGTCTCAGTGAGAAACCCAGAGGAAAGGGAGAGAGCTCTGGAGAAGCACCTCTGAGTGAGGAATGTCAAGTGCAGTGGTCCTTAGGAGTATCTGAAGTGCCTGAGAACAGAAAGCTTGAGCAGAGCTGCTGAAGAACAGTAGCAGAGGGTGAGAAGATGCATGTGTTGGTCTTTATTTGAAATTCTGGGTTTGTGTTTTAGTCTCGACTAATTACACACACACACACACACACACTCACACACACATGCACAAATTCACATATATACACATATATATGCATATATATATGTATATATTATACAAATGTAAATATTCAATATATGTTATAGTTTAATTTTACCAGATGTCTGATACTATTTATAATGTTCTGATATAGATGTGGCTATGACTCTTGTTATACACTGCTCATTATGGCTAACATCTTTAACATCTTACATATATATGTTATATACATACATATTATAGCCAATATATAGTATCACATACACACATAATTCTTAGTCCATGATAGTATTTCTATGTCTTTTATAAAAGCTAAAGGCTGAAGAAATAAAGGTAATCTATATCAGAAAAATATTAGCCAACACTTCTTTTTTTTAACATATTTATTTTTGGATAGAGAGGGAGGAAAGGAGAAAAAGAGGGAGAGAATCATCAATGTGGGGTTGTCTCTCATGTGCCCTCTATTAGGGATCTGGCCCACAACCCAGGCATATGCTCTGACTGGAAATCGAACCAGCAACCCTTTGGTTCACAGGCTGGTGCTCAATCCACTGAGCCACACCAGCCAGGGCATTAGTCAATACTCCTTTATGATGATACAGCCGGTGTCCATATAGGTCTCAGCAAACTGACAAAAATGGATGTTGAATCTAATATCCATGTGTTTGTAAATTTAAAATATCCAGACATATGGGAAATAGCATATTTTTTGTATTTTCATCATAAATGTAGTCATTTAATAGACATTGGCAAATAACAACAGACACCGTATTTGTTACTTCTCATGAATTATTTGTGGGAAATGGAAACAATAGAAAATCTTTATTTGTAAATTTTCAAGATATACCAAATATTTTATAATATATTTTGAAGCATACACTATATTTAATATGTGAATTTAATAATAATTATAGAAACCACATATCAAAAATAATAATTGATAAAAAACCTTAAAGATGTAAAAATGTAGTAATATAGATAATTATGTATCTATTAGCATAATGGCATGTATTATACAAAATCCATAGATTTTAAAAACAGAAGATAGAACAGGTCATCCAAAACATCCTTATTCTTTAAGAAAATGTAAAATAATTCATTTATGTTCATAAACTTTATACAAAAATGCAGACTTAAGATTCTACATAACTGCAGTTTTATTATAGAAAATTCTCAAGATATTGAGTCTATTTATATTTCTAAAACACTTTACAATTTTTAAATATTTTACTGTATAGAGGAAGTAAAATTGTTTCTAGGTTAAAAGAAAATTTAATTATTTTGGATTTTTATTATAGTACATTCCAAGAATGCCAATATATGTTATACACGGTTGTAATTTTGGGGTTCTGTTAATCATGTGACTCTTTATTTATACTATTTTGCAGCCCCCTCTCCAGTCACCAATGTGAAAAAAGGGAAGATTGCAAAGAACAGCATCTCTTTGTCTTGGCAAGAGCCAGATCGCCCCAATGGAATCATCCTGGAGTATGAAATCAAATATTTTGAAAAGGTGGGACTAACACAATAAAGCATGTTCTTTCTCCTATTTTTTTCTGCATTTTAGCAAATGCAATTATCCAATTTGTAGAAAAACATATTACAATTTTATGTGTAAATCAATGACAATCGATTCTGCAGTCATGATTATGGAGGCTTAGAGTGTACAGGAAGCACTCTATTTCTCTTCTTCACCTGCCAGATAGTTTATGCTGCCTGGATACTGCCATGTAGTCTACGTCACCTTAACTAGGTTTCATAGCATTAAGAGATGAAGTCATAGGACCTTTCAAAGTGTCACAAACACTCAAGTTGTTGACCTTCATTAGTAACTGAGGTGCAGGACACAAAGAAGCAGGCGTAGTGTCCAGGGACCCTGCGTAATACCTATACTGTGAAGGACATATGAGCATATAAGATGCGTATGTCATGAATAATTTTTAAAAAAACCATTACAAAGTTTAACACTATAGTATAAAATTTATTTTAAAATTTAGGGCTCCAAAATTGAAAACATGTGCCTCATGTTCCCTCTCTTTTTCCAACATCTTCGTCTTCCCTGAGTTGCCTCTTAGGTCATCTACTCTTACATGTTTTGTTATAACAGAATTTGAGGTCTGAAGGCAGTAATCATCCTTCTTTTTCTTTTCTGGACCCACAACGAAGCTAGCTATTAATAAAGGAAAAGTACAAATGGAATCTAAAGATGAGTCTCTAATTTCTAAAGCTGGACACAAATATTTGGCTGAGACTTGTAGCCACCAGGAGTTTTCACCTTCCAGCCCCATTTTACTGTGGTGTTTGTAGTCTGAATCTGAATGGCATACACCACTTAGAGCAACCTGAGTTCTAATAGAGGAGACTGAGAGAGCTGTGTCTCCAAAACAGCCTCTAATTGGACACTACTAGAAGTGTGTGTCCTATGAACGTAGGAGTGGGAATGATTGTAGGTATAATGCAGAGAATAAGATCCAAACTGTCTCTTTCAGACTCACAGGTATCACTCTTTCCCTCTTAAGGAAGAGTGAGGAGAATAAGAGGAAGTCCAAAAACTTACTTTGCAATACTTAGGAAATAGTCCAAGCAAGTACATTGGAAAAGAGAGGGGACATACATGATTCTCACTATACTAATGCAAAAATATCATTAAAAATGCTGATTTCAGCCCTGGCTGGTGTGGCTCAGTGGATCGAGTGCTGGCCTGTGAACCAAAGGTCACCAGTTCAATTCCTAGTTGGGGCACATGCCTGGGTTGCAGGCCAGGTACCCGGTAGAGGATACTCTAGAGGAAACCACACATTGATTTTTCTCTTCCTCTCTTTTTCCTTCCCTTCCCCACTCTCTAAAAAAAAATAAAAATTATTTTTAAATGCTGATTTCTTATTAATGAAAATTTCTTAAAAACCCAACATTTTACATACACACACGTGTAAGTATATTAAAATAGTTAAATAACTCATAACATTATAGAACCTTCCTTCCTTCCTTCCTTCTTTCCTTTCTTTTTCTTTCTTTGACAATTCCCTGTGTAAAGGTACAACAGAGTACAAAACAGTAGGGTGTGAGGAGAGGTGAGAGCAGGGCTACTGAAATATTCTTTCTAGGTCTTGTATATCTGTACAATATTCATATATTGCTCTTATAAATAGATACATAAGCAAAACATGATTACTTTTGAAATTACTGTTTTAAGAATGACAATGATAGCATTACATGTTACTATTGGATCATTAGGGAATATAATTAAGATATTTATAAGATATTTCACAAAAAATACTTTATCAAATACACTAGTTACCAACAATTCTGTAAGATAATACATCTGAGAACAAACAATGTTGGGATACGGTTTATAGAGTTTATTATTAAAAACACATAACTTAAATTGAGTAAAATATTGTTACATAAATATCCCTTACCAGTTCCCATGTACCCAAACTGAAGTGCAAATCCTACAGGTCCCCAATTTAAACACATGTTATATCCAAATGTAATTTGTTAAATTAAAGATTATATTCCTTATTCAAGTTTTATAAACTTTACTACTGTATACTAATGCAAAGCCAGATAACTATTTATATATCTGTATATATCCATATATCTGTATATGTACATACATATGAACATAGACTGAATTTTATACTCTCTAAATTTATATTATAATTAAATTTGATTAAAATATTAAATGCATAATTACATCTAAAAATACCTATACAACAACAACTATACATTTGTGATTTTTGTGCCTGAAAACATCATATTCATTATCATACTGTTCTGTATGTCAGAAGAATGACATGCCTTGTATTGGTTTAAAGTCAAGGTGTCAGCCAGTCCACATTCCTTTCTGAAGACTCTAGGGAGAATCCTGTTTTCTCGCCTTTTCCAACTCTAGTTTTCCTTTTGTCTTTAAGGAAATTATCCTATTTTCCTTATGAGAAAACTTTTATTGTTTTACTATTACTCCCCAGCATATGCATGAGTCACACACACATGCATACACATAATATATATAATATATAGTATGTATTATATAATATATATTTGTATATTATATATAATATGGAAGCACATAGTTATATTTTTACAGTATTTTAAGTTACTATTAAAGAGTTACTTAACAAGTGGTGGAACAGAGTTCTTTTCTATTAATATGCTTTCTAATAAATATTTATGTTGTGGAATTTTATTTCTAGTTCAATTTATTTTAAAATCATAATTGATTTTAATAAAACTTGATTTTATATTTAATATTTTATATATAATGATGTATTAATTTATTTTATTGTCTGTATAACTCAAAGTAAGAATAATAATTTGGGGAAAAAGAGTTATACACATATCCCCAATAAATAAATAATAAGTTTCCTACTTATATGAAATGCAGTCAGAGAAACCTTTTATATAACATTATTTGGAGGAAGTTATTAACTCTTTAGGTCAATATTTTTCATTTTATACTGAAGCTATTAAATCCCAGACCTTTTTGCCAAGCTAAATTATTCGGCACTCCAATAAAATGCATGTAAAGTTTTGTTTTGCTTATGTCTAACACTTTCAGAAGAAAAAAGGAGGATAATGAGTTTTAATTCCACGTATTAGGAAGGGGTCCTGACAGGTTTCCAGAGTTCATTTCGAACCTTCAGAATGATACCACCACTTTATTGGATGGCTCTGGGCCAGACACAGGTGGCAGAGCTTTCCAGGGCTCAAGCATTTGCCAGCTGGCATTTCTGCCTGCAATTGCCCTGCTCTAATAGAGGTCATTGGGCCTCTCTGCTCCTGCATGGTGATGGGCCCATTGCCATCTCTTAATTAAAGACAGAGGCTAAGGGAAGCTGCCCCTTGGCAGGGTGTTAGCCAGCTGGCTTATGCTGAGGCCCTCCCCTCCCTGCATGTGAAGAGTGTTTGCTAAAGAGCTGGGGAAATGTAGCTCATTTGCTCAGAGAGGGGGAGCAAGAAGGCAGCAAAAGCCACTTCACCAACGAAGGACTTGGAAGCCTGTTGTCATGTAGCTGTGGATTTTAAAGAGGTGTATATAGGGTCTGTGATATGTAGGAAGTTAAAATAAAACAGTGATTGAAAGGAATGGAGGAGAGGCAAATTTTGGAAGATATTTAGATAATTCAAAATGTGCATTTGCAGGTTTTGATCTCTTAGATATATGTTTAGCTAAGTCCCTTCAATTAAATAGTGTTCAACTCACTCTGAAAGACAATGTACAGTTAGATCCGTGATAAGGAACCGCTGGGATATGTACAGTGTTAACAGATAAATCTGAATGTTGCATAATTTTGTGCAACTTCTATTAGAAACTGTATTATTTCAAGGAGCAGCTTTCCAGGTTCCTTGTAATTCTTTTTTCCTTCTCGTCTTTTGACAACAGTATTGATTTGTAATTTTTTTTACAAAATGTGCTACTTGTGACTTCATTAGGACTTCCAACCATGTAAGCTTTTTTGTTTGTTTGTTTTTCTTTTCCATAGAAGAAAATTTCATCATGCTGAAGGGTCAAAGCAAATTTATTATAGAGATTTTGCTGGGCGCTATGAATATTATCTCCATCTCTCTCTATGTGCTCACGTGCTCTTGATAAATAATTTCATCCCATTTTAAATGTCAAAATTAAAAAATGGAGCCACGTAAAAATGGAGCCTGAGCTGCCTTGCCAGAGGAAAGACTTTGCACACCTTAGATCTGGAACCTCTGAAATGTTAAAACAGGACAAATAATACCTTTGGATTGGGCCTAAAGCAATATTGTACCCCAAAGGACACTTTGTAAAGATAACGAGAACACATTTGACTCAGTCTGATGACTACCAATCTGAAAATTAAAAAAAAAGCTTTAGAGTTGACATCACTATGTTAGCTTATTCGCATCCATAGAAATGCCAGCCTTCTGTTGATGGAATTGCTTTTCTTCCTTTCTCATAAATATCCCCAACACTTGTCTCCTAATCAGAACAGTACTTGAGCCTCTGCCTGAATCAGTGCTTTACTGAATAGCTGTTCTTTGACTTCAAGTAAATGTATGTTGCTTCTCACTTTGAAGGGCTTTTTGTACTTAACATATCAAAGAAAAAACTGAATTTCAGTTGTGTACTCCCATTTACACACATACTTGAATTATGTGGCTGAAATTCTAACACTGATATTCCTGTGCTCTTTCATGAATAGAGCATCTTCTCTACATTATAAATGCTAATATTTTATGTAAAAACCATAACTATCAAATATATCAGAATCTTAACTTTAGTCTTATCTAGACTTTCCTAACTTAAATTCCCTTTAAAAATTTGCAAATATTAGCAAACATATATTTTATCACTTCTTCCTGAAAATTACTACCTTAATCACAGCCAAACTACAAAGTATAATACTATTGAGAAAGTCTTGCATATTCACTCACAATCTTGAGCGTACTCGGAACATCAGTAACCTCAATAGTTTATAGAAGCTATTTACCTCTTTTAAAGGAATACATCAAGATAATGCCTGCTTTTCTACTGCTGTCTCCTTAGCATGTAAAAGGGGCACTAGAGTAGATGACAAAAGACCCATAAATGAAGAAAATTACATTACTAGGTAAAGTTTTACAGGATTTAATCATCTACTTTATTTTCATTTATACAAATTATATATTCATATTAAATGTTTATTTTTATATTTAAATATATTTTATTGATCAGGCTATTACAGTTGTCCCAATGTTTCCCCTTTGTCCCCTCTGCACAGTACCTACCTTACCTCCAGCATTTCCCCCCTTAGTTCATGTCTGTGGATTGTACGTATAAGTTCTTTGGCTTTTCCATTTCCCATACTATTCTTAAGCTCCCCCTGTCTATTTTGTAGCTACCAATTATGCTTCTTAGTCTCAGTACCTTTCCCCATTTCCCCCCTTCTTCCTACCTGCTGGTAGCTCCCCATGTGATCTCATTTATGCGATCCTGTTCCTGTTCTAGATATTTGCTTAGTTGATTTTCTTTTTGTTAGTTTTCTATATTCGGTCATTGATATTTGTGAATTTGTTCTCATTTTATTATTCATATTTTTTATCTTTTTTGTAAATAAGCCCCGTTAACATTTCATGTAATACTGGCTTGGTGATGATGAACTCTAGCTTTACCTTGTCTGGGAAGTACTTTATCTGCCCCTCCATGTTGGTTGTAGGACTTTGCTTTTCATCCCTTTGAATACTTCTTACCAGTCCCTTCATGCCTACAAAGTATCCTTAGAGAAATCAGCTGACAGTTTTATGGAAACTCCTCTGTAGATAACTCTGTACTTTTCTCTTGTTACTTTTAAGATTCTCTCCTTATTTTTAACCACTGACAATTTAATTATGATGTGTCATGGTGTGGTCCTCTTTGGGTCCAACTTGTTTGGTACTCTCTGTGCTTCATGTAGTTGTATGTCTATTTCCTTCTCCAAATTAAGGAAGTTTTCTTTCAGTTTTTCAAATAAGTATGTTTTTTTTTTTAAATATATTTTATTGATTATGCTATTACAGTTGTCCCGTTTCCCCCCATCATTCCCTTCCACCCTGCACACCCCCTCCCACCCACATTCACCCCTTTAGTTCATGTCCATGTGTCGTAAGTTCTTTAGCTTCTACATTTCCCACACTATTCTTGCCCTCCCCCTGTCTATTTTCTACCCACCATCTATGCTACTTATTCTCTGTACTTTTCCCCCTCTCTCCTCCTCCCACTCCCCTGTTGCTAACCCTCCACATGATCTCCATTTCTGTGGTTCTGTTCCTGTTCTAGCTGTTTGCTTAGTTTGTTTTTGTTTTAGGTATGGTTGTTAATAGCTGTGAGTTTGCTCCTTTCACTGTCATATTTTTATCTTCTTTTTCTTAGATAAGTCCCTTTAACGTTTCATATAATAAGAGCTTGGTGATGATGAACTCCTTGAACTTGACCTTATCTGAGAAGCACATTATCTTCCCTTCCATTCTAAATGACAGCTTTGCTGAACAGAGCAAATTTGGATGTAGGTCCCTGCCTTTCAAGACTTCAAATACTTCTTTCCAGCCCCTTCTTGCCTGGAAGGTCTCTTTTGAGAAATCAGCTGACAGTCTGATGGGAACTCCTTTGTAGGTGACTGTCTCCGTATCCCTTGCTGCTTCTAGAATTCTCTTCTTCATTTTAATCTTGGCTAATGTAATTATGATGTGCCTTAGTGTGTGTTTCCTTGGGTCCAACTTCTTTGGGACTCTCTGAGCTTCCTGGACTTCCTGGTAGTCTATTTCCCTTGCTAGATTGGGGAAGTTCTTTATTATTTGTTCAAATAACTTTTATACTTGTTGCTCTTCTTCTTCCCCTTCTGGTACCCCTATAATTCAGATGTTGGGACGTTTCACGATATTCCTGAGGTTCCTAAGCCTCTCCTCATTGTTTTGAATTCTTGTTTCTTCCTTGTTTTCTGTTTGGTTGTTAGTTTCTTCCTTCTGGTCCACTCCATTGATTTGAGTTCCAGTTTTCCTCCCATCTCTATCGATTCCTCATGAGTCTTCCTTCATTTCATGTATTGTAGCCTGCATTTTTTCATCTAATTTGTGAGCAAAATCAACCAATTCTGTGAGCATCCTGATCACCAGGGCTTTGAATTGTGCATCTGATAGGTTGGCTATCTCTTCACTGCTTAGAGGAATTGGCTCTGGGGATTTCATTTGTTCTCCATTTTGAGCCATTTTTGGTGGTTTTTTGTTGTTGTTGTTGTTTTGGTTTTGGTCTGGTTGCAGCTGTTACGTAGTGAGGGGTGGAGCCTTAGGTGTTCCCTGTGTGGGACAGCCCAGCCGCTGAGTTGTGACGCTGTATGTGGGGGCGGGGTCTGAGAGGGAACAATGGCGGCTGCTCTGCTTTCTTCTGGATTCCAGTCCCTTCCACGGCTTCCCCTTTACCTGGATTGTCTGCGCGAGGGAATGTGGAACCACCTGGTCAGCCAGCCACCTTGTGTGGCCTCACTGGGTCTGCACAGTTGCCACTTCATACCCGGGGTCTGCCAGCTGCCACCTGTGCACCTGGGAACTGCCAGCCACTGTTGCCTGTGTTCTCGGGTCCGCACCTCCACTTTTTCCTGCTGCGACTCCGCCCCTCTTACTGGTCTGGATGAATGGTTGTTGGACTTCCGTACCGTTCAATTTTCTATCAGTTCTGTTCCTTTTTTTTTTTTCCTAAATATTTGTTGTCTTTAATTTTGGTTGTGAGAGGAAGCACAGTATGTCCACCTACACCTCCATGTCAGCCGGAAGTATGTTTTTCAATTTCATGCTCTTTCTCTTCTCCTTCTGGCATCCCTATGATTCGGATGTTTGCACAATTGGAGATGTCCCAGAGCCTTCTTCATTCTCCCCTTGTTTTTTTTTTTTTTTTTTTTTTTTTTGTGTGTGTGTGTGTGTGTGTTTAATTCTTGTTTCTTCATTTTGTACAGATTGACTGTTTATTTTTTCCTTATGTTCCAAACTGTTGGTTTGAACCCTGGCTTCTTTCCTTCACTGTTGGTTTCCTGTTAATTTTTCTTTGATTCATTTAGTGTAGCCTTCATTTCTTCCCTTGTGTGTTTGCCATACTCAGGGGGTTCTCTAAGCATCCTTATCACCAGTGTTTTTAACTCTGCATCTGATAGGTAGGCTCTGTTTCACTTAGCTCTTTTTCTCGAGTGTTGTTATGTTCTTTCATTTGGGCCATATTTCTTTTTCTCCTCAATTTGGCACCCTCCCTATGTTTGTGTCTGTGTATTAGGTAGAGCTGCTCTGACTGCCTTTCTTGACATACCTGTTAGGTTGTAAGGGGAAGAGCCTTAGGTATTTGCCAGGGTAGGGCAACCCTCTTCACCAGTTTATGGTGCTGTATATGGGGGATTGGTCAAAGAGGGAACAATGCTTTTTGGTCGTTCTTGCCACATGTCCACTCACTGCCCCCACTGCTGGTATGTCACTGACACCCTTCTAGCTGCTACCCTGGTGCTGAATTCTAAAATGGGTGGGTTTGCATACATTCTAGGACTGTGTGGGTCCTTTAAACAGACTCTTCTGTGAGACTAGCAGTTTCTTTTGCCACCCTAATCCCCACCAGTTTTTATAGCCAGAAGTTATGAAGTTTTATTTTAGCTGCTGGAACCCTGGGCTGCACAGTCTAGCCTGGGTCTAGGGTCACTCACTCCCCAGATGTCCCCTCCTCATTTTTATCTGCCACATCAGAATGTGGGTGAATATTTCTTCTTTAAATCCTTGTTTGCTGGACTTCCATACAGTTCGACTTTTTGGTAGCTCTGGTTGTTTTCTCTTTTGAAGTTAGTTATGATCTTTCTTATGGCTGTGCAAGGAGGTGAAACATGTCTATATACCCTTCCATCTTGGCCAAAAGTAATTATCTACTTTCAATTCTTTGGAAAATTCTTAAAAAATTCTAAGCATTTTAACGATTAGGTACTATATTAATCCTTGTGCTAACAAATATACAGATCAATTGTTCACATGAAATTAATCAAAAAACCTATTTGTATTAGAAATTAGACCAGTATTAGAAATTATACTGATTAAGAGAGAAATTAAGATATACCTACACCACAAGTAATTTTTTATGTTTGGTGATATTCAATGAGGAATGATAAAACTGCTATAAAAGAATGTTTATGAGTATTTTAGATTGTATTGGTGGTAGTATGCATAGGTAGAAGCTGACTTGAATTTTTAATAAAACTATTAAAAATTAAAATAATAATTATGACAAAACACATATTTTAGTTTAGTGAGTGTTTTCACATGCATTACCTATTTTATTTTTACAACGTTTCTGAGAATATTCAGACACCAATTATCTACCTTAATTTTACTGAGTAAAAACTGGAGATACAAATTAGAATGGGCTTGCTATGTTTTAGCAGGTGATTTCAGTGTTCTCACTAAAGTAATGTGTATGGCATGCTCTTATTGATTGTAAACTTCAAGGGAGAAGGAGTGCAGTTTGCTTTTGTTTTGCATTTGAATAGCACTATGAAGATTAAATAAAAACCATATTCCCTATAGATTGCTTGAGAAATAAATGTTACAGTCTTGTTTTTAGTATTTCTTTCTCTTAGGAGAAAAAGACTTTACATGTTATTTCCATTAGACATTTTTTAAGATTTTATTTATTTATCTTTAAAGGAGAAGGGAAGGAGAGGGAGAGAAACATCAATGTATGGTTGCCTCTCATGCACTCCCTTCTGGGAACTGGCCTGCAACCCAGGCATGTGCCCTGACTGGGAATTGAACCACAACCCTTTGGTTTGCAGGCCCACACTCAATCCACTGAGTTACACCAGCCAGGACAGATTTTTTTTTTTTTAAATCAGTGCATTGTTCTATTTGTCAAAATTCCCTGAAATGTTTTGAAAGTGATGGTTTACAGTACATCAATCAAGTTATTGTAATTAAAGAATAATTCTTAGAAAAGATAAAAGTGTAACCAATACTTATCTTTAATTTATCCTTTAATTTCTATCAAATTAGATAGAATGATGTAATAGATATGGAAACTCCTTAAGGAAGAGACAAGTTTAGTCAAGAATTCACAGAGAAAAATATGACAGGAGAAGGTTCAAAACAGGAACTGTATGTTTTAAATTTTTATAAGTCTAAGATTTTATATTCAGCCTAGTAACTTCAGAGATATGAGGAGTTACAGGTGTTAGTCTAGACTTTTCCGAGAAATCACAATAAGAACAGTTCCTCTTTTGTATGTTTCCAAAATATCTTTCCAATGATTTTGTTTGTCCTCTATCTCCACTCACTGATCACTTAACACAAATTATAAAAGTTAAAAAAAGGTTTAAAATCAGTAAAAAAATGTTTTTTAAATGAAAAAATTTTTTGTTCATATACATTTTTAAAAATACTCATTTAGACTTAGGGGACTGAAATGAAAATTCTCCAGTGAAGTACTCATTCCTTCTGCCAAGCTCTTCATATGATTTTGGATAGAATTCACTAAAGATATAAAGCGTGAGTCTTACCTGGTAGTGTATGAGGCACTGTCACCTTTTTCTATCAACAGACTGCATGTTCAATATGCTCCCATAGAACATTTACGATATAAACAAACACAAAAATAACAGTACTAAAATAGAGTATGTAAAATAATTTATCTCCTTTAAATTGTATTTTAAGTTGGCAAATTTATTTTTGCCAAAGGTGAGTATAATAGAGGACATATGACAGATGACAGGTGAGTATGACAGATGAAGAATCTGTCACCTAGTATGTATGAGCTCTAGACAACATTATAACTAACACACCTAGACTGTGTACACGCTTTTTTCTAAAACATTATATTTGTACTAAGAGTTAATATATGTATTAGTTTCTGATTTGTTTTCTTATCTGTGATTCTAAGTTTTGCTGTCATTAGTAATTCATACGTTGACTTTTTTATTGTATGTATGTGATTCATCCAAGGACCAAGAGACCAGCTACACAATTATCAAATCTAAAGAGACAACTATAACTGCAGAGGGCTTGAAACCAGCTTCAGTGTACATCTTCCAAATTCGAGCACGCACAGCAGCAGGCTATGGTGTCTTCAGTCGAAGATTTGAGTTTGAAACCATCCCAGTGTGTAAGTCATTTTAATTACTGTCAACGCATATCTCTGTAATGGTTCCCAGAAAAGAGCCAGTGGATCAATACTCTCCCCAGGCATTCTGTCAGTCTTCGCTCCTTCTCTCTCTCCCAGGCATGACCCTTTCAGGTAGGAAGGCTGTGTCATGCTATTTTGGTTGGTTAATAGGTTAACGCCTTGGTCCCTCATCAGATTAATTCTACTGGGGGTTGAAACATCAGGAGAGCCTCAAAAAATGTTTAAACCTTGCTTTTAAAGATGTCCTTTCTTCTGCTACTATACTTTATTGAATTATGGCCATTTACCTTCTATTTGGTTTATTGAACAATGCTATGAGGCTTAGTCTTTCAATGACAACTCCACAGGAGCTTTCCTTAGTATTGAATTTGGCAAGAAAATAGCGCTCTCAGAAACTAATCTGATTGTTTCTAAAAAAGCAAAATCCCTGGCAGTATGTCTGGATGGAGGATATGGAAATATTTCTAGAAATCCATTTTTGTGCCTTTTTTTCATAAAATAGCACAAAACTTTTTCCTCTTTAATGTCAAACAAAATATTTAAATTACTTGTCTTTAAAAGCAGAATTAGAGGAAGATAATAACTTCCTTGTTTATACGTACATAATTCTACACAATATAAAGACCAAGTTATATAAACATTAGTGATTTTGAAATAAAATAAAATGTATACTCCCTCCTCTTGGAAATCAACAAAATGAGAGATTACTTATCAGATTTACTTTGTAATGATTAGAAAAATCATTAAATTAAAAATTTAATAAACCTATGAAATACAAATATTTAGAAAAATCAAGTATACTCTTTTAGAGCATGTTTGACTAAATTATCTAGAAAATAACTATTTTATTATTTAAAAAGTAGTTCCTCAGTTATTATTTAATTTTATAAAAACTAGGGTACCATGTAAAAGTTATAAGTTATATTTCTATGCAAAAATTGTATGTCTGAGGTTTAATTGAAACTACTGATATTTGAACACTTGTTACTATTCAGAAAAGCTCTTTAATAAAGAATAACTTAGTCTCAAGTTTTTATACTGGCAATGGATTGATGATTTAATCTCACACCTTGCACCCTAAACTAGATTTATGACAAAAGGTTTGTTATATAAACTAGCCACTCTCAGAGGCCTTGTTTCCATTTTGGTATTATTAGTAGTGCATATTGTTTGTGTGGCGTCCAACCACACTGGGAGAAACTGGGGATTCTTTTCCCTTGGTAGTAAGTATCTATTAATTTCTTGATCAGAGAAACAAGGTTAAAGCTACGTTTCTGAACATTGTATGTGTGTATTTTGGAGGCAAAAAAAAAAAAAAACCCACTTAAAACATTGTGGATCATATTCTAGTAGTATGACTTTACAAACTTTAAAACTTTCATCTTTAAAAGACCTGTGTATATTTTCTAGCAGATTTTAATCAAATTGGTGAATGTGGTATTAGAAAAAAACATAAAACATGAACCACAAAACCATAAAAGAAACACAAAATATTTGTCAGTTAGTATGTAAGTAGGTGCTAAGAAAATTTAGTGTTAAAAAAGAGATTGATTTTTTGTGCTTTGTGATATATTGTATGTTTATTTATGGATGGATTTTAAGTCTCTTGAAGATAGATGTAGTATAAGGGCTAATTTCATATGTGTTCATTTGTATGTGAAAATAAAATCTTAATAAAGGAAAAACAATCTTTCAAAATACATTGATATTTTGAAGAGATATAAGAATAGGAGACATACATTTGGGACTCCCCAACTCTCCTACTTACAGTTAACTGGTGCCAGGGAGCAAAGACGTATTTATGAGAGGGAGATCCAAGGGGTGTAGGAAGAGAGAAAGACAGAAAATGAGAGAAAGGGAGAAGTGTAGATGATTAGGAGCCAGCATTTTTCAGGAACAGCTCACTCATAAGCTGTGGAAAGAGAATTCGGGGCCAACAGACCTGAAAAAGCAGTGCTTCAGAGTGGGAAGAAGATAATATGGCTTATCTGATGTTATGGAAATCAAGAGGAGGAGAGTTTTAAAATGAACTGTATGGTCAATAAGGCCACATACCTTTGTATTGTGCATAGAGGTAAATGGAAAAGTACTTACTGCATTTAGCAAATGTATCATGCATAGAGCTCAAAGACATAAGAGAAGTTTCAGAGACCTTAATAAAGTTGGATCTTAGATGAAGAGCATAGGTCTAGATCACTCAGTCAATATACTGAAAAATAGGAAAAAATAAGGATGGTAGATAAAACAGAAGATACCAATATGTAGAAACAATCTTTACAATTTATTTAAGCCTGCTTTATACGTGTAATCTCTAATCTTAACAGAAATATAATCATTCGAGGAAATTATCCCTGTTTAGAAATTAATGAAATGAGACGGCTAAATCATACCTTGGTCCATATGTCTAATAAATATTGAACCTGTTTTCAAATTCAAGTTGAACTGATGTCACTAAATTTAGGTATAAGAATTTGTTTCCTCGAAAAGGAGATACGTGTTCTGGCCTGAAAGTAGCAGAAAAGTAACCAAAAAGGAAATAAGAATGAGAGGAAATGAGCACTCTTTTTTGAGGGAAATTTTTGAAGGAACAACATCTTGGGAGAGACAAGAAGGGCTCTAACAGTGAAATTAGATAAAGCAAAAGGTTATGCAATTATATTTAACAATGGAGTGTGGATTTGATCACTCTCTTTTATCTATAAAGTTTGACATCACTAAAATGTAAGAAGTGGGAATGGGTTTGCGCATTGAGAATATGAGAAAGACTCATTATGGGGATGATTTGTTAGAATAAATAAGACCCAAAAGCATTGGAGTAGCAATTGGAGCCCAATCCAAATAACTTATATGGGCCATACTTGCATGATTTTCTCTAGAAACAAAGAGAAAAAGGCTCTTTCCAAAAAGAAAGATAAAACTGAGAAAAATCAATGGTATAAGTAATCTGTTTTTAGAGATTACTAAAACAAATCTTAGGAAAGTCCGTTAGTGATAGTGGGTTTCCTTTGCCCTAGCCCATTTACACTGCTCACTGATATTAAAACACCTACCACAGACCTCAGCATAAAGGAATAGGAGAAAATGGTGAAGAGCCATTAAATTGCAACTCTCATAGTCCAAGAAGGGGTTAAATAAGATCATAGATTTAGATTTGAAATCATAGCTGTTTTTTTTTTTTTTCCTTGTACAGGTGCCCGGCCTTCAGTGCCTCAGGCACTGAAGACTGGCCTGCATGTACTGCAGGTGTAGATCGGTGCAAGGAGATGGTCAGAGTCTCTGTCAGTTTTGGTTAGAAAGAATCAAGACACAGGTGACAAGAATAGAAAGAGAAGAGTCCAACACTTATCTGGGGTCGAGATTTGGGCCAAGACCTAAGAGCTTATAAAAACAAAACATGGAAAATTGTGTTGTTATTAGTTTTGATGACTTACAATTGTTCTTGGAGGCGAACTGATGCCACTCTGAATTTATCAAAATGATTTCCAATAAACTGTAAGCATTCCAGGGTGTCCTGTTGAGTGTTCCTTGAGAACATTAGTAAAATTTATTTTACTCTGAGTTTCTTATTTTAATTGGATTTAGTTATTAGCACAAAGAGGCATTTTCCTAATGATTTAGGTTTAACTATTTAATCCTGTCCATATTCCTTTTATTATTATAATTGTATTTTTAAAATATAAAGTATTTCATCTAAATCCATGTATTTTAAAGAAAAAAATAATGTGAACAAATCTAATTTTTCTGCAGACTTAAAGTTCTAAATGTATGCCTTGATATTTTTCAAATAGCAGTCCTACTTACAAAATATACTTTCTGACCATACTCTGTTTTAAATCATGGTGTCTAAAATTATATTCAGAATAGTGATATTACATTTAACTTTGCTGAGGTCAGAATCACATCATTTTGGACTTTAATCTCGGTCCATTAGAAAAAAAGTCCAATCTAAGGTAATGAGACAAGTATTTCTAGAGAAGAGCCACATGCAAATTCTAAACATGTCCAATCTCATAGATTTAGCACCTCCTATTCAGATTAAAGTGTTTGAAATCAAGGATTAAGTTGCATTTTATCATACAAACCTAAGATCCCTAGATGACTGCTGTGCAAACAATTACACATATTTTTATGATGACAAGGAATTAATCAGCCATCTACTTATTTTTTTTTAAATTTCCATTTAGATAGTAAATGTTTTCTCCTAAAGATGTCTTTAATTACACACTTTTGAGAAGAGATATTAGGGGAAAATCTCAGTCAACGTGGGTGAATTGCTTAAACCATGCATTGATCGCTGACTATTAAGCAGTTCTTATTTGAATGCATATGATTATGTTAACCACAGCTCCATTTTCTGTGTATTCTATCAGCAGTTGCAGCCTCCAGTGATCAAAGCCAGATTCCTATAATTGCTGTGTCTGTGACAGTTGGAGTCATTTTATTGGCAGTGGTTATCGGCTTCTTCCTCAGTGGAAGGTAAGAGCGAAAGCTGTGATTCTTACCTTTTGCAACTGATTTCTTCCCTACCTTAAACTGTCCATTTGTCTGTTAATTAAGCGCATCCCAAAACAAGTTAAGGAACCAATTCACATATCCGTGGAGAACCTTGATGTATGAGGTATTTCTTAAACCTTGCCTTGACCCTGTTAGCACTAACTTTTAAGCACACAATTGCCCTTTGTCAGGTGTGCTTTCTTCACAAGAATAGTACTAACTTGTTGCTGCTTATTCTGTCTTTAATGTAATCATATCTTTGTCTCATATAGTTTTTCTTTTTACTTGACATTTGTTTCCTCTCAAAAGTATTAATGGTTGCCTGCTGCAGTTTTCCCATTTGGGAAAGACTGTGCCTGTGCCTGGTAGATTCAGAGAAATGGGACGGGTAACTCCAGTTAGCCAGCATTTTATTCTAACACTGTGATGGATACAAAGCAGGCACTTTGGGAAACAAGCAGTTTGAGACATACCCAGTTCTTTTTAGTGACTACGATTATTTTCAGCTTCTGGATGCTGTTAACCTGAATACATTAATCATAGCATTATATGCATATTTAAAGTAAATTTTATTGAATGTTTTAGAATACATAATTAACATGTGTATCTACATTTTTCATTTTGAAGAAAAATAAAATAGGTAGAGCCTGAGTAAGAACTTTTTGTAGAATGTATTTTCTGACATAGTGTTGAGCATAATCAACTTTCCTAGAATAAATAAATGAACAGACAAACACGAATATCATTGTACTCTAATCCTACAGCAAAAAAATTCACATTTTTAATCTAGGCCATCCTTAGAAGGGATATTCAATAATGACAACTGTCCATTTAAAAATGTTTTCACGTTAGACTATTATAGAAAACTTGATGAAAGTCTTCATGGAAATATTTAAACCTGCACAAATATGTGAAATGTGCTGTAAGACCTCCAAAAAAAGTGAGGAAATCAATACTCATATTGATTACGTTACTGTTCTATTATTTCACTTTTGACTCTTCAGCACCTATTAAGTCATAAATATACAAAATTTGCTACTTTTAAATATACTGCATATTGTATTCTGAAAAGACTTATGACTATATCCATAAATTACAGTAGTAACAGTTTACTTTCATAACACATTTTTACTTCTTCGAACATTCTCTCTCTTTGAATTTGAAAATTCCCTTTCTTCTAGTTCTTATCATTTAAGAGTGTTCAGGGTTTTCTTAAGAATATATGTAGAAATCAATTGCTTACTTTTATATTAAAGTAGCAGCAACACATTTTTAGAAATTTCCTGGGAAGCTGTGTTCTATTGAGGATGATTAGATTCTTCCAGCCAGACATCTGGGTACCTAATGACCAACTGATCACTCTAAAGTCATCTAGAGAGAATTCTCTACCTTTGTCCCAGATTTCTGGAAGATAAGCTAATTCCACCAATCTTGTAATAAAAGCTTTGCTCAGATTTTGATCAAATAAAATAATTAGGTTGAGTGAATTGTAACTACTAAGAAAACTATGATGTCATAACACATCTTTTCAACCCTAAAGGGTAGATAACTATGATACATTCGTAGAGCTGGTTTGTAATACAATTTCTTTACTCTGACTAAGATATAAGCTGTTTCTTCCTTTCCAATAAATCCAGAAACATTACTTATTTTTAGGGAATTGGGTTCATAAGAAAGATATTTTATTTCTTAGGCCCACACTTCAGAGAAATGAATAACCATGGAGGAATAAACCAAGATTTTGAATCTAATAAATTTTTGTGTTTATTAGATTTGTAGGTTTATTAAAAGACAAATTGGTATATGAAGTATTTTATTGTAGATGTAACACACTATCTTTATTTAACCTAGACATTGTTAATGTGAATATATTGATGGCATGCAGGTATGAATTTTTATCTGTATATGAATAAGCCCCTATTCTCAGAACATGTTCTTCCCAAACATATACATAAAATTGACATAAAAACAATTAATTTTGTTACATCTGTAGCATGAGGCAAAGTTTTTGAGGGAGGATTCAATCTATCTATTATTTGGTAATCAAAGGATAATATAGCTTAACACACATGTATCCACACAAATTCTGTATGTGCCCACATTTCCTGTATAAGAATTATTAGAATTTAGTGTAATTACTGAGTTATACTGGAATCACATCTATGATTAAAGCACAAATTTAAATTTTCAGCCTAACTAAATTTGCGATGTGGTAAGATAAATTTTGAGATACATTGTCTTACAGAAATATATTACTTTTTTGAAATGACAACAACTTATGAATTTGTACATTGTTGATTCATATTAATTTTTTTCTTAATTTCAGCCTATGATTCTGAAACTAGGAATTTGCAGTTTAAAGTAAATAATCTGAGATGTATATTTTTTACCAGGAAATTTTTTGAATAAGAGTTTTATTCATTTTTTTTAATGTGCATACCTAAATTTCAAGCTGCATTTGTTTATGATAGAAACATCTTTGATCATTGCATTTTACTTTTTATAGACAAGTTATTTTGTTTGTATTAAATAAGTCTACTTATTCAAAATCTAAATAATATGATTCTTGAAGAACTCTCCCCTTTTTATTCAAGGCAATAGACTTTGCAATTTTTTCCTGAACTAAGAAAATCTTACCTAATTTGTAATATCCTGAATTAACTCAGTAAACATTTGTCAAATACAATGAAAACTAAATGAAGAAATGTTTTAAAAAGCTAACACAAATTTAGGAAATTATCTTTGAGTACTAGCAAATTACTGGAAAAAGCCTGTTCTAGGAATAGTCTAAAAACATCAAATTTTATGTTTTTCCCTCTTCTCTGAGCCAAAATATGATTTATAAGCATCAGCAAAAATATAACCACATTCAGACATTCCTCTCACTTGGAATTTACTCTCTTTTATTACTTTTAATCTCTTGAATATTTTATGAATAGAATATTTTATAAATTTGCTCGTAAGTAAAAAGTCTTTTAATTGTGAGTAATTTGACTCTTCAATGGTGATATAGATAAATCAATTTTGATATGTTGCATAAATACATATATCACTCTCATATAATATTCATTAGTAATTTATATCCTCATTTGGACCCAGAAGAAAATGTATCTTGGGGATCCATATTCATTGATAATTTGTATTTTTATTCAGACCAAAGGAAAAATGAGAATTATACCACATTGAATACTGTGGGACTCATCTATTTATTTCAAAAGAAAAAATAAACTCTTTATTCTAAAATACATTGAAAAATAAAAGTAAGTAAAATAAAACACTTTTTAATCTTTTCAGGCTAAAATTGTTGTGCAGAAACATTTTGGAGTCTCCCTACTTAAATATGATTTTAAGTAATATAGCCAAGTGTCCTTCTTGGAAGGGAAGGGGTCTTACTTAAACTCTAACAGACAGACTGAACTGACAAGCAAAACAGAGACAGACTGGTAGATGGAGAGCACAAGGCAGTAGTGGGGGAGGGGAGGTTGCGGGGGACTGAGCAAAAGGGAAAAGACTCATGGACATGGACAACAGTGAGGTGATTGCTTAAGGGAGCAGGGTATAAGGGGACTAAATGGTAATGGACGAATGTAATAAAGACTATATAAAAAACAAAATTAAAATAATGAAAAGAATTTTAATATCTTAGGATTCTCTCAATTTTAGAATGTGTGTGATCTTCCTGTTTAAAGGTGTTAAACATTCATACAGCAGCAATTTTCAACTGGTGTTCAACAAAAATTTTAAAACCATGCAATACCTGATTATTTAGTCAGGGAAACTGACTTTTCCTCCCTTAAATGGTCAAATAAAACCATGAAAACACCCAGCAAATAGCCATCTGGTGTGAATGAATTGAAATTATTTTCATTTGTTTAAATCAGCAATATATATTATATATTTTGGTGTGTCACAGAATTTTAGTAACTAATAATACGTGTCATAAAATGAAAAGGTTGAAAATCATTGCATAGAGCATTTCCACCAGTTTCAGATGGTCCTTTTTACTTTTTTTCTCATTAATTTAAATGGTGTTTTCCTGGAATGAGAGAACAATTGACATGTCCTCAGCAAGCTGCCAGCTAATTGCTCTGGGATGGACAGAAATGAAACTTCCTGTGTGCACAGCATGTTGTAATTCTTTTTTAATCTTTCTCTCTTAATAGTAATGACATTGAACATTGATAACTTTCTTATTATATCCTAATTTTGTGGTTTTCTCTTTTATATTACTTTTTAGATACAAATTGTTTAATCAATCATTCTTTCACCCGAGATTGACATTTTCAGTCTTCCAGTTTATATTTGAAAAAGTCTATTACTGTGTTCTTCCCCACTGTTTTCTTTTCTTTGAAGATGATCATGATATTATTTAGTTGACATTTTTTCCTCTGTGTCCCCATTTCCAACATGGGGCTTCATTCTGGAAATTGATTACTGGACATTTCTTATCAAATATAAAGCTTAAATTAACAAGATTTAGTTACATAGAAAATGCAGAGAAAATTTCTTTCTGTGGACAGAAACATCATTCTTTGAACTTGGCTCATCATAGAAATCCTGGGATTAAAAAACACATGTTTAATACCTTGTTTCTGATCCCTCATTTATTACATGTTCACAAATTTAATTAAATGTTGAGGAAATAGAGCTTGCCTTTTCTATTTTAATTAATTCCACATGTATACTCAGTGGCTAAAGACACACACTTCATACACATGCGAGCCACACATATTTATACATGTTTTTGTATATAAACACAAGAAAGGTAAAGATGTTTCCCAATTTAAAAGTTGCAAAATGCAACAAAATCACATAGCTTCTAAAGAAGTGGAAGGATCCCCAAAAGCTGCACTTGGACATGATTTTAAGGCTATGCACATGTGACTTTAATACCCTGAGGTTCCTGAGATAATACACTTGATCTAAACAATGGGTTAATGCCTCTAAAAATAGATTAACCATTTTTCTAGACAAAAGGTCATCCCTTGCTCATCCTGGTCATGTTAAAATCCTGTGGCTTGACATGAAACTGCCAAATTCTGTTTCTCTTTGAAATGTCTCATAGTGTTCTGAGGCAAGCATTGTTCACAGGTCAATGGACACTGTAATTGGAGGCTGACCTGTCGGGCTGAAGATACTGAGGGCACATAAGAAAAAACAGATGTACGTAAAGTGCTGCTTTAAGGTTTTTACTCCTTGAAAATAATATTTAGATTTAGCCTTTTTGTATTTCTTTCATGTCTCTTTACATGTAAAATATGTGAATTGTAAATTATATAGTCTTTGCAGTCAGCCATTATAAACCCTAAGCATCTACTTGCTGCTCATGAAACACCGAGTAGGCCCCAGTCCTGTTAAATAAGAAGGCAGTACCTTTTTCTCAAACTGTCTGTACTTTAATTTTGTAGTCTGACAACTGGACAGAATTTTGTAAACAGAAATACCATGGCTACAGATTAAAGGAAGAGTTTAAATTAGGATCACTTCTTTCATTGTAACTTTTTTCCTTGACTAAAATGATAGTCTGATTAGTTAATTCAAGAAATGTATGAGTCCTTATTACATGCCTGCCACTGTTCTTAGGTTAGGAAAATCAATGGCTTGAAGAGAACCCACTGGATTAAGAAACTTTTCTTTAGGCTCATTTGGAGCTGCATAAAATAATTATGCAGGTGTTTTGAATGCAATTATTTAATTCACACAGGTGCCAGAGTTCTGTCTACTATTGACACCAAAGCATAATGGCTTCTTAAGTGAAAACTTTTTAAAGAGTGTGAAGTATTCTAAAACCCTCAGAGAAGAATCTTTCCCTAATGGAAGTAGCACAATGATAATGTGTATAATAATAATATTCTCTAACATGAATTACATAGTACATACCACAAGGTACTGTTCCAGTGGTTTTACAGGTAACCTCACAACACTATGTCTAAGTATTAGTTCTGCCTCCAATTTATACTTTATAAAATTGTCTTCTTTATGTTTCTTGAGTGCTATAAAAATAGTTCATCCTTAAGGTTTTGCACTGACTTTACATGCTGCCTAAAATGTCCTTGCCACAGAGAACCACATGCCTCCCTCTTTCTTTCAGGTCTTTGCTCAATCTCAGCCTCTTAACTGAACTTAGAAAAATAATGATCCATCAGTTCTTCTGCTGCACATTAGACCCCCTCATTTGGATTTGTCTCTTCGTAATGCTAATTGCCATTATATACCCTATATATTTTTTCTGTTGACTTTTTTCCTGTCGACCCTACTAGAATCTAAGATCCAAGATGGCAAGTACTTTTATCTGTGTTTTCCCCCCTTCTCAGTATGTCTAGGACATAAATTGTTATGTACAGTTAGTTGATAAGGACCAGAGGCTTGAAACCAGCTCTGACCTTAGGGCCCTTCTCTTCATTTAGAACTTCCCAATCAGTGGCTTATAATTATTCATATCCATGATTTGGATAAAAATCTGAACTCTGTGTGCAAATTCACTGATTCTCTGTAGCTAAAAATAATGGTACCAACATTTTAAAAACTTCTCAACTAATCAGTAATATGAATAAAATGCCTCTCAGAAAGTTATATCAATTATCGTTGACACTAAAGTGAGAAATACATTGGATTTTAGTATCCTTCACATAAAAATTGAACCTGTTAAATTTTATTTATTCTAAGATTCACATGCATCAAATCAAAAATTCCATGACCATTCCTGATTTTGTGTGGAAAGCTAGTTGATTTTACTTTTGCTTTCATGCAAAACTTTTGTCTCCCAATTGAATTAGTTTTAAGTCATTATTTTATATATGTGTCCCTGATAGGCATGTGCTCATCTTAAACACAAATTATACAATAGGTTCTTAATAAATATCCAATGACTGTATATGTGAATGGAATTGTGAAGATAGAGTACAAGACTCCCGAAAATATGCTTCAGACTACTTTTCCAGCATTATCACTATACACATTTTGACCTGGACTCCTTTGGTAGCACATGACAGATGCCAAATTTAAAGTGGCTTAATCCAAAAAAATATATAGAGAGATCATATAGATGAAAACTTCCAGAGATTTTTTAAATAGGTATAGGATAGGCACTTATAGATCCAGGTGCTAAAATAGTCTCTGCTATGAGGTTGGAGACAAATGATTTCAAGAATTCCCTGGCTTACAAATGGTAGTTAAAGCCACTAATCAAATGAGTTTATTTGGGTGGGACCTGGGGCACACTGAAATAGAGATGTGATGTAGAGGGAGAGAAAGATCCAGCCAAAAGAGGCTGAGAAGAAATAGTCCATGAGACAGAGAAGAGCAGACAATTGTTGGACTACTGAATGGGGAATGGTCATTGCATAGAACCCAGCTTTTACTGCCCATCACTCTCAGAGCTCACATGGCACAGGCTGCGACAGAAACCTGATACACGGTTCCACAGAGTACATCAATACATAGCACTGGGACTTCCGCTAATGGAGGATGGAGAAATCACACTGTGTGGCCCAGCACAGCAGGGGCTAACACTTGAATCTGAAGATAGGGTGAATCCCTCATGATGCACTCGAACTGAGAATAAGGAAAGAGGATCTCATTCTGTGCCATTTTCTTTCAACTTGCAATATTAAAAATTACCCACATGTCAAAACCCACATCAACTATTTTGTCTACCATAAAAGCCTCCTTGATTTCTTTTGCCAAAACATTATCTCCTGCTACTGAAGTCTTAGAACAATATATCAGTATATCTCATGGAATTTGACAAAATTAACCACAAAATTAAATAGTACATTGAGTAAGCCTCTTTTCTTTTCTACCACCAGTAACTATTTAGAGGATAAAGACTTCTGCGGTTCTACCAAATAACCTAATTGAATAAATATTTTATAAGTTATCAGTCTCTGTTTTACATGTTTTCTTACACTTTCTCTATTAATGTTGATATTTTGGGAAAAGGAAAATGTTAGTAAACTCTGATATAAGCCTAATAGAATACTTAAGCTGTAAATGTGTTTTCTTCCTGAAAAATGAAAATTTTGGTGTCATCACAAAATAAGCACAATGATTTCCATGACAATAACATGTAATCTCCATGTAATAACTTAGGAGTTAAGAAATTCCCACTACTTTATATTATTTATTTGTCATCTAGATATGCTGAGGCTGTATGATGGTGCACCTGGTGATCCCAAGTAGCATTAGCTTTTATAAACGACAATGCATGTCAACATATTTGTATTTCTCTTCTATTTCTTTTCAAGGTAGATGCATCATGGATATGTTTATATATTTGGCATCTCTAATATAACTAGGATTATTTAGTTTCAGAACTTGATAAGTTTTAATAAGAAAAAGTACTATACAAGTATATTTTAATCTAATACTGTTTTATTTAAAAATAATTATAGACAAATATTTGTAATCACACATGCAATCACTGAATTTTAGAAAAGAGCACATCAAAAGCAAGTCTCAGTGGTTTGTGAATTAGCAATAGATGCAACTTTATAAGAATGTAATAAATCTAGGCATGTATATTGATTAACTGTCTGAGAGTTGTTATCATTTCTATTTTCTCATGATTGCATGCTTTTTTTCTTCAAAGGCTCTGAATCAAGGATAATTAGTGAGCAGTTCATAATTTATTAATAACTGACAAATGGGGATCAGGGCAGAGAAGTGCCAGAAAGACTAGGAGCATTGCAACAACTAATTGCCCACTGTGGGAAGCAAATCTTCCTAGGAAACTGAGCCCAAGAGAGTTACTGGCTCAATTGCTCAACATTATTGAATATCCCACCTGTGACTTCTCACAGATCAAACATGTAAACATCACCGCAACACTGAGGAAGTTATACTGAGACAAATATTTGGAAGAAAAAAACTCTATGGTACCAGAAACAAGTTAATGTCATTGATTTGCAAAGCTGAAAATTATTTGAACAAAGAATCTAGAGACTCTCAGATTTCAAGTGTTAATCACAACACAAATCAAAAGACTGATCACAAGAGCAAAATACATGTTTTGTCTGAAGTCCCATTTCTTTAAGAATGTGATCCCCACCTGAAAGTGGACCAGCAGGCTAACATGCCAAAAGATGCTGGGCTCTGATGGAAGACTCTGTTAGGTTTCTGGGAATCTTACCACGTGTCTCAGAGACCGCAATAGCACAGGCTCTCATGGGAACTTGATACCCAGCTCTACAGAGAAAGTCAATAGCACTGCCTTATGCCAAAAGATAAACTCTATTGAACAAGAAATCAGTTAGTTTCCTGAGCCATATCTAGGGGTATACTCATTGCTGAGAAATGAAGCAAATGAACAATAAAATATTCCAAATGATTTTAAACACCAGCTAAAAGCCACATTTGTTCAGAATGGGCTTTGTTTTAAAACTTGCATGAACCTGAAAAGAAATAAGTGCTTCTAATGGATTAAAAACTCAGTTTCAACCCAGTATCGTTCTGCCCAAGTTCCCAGGCTTTTAAATCTTCATCCAATAAATTGAAATGCAAAGTCATTTTGTATATCTCAAATATATGGTTGGAGACTGTGCATTTTGCCTTATTCCAATCAGTTCCCATGGCCAGTGTGACTGGATACTCTTTCTGTATGCCCAACCCTTTGAAATCCCACCACCCAAAGGATATTCTTGGAACCCAGCTTGGAAGTTGACCAGGGATCCATCTCAGTATATCATATGTCCTGAAGTGAAAAATCCCCATCAACGTTGCTTCTATCTACCCACTCATTGCATTATATCTCCTTAGACCTCAACACACCTCAACAACCTAGCAAAATGCTAGGTTGTTTCAGCTATGTTCCATCATATCTTTGGAGGTTAGATCAACGGCCATTTTCTTAGATGTACTTCCTAGTTTTTGTTTTTGTACTTTTCTAAGACATCTTACTGACTGCCTTTCCTGCACATTGCAGTGTATTTTTTACATTGCATGTTGCAGAATTGGCATGATTACAGTGATTGTGCTAATTTCTGATTGGCTGCTCTTTTATTTATGTATACATTTCTTAAACTTTTTAAATATTTTATTTATTTATTTTTAGAGAGAGGGGAAGGTACTGAGAAAGAGAGGGAGCGAAACATCAATGTGTGATTGCCTCTCATGTACCCTCCACCTGGGACCTGGCCTGTAACCCAAGCATGTGGAATTAAACTGGCGACCCTTTGGTTCACAGGTTGGCACTCAATCCACTCAGCCACACCATCCAGGACACATTTCTTAATTTTTGATTTAAGATTATATAGGACATATAAAAAAATGTAAGAAAAAAATCAATCATATTTATTATCCAGAAGCGATCACTATTTTACTTTACCGTCTGTTTAAAATATTTTTATATACATAATTGAGTTCACACTATATAGATTATTTTTGTTTTGTTTTTTGACAACACTATAATATAACATTCCCTAGGTAGGAGGAACTATTTTAAAAGCAAACATTTAATACCCCTTTGTTATTCTAATGTTTAACCTTACCTATATGCTTTCTCTCTTTTCTTTGTTTCTTTTATTTTTATTATTTTGGAGGAGAGGGATTTCTATCTTCAATGTCCTTAGAACACATTTGTATAAGTCAAATTAAGGATAAATGAATATTAATATTCTATAGACTGTTGATACCTATTGACAAATGGCTCTCCTAAAGCATTTTACCTATTACCATTCCCTACATAGTGTATGAAGTTGACTGGTGGTTCACAAATTTGTCAGTTCCTATTAATTTAATAGGGGAAAATAGCTCAATATATTAAACTGCAGTTTTTTTTATTTTGGAAATTTAATAGTTTCCTTACTAGGTATGCAATAAGTAAAGTTACTGTCTATTTTTATTCCTTATTTAACAATGACATGTGCATGCTTTTTACCCATTTAAGTTAGTGGGATCTTAACTTCTCACGTAGAAAGATGTATCATGAAAATTGCCAATATTTGTGTGTTTTTTAATAAGATTTATTTTGCATGGGACGTGAAAAATGTCAATTGTATGCAGTTGGGTCAGTAAGCTGACATTTTTGTACAGACCTAGATATAAGTGCCAGCACTGTTTATTGCCCTTCCGTGTGATTGTTGGAGCTCTCCGCCTT
Organism: Glossophaga mutica; assembly: GCA_039655065.1. NCBI lineage: Eukaryota > Metazoa > Chordata > Mammalia > Chiroptera > Phyllostomidae > Glossophaga > Glossophaga mutica. Next base: position 187,973,694 of record CM077303.1, read on the forward strand.
CGGCACACTAAATGGTGTTTACATAGACGTTCTTTTATCTCTACTACCTATGGGTTCTTAAATTTATTGTTCTAATCTAATTTGTGTCAGGATCATGTCCATTTACATGTTATAATTAAAAATATTTTAATGTTTAGTCAGGTGAATTCTTACTGGGAAATCACATATGGTCACACTTACAAATATTTTATATAAGTGCTTTTGTACTTGTAAGTGCAGTTATAACTACTGCTTCATATAAACCAATTGTAATCATAATTAACTACTCTTAATGTTATACACAATAACACTGATGTTCCAGAACAGAACTAAAATGGTGGTTGATTACAAAGAATATATGTGATCTTTCTTTATTGAACTGGTAAAGGTTATCTCTTCTGCGAAATAAATAAAGAGCATGGAAATGAGAAGTGGCAAATGCTACTTATTAACAGTTTGCTATAGCAAGGGATTGGCCTCTATAACTTGCATTTGGCAGAGAACCAAAGGCAAGCAGTGGAGTGTGAAAGCTCTTTTATGGGGAAAAATTGAGAAGGATTCAAATATGCCCTGATGGGAGATTATGGGCATTGGTGGCAGGCTAAGTAGAGTGGGGCATCCTATGCTATTGGTTTGGGAAGCATATTTAGCTTCCTCTAATTGGTCCCAAGTTGGAAGTGGGGACAAAATCAAGGAAGCTTGCATTTATTTATAAAGTCCTAACCATTCAGGTTGATTGATGCAGAAGTTGTGGTTTGGCTGTTGGACTGGTTGTTGCAGATTTGGGGTCAAAGTTCATTATTTTTAATTTGGTTTGACCATTGTCTATTTGTATATTCAGTCTCTCATTTCATATATTTCACTAAATAGTAGTATAAGTCTTTATAAACATAATGTTCAATATATTTTTTAAAAATTAAAAAGAGGTAAAAACATTTTAAGGAGTACCCCTGTAAATATACAGTGAATTCTGTTTATTAAGTACTCAGGGGAATAACTATTTCATGTCAGGGTCACTTGGAATATTTTTGATTTATGAAACTATGTAATTTTGCTGATAGAGGATAGAAGTCATTTAACATAGATTTTGATTTATCAAATAATTTAACAAACTATAATGTCATTGCAATGCCAGAAGAAGAAAGGAAAAGATAAGAAAATAATAATAGAAGAGAAAGTGAGATTTAGATTTAAGTGAAAAAAATTTTCTGCAGTTTTAGTGTTTTTTCATTGTTTGAAATCAGATATTAGTTTAAAATTTGCAGCCTTTTCTACTTATATATTGCCTACTATGTCTTATATCTTATTTGCTGCTTGGAAAAAAGTTCAGTTTTTAAAGGCCTAAGAAATCCATCTGTACTTGATAAGAAAATGTAGACCAAATATATTAAAAAGTTTTATCGACCATATCTAAATTAGTTTACTTTTATTTATATATTATATATAATATGCACATATACATACATAGGTATTATATATAAACACATAAATGTATGTAACACATAAGTATATATAACGTATGTGTTATATAATATTGACATTTAGCTATTTAAATTTTAATAATAAAAATTAAATAATGTATATAAAGGTGAAACCATCTCATTTTCCTGCTCAAAATACCACACTGGAGCTGCCATTTGCAAAACTAGCTGTGGATCGTGTAACCACTCTTTCATTGCAGGCTCACTAATGTAGGTTTTTCTGACCTCGGTGACCTGTAGAATTTACTTTTATGATGAAATTTTACTCTTTGATATACTTTCTAATTGCTTATTGTGGACAGTCTGATAGTAAGACAGTCATGCCATCAGACAATTTTAATATAACATAATTAGTGTTGTATTCTTAACAAACTGGTACAAGAATAAAATACAAGATACAATCATCTTCGCCTTAGTCAATACATAAATATTTTAGCAGAAATGGTAAACTGAAGCTGGACCTGGAGGATGAAGATTAATTTTACAAGTTGGTGGACAGTATGTGATGAGGAGGGCATGCAGACATGAGGGCTCATGCAGTCTGATGTGCTGTGACTCAGTCAGACCTGTCCATAAAGCTTTCCACAGCCTTTGCCTGTGACCCTCCTCAGGCATCCCCATTCCTTCCTGCTTCATAAATAGCATGAGCTTTGTCGTGTATATATATAACTAAATATATATATGGTTCTGGTTTACTCTAACTCATTAGCATTTCAAAGAAAAAAGCTTCCTGTGTCAAAATACTCACGACTTCTTGAAGGCTCTCCTGACAGGTCTGCAGTAAAACTAAGCTTTGCATTAATATAACCTTCTATAATAAGTTTGTGGTTCAGTGCCTAAGGAGGGCAGAGTGGTGACAAAGAGTAAAGATAATTTTACAATTTTGATATTTTAGTGGAGATATTATGATTCTCAGATAATCTAACTAGCTAATACTGAAACATAGAAAAACAAAAATTCTGCCATTAAATTTGCAATTAAAAGAAACTGGGAGAGATAAATTTTAGAAAAAAAGTCATGTAGTTTAAAAATATAGAAGCTAGGATGAAACTTACAATTTATGGATAATTAACAGACCAGTCTTCATTTGTAGATAATATAAATTAACATCATAAACAAATTCTAGGAGAATTATTTAAACTACTTAGCAGAGAACAAATTGTTTTGTGCACCTACAGGAACTTTCAACGTTTTTCTTAACATGCGCACTATTAATGCTAATTACAAATCTTTTCCTTTTATTATTAAGTAAATTCCCCTAAGAGTATTGTAAGACAAATCATTATTACCTGCAAGCATTTATTGAGTACCCATTGTATTAGTGGTTCTCAACCTGGTGGAATTTTAGGATCAACTAACAGCTTTTATAAAATAATGATGCTTGGGTCCCACAATCAAAATGTTCCAATTTGGGGGTTCTGAGGTGAGGCCTGAGCCTTATTTTTTTTGTGTGTGTGTGTGTGTTTTATTTATTTGTTTAATTGTTATTTGTTGTTTTAATCTCTCTGGTCAACTCTAATTTGTATATAGGTCTAGAATCATTGCATAATGTGAGTAGAAAGCTGTTTTAATATAAATATTTATTCTTAAAGCATAGCATGTAGCACCTCAGTACATGTTTGCTAATAATGAGAATGGTTATGTTTTCAACTGAAGCACAAAGTTTACAAAAGGTAGTTTCTATTTTGGCAGAATTTATTTTGATTTCCAAAGTATATACTAGAGTAAGCAAACTGAATCATGTTCAATAATATTTGCTAGTTGTATCAGTGCTTTTACCTGTGGTATTTGTGGAACGAGAGCCTGCTTTATAATGATCCTTGGCCTGTTAAAATAGTTAAAAGAATTACAATGAATATCATTAAAATATAGTTTGGAATATGAGCCAGTTGAAATATAGTCTAAAGACAATTCACCTCAGGTTCTCTTTCTGCTTTCATTCAGTTGGCTGTTCTTAAGTCCTCATAGTTGTCTTCAGAGAAAGAGTTCCTGATCTCAACATTAGTTTTTTGCTTGTTTTTGTGATGTTGCACTTAAGACAAAGGGATATTTGCATATGGGTTACTGAGATTCGTAGATTTTTTTTTAATTTTAGAACTTGAAATATGTATAATTACAGTTTATCTCAGTCACTTCTCTTATTTGATCTCTAGTTTATACATGCTTCTGAATAGCAGCAAAGTTTAGATCTTTGAGTACTTTTATGACATTCATCTTCTAATACTTTCAAATAATAATTGGTATATTTTGTTACCATAAGGGCTAGACTTAAATAACGACATTAAAAAAAAATGTGTATGCAATTTATTGTGAATTAAATTATCAAAGCCTTTATTAAGCCTCGTAATACACTGTTAACAAAGGATGAAAGAGATGTCCATACTAGAGTTTACCATGAAAATGTTTTAAGTTTTCAGTAGGGGAAGGGAGAGATGAGGCTGAGGGACTAAGTGGGAATAAAAGGAGCTAGAATATTTGAAAGAAGAAATTGTGCTTCCAGTACAGTGTGATGCAGTTACTGCTGCTCACATTTTACCTCCTTAAATTGTTATCAGTGTCATCTTGGGAAAGCACTTTCCTTTCAGCGAATCCCAACATTCTTAGCTCTATGATGAATATTAGAACAGGGCATTTCAGTGTTAAAAGCAAAAACAAGGAAAAGCAGCGTGTTCTTATTTTACTGCCACAGTATTGCCAAATTCACAATCCTTCTGATACCTGATATGTGTTGGGGGGACTTGATTGTCTTTAGTTTATTTTTCATTTGTGTGTGTGTGTATGTGTGTGTGTGTGTGTGTTTCCACACCAAACACTTCTTTGTGACATCAGTTTGGTGTCCCACAATTCAGTTCACTTCTGGCACTAAACAGAGTGAACATCACATGTTAAGGGCTCAGCCCCAGAAGACTGTCTTCCTAATTCAGATACCAATTGCAAGTGGTAGGTCCCTAAGTTAAATACTACTTCTGTCCCACTTGGCTACTGTTAACCTAAAAATAGCAGGATAAAGTGAGAGGCAACAAGCCTTTATTTGAGGTATAAGGAAACAGTTTTTCCAAAAATACTCACTATTCAGGCAGAAAACCAAATAGTGTTCCTATTAGGAGGTGAAGGTGAGGGGTATTTATGAGAAAAGGAAGGGGAACAATTAGTGTGTAGAAGGAAATTATTTCTATAGATACAGATAAGCTAACATAGCCATGTTCTAAAGAATCTCTCGAATGTCCAGTCCTTAGTCATAAGGTCTGCTTTCATATTATCTTTGCAAGCAGCTGTTGAGGATACAATGTTTCTTTAAGCACAGTCTATGGGTTATTTTGGCCACTTTTGACTTCTAAAGGTTTGAGGCATAAGATGCCCAAAGCAGTTCTGAAATGGCAGTTCTGCCTCCATTTTAAAGTAGCTGCATTTATGTTGTTTTTCACATTACAAATCGGAGATTCCCTTGGCCCATTTCTTTGAATTCAGTTGTTTGCTAGTGCAGCTCATAGAATTCTGAGACCATATTCTCAGGCTTACCAATGTTATTATATAGTAAATGATATGATAAAAGATACATACAAACAGCCAGATTAGGAAATACACAGGGCAGAGTCTCTAGGGCTCTCCTGTGCAGGTGCTCTCTGTCCCTTGGAATAAGGGTGTGACACCCTCCCAGTACATGAATGAGTTCACTAACCCAGAAACTCTGAATCCCTTATTTTTGAGACACTTGTATGAAGGCTTCATTATGTAGGTATGATTAATCCTTAACCGTATCCAGCCCTTCACCCCTCTCTGGAGAATGAGGGGTGAAGCTGAAAATTCTAAGCTCGTAATCATTACTTGGCCTTTTTGGTGACTAGCCTCTGTCTAGGAACCTACCAAAAGTCACCTCATTAGAACAGGAAAACAGTCTTACCAACCAGGATAGCCCAAGAGATTTAGAATGAGGACAAAAGAGTCTCCTAGCATCCTTATTTGCAAGGGTTTAGGAGTTCTGTATCAAGAGCTAATGGAAGAGACCAATGTGTATATGTGCATGTATGTGTTTCATATTATTTCACATCAAGATATGAGAGTGTCAGGTTTGGAACTTGATTGAGTAAGACTAAGAGATGCAGGTGGCAATAGGGAGACATTTATAATCATCGTGGAAGGGTAAGAAGCTCTATAGTGAGGAAGAAACAGAGAACTAAAAAAAGATTTAAAAAATTGTCGCATGTAACTGTATCCTATTCCAGTTTGCCTAGCCTACAGCTGGGAAATGGTGATTGGATTGCACGTATAAATCCCAGCATGTGCTATAGTTGTGGTTTTCCCCACAGAGTTATTCAAAAACACACTTAAAAATAAAATAGAAAGGTCTTTCTAACCACTTTGCGCTACCTTCTCTCCTGTGGGTGAAATAATTGTATGCTTTTATGTTAGAAGTATGGAGAATAAAAAGTAGAGTTTGGGAAACACGTATGTGATCTTTGTGCTTTTTATCCCACTTTTTGCAAGAAGACATTTCTACAGAGTTTTTGCCTGGCTTCATCAGAAAATCAGTACTAAATATTAGAAGAGTGGCAGTGAATTAAGACACAGATACAAAAGATTGCATTATGAGACATTTTAACAAATGTATAAAACAACATTGTCAGTATTAATGATCAGTGAATGATTTCCTCAGCTTCTGTTATAGTAAATATTTGTTACATGTTTAAATTTTTATCATTCTGATAAACATTATAATTGGAGTTGCTTAAAGGCTTTGTTTAATTTTCTGTAGAGTATGAAATTAAATAACCACAAGCAATTTGAAAGCAGAGAAAACTAAAATTTACCACAATGTAAATTAGTGTAACAGTCCAACATAATAGCTCTTAGAGATTTGATATACTTTTTTACCATAAGTTTATTTTTCTGCATAATTTTTACCTAATTAAGAAAAATAATATTATGTTATATTATACAATATTGATTTTTACTGCATCATAGCCTCTACAAATATATTTGGTTTACTGCAAACTATTTATTATTTACTTCCTATAAAATCTATGGACAGCCTCAGGCATATTATCTGCACCATGCTCCATGCCCAGGTTATTATATCAGTTAAATTAAAAAACAAAAACAAAAAACTTTTAAAATGCTGACTGTGAGGCCATGACTATTCAGAGAGCTTTACATGTATTATTAAATTCATTCTTCATTGCAACCCTATGTGGTATAGTTGCTATTATTATCTCATTTACATCAATGACTAGTTTACCCAAACTATTCATTTAGTAATGGATATATCTAGGAATGCTCCTAGTCTGTGTATAAATCCCAGAATCTTAACTGTTCTGCTACACAATATTATCAAAAGGTAAGGACATTCTATTACCCTTTGATAAGTTCTGGAGGATGGTTGGCTAAAGGATGGGTCTCATTTTTCAGTGTTACCTGTCAGTTATGAGGGCAAAACCTCCACTCTTTTCTTTAGCATTAAGTACAATCATTCTCTGTTGCTGTTTTATGCAAATTGGGTAAGCTATGGGACTTACGGTCAAGTTGGATGTGAAGGTAGACACATTTTTGTCTCCTCATGAAACCATAGAATTACAACTGGATCTCAAAACAAATAACACTCAGAATGGTCATAAAATTATTTGAAGAATCCCAATTCCTCCAAATGAGTAGGAAGGGCAGAGTCACTGAGATGGGCAGAGAGCCCAGAGACATGGTGTGGTATGGAGCAGCAGTGGTGGCAGTGGAATGGACAGTCTGGCATTCATGTATGGGTGGTGGATAAAGATCAGAAGGGATACCTTGGGAGCCAGTCATCCCAGCCTCAGGCCAGACCACACAACCCAGGGTTCCAGCATCAGGAAAAGGAATCCCCATAACTTTTGGCTGTAGAAACCAGTGAGGGTTGGGGTGGTGGAAGAAACTGCCAGATTTTCAGGAGACTCTGTTTAAAGAGCCCGCAGACACTTAGAATGTACACAATCCTACCCACTCACTCTGGTATTCACAACCAGTACAACAGCTGGAAGGATGCCAGTTGCACACAGAAAGTGGTTGAAGTGACTGGAAAATGGCACAAGTGCAAGGTAGACCTCCAGAAGCCAGGCAATGGCATTGTTCCTTCTCTGAGCCCTCCCCACAACAGAGCCGCATAGTGGTGAAGTGGGTTGCCCTGGCCTGTTGATTACCTAAGTCTCTGCCCCGCACAATTTGTAGGTGCCTTTTCTGCAACAAAGAGAGGGAGTTAAAGCAGCTCTACCTAACACACAAAAGCAAATACATGGAAACTGCCAAATTGAGGAGACAAAGAAATATGGCCCAAATGAGAGACTATTAAAAAAAAAAAAAAAAAAAAACAGAAAAAGAACCAAATGAAATGGAGATAACAAACCTATCAGATGGAGAATTTGAAACACTGGTGTTCAGGATGCTCAAAGAATTGATTGAGTACAATCACAACATAAAGGAAGAAATGAATGCTACACTACCTAAAATAAAGAAAAATCGACAGGGAACCAAAAGTGAAGGGAAGGAAGCTAGGAGTCAAATCAACAATTTAGATAATAAGGAAGAAATAAGCAAAAAAGCATTCAAGCAGAGCACAAAGAAGAAAAAATAATTCAAAAAAATGAGAATAGTATAAGGAGCCTCTGGGACATCTCCAAATGTATCAACATCCAAATTATAGGGGTGCCAGAAGTAGAAGAGAAAGAGCATGAAGTTGAAAACTTATTTGAAAAAAATAATGAAAGGAAACTTTCCTAATTTGGAGAAGGAAATAAACGTATAAGTCCAGGAAGCACAGAGAGTCCCAAATAACTTGGACCCAAATAGGACCACACCAAGATATATCATAATCAAAATGCCAAAGGTTAAAGATACAGAATCTTAAAAGCATCAAGAGAAAAGCAAAGAGTTACCTAAAAAGGAGTTCCCATAAAACTGTCAGCTGATTTCTCAACAGAAACTTTGCAGGCAAGAAGGGACTAGCAAGAAATATTTGAAGTGATAAAAGCAGGAACCTACAGCCAAGATTGCTCTATCCAGCAAAGCTATCATTTAGAATGGAAGGGCAGATAAAGTGCTTCCCAGACAAGGTAAATCATGATTAAGCCAGTATTACATGAAAATTTTTTAAAGATTTTATTTATTTATTTACTTACTTACTTACTTACTTACTTATTTAGAGGTGATGGAAGGTCAAGAAACATCAATGTATGGTTGCCTCTCACGTGCCCCCTACTGGGGACCTGGCCTGGAACCCAGGCATGTGCCCTGATTGGGAATCAAACTGATGACACTTAGTGTTGCAGGCTGGTACTCAATCCACTGAGCCACACCAGCCAGGGCTATCAGCATTAGATGAAATGTTAAAGGGACTTATTTAAGAAAAAGATCAAAGCTATGGACATTAAAATGGCAACAAATTCACAACTATCAACAACTGAATCTAAAACAAACTAACTAATTAACTAATGAAAAAAAAAACAGAACAGGAATAGAATCATGGGTATTGTCATCATTTGAAGGGTTGTCTGCTGGGAAGGAGAAGGTGGAGAATGGGGGAAAAGAGACAGGGATTAAGAAGCATAATTGGTATGTACAAAATAAACAGCAGGTTGTTAAGAATAGTATAGGAAGTGAAGACAAAGAACTTGTATACATGGACATGACCCATGGACATGAACTAAGGAGGGCGTTGCTGGAAGGAAGGGGGCTACCAGGGGAGAGGACAACAGGGGGAAATTAGGACAACTATAATAGCATAATCAGTAAAATATATTTTAAAACATAAAAATGAAATGGGTAAACTATGCAGTCTTTTCAATTAATTCTTTTTTTAAACATGTAAACAGAAAATAGTTTCTATCTAATTAAAGTACTCCTTTTGTGAAATTATTTTTTCTGCCTTTCTGTCATTTATGTGTGAAGATCTTAGCGTTTTTCTTATCCAGCTGTACAATCTCTTGTTTAAGAATTTAAGTCACCATTTATCCACAGCACATAGTCTTGCTTCTCTGATCTAGTATCTGAGAATATCTTCCCTAGAGTTATAATCACTTGGCTTTGGTAGGATGGAGATTATCTTATATTGACACACTTCATATATATATTGATCAACTCTGTGTAAGGTCTGCCTGAAGTAATTTCATTTGAATCTTCTGTGGGCCTAGAAAGCTTCTATTATCATATAGTAATCTACCAAAAGACAAACCAAAATAGCCTTCAAACAAAAAACAACAATTTTTGTTTATAAGCCTGAGAGGGCTAAACTATTTTAAGCTTGGATAATAATGACCTTGTTAGAGCCCCATGCAGACACTTACAGACCTCCAGGTGCTAGAAACTACTGGAGATACAGATGTACCCTGTGTTGAATCATAGCTCACATACATTAGATTAGCTGCTATTTTTAACCTATTTTTGGTTTCTATTTCTAAATTACCTCTGAGGCTTGCAAGCATTTCCAATCTGTACTTCTGCGAGTATTTATTGATTAAGGAAAGAATGTGTACTTTATACCATCTGATGTTGAGATGCTAGCGTTATTTTAAGGGTTATTTAGAGGATTCAAATAACTTAGAGGATTTATCTTAATTCATATATTTTTTAGAAAAGAAACCTCAGGTTTAATTTTCTTAATAACATATTAATGCAAGGTATGTTCTGATTATTAAATCCTTTTGTGAATATGATTTTTAAAAATATTACACTGGCTATTTTATATTTGTATAAATTGGTGTGAATGTAATTATTTATTTAGTTATATTATAAATGGAAATATTTAGTATGCAAATATTCTGACTCATGAAAAATATCAATTCTTTCTGATATAATGATAATTTATTGTATTACTTTAATTATGATATTACTAAGAGTAATAGCTGCACCTTTTCTCCCAAAACATATGACCTGCCAGATACTGACCAAAGTGAATACATTTATTCTCTCACTTTGTTTTTACAAAACCTATGAGATAGAATTCTTATCTCTCAACTGATTAACTAAGGTACCCAAGGGAATTTATTTATGCCATCTTAAAACAAGTCACATAAAATAGCCCAAAATCTGAAACAAGGACTCAGGAAAGATAGACATACAAGTGATGAATTTTACATGATTTATTTTTTATTAAACTTTATTAAAGCTATGAATTATAATTCTGATGATATGTATGATGATTTAAATTCTTCAGGTATATATTTTAGTGAATTGTATGTGTGTATATACTATTTTTTGGACAAAACCCTTATTATGACTGTTTAAATTAAGAGGACTAGATAAAATATTACTTATAAACCCATTAGTGTGATTTTTGAGTCCTGGAACCAAGTATGAAGCAAAGCCTGCTTGGCAATGGCGACAGTGTGCAGTTTTTGCCTTCTTAAGTACAATTCTACCTGAGTTTACAAACTGTGCATACTCCTCTGGTAGGATGTTTATACTTTATTAGAAGATGGCACCATCTTCATTATCACTAAAAATCAAACAGGTGCATTTGTCAACAATGAATTATTATTTATTTATTATTTATTGAGTTGAATTTGTAGTGTTTGAAATTAACACATTGTAAAGTTTTCTAATTAATGGAGATATTTGTGCTGTTAATAACAATTACAGTAAAACACTGACTACTTACAAATTGTCACCTATGTTTATACTGTGAAGAAGAAAAAATAATTAAAGAATCATCCTCATTTCAAGAAATTCATAGTCTAGGAAAAGAGAAAGGTTGACTTCCTTTGAAAGATCAAGCAGTAAAAGTTTTAGGCATTACAGCCCTTACATTCTCTCTGACAACTATTCATCTATGTGGTAACAGCACTAAAGAAGACATAAGACTGTGTGTGGCTGATTTCGATAGCACTGCATTTGCAAAAATAAGTGGTGGGCTAGATTTGGTCTGTGTATGGGCCATAGTTCACCAACTCCTAACCTGAGTGTTGATATAAAAGAAATAGTGGGGAAGTTAACATATATATCAATAATTCAGTGCCATTAATAAGTATGTTATAAATTAATAAATGTGTGATTATTATATTAATAAGTATAATTATAAACAAATATATCTAGATCTGCCAAAGTATTTCATAGATGCTTTCCTTACTTTATAAGTATTTTCACATTTTGATGTGCTGTAATTTTGACTTTCCATATCTTTATAGTGACATTACTTGGCATATTCTTTAAAATATAAATTATTAACTGGAAATACATATTGGTGTAGCAATTTCTGTTTATTAGGATGTCCATTTTGGTGGCAACCAAATTGTTACCCTAGTAGCACTAAAAATTAAGACATCGTTAAGGGTTCAGAGATAACATATGGACCATTACCAACTTTTTATTTGAAAAAGATACATTGGAATTTGATTTAGAAATACTTGTCTAACTTATCTAGCATTATATTTTATTTTCTTCTCCTTATTTAATATAAAATAGAGTAGATACATGTCAAGGAATTAAATTTCAAAGTAGATTGTAGATGTAAGTCTAAATTTGCTTGTCTATTACTAAGTTCATTCTACAGTTCTCTTGAAATAAATATAAATGGTATTCATAAAAATATACTGAAAAGTGAATGCGTGGAAGCACTAAATAACTTCTATATTATATTCTGCCATCAGTTGATGTGGTTTCCAACAATAAAAAACATTTTATTAGGCAACTTACTTGGTGTTTTCTGGATCTTTTTTTACTATGAATATTTAAAAGAATCTTGAATGTTTTCAGCATGCAGAAAGTACACATTTAAAAGAATGTGGAAATTTTAAAAATCTTGAATGTTTTCAGCATGCAGAAAGTGCACATATTATATATAGCTTATTTTTAACATAACAATACTTCTGCAAATATATATTGGGAGATGCCTTTTTAAAATCTGAAAATGTAAATTTTAAATTGGTAGCATTCCATAAGTGATTGAAGTCACATAAGCATAACATTTTCACTAGGCTATAATAAATAATGCCACTGGCACAAGAAATTGGTGGGTCAGAAGAGTGAGACATTATTCTCCATCTGAAATTTGTAGGCTCTAGCAAAACATGTATTTAAAGGGCTATTTAAAATGTCTTCTGAATACAAAATTTGCAGGAAATTTGAGGAGATATGTATTTAAATGGGCTTACATATTTTTGTATGTCTATATTAATTGCATAAGCAAATGTATTGCTCATTATATCCTACTAAATAAGCATTTTAAGTAAAATTAAAAAAAAATAACTTTAATACAGCTCTGTATTTCTTAAATCCATAAAATGCTTCTTACTTTGAAAGGCACTGTGGAAAACATTAATTGTATGCATTGGGAGATTTGTGTTTTTGAAAAGCAAAGCAGACGCCTGTCTAAATTCATAGTGTCTTTATGCTATATTAAGGGAGTGGGATCTCTTCCTTATCTTGGGCTCTCTTGTTTGCTTTTCAGTTGCTGCGAATGTGGCTGTGGAAGGGCTTCTTCCCTGTGCGCTGTTGCCCATCCAAGCCTAATATGGTTAGTGTTCCCTGCCCTCTTTCACTCCTACGTAATGTCCCACCTATATGTATTATTGTTGGCATCCCTTTTTTTTTCCATTTGTGTACATTTTAACAGTTAGTATGCCAGTTTCACTTTAATAGAAGAATAGAATGAGACTGATTCCCAAAGGGGAATCTTAACAAGTGATTTCACAATGAATAATTTCAAATGAAATATTATATAGCCCGTCATCCTTGTGTTGAGCATTCATACTTCTCTTCCAAGGCATTTACTGTGGTCCTGATTTAAATCAGGAACTTGTGAGGTTAAAGTACCTGTTTCTCATTTAACATGTCTCTATTTCCATTGTTCCATAAAGATTAAAATCATATCATACATGGAAGTAGCATGCTACTTCTGTAAAGGTGAAATCACCTTTTCTGTCTCCTGGTGCCATGGAATGACCATAACACAACTGAGTTCTTCTATTTTCATAATTGTTGTGAATTTGTATGGCATTAGAGAGTAGAACTGTGTTTAATTTTAAGTGTTTTACTTATTATTTTTAACCTTGAATTATTTCATATACTAGAAGTGATATACTTAAGTTGATACCATTAAATAAAGTATGTATAGTTTAAGGATTAGTGTCCAAATAGGATATCCTGAAGTATTTACAAATGCAAATTCTAAATATGTATCCAGGTTATAGCTCTAAATTGTAGGCTAGAACATAAGACCAGAGAACTCTGTTCACAGATTTAGAGGGACTCCTGCACAATAGTGAACAACCTTGCAAGAACTAAAATACTTCAGATAATTTATTTCTTGATCAGAGTTCAAATCTGTGTGCTACTGTATTGAGTTGTTATTTATAGTCAAAATCTGCCAAGACAAGCTATTCTGAAATGCATTTTAGAGAATTATAGGGTTTCCTCAGGGCATTTTAAACTGTTACTTGTGTGCTCTAGGCATGAATTAATGTTTGTTGATTGAAAAACCTGCAATATGAATGAATGTGCATACATGTGTGGGTGTGAGGAAATGCTTCAATGAATACAAAGATCTGAGAAAACAGAGAGAGTCAACAAACACTCATTTATAAAAATATGTTTTTCTCAACACTTTGAAATTTCTATATTTGAAAAAAGGTAAAGTTACTATGAAAATATAGATTTGTTCCAAATTATTTAATTCACCTAGGAAATTCTTATATGATACTGGGGCTTCAATAATAAACCAACACAGTACTGAAATCTGGCATTGCTAAAGTATAACATACATGGCTTTACACTGTGAATTTTTTATGCAAAAGTACTTGAGTCTGGAGTATAGGGTTATAAGAGATAGATCAGCATTAGAGCAGAATAGACAGAATTTATATCCTGGAAAAAAAAGAAGATTGACATCCAGATAGATCTTGAAGTAAATGTGAAAGATATCTAATGAACACATATGAAGCCATGACTTAGAAAGTATTGGCAAATGGTAACTTTAGCCGGATTTAAAATGCTTAATTTTTAAAATAGTATAATTTTCTACTGTGTAGTTGGCTTCAAGGAGTTTATAAAACAAAAGAGGAAAACTGGGAAGGTGGGACACTTCCTTCACAGAGAACACAGTAGGAAACCTAAGACAAAATCATTTTCCTAGTATCTTTCTTCAAATAATGTTAGTAATTGTGGAGGCAGTGAGGGTCTGTATGTGTGTGCATGTGTGTGTTTGCACCAAAATAAAAAAAGAAAGAAAAGACTTAGCTATTAATGTGTTCAGGTACCTAATCAAATGCTAACAGTTTTTGTGGAAAGATTTATGGAATAGCCAGAATTTTGAATGCATTTTAGTATAATACAAAACAAAATATAATACAAGAAACAAACTTTAATTGAGATTATATAAGTTAGAAGTAAGAAAGTTTTCCACAGTTATTACTGGGGAGGAATGGAGGCTAAGAAAGTCTTTATTGCTATGCTTTCTGAACTTCCACTTTGTGATTGCAAGTCACTGTGAGGTTTTAGTTAAAGACAAGATCTGCTGAATCTAGAGGCTTTAATGTAAACCCTTTGGGAGAAAACAACCATAGATAGGGAATTTAAGGCTAAGAATAAATTCCTAGGAGAGTCAGCAAAATACTGAGAAGTCCTGACACGATATCTTGCCATGTAATTTTGTATGTAAAATCATAGCAACATGTCAATTACCACATAAATAATCCCCAAGAAACATTCTATCATCATCATTGGTGAACAGACATATTTACAATCATAAAGCAGAAATTGTTATACATTTTTAAATTTTGGAATTGTTTGTCTTTCATTTCATGAAAGACCACTCATGAATATTTATTTGCTTAGTTTTGACCTTAATATAATGCAGTATATATACCTGAAAATTACCCATTGTAAATATACTTGATATACCTTGTGGAAATGTGAAGGTCTGAAAAGCATAATTTCAAAATTATTGATCATATATTTGGTTCTGCAATGCAACTTTGCTCTGTTATTTTTCTAATGTGTCTGTGCCATTTGTGAGATGAAATCGGTAGTTGCATGACGCCACCTTTGATCTCAAGTTACTTTTCATCACTGCACTCGCCCACTTTGTTGTGCAGTCTATGCACATGCTCCATGCAGTGGTAACATTTCAAGTGTTTCTCCTGCTTTGACTGAAATTTGCCCAGTGATGGAAGATATTTCTGTAATAGTTCTGCATGAAACACAGATGCCTAGATTCCAGGCACCCTATGCCCAAGAGTGCCTCCATTTTTAGCAGAGGTGTTTTTTGTTAGTGATCTTAACTTTATAACATTACAAGTGGTTGAGACTCTAATCACTGCTTAGATTCACAAGATGTCTATTTTTATAAACATTCAATGTTAAATAGATTGTTCTTAATGTGAGATTATTGATGTGTGTAATTTCAAATACATTTATAAATAATATAATTTGTCCCTTCATATATATTTGTGTTCATAATTACAGAAACCAATATGTATATTTATAGAATAATATTTATTATAAGTCAGTCTGAAATATACCAAAGTAGATTTTCTTGCATTTTTTTTAAATCAAACATATGTCAAGACTAGTTTCTTTATAAGTGTTTATGTTTTACCGTGTTTTCATATCACTGCTTCTGAGGGGTTTAAAGGCAAAGGAAATGGGTTCACTATTTTGAAAGTAAAGATATATATTCTTAATTTGTTCATTTACCTAGATTGTAATTTTAGAAAATCACCTCATATTTTTAGAATTAAAAAAATTAAGTCAGAGACATAATGGATAAAATCTATCTTCTAATGAAGATATCAAAATTTTAAGTCTTCTGACAGAAATTAACCCAAAACATTAACCATTATCCTAATTTTTCAATGAACAGTATTTTTCCTCTGTATTAACTGAAAGTTTCTTAAAATTTGTGGTAAGCAAATTTTTATTTTTATACACACTTAACACAACTTATTTCATTCATCTTCATACAATTTCTATTGGAGAGTTATGTAAGCACTATTTTATTTTATAGAATTAGGTAAAAGATATACAGAATAAAGTCATATGTCTCTAATAATTCTAGACCCTATTTAAAGTGCTCATAGCAAGCAGATGTGAGATTTACCTACTGTATATAGAATATATTAAATTCCAGTTGAAGGCTTGCTATGTAAGCTACTCTAAAATTATTTTTCTAGGGAATCCTAGACTACTGTAATTTAGATATCTAATGTTCACATCATGAAATAGTTTAAAAATTAGTAAAAAATGTGATACTTAACATTAGGACAGAATTTATTGAAAACTGGAAGACAATCCACAAATATCATAAATTATGAATGTATATCTATATTAAATTTCTAAATCAATTAAAATATAACTCAATATTGAAAAGTTTATAATTAATCTTTGAGTTTATCGAAGTATTTGAAATTATTCATCTTTGTATTGTTGCTAATTCCAAAAAAATTTGAATAGTTTATTAATGAACAATTGACAAATACATATATGCTGTACTGTTTTGTAAGGTGTTATTTCTAAAGGAATGTTTTCTTTGTCTTTAAGACTATACAAATAAAAAATGACATTTAAGGAATAAAATAAGTTAACTTCCCACATTACCCTTCACCACTGAATAAGTAGAGTCCTTGATAGAATGTGAGATGGGGGCATAGTAATCTATGTCCTCCTTTTATGTTATAATTATATTGCAATCTCATATTCAAGAAGAGTACGTTTTTCCCTTGAGAAGTCTATCTGAGATTTTTCAGTAAACAATAGCAGATCATTTGTGTTTTTTTTGTGTGACCTTCATATGTAAGGAACTCAGAATCTCAGTGCTTGTGTATACAAATGAGGACTCTACGAATGAGAGTTTAATATCCTACTTGTAAGGCAGCCTAAATATCAGAGTCTAAATATCCCATTTTATTGCATTCTCACTCACATTTCTATCAAAGAATGTGGTCCTGTAAAATAAAAAATCTATTTCCAGTATTTATTAGATATGTTCATAAACTAATGTCCATATGCTTCTTTTTTTATGAGGCTGAGTTAGCTGAATTTTTATTAAAACTATTTTTGTTCAATTGAGAATCCTGAAGTAAAAAAGTTAACCTATTTCCCAAAATGTTATAACTTATTCTTTTCAAAATTCCAACAATGAAATGCTTAAATCCAGTGCTGTGCAGTGGTTGAGGTCATTATTATGTTAAAATAAAACAAAGTACATACATGGAGAAATGTGTTTTTTTAAGTAACTAAAATTACAAGGGCTTTTCATTTTCCATAAGGAAAATATATCTCCTATAATGTTTACTGCAATTTGTCACCATCTGAGTTTGCTTGTTTGTTTTAAAGTATAAGGAAAGGATTTCTTAATCATTCTGGAAAATAGAGTAACATTCCACATATGAGTGAATATTTCTTACCTAGCAACTACTTATTTTCACTATTTTAAAGAAATCAAAAGGCATAACCACTCCTTCTCTCACCATTCCACCCCTCCCAACCTTATTTAGAATTAAGGTAAAAAAGCTCATATCCAGTTTTCGTTTCTGTAGACTAAAGCAACGGAACAATCTGATTCTGTGGAAGCTATAGTTGGGCAAGGATCTACAGTCTCCTCTGGCTGTTTCACTCACTCCTCTCTCCCCCGTCTGCGAGGCTGCAGTTTAGAAAATTACTGATTCTGTGCATCGCTTTGTGCTCTGGAGGGCTTGACAGCTATACCTCAGATTTATTATCAAATCCTTCATTTATGTCCAAGAACTAAATTATTCATTACAATATTCATCTCTATATAAACATTATTGTTTACCATTTCATGTATAATGGGAATTACACATACCCAAATTTTGTAATGTTACAATTGGGGCCTGGATGTTAAGATCAGCATTAATATCACCAAGAGTATGTTACTCAAATTCTTAGGATAGATGTGAGAGGAAATAGACTTCTAAATTACCTGTAATGTCATTGCTGTATTTATATCTTAAGCCTCTCTCCAGGACCCCTTAGTAAATATTAATGAATTTGAATTACACCTACATTTTATATGATTTCTCATGTTCATCTGTAGTACTAAAAATAAAACAACAGTGTTTTCTAGAAGAAAATGAGTATAAAGGACTAGAAGATGATTTCTCTGATTACAAACACTACAGATATTTTTAATACAATGATATCAAAGCTCATTCAAACTGTGATATAAAACAAAATGAAGAAACGATTTCCTTTCCATTCAGAAAAAAAATAGCTCTGGAAGGTAGGAGGTATAATTTATGCATAGAATGGCATGTTTATTGACTCTGTCTGATGGGTTAAAATTATGCATCTGGATTAGGTACAGAAGGTCACACTGAATGAACAGGCTCCTGCAATGCTTCGTTAGCGAGGCTGAACCACTGCTTGAATGCCAGTCTCTGCCAGCGGCACTTTCACTTGTTGATATTGTGGAAGCTTGTTTTAATGATGCTTTCAGGGAGGGGCGATTTCATAACTTAATTTTATATGTTAATATGACATGCAGCTGTGTACGTTATAGTGCTCCACATATGCCCATAGTCAAAGATAACTCTATAGCCCTCCCGAGTCTCACCCTAGGTATTAAAATGTTAACCAGCCCTTACCGAGGTACTACTCCCAAATCATGTTTTAGGTGAGATCCAAAGTTTTATTTCCATTTTCATATGAAGAATTTGCATACAATTTAACTGTGTATAAGGCTCACTTAATGATAAGGGCTATTTGAGGAAACATGTTTGAAAGCTTAATATTTTTTGAACCTAAAATTGACATCAATTTTCTTCTCTTTTTCTTAACTAAATTTATTGTGGTAACATTGGTTAATGAGATTATCTAGGTTTCAAGTGTACGATTCTATGATACACTACCTGTATATCACATTGAGTGCCCATCCTCTTAAAGCCACCTTCTATCACTATATATTTGGTCCCCTTTATCCTTCACTATGTCCCCTGCTTCCTTCTTGTAACTACTATACTATTTATCATGTCTATGAGTTTTGGGGTGGTAGTTTGTTTGTTTACTTCTTCATTGCTGCTTTCAGTTTTATGTCTCACTTATGAGTGAAACCATATGGTTCTTAACTTTTGTTCAGCACAATATTCTCAAGATCCATCGTGTTTTTGCATTTGGCAGTATTTCATCTTTTCTTAGCGCTAAGTAGTGTTTCACTAACTTCTGGAAAAAAAGGGAAAAATTATTGTTCAATTGTAACGAAAAGAATAAAGTACTTGGGAATAAACTTAACAAAGGATGTGAAGGACCTATATACTAAAAACTACTCAGCATTAACATATTGAAAAAGACACAATGAAATGGAAAGATATTTCCTGTTCAAAGATTGGAAGAATCAACACATTTAAAATGTATATATTACTCAAAGCAATACAGAGATTTAAAACAATCTCCATCAAAATCTCAATGACATTTAAAAAATAGAACAAAAAATTATTGGATATTTGTTTTCTAATGTAAACTGCAGGAACATATTTTCTTTTTAGGACTCTTTGGATTTCCCTTTAGCAAGTTTATTTTATCAATATTACTTAATAATACAAATCTAAGAACTATATTTAGAACATTGGTAAAAATAAAGCTATCAATAACTTTACTGTAGGGGCACATACATAAAAATTGAAAGAACACACAAACACACACACACTTTTTTAAATGACCAATGTGTCAGAATAACTTAAATGTCGACTTGAATAGAACAACTGTAATTGCAGTATAACTTTATTTGTTGTTTTCTTTCCACTGCACTGTGGTGAGTTGTTTCAGCACAGCTTAAGGGCTCTTGCAAGACAAATGCACCTAAGTGTTAGGAATAAAACTTGAAAAGCCACCAGATCCCAATTGTGTATTGTTCCTCACTGAAGAACACTATATATGCTAAGTATATGGCTTATATTATTCCAAGTTTACTCAAACTTTACTAGCTGTACTTTACTAATAAATTGCTAGTTCTAATTTATGGTAATAAGATAAAGATAAATTTTTTTTCAAAAATGGAACAAGGGTGAGTTGTGTTATCTATTTTGAATAATATGTATATAATTATTCACTAAGAAATGATATAGAAAAAGAATTTCATACCAAAATATACATATACTTTAAAAGAACTTAGAATATGCAACTAAGGACCAGTCTTCATTAGTACATGTCAATGGGACATGTTATTTGGATCACATAGAAGTTCTCAACCTATTTTGTAATGAAAATATTTTGTCAATCTATCATTTTGGCTGTATTTCTTTATACAGAAATAAATGGAAATTTTGTATTTAATAAACTAAATTTTGCTATGATAGCTTATATACAGTAAATTCACTTCCTTTGAGCTTTACTAAAAATAATTTAAATATTTTTATTTCAGTTAGCTATTTTCACATTATGTGGTTAATTATGGTGTACCATATCATTTTAGTATTCATCAGTGTATTTCTTCCCCAAACACTTGTCATTGTGTAGAGACAATCAAAATAACATTTACCCATTCATTTGTTCATTCATCAATGTGAAAAATATGTTTAATGTTAATTCTGAGTCAGGTAGTACGCCACTACAGAAATTTACGGATGAATGCTAGTTGCTGTCATTTAAGAACTGGCAAGTAGTAAGACATCCAAAAGCATATTTAAACGACTATGTTGCATTATAAAATGGAAATCATACCATTACAGGGGTACAAAAAGTTAGAGTGTTCGGAGGGTCAAAGATTGCGTTAAATTGATGTATCAGGAAAAAAAAATACTTGCTGAAATTGAAGTGGATTTTGACAAATGAAAATTGTTAGAAAGAACATGCTAGGTTCAGTATTTTCAAATGTATGAAAGCATGTAGAAATATCTTGACACCCCATTTAGCATACTTGAAGATAACAGTTGGAGATGATGTAAGAAATGTGCATTGGAGCTACATTTAGGAATCTTATTATTTATTAAAAACTTTGCAGAAGACAGCTAACACAATATAAAATTACTTTATTGACAGTCATTTGGCAGCAGCCATGTCTAGTGCAGTTTGGGAAAGCAGTTATAGAAAGCAGGGGTATCCGTTCAGAGACACGATGGTAGTGACCCACCTGAAAAATAACAAGACCTTAATTAAAGAAGAGATAGAATTAATGAGAAGGAAAAGATGGATCATAAGACATTGATGTTATATAATACTTGGCGTTTGGCAACTAATTTGTTGTGAAGCAAAAGAGAATAGGGCTTTGATCTTAAGGGACCAAGGCCATCACAGTGTTTTTAACAGGAAAAGAAGGTGACAGATCAAGATTGAAAGTAAAGAGAAAGATACTGATTTCTGTTTCAAATCTTTGAGTTTGAATGCCAATGAATAACCCTATAAAATAAATCTATAAGAAATAAGAGTATAAATTTCAAAAGAAGTCAACCAGATGCATTGGATGAAATTAATTAAATTGATGGAAATGGATGTGTCGAGGGGGCAGAATGAAAGAAGTTCATGCAGAGGATTAAGGATATAATGAAGAAAGGAGCAAAAATTACCAAAAAAGAAGTAGTCGGAGATTTTCAGTCAATCATGAACAATTAACAGCTAAGAAAATCATTGGATTTAGATATGACTATGTCATTAGTGAACCTTTGAAGGAGAGCTTTTTGAAGCAATAAAAACAGGTTAAAAGGACTTGAAAATTAGGGAGTAGTTGAGGAAAACAGAAGAGACTAAGATTTGGAGAGTGAAGTTTAGAGGTAGTGCAGGTTGTGGTCAATTTGATAATGATCTCAGTGGATGTGAGTGGAAAAGGGCCAGTGTGAGGTAACTAAAGACCTCAAAACAAGAGAAAAAATAGATACAGAGTAGCAGGCTGAAGGTGGGAGACTAAAGGGTCAGAATCGTTTGGGGCAGTTCATCCTGAAAAGGGTCAGTGGCTTCTAAACTGGCCAAAAACTGCAAAAGAGAAAGTGGAACACAAAAAATTGCCTGTTGTAAGGGGCATGCTGAAGAGAAGTTTAAAAAATGGTTTTGAATGCTTTCAAACTTCTCAGTGCAACATGTGAAAGAGTGAAGGATATTGGTTAAAATATTGCTACCCAAAGGAGTGTTGCTGTTATTTCATAATACAGTATAAAAATCAGTTAGGGTTGCAATCATTTCCATTGCATTTCATGCTTCTGGGCTTCATGTAATTCACCATTTGGAGATGGGACTAATTGTAGCTTACTCTGTTCCAGGCGTTGTGGTTACAGCAAAGCAAAGCAAGATCCAGAAGAGGAAAAGATGCATTTTCATAATGGGCACAGTAAGCAAATTGTAAAAAGCTCAAAATAACACAAATTGGGGGAGACATTATTGTTTTGGTTTCATTTCAGACAAGATTTCTACCAAAATGTGTTAAAAATGTGTTTTGTTATATTCCTGAAAAACATATGAGCTTGGGACATTGGGGGCTAACCCTAGGTGACTGAGAGATGGTTTACTCAATATTTTACTTCATACCTTCATTGTGATCATCAAAATAAAATTATTTGCTTAATATAAAACAATTGTTTTTAAAACCAAATTCCCAAGTCAATTCTAATTGCTAGCAACACTTTCAGTAGAAATATATTTTTAAAACACACCAGCAGATTACAAGAATGAAATTTCACGGTATTTTTTCTGCTTTTTCTAGCATTATAGCAGGAATTGTCCTAAGCAGATCCTATCTACAGCAGCAATCTTGGTTCAAATGACTTGAAAAATTCTAACCTTCTAAGAAATGCAGAAAACCAAGTTTTAACAATGTGTCTTGAAAATTAGTAAATGATTTCTTATTAATGATATTTTAATGTGTTTATTTGTAATTAATATTATAGTATGAGTTGTTTTGTCAAGTAAATGACAAAAAGAGTTTCTTCTATTTTTGTTACTCTGCCACAATCACAACGGTTAAAATCATTAAAGTCATGAGTCATGTTATAAAGCATTAAGTCCATTTTTGTAACATTATGTTATTTAATGTTATTTATCCACAAAAACACTGTGAGGGTCAATTGGTAGCTTTAAATGTGATGAAATGGAGGCTTATAGAACAGAAGGGTCCATTCAGTAGCACAGGTAGAGTGAGAAATAGATCTTCTCTCTCTCATTTTTTTGACTTCTTTGTAAGTCTTATTAAAACAAAGCACCTAAAAAAGTTATTTTAAATTATTCTTAATTTAATCTTTATTGTATTTTTTCTATTACCACTTAGTCCCCGTGTATCCCTCTCCTCCCAGCAATCATCACACTGTTGTCCATCCCCAAGTAAATCATTTTTAATGATAATTTTGGTGAAACACAGACTAACAAACCAACACATAAACCACTAACATTTCATTGTCCAGTTTAGTGAACAAAACTGTCTTAGTTTGCTTTAGAGACTAACTAAAGCAACATATATTTATCCATATATGTTGGCATATGCACATTTCTTCTACATGCCAACCATCCAGATTTCTAAAATGATAAAAGTCATATAGCTGAACAAATAAGCCTCATAATTCACGAGAGGGTCTGTCTTTACAGTTTAGCTGCTTATAGGAATTAGGGATTTAAGCCACAGTTGCATGTTAATTATGTCTTTTTCTTATACTCCTGACTTTGAAAACACTTTTACTTAGCATTTTTTACTTTGTTTTTATTATTTCACTATTACAAACGTCCCCATTTCCCCCTCTTTTGCCTACCACCCCCATTCTTTGTTCCCCCTTCCCTCTGGCCATCACCACACTGTCGTTTGTGTCTTGGGTTATGAACTTATGTTCTTTGGCAAATCCTTTCATTCCGTCCCTCTGGCCTCTTCCCTCTGACCATTTGCCATCTGTTCCATGTATCCATGCCTCTTCTTCTATTTTGTTTGTCAGTTTATTTTGTTCACTATATTCCACATATAAATGATCATATGGTATTTGTCTTTCACCAACTGGCTTATTTTACTTAGCATAATAATGTTTACAGCTTCCCTCATTCACCACAGGCACTTCTATTTTAATCCTCATTTATTTTTACAGTTAAACTGCCGGGAGTAAGAACATACATTGACCCACACACCTATGAGGATCCCAATCAAGCTGTCCATGAATTTGCCAAGGAGATAGAAGCTTCATGCATTACCATTGAAAGAGTTATTGGAGCAGGTACCACAATGTGTTTAACTGGGACTTTTAACTTGCATTTAATAATAGAATGCAATGTCAATGTCCTTATCTAGTACAGGAAGTTTCTAATCTTTTCTAACTGACTCACTTTCAAAGTAGTATGTAACTGATACTATTTTAATGCTACATTCTGTGTAGCTCACACTTCAACCAGTAAATATCTGGTTTATGAAATAAAAAATAAACCAGTAAATATGTACATATGAATATATATGTATATATTCAAACATGGTGTTTTCTATCTACTGTTCATTACAATACATATATACATATATACTTTGTAATACCCAAAATATTTACATAATTCAAGCACACAGTTTTTATGAATCGTTTCTTGCCTTCAAATGTCTCCTTTTTGTCCTGTTACAACCTTTTCTCCCTTTCTCTTCTCATTAATATCACTGTTAGAGTAGAAAAAGGAGGAAGAAAGAAATCATTTAAGTCAGTTGCATTCAATTTCCTTGAAGCATTTCCATTAAAAGTTTTGTAGGTGAGACGGATGAAGCTGATAACCCCAAAGTGTTTTATGATCACCTGTAGATGATTTTTCCCAGGGCACCATTTATTTCTATTAACATTGATGCAAAGTTTGAACTCCCCTTTTAACTGTGTTTCATCTAAATGTTGAAATTCGATGAGTGCTTTATATTAATATTAGAGTAAGGATTTCAAATGATTTTATGTATTTTTTTCCATCTTTGTCACAAGGTGAATTTGGTGAAGTTTGTAGTGGACGTTTGAAACTTCCGGGAAAAAGAGAATTACCTGTGGCGATCAAAACCCTTAAAGTAGGTTACACTGAAAAACAGCGTAGAGATTTCCTGGGTGAAGCAAGCATTATGGGGCAGTTTGATCATCCTAACATCATTCACTTAGAAGGTGTAGTGACCAAAAGTAAGTAAAATGGCATATAATGTATGAGTGTGTATATGTATCATAGGTGTGTAAAACAGCCTAATATTAATGTTCATAATGTTAGGTTATTATGAATTTCAGGGTGGAATAGTAACAGTATTAATAATTTATTTTATATAAATATTAATTGCCCTGTATTGTAGCACATTTTGGTCAAAATGATTTTAAAATGAACCTGAATTTCTGTGTATTTTTTTCAATACATATATTAACTCATTTACTATTAATTCAGTACTGGAGACAATGTATCTAGAGAAAAGAAGCAGTAAAGGTACCAAATTATTTTTTCTCCTGTCCCTTTCACTTTTTATTCTACTGAAATATTAACTTCAAAGTTCTAATTAAGGCATTTAAGTTTAAGATCTAATAGTATTACTATAACCATAGGTGCCCAGCATTTTTTAGAATCTTTTATGTAGTTTTTATAGCCAGATGCCTCTTTTATTCATCTTTTTTCATTGCAGTATCTTTATAGTTCTGGAGACAGCAATAGTCTCAGAAGGCTGTGAAACTTCCTTGAGAGGAATTATTTTGTCAAAGCAAATCAAATTTTTATTCAGAAATATTTACAATTTCACATTTCTTTTAAATTTGTACTAGTGTACTGTAAATGTAGTTTTGTGGTGAGCTTCTCAATATAAGGATTTGAAATAAGTCTTCAGTCATCCAATAAAATGTTTATGGGGCATATACCTGGAGCCTTATGTTCTTTTAACCTATTTTTTCTTTGACATTTCTATTTATTCTCATTCCTTTCTTTTTCCGTCATGACCTGCTTATCACTTACTAATCATCTAAAAACCTTGGCAAGGAACATTCTTTAGATTTTCTTTAAAGCATTTGTTGAACTTTAAGCTCCTATTAATAACGTTTTAAGTCATATATGTCAAATATGTACAGTAGTAATGTGTGTTCAATAAATGTTCTCAACCAACTAAGTACTTTTAATTAATTAGCTATCAATTTACTCTATTTAGCTTTTAAAAAATGGGAAACAAAACAACACTTTTTCACAATAAATAGGAACTGAACAGGCAAAACAATGTGTATTTAGTATATAAAAAGTTAATTTCTGAATCATAATTCATTCATAATAGGTCAAAGATGAGAGTCCGGTAGCTTTTTCTCAAGTTTGAGAAAAAGACCAGAGGAAAAAGTACCATGTTGATGATTGTTTGAACTTTTGAATGAGTCTGTATTACTGTGAGTGAGTTTTTCTCTGTCTCAAGGAAATACCTCCCACATAGTAAGAATGTCCATAGCAGAATGTAGCATAGGAATAAAATAACCTGTAAGACATGTGAATTTCTTTGAAACTTAGAGATTTCTTACCCAGTTGAGTACTCATCCATACTTTATCACCCCCTTGACAGAAACCCAGAGAGAATATGGTTGGAACAAGAAGAACATCCCAGAGTATCAGGGGAACAAACAAATTGCTAAAGAAAGGTGGGAGGCAGGGACAAAAGAGAGGCAGATGGGGGCAATAAGAACATAAATTGTAAAAGGCATAAGATAAAAATTACTTTATAAATTTGTACAGTGTAAATGAATAGACAGGGATATTTGAAATAAAACTAGGGCATGAAGATGGTCACAACAATTTGAATTTGATGTTAGTCTGTCCGATAGTCTATCTCCTACCAAGAGAAGGACCTTGAAAGGATATCAGTGAGGGCATACAGTGCAAGATAAGACAGGAACAAGTATCAGAACAATAGCTTAGTATCATTTCCAATGAAGGGACAGTCTTATCTATTGATAATATAACCCTTAGTTTTTAATGATAGTCACAGTAATAATAGCATGCAAATATTTGAAACATTTCATGTCTTCATTTCATCTTTAATGTGACTATTAAATGTAACTTCATCAAAATAAATTCGGACCATCACTTCCTGTTACCCTGGGCAAAGCTCCTTAGAGCAATTCTGCCATCTTGAAATGAGTTAATGCAATATTTAGAACTGTTCCAGATTAATACTATTATCATGGAAGCAATATTGTGTAATGGTCAAGAACATGGACTATGGATCTAGCCATCTGATTTTATTTTGGTTCTACTATAAACTACTATGTGACTGCATTAGTTAAACATTCAACAACCTTAGTTTCTTCACCATTGACATGGAGTAAGAATACCTCATGCCATATTGCAAAGATGACATGAACACAAGTAGAATGTAATATGGGTATGGCACAAAGTAGGTAATTAATAATTATATAAGTATTA
Source organism: Glossophaga mutica (assembly GCA_039655065.1). Classification (NCBI taxonomy): domain Eukaryota; kingdom Metazoa; phylum Chordata; class Mammalia; order Chiroptera; family Phyllostomidae; genus Glossophaga; species Glossophaga mutica. The sequence goes on from CM077303.1 coordinate 188,001,407, forward strand.
CTTTTCCATTTATCTCTCTTAGTATGCTATAAAACTCCTCCATATCCATTTCATTCTTAGTCCATTTTAATGTGCCTTATATTTTGTTGTATTATTACTGAACAGACCTACTGGGGGGGAGATAAACTATTAACGAATGGACACTGTCTCTCCCAGGGTTCCCCTGTACTAGGTTCACCTTGGCTGCTGCCAGGGAATTATAGTTCTCAAAGCCAGAGATTCATGAAAAGGAAAGGAGCTATTTATTCAAAAGATAGACAGACTTAAGAGTAATGGCTTAATATCTTCATTAAAATCACAAAGACCCTTAAAACACCCACAAACACACACTGTCCTTCCCTCTCTACTTTGCCCAGTCTGGGGTGCCATATCTCAGGAAAAGAAGTAGAAGTCCATGGCTCAGGTAGCTTCCCCCGTTCTTCCCAGTAATCCATACTCAGCTGTCAGGCTTTCCTCGGTTTCTAGCACCATCAACTGTGTTGCCAGAATCTCTAGTTCTTAATCCAAGCCCATGTGGCACCTTCTCCTGGCCCACCAACATGATTCCTTTAACCCCTTTCCTCCCCACAGCCTCTCTCCTACATTCTTCCAAACTACTAAGAGAGAGCTCTGCATCGCTGCACTATCTTGCTTTCTAGCTTCCTAAGCTGCTTGGCAAAGCATGCCCCAAAGACACATGGTTCCAAACTTTTCATGGCTGCCATGCCTGGGTTTAAATCCCAACACCAATCTTACTCTGCAGCCCTATTTCCAACTCCTCCCACAATTAGCTACTCCTGCCAGCATTTCAATATTTTTCCAGCCTTTCTGGATTGCCATAGGAAGTCCAGCCAGGCATGGCCCCATGGCATGGAGTGAATTATCTCCAAGCTCTCACACAGGTACTGTAACCAGGAGGAGTTGCCTCCCAGTTAGGTCATGGGTTGAAGTCACTCCCATCTTCCTGGCTCAAAGCATGGCCACAGCTATTTAACATATCCATGAAAAGTTATAGTATGTTAAATGACCATGCCTGAGGTTAGTTGCAAAACTACTGCTATGCAAAACAGCTCTCAACGGCCCTGCTCCATGTGTCCCATCCCCCAGTTCAGACCTGCAACGGGGTCGGGGGGGGCACATCCCATATTTTTAATATTTCCTAGACATCCTGAGTTCTGGACCCCATTACAAATCCCTCTTTGGAGAGGGACCCCTGGCTGCACCCTGTTACATTATCACCATTGCCTCTTCATATAAAACTGACACTTCCATATTCACTACTTTTTAAATTACTTCAAAACCATATTAATTTCATCACTGCCATGAAATATCCATCATCATTTCACCCTGAAGTAATATTTCCTTCTTTCGAAAACTTTGCTAATGAAATGAGTTTTGCATTTGTCTATAATGTTGCTTCATTTCCCCCCAAACTTATTCAGATGTTCCATTTATTTTTAATTCTTTAGCTTAAAAAAAATCTGCTCCCTCAGAACACAAATCATATCACAAAAATTTTTGTAAATCTATTACACCTAAATCTAAGCCAATTCATAGCCACCTTATTTATACACTTTTAACCTTAATGTGGTTGGTAATTAGTAGTTCAGACATGGAGAAGTTCACATTGAGATCCCTATGCACATCCAGTTATGTGTGAGTTTACAAAATTGCAGGCAATTATAGTAGTGAATAAGTATTTATCTCCATCTTTTTAAATGAATGCATCAGATACCAGTGGATAACACCCACAGTTTATTAGAACTAATATTCACCTACTTTTTAAACCCCTTATTTATTACCAAACTATGTAAATGGAACAGGACTTATATAAACTAAAAGAACTAAACTTCTCAGGAAAAGACAACCAAAATTGTCACATAATTTATATTCACATGAAACGTTTATTTACAGAAGCAAGTATCAAAATCAACAAGTGATATTTAAATTCTGTGAATGCTAGTCTAAAAAAATGGTACTGTGGTTGGAAGTACAATTTTATTTATTTTATTTTTTAAAAACTTTATTTATTTATTTCCAAAGAGAGGGGAAGGGAGGGAGAAAAAGAGGAAGAGAAGCATCAATGTGTGGTTGCTTTTTGTGCACTCCATCTGGGGACCTGACCCACAACCCAGGCATGTGCTCTGACTAGGAATTGAGCTAGCAACCCTTTTGTTCACAGGTTGGCTCTCAATACACTGAGCCACACCAGCAAGGGTGGAAATACAATTTCTAAATGCCCAATCTCCTATGCGATGTTGATGCTATGAGGTTGTACATATAGGTAAAGCAAAATGTAAACATCTTAAATATTTCTCTGTCTTTAATTTTTGTTCTGTGTGAATTGAAATTGTGTTTCCTCTTAATGAATGTAGCTCTTGATGTTCAACTTAGGAAGTCTTCAACCTGTTTCTAATTTACCATGTTGCAACTCACTTTATTTGTGTTCTTAATTTCATGCTTTCTTATTTGATGCTAATTTGTTCAACAATAATTGTCAACCTGAAGCACATGTGTAATGAGACCTAAGCACAACTATATCTTGTGATTTTTCTGCTTGAAGCTGAGGTGTGGAGCCTGAAGTAGCACTCCTGTGGATGGTGCCATCATGAACCCTCATCTTTCCTCTATCGCTGCCCTATGCACCAGAACTGTGGGCCCTCATTCAGATTCCTTCTGTGTTTTGTTGTTAAACAGGACATGGGATAAATAGATACATATTCTGGAGAGGCGTCATGATACATGATGTAAAAAAACCCACAGGTCTTGGCTTAATTGATTCATTGGCAATTCAAAATACTTTAATATGATATACGCAGTGTCAGCTTTTATTATGGAAAATGACTCAGGAATATAATCAAAAGTAGAAAAATTATGTTTTCATTGCAGCACCTTTTTTTCCTGGTAAAATATTTTCTAAATCATTTTTAATTCTTCTTCTATTATAGTTGTCCGGATTTTTCCCCCTTTGCCCTCCTCTGCCCATCCCACTCCCCACACTGCTGTCCATGCTGTGGGTCATCCACACATGTTCTTTGCCTAGTCCCTTCCCCTTCTTTGCACCATTGTCTCCCTCTCCCCTCCCCTCTGGTCACTTTCAGTCTGCTCCCTGTTTCCATGCAGTTGCAGCATCTTTAGTTCAAGCTTCTATTCTCATGTACCGAAATTATTATCAAAATAGATTGAATGGATATTTCTACTAAATCTTAAATGATTCATAGTTATATTTCTTAATCTGGGATCATGAAAAATAAACTTAGTTCTTCCATATAATTAATAGATTTAAACAAATATTAGAGGAACATTAGAGGAATCTCTATTTTTTGAAGTCTGGGGAGATGGCACATTCAATAACAATTATTTATTTAAATGTTAGTCAATTCTAACTTATATAAATTTGTATTTATCTTTCAAATGTAGTATTTCATTCTCATAAAGTCACTTCTGTTTTCCAGACCCTTGTTATATATTTCCCAGGACTATTTCATTCATATTCAAACCGCTCTTTCCATCTTGGTATTTTCCCATGTTAGTTCATTCTACACCTCTTGTCCTCAGATAGATTTTACTAAATCGTTGCTTTCCTCTCATGCTTCATCACCAAGCAAGCTAACAAATAGAACAAAACACATACAGAGGTGGGGAAAAGTAGACTTACTGATGTGAGTACACAAAGCAGTTTATTATTGTATTATTTATTAATGCTTATAATATTTGTTTGTATTTAAATAAATATTGTTATTATTTTGTAGCCTTACTTATTATTTATATATTAGGTATTGATGGCTGGTAATTTTACCTACTTATGCCCATCCCTGTATATTTTGACAGTTGATAAGCTTTGGCTATATCTCCACTTCCACTATTTCCTTTCCACCCAACTCTAGCTAATTTTTGTTTTGACCCTTTGAAATATGTCCTTAACCCTAGAATGCCCTCCACTTTTCTCAGCTTGATCTAAAGTTTAATTCAAACATGACCTTCTTCATGTGATCTGTGTCATTTATCTTCATTTGTCCTTCTGTCCTCTGTATCTGCCTGATACGGGACCGTCGCTTAGTAAGGTTGAGTAGCTGAGCAAAAGAACGCTTCCCAGTTCTCTGTGAGAATCTCGGCTTCAAAGAGCAGAGGTTTCTGTTTCACTCGTCTTTGTGCTCTTATATCAATGCTCAGCATGGACAGTATCTTACATATTTGTTGAATGATTGAATTCTCAGAGGCAATCCTATAAACTCTAGTTACATTCCTCTGCACTTGTCACACTATACATTATATCATAGTTACAGCTCTATGTGTTTTATCATCATGATACAAAATAAGCTTCTTGAAATTGATATATGTTTATAACTCCACCCCCTAACATAGTTTCTATCACAGGACCAGAGACATTAGGTAATTTAAAAAGATCATAAATGACAATAAGTGAGTGAATGACTAAAATATAATCATGTAAATATTTAAAACTAATTAGATTAATATAGGATTTTCATTTTAAATTTAAACAGCTTATTCCATAATACCAATATTTTAGAAAAAATTAAAATTCATATGAAGGAAGGAAATAAGATTCCTGAGAATCTTCACACAGGATCTTGCATATAAGTTATTATGACTACTTACACTTAACATTACTTTAAATGTTTACTAAGTTTCATGTTCTTTATCTATCTCCCTTTAATCCACACAACAGTGCTATCCTGTGCACACTAGTGTTTGTTCTCATTTTAAACATGGGAAGATTAACTTTAAAGAGGTTAAATATCTTATCCAATATCATAAAACTGTGCATAGGATAATGCCAGATTTTAAAACAGTTCTATATAATGTCAAAATCTAAGCTCTTAAACAGTGTCCAATACCAAGCTCATATCATTCAGTATACACTTGAGAAGAAATATTTATTTATTAAAAAAGTATGGCCCTGGCTGGTGTAGCTCAGTGGGTTGAGCTCGGGCCTGCGAACCAGAGGATCGAGGTTCGATTCCCAGTCAGGGCACATGCCTGGGTTGCAGGCCAGGTCCCTGCAGCGGACACACGAGAGGCAACCGTACATTTATATTTCTCTCTCTGTCCCTCTCTCCTACCCTTCCCCTCTAAAGATAAATAAATAAAAATCTTAAAAAAAAAAAAAGTATTAGTTGGTCCCTAATACATGTTTATGTCTATTAATAAATGGGATAATAATGTAGAGATTAGACAGACTGAGTTCCTGACTTGATGGAGCTAACTTTTTTCAGTGTGAGATACAGAAACTAGACGAACATATGCACTTATAATATATTAAATGGAGAAAATAAAACTAGTTTAGGATAGTAAGGGTTGGTTCTATTGAGGGTTGGTGGTTTCTCTTTTACTTAGAGAAAAACTTCTCTAAATAGTCTTGAATAAAGTGAAGGTGCAGACCTTACACATAGATAGTAGGGGGCAGAGTGTTATATGAAGAAGGTACAGCAAGGCTCAAATACAACTTGCATGGAATGTTCAAGAAACAGTAAGTAACAAGACCATTTTTGCTTCAGTGGAATGAATGTGAGGATTCTGGTAAAAGATTAACTTCAAGACATAGTAGGATAGAAATATAAGAACTTGTTGGTCCCTGTTAAATAATCTCCTAGTGTGAGCTTTGGAGCCAAGATGTAATAGAGTCTGATTTCTACGTTAGAGGGATCAGTCAAGCTGCTATGTTGAGTATAGATGATACCAGCTGGCGTGTAAGCAGGGAGCAAGCAGTGAGGAGGCCACCAACATTATTCACGCCCCTTACTGATTTGATCAGAGCACAGATCTAACAAGGTGGAGGGCAATCATTGAGTTCTGTAGATATTTTTAAGGCAACCACAATGTGGCTTCTTATGGTTTGGAAGTAGAGTATAAAGAAAAGAGAGGAGCCAATGATAATTATAAATTATTTGTCCTGGGTACCTTGAAGAAACTAATTGCCATTTACAGAGAAGAGTCTAGAAGGAACAAGAGTGTTTTTGATAATCAGTAGTTCAGTTGTGGATAAGTTAAAGTTGAGATGCTTAAAAGCATCCAGTTACACCTGTCATATACAAAATTTGATTTACCTTTAGGTCTGAAAAATAGAAATTAAAATGTTTGAAGTATGACTATGCTAGAATTTTGCCTCTTCCATTTCACAAAAGGAAATAATTGCTATGAATCAATAATAAACCAAGATGGAAATAAATAATTTTAAAACTGAAGTGAAAACAAGGCCCTGGCTGTTGTAGCGCAGTGGATTGAGCATGGGCCTGTGAACCAAGAGGTCGCTGGTTCAATTCCCAGTCAGGGCACATGTCTCAGTTGCAAGCCAGGTCCCCAGTTGGGGGCACTCAAGGGGCAACCACACATTGATGTTTCTCTTCCTCTCTTTCTCCTTCCTTTCACTTCTCTCTAAAAAATAAATAAATGAAATCTTTAAAAAAATAAAAAATATATTAAAACTGAAGTAAAAACAGAAGCCGGCTCATTAATTGGTACTATTTTTTCTTTGTTAGGGCATATACAGAGTAAATAAATAAATAAATATAATTATTATAATTATATATATATAATAATTATTAGAGATTTATACCTGGTATTCCTGGCCAGGTATAAATCATCTGTAAGAATATAAATCTATCATCTGCAAGAATATAAATCTATGGAAATAGATTTATTGTCTCATAGATTGACTTATTAGTAAATAAAATATGTTTTATGTTTTAAAGATTTCATTAATTTATTTTTAGAGAGGGGAAGGGAGGGAAAAGAGATGGAGAAAAACAATGTGTGGTTGACTCTTGCGTCCTCTCTACTGGAGACCTATTCCTCAGGCCTGTGCCCTGACTGGGTATCAAACTGGCAACCCTGTGGTTCATGGGCCAGTGCTCAATCCATTGAGCCACACCAGTCAGGTAAAATTTATGTTTCGAAAGGACTCATGGACATGGACAATAGTGTGGTGATTGCAGGGGGTATGTATTAGGGGACTAAATGGTAATGAAAACTACATAAAAATTAAAACAGAAAAAATTAAAATTGTTTTCATTATTAATAAAGCAAAACTGTCCAATTTGATGATTCTTAAGTCCCCACCTCCTCTGAAAAGCATGTAATTTCTGATTCTATAATTATCCACTTACACTAATGTCAGTGTAAGTGGATAATAATTACACTTACACAACTCAAATCCTAACAAATCCTAAATTTCTAACAATTTTAATGTGAGAAGTAAATATCAAATGGAAAATTTTACATCAATGTAAATGATATGAAATAGAAGAAAAAATATGTAAAGTTTAGAATTTCTACCTATAGAAATATTTGGTGTTTTTATGCTCTTGTTTCAATATAGGTGTTTATTTTATCATCTTTCCCCATTAAAATTATGTAATTTTATAAAAAGACTTTTCTTAAAGGGTTAATTAACAAATAATGACCATAATAGAATGAAAATATCTCAGTATCCTCCTAACAGCACTATACTTTGTCCCCACCTTATAATCATTACCTATTTCTATTATAAGCCCAAGGTCCCTTTAGGTGGCTGACCATTAACCATGAATAATTGAATCATGCTCTTTGAGTTACCCCATGTTTCTTTTGGGGTAAAAAAAAAAAGTAATTTTAAACAGCTACCAGTGTTAGTATACTAAATATTACATAACCCAAATAGAATGACATAGTGAAATAAGACCATAGATCCACAAACATAAGCACAGGCTTACTTTTAATTCTTTACAAGTCTTGTAAAGTGTTTCAGTGGGAAAGTCAATGACAGTTATTTTCCAATGAATTATGATGCTTCTAAATCAAATGTTCCATTATATCCTTAAGCGATGTCATATTGTTTGTTGGTGAGTTAGTGGTTTCAGAAAAGCAGGTGGTACTAATGCAAATAAAATAACAAGCCCAAATTTAGCTACAATTCTTGAGATATGTTTTATTTCAATGTTTCTGAAAATTTAATGTGCCTCTTGGGATATTTCTAAAATACATAACATGTTTCAATAGATCGGATCGGGCTCTGAAATCTGGCATTTCTAACAAGTTCCCAGATGATACCTATGCTGCTTGTCAGGGACCGTACTCTGAAGAGAGAGCTGGATTAACATTCCTGGAAGTTGATTTCTCCTAACTCTGCGATCTTATGGAAAAGATTGAATTTCCAAAGGCGGCTCTCTCTCATCTGTCTTAGATTTATGATAAACATTGGCACCAGAAATCACACAGTAGCAAAACAAACTCATTTTTTTAATGTGGTAGAAAAATAAAACCAAATACGAAATCTGCCTCTTAAATTTTTAAGTGTTCACTACAGTATTATTTATAAGCACAATGTTGTGTAATAATCTCTAGAACATTTTTCATGTGCATAACTGAAATTCTATAATGGAGAAGCAAGTCTTCCTTTCTTATTCAGCCCAGGCTCTTGCAACCACATTTTTACTTTCTGCTTCTATGACTTTGACTACTATAAATACCTCATATAAGCAAACTCCAAGGCCATTCACTATAGAACATACCAGAACACTTGGAACAGATTTGGGAATTATCAAATGTATGGGTATATTATTTATTGAAAGAAGCCAAATTTCTACCAGTTCTGCCATCAGTCACTGAATAGTTTGGCATGCCATAACTATGATTACCAGGCTTGTGTTAATACAAAAATAAATATTTGTAAGATTTAAAAATAAACTTTTAATTAAAATAAATTTTGAAATTATAAACATCATAGTGTGGAGGAAATAAAAAAAGCTTTTAGAGTCAGATGAACATAAACTTGATTCACAATTTTGCTTCTTATACAAGTTGCTCTGATCAGCTAAAGTAATATATTAAATCTGTAAATCTCACTTTTCTTTCTCTGAAAAAAGTCTTGTGTTATATCATTTTTTATAGAGGTTTAATAACAATTAAAAATAACATCATGGGCCCTGGCTGGTGTGTCTCCGTGGGTTGAGTGTAGACCTGTGAACCAAAGATTGCCAGTGTATTTCCCAGTCAGGGTACATGCTTGGGTTGCAGGCCAGGTCCCCAGTAGGGGGCCTGTGAGAGGTAACCACACAGTGATGTCTCTCTCTCTCATTCTCCCTCCTTTTCCCTATCTCTGAAAATAAATAAATAAAATCTTTTAAAAAATAATATCATGCCTTATAAAGAAAAAAACAATAAATCAATAAATTGTAGCTCTTTATGATTAGCAATAATGAATGTGAATTCCACAAATGTGTTTCTACTACTACTTAGACTCTGCCTGAGCTAGATTTTCAGTAAATAATATACAGTAATATTGAAGCTCTAGTCCATGATTAAAATCATGTTTTGACATGCTTTATGAGCTCTCTTTATATGGATTTTTGATAATATGCTTTCAGAATTATTGGCAGATCTACCCTTTGTCTGTACTTCAAGCTGGATAATGGAAAATGATTGGTACAATTTTATTGAATTTACAAGGGCTAGAGTAAGCCACATTAATTATTGCCATGTCATTCTTGCAGGCTAGCAGAAACTGAGACAAAACATAAGCCAAACTAAATATAATTAGCATTAAAATGACTCAAGCATGAAACATAATCGAATGGATTCTGAAGTGTCTTATTCTTGTCAACAAAAAATATTGCGCTTGTTTTCAAGCATTCATTTTTATTTCCCCCCCATTTTCTGAAGTATGAGAGGTGTTCTAAGTCCCTATCATATTTCTCAAATAACATTTTTGTTATTGACATTACACCCTACACTGTCATAAATAATTAATCCAACTTTTAAAGCTAGGTGATGCTATAAAATCTTATAAGCTATAAAATCTTACAGGATGAATACCAGGTGCCAATATCCCTAAAAACTAATCCTTTTCCCCCAGCTATACATTATTAAATGTCAATAAGTTTTCTGATCAGTCTATTCCCTTCAGAGTATAAATTCTCTCTTCTAAACTCAGTAAATTTAGTTTGAATTTAAAGAACAAATATACTCAAAAAGAGATATTTTAACATGGGAATTCTATCTAATTTTTGTTCAGTAGACCATGAGCGAGCAGTAGTAAACATTTACCACTGACCCATAAGAATAAGAAAAAAGTGTAAAAAATTAGAGGATAGGCAGAAAAAATTTATAGAAAAAGAGAGAAGGATCAAAAGCTTGTTAAATAGAATTATAGGATAAGTGCCACAGACAAAAAGACTTGGGGCAGAGTAAATAGTCATAGACATAGATTAGGGCTTCCATTAGATGGCTAAGGCATCTGCTCACGAGGTCTGAGCTGAGAGGTAACAATGAAGGAAAGCTCGTCCCCTGTAGCCTCTGGAATTCAGTTCTTCCCATTCTTACATTATGACGACTTCCTCAATGAATTTCTGTAAGTGAGAGAAGAAATCAGGCAGAGTCAAAGAGGGATTCCTGGAATCACAGGCTAGTTCCAGAAAATGTGGTCCTCCTCCTAGTTTCACCAAGGCTGGTATTTTCAGCAAGTATAATATCCTTTTGGCTTTGTTAGCTGTAAATTTACTGAAATGTTTCTATAGTGCTTACTTAAAAGCCAGTTCCAGGGATACCTATGTGACCCTACTCTCTGCCTACTCAGCTTCATCCTGGGTAGTTCTGAATTCCTCTGATGAGGCAAATGTGTGGGCGACAGCTGATGCAGCACGTGTATAACATTAGGCACCTGTGCCGAAGCATTTGGCTCTTTTGACTGTTATCTTCAGGGAATATATATTACTTCAGGACTTTGAAAGATAAGGGGCCTCAACATTAACAAAAGGCTGAAATGTAAGAATGTGACTAAAAGGACCCAAAGCAAAATTTTATCTATTTTACAGTTTATGTGAAGAACATTAAAATGGGTGTGGCAAAATAAAGTTGGAAGAATTTCTCTGTCCCTGAACTTAGAATGAAGTTATACTAAGGAGAAAATAACATTTATAATTTTTATACTCCTGTGCTGTCAAAGCCATTTACAAATACAATATGAATCTTTTCTCAATAAAAAGTATTTCCAGTCACTTTTAAAATCACTATTCCCCAACTAATCTCCTGTCACTTTCTGATTTACAAAGAAAAATCCAGAGCTCTTCAAAAAAATCAAAAATATGGCTATATTTGACCCTGATAGACTCTCTCATGACAAGATCCCTCAGTACATGTTGCCTCTTCTTTATGGACTATCCATCACCTTTTATTACACCAGTGACACTTTCAGCCTTAAAGTTTGCATCAAATGACACCTCCAATGCATATTCTCTGCATATGCGTTATTTCACCTAATGTAGGCATCTGGAACCATATGCCAAATGAATTATTCTAGATGAATTTCTTTATAACTTTTATGAACTTTGAAAAGGAGGAGAGAAATGTGTCTGCCTTTTGTAGTAACTTGTCACAATTTCATAAGGAGTAGTGCCCCTAAAATATTTTAAAAGGAGATAATTATCTGAGTGAGGAGTGAGACTAATTTACCTTCTTATTTTAAACAGTGAGTTTTAAATGATTTTGGAATGAAAAATCATTTTTCTTAGTGATTTCTTATTTATATGTAATTGTCTTACTTCTTGTATCTCTATTTATACTTTAAGATGAAGGCAAATGAATAAATGTGCAAATTCTAATATTATGACTTGAATTAATCATTCACGTCATAAGTACAATACAGATGCCCTCCTGGAAAATGCCATTAGGTTAATTATAATGCATTTTGCGATTGCATAGGCCTTGCTTTCTCTTCATATAAAAAACAATTAATAGATGATAAGATAATAATTTCTCTGTCATAAGTTCTCCTTTTACTAATCTCAAAATAGATAAAAATAGCACTTAAAATTTATGTAGTATAATTTTATTAAAGAATAAATGTTATGTTTTAAAATATAGTGAGGTTAATATGAAGTGATAAAACTGACAACTGTGTTTTAATTTTTTTCTTATTTAACAAAGATTTTTATATTGTTTTTCATCCTGTATAACAGACACATTGTATACAAAGTATCATATATTTATTGGGCATAAAATAGCATTTATTCTGTTAGCCAACTCACATGTAGCAAGGAAGTTAACCCATAGATGCAAAGTTGATTAAGTTTATAAAATAAAAATACACAGCAAATTCTAGTGGTAGGCACTATTATAAGTGCCTGGGATAACCATTTTCCTTGGGAACTCACAACAACCTTGTAAGTCAGGTATCATTCATGTCCTAATTTTACTGATGAGAAAATTGAGACACAGAGATCATAATTGATTTGTCTCAGATCACGTAATACTGATTGATACAAGGTTCAGAGCTAAGCAATGTGGCTCCAGAGTCTGTCCTGCTAATCTCTAGGCTATACTTCTATATCAGACACAAAAGCAGGACCCCTTCCATCAGAGATGATTGCAGAAAAAGCTACCAGATAGCAAGAGGAATTAGAACAGTGTTTTAAAAAATGAAACACTTTGGGTTGATAGAGATTGTAACTTGTGTGGTAGAGAGGAAACAGGGAGGCAGCTGTAAGGTAAGGAGTTACGAGACCATAGAAGTAAAGGGGAAGGGTTTAAAGCAATAAGTATAAAGGACACGTGGACAAAAACTATGGGCGGTGGAAATGGGAGGGAGGTGGGTAGGGCTGGGGTGGTGGGCCGGGATGGGAGTAAAAGACAGAAAACTGCACAAGACAAACAATTCAAATAAAAATTTTAAAAAAAGAAGTACAAATAAAAAATGAAATAAAGTTAGAAAAATACAACACATATTCAGGGGGTCATAAAGAAGACAGACTGGATCAGAGTTTTATTGAGAGTTGTAAAAAAGATTAATATGTTTACAGTGCTTTGCAGGATATTACTATTTGGTACAGTATGTCATTGCCAATATTAAAATAATATTTGTTCTTCAGCTCATTTTCTACATAAATTGATTTTGATATTGCCGATTGACCATATCAATCTGTTATTATCCTTGTGGTACTTTCACCTCACTGACCCTACCATTTGACGAAGATATCATAGAGTCAGGGATTTACTTGCTGCTCAAAGATAACTTAAAAAAAAAATAGATGTATTTGGACACTAATAAAAACATCCATGTAAACTTTCCTGGTATAAAAATATTAAGTCCAAAAGCAGCAGCTCATCCATTGTTTTCTTTTCAGGTAAACCAGTGATGATAGTGACAGAGTATATGGAAAATGGCTCTTTAGATACATTTTTAAAGGTAAGATTTGAAACAAATTTAATTACTCAAGGTGTTATTTATATATTGACCATGATATTGAAGTTGAAATTAAGCCACTTTAAAGCTAAATTTTAAAATAGAACTACCTAGAGTCAAAATCATTATACTCCAAAAAATTAACTTTGGTTTGAAAATTTTTCTTTTGAGACAACTTATACAAATTCAAATTATATGCATCTTCAGTTTTATTTAACTATATGTTAATTTTCCTGAAAATATAAAGAAATGGGAGGAACGAAGGAACAAAAGAATTGAAGGAAAGAAAGAAATAGAAAGGAAGGAAGACAGGGAGGGAGGGAGGAAGGAAGAGAGGGAAGAAGAAAGGGACAAAGGAGGGAGGAAGGAAGGAAAAAAGATAAAAAAGCTTATCTGTAATAGTGTCAATAATTTTAAAAAAGAATCTTCTACAAATGCTTAACTTTTTAAAGGAATACCCATAATCAGGTAAAGCAAGAAAAAAAAATGTCTGAAAGTTCTGTGTTAATTATCTGCATTAAGGGATTAAAAAGACTTGGGACCCGTCTGAGGTCATCCTCTGCTTACGCCGTGCAGTCATCCTGTTGTACAGACCATAGTGTCCTATACTGTCTGATCTGTGGGTCTCAGAAAAAGGTATTTTTTAACTGTGTAAGTCTCCAAATTTGAAATGATGGCCACTCATTTTATTATATAGTCAGTGAGTTTGTGCTAGACAATGCAACATATTTACAGGTCTGATTAAACCTGTAAGCTGGCAGTTTTTTATCTTCAATAACAATTGTTGCTATTGATTAGGAAAGGTGATGGGAAGTGGCATTAATGCCAATCATAAGAAGGTTCCATGCATTGAATATGACAGTGATCTGCAAGCTTCTGTTGCCAGATATCTTATACATATCTTTCAGTTCCCTAGTGTCTTAAGTTATATCTTCCTTTTTCTTTTCAAAATAATCATCAGGTGAGCTTTATCCTATGTGTCTGCAGTAAGTTCAGTGCCCTTGAGAAAGACAGCAAACTTCTGAGAAATGCAAACATTATCCTGGTCGCTGTGCACTCTTTCCCTGACTATCTGCTGCTGAAGAATCTCCCTTTATCTCCTCTGGCCATTTCTTTTTTACAACGATATGCCTATCCAACGAGTTTCTTTCAAAGTGCCTCGAAAATATAGAGGGTTAACCCCAGGCAAGCACCAAGTTGCAGTGATGAGCACACTCCTCTGATGACTGAGAAAAAGGAGTTACAATTAAATGAGATTTGCAACAGAGGCTTTCAAAACCTTTATCTGCTTTCACCACCGAGCAAAGAACTGATACGTATTGTCCAGTTAGTTATATATTTCCCACCTTTTCTGTTCTCACTCAGATAGAATTTGTGCATGAATTTGGTGATAGTATTAATTCGGGATTGAAGGAAGATCCTTTCATATTTCCCTCAGTGATTTGTGTTTGCTGGACTAATATTTCCACATCATCTTTATAGAAGAACGATGGGCAGTTCACTGTGATTCAGATTGTGGGCATGCTGAGGGGCATCGCTGCGGGAATGAAGCACCTGTCTGACATGGGCTATGTGCACAGAGACCTCGCTGCTAGGAACATCTTAATCAACAGTAACCTTGTGTGCAAAGTGTCTGACTTTGGACTGTCCAGGGTACTGGAGGACGATCCTGAGGCAGCCTATACCACAAGGGTAAGATCTAACAGAATGAATTTTGGAAACACTAGACTAGAGTCATTTAATTTTTAAAAAGTTTAAAGGAAATAGCAAAAAGGGTGATGTTTCCTACATAGGAAAAAAGAGAAATAAATAGAGGGAGTTTGGGATTAAAAAATCCAGATGATGCTCCTTGTCAGATATCAAACAAATTCATATATTAAACTCAGATAACAAAGCATTTACCTTATGAATGTCAAAAATTATTTTCCCTAAACATACTGAAAATAAAAAAGGTTTGGATTTAGAGTGGATACACAACATAAAAATCATATAAAGTTTTAAATGTAAAAAAAAGTGAAAGAATCTCATATTAAAAACAATAAACATATATACAATGTATATGAATATATACATGTATAACATTATTGATTAGCTTAAGCTCTCTGAACTATAATATCTTGTAAAACAAATACAGAAACATTTAAACTTACCTTTTAAGGATTCATGTGGTATGGTATGATGTTCTTTAAAATATGTTATACTTACTGAAGGTATACCTAATTTCTTTTCTTACATGCTTTAAAAATTGTTAATCTCATATCTTCAGAAAATTGGTCACTAACTAATATTGTAATTAGGATAAATCATCACCTTTTTCCAGCAATGTAATTGGTTCCTGAATTGATAATTTTCTCTGTGGAAAAGTGTGAGTATTAATACAATGGAATTTTTGGGACAATCTGTACATTGAACTTCTTTGGTTTGAATCCCTTGTGATAAATTGTTTAGTTTTAAATCTTTACAATATTATCAAGTTCAAGGTTTAAACTTCTTGGGAAGATAGAAATTTTTTGTTGTATCTTTTTCACTATACAATTTTATTAACCTTGGTTTCTATTAAAAATAATACTTCTGTCATCTCTTATTTTTATGATAGATGCATTACACAGTTTTAAATTTAATTCAGCTTTTTAAAAATTACTTCTACTCATAGTCCAGAAATAAATATGTTAATAGAATGTAAGGCTTTCTTCTTCACTGTTGCTTTATGACTCAGATTCTTAGGGACTGCACTGTGCCAAAGGTCAAAAGCAAGTTATCTAAGCAAATAAGTATTTTAATGGTCAACTTATTAAATCAATAAATAAATTGAAGAACTATCAGTTCCTCTTCCAGACTTAATTGTCTTTGTCATTATTTGCATTAAATAAAACCTCATTTAAGAAATCTCCTGGCATTAGTGTTACATTTAATAAACATGGCCTAAATAAGACTGAGATTTTAGGAAAACCTATTCCCAGTATGATTACTTAATGTCTTAGTTAAATGCATAAAGTAAGTTCTCAACATCTGTGCCAATGTGTCATGCTGGAGGACAAGGGGAAGCAGAGACCCTGAGGCCATCAAGAATTATCCTACGAAATGGACTATGCTGACAGTTTGTGGAAGATGCATATACTGAGAGCTAAGAGGATAAGGGAACTTCACATAATACTGCTGCCAAATATGATGGTCAGAGGTTCAAGAGAAAAATTCTGGGATGCAGTGTTAAAGTAATTAGCAAACTATAATTTTAAGAGGTATAATAATAATATGTTAGACAATACCACAAAACAAATATTTGGACCTATTTGTGTGTGATCTTACCTTTGAATGCTTAATTAACAAAAGCATGTTTCGGGAAAGTCCTCTTAAAGGGTATTATTATATTTCTATAGAGCAAATAATTCAAACTTAGTTTGAATGTTTCAATTAATTTCAACTCACAATCTCACATATTGCATAACATCACTATTTTGTCATATATCTTGAAACTTTGGTTCAAAAAGAGCAATTTAAGTCCCATTTTTCTGGTATATGAAATAAATTATTCCCTTCCAGCAAAATAGGAAGGCATATGTTAGCCTTTTTTACAAGAAAAAACTCAAAACCTACACCTTTCTCACTTTCTTCCTTTTTGTCTTATTAATGAAATGTTTGGTTGCTTGGAGTTACCCGCTTTTAAAAATTCAGAGGAAAAAAAATCTTCCTTGAAAGGGACAGAATATATGTTAATTCTGTAAACTAAGAAGAAACCTAGCAAACCAAGTTTTTATCATGTAAAACAAAACCCTAAATTTGATAATGTTGTTCCCCATAATCTAATTGCAATGATTTTTAAAATGGTTGCATTAAATGAGAAACCTATTTCTTAGGGTAAAAAAAAAAATCCAATCAAACACACAAAAAAAATGCCTTCAGAAAATAAGAGAAATCAAGTCTAAAAAAATTACCTGATATCAGGGAAAATATAACTAAGTTGTGTGATATATCTGATTTTCATGCTTGTCTTATTAACTGTTAAACTTAGGGTTGCATACAGCAACTGAGACTTTCCACTTACAATTCTTATATTAAAGAAAGAAAACACCCCGGGAATTTGAGTCCTTTACTCTCTGGTTGAAAGTTTTGAAAGTTGCCTTACTGATTTGCTTGACTGCTGGCTTTCCCTGCTAAGAGCTGCCCTCCTGTTGCTGTAATTGAGATGTGGGTCCTCTATATACTCCAGTAGTCAAACAGAATTTAAACCAGAATCCTTCCAGACAGCCAATTAGTAGTCAGCCTACCAGTGCTTATGGACTGATATGTGAAAGGAGACTGCCTGATGGTAAACAGATCCATTTAAAAATGTTACATCTCTTTCTAGATCTCTTCAGTGAGACATCAATATCCCTAGATACATTTGAAGTGTGTGAGAATTTGTTATCCTTTTTCAATTTCAGGGAGGGAAAATTCCAATCAGATGGACTGCCCCAGAAGCTATAGCTTTCCGAAAGTTTACCTCTGCTAGTGATGTCTGGAGCTATGGGATCGTGATGTGGGAGGTCGTGTCTTATGGAGAGAGACCCTACTGGGAGATGACCAACCAGGATGTAAGTGTGGTGCTTTCACTCTTTCAGTTTGGAATGAAGTGCTTTGCTCATTGTGTCAAGAGACTTATAATAATTTCCATTTCTCAACATTACAGTTGCTTTAAAAACTGAAATACTTTGTTTACATGTTGGCATGTTTTGTTGTTAAAATAGCCCTTATGCAGAAGCTCATGAGTTAGTACAAAGGAAAGTAAGTTACCGTTGTATGAAAACTCAGTCCCTTGCTAGACAATTCTAGCTGTATTGTGGTGATGATCCACTAATTTTATGCTAATGTCATTTTCAAAGATAAAGTAATAACCATCAAAGAATGAGTAGCAACAGGCAAGTTTTTTATTTTTAATTTACCTATGATAGAGGGAACTAATACTCCAGTCTAAAAGAATGAATGATATTGACTTAATAGTGATATTCTTAGAGTATAAAAAGGAACACTCTGTGTTTTTTAAATTAAAAATGTATGAAGAGTTATATTGTGCATTTAATGTGGGGGAAAACTGATTATTTTCCCCACATGGAAAAAATAATTCATACGTAGAATAACGGAATCCTAGAATTTAAGGAACTATGAAAGAATTCTCAAGTTCAGAATGTTTATTATGTAACATCTAACATATGACATTTTTGGTCTTTGCTTTTATAATTTTTATACAAGACTTTCCATTTTGGATCACATTCAAATTTGATATATTTCCTGTCAAATAACAACAACAATTATAAAAGCAGATAACATTTATTGAGCCCTTACTATGTGCCATACACTACCTTAAATACTTTATCAACTAATACCTTATTACTCTTTTATCAAACCAGTATCTTGAAGTCTCACCTCAATAGCATGCTTTAAAATATATTTTCTCTAATTATTTCTTCCATCCATACCCTGTAAAATCTCCCTCTCTGAGGTATTCTGGTGTTCTTAGAGAGGTACTATATTTTTCTACCCTCGTATTGTTGAAACAACAGTCCCACACCAGTAATTAAGATTCATTTCAGATATAAAAATTTAGTTTAATTTAGTTTAAAAGTCTAGTTTAATGAAAGTCAATACCATATGTATTTCAAAGTGGTTTCCACAACCACAGGGCTAGCCTAACCTGTGGTACTGAGATCGTGAAGGAACAATGATCAGATTTTCGTTCCTCTTCTTCCGCCAAAGTCTTTGCCTGGACTTTTCAGGATCTTCCTTGATGGAGAGATAGGAAGGAGAAAGCAAGAATGTTTTTGTAATGTTGGGCAGTCGATGCCTCCTCTCAAGCAGTAACCCAAACATTGTTCTCTAGTGAGATTCATGTCTGAGCTCTTTCAAATGCATTCGATGAGGTCCTCCTCTCTTCAAGGTCATTAGAAAGAAGGATGTACTCTACCTGACTTACCCCAGTTCCTCTCACTTGCATGCCCACTCCACAGTCTTTCAATGCACTGTCTGCATCTCTACTAAACTGATGGAAACACATTATTGTTGGAGGTTCTACCAGTGTTCCCTGTTTGGGATACTACTTCAGGCTGTCTCAGCCAATGTGCCTTCTTCAAATCTCCCCAGGTGAGAAGCTAGGGTCACATTTCAGCTTTCCCAAGGATTGCATTTGACATTTAAATAATGCAGGCTTAAGGGGGCCAAACCCCACACAATAGAAAATCTGCATAGAACTTTTGAGCCCCCCAAACTTAAACATAGCCTACTGTTGACTGGCAGCCTTACAAATAACATAAACAATTAACACGTATATTTTATGGGGTGTGTGTGTGTGTGTGTGTGTGTGTGTGTGTGTATACTTTAAGGTATATTTTATGGTGTATATATATACTTTATGGTATATATATATATATATATACTTTAAGACTATAGTATATTATATATATATAATATACTATAGTCTTAAAGTAAGGTACAATAAATGAAAATGTTAAAAATTATAAGAAAAACAGTATATATTTGCAGAAAGTACGGAAGAAGATTTGCTTGTAAATGAACACATGCAGTTGAAACCCATGTTCAAGGGTCAACTGGATTTCGTAGCATTCTCTGATGCAGTGGTAAACAGGGTGATGGAATGTACAGCAAGCCATTTAAAAATTGCTGCCATCAGTTTTCTCTGTGCTGCACTCACTTGATTTAAGCAGAGGGTGCTGACTTGCATTTCTCTAAATGTGGGAGAACACAGTATCTGTTGTCCTCAACTTTATGATTGTAGAGGCAGGGCCATGATAAAAGCATCATTAAACTCTTGGTATATATGTCACAAACCATCATAGAGATATTATTATTCCTGTTTTGCAGTCAAGAAACTAAGACAGAGAGATTAAACAATTTTCTTATGGTCACAAAAATAAAAGTTATACCAGAAATTTCAATCTGGTTGTACAATTTTTTTGTACCTAACCACCACCTTGTCTCCAGTTAAATCAATGTCGACTTTCTCCCTCTCATTTCAAACCAGTGATCCTAGATCACTCTTTTAAGTGGATATAAGGTATTCAATTTAACATGTAATGATTACTCTGGATTGATCTAGTCTGGACAAAGGTTAAAGCTATTTGCTACTTTCTGTTCTCCAGATAAATGTTAAATGCTAACCTGAGGTACAGAGCACTTCATGGTTCGGTTCGTATCTTCTTCTAAGTTTCATTTCAATGCCATTCTTTTGTTTAAATTTTATGAAAGTATTTTTTTTCTATTTTGTCAGCAAACCTGGTCCCTTCACTTAAGAAAAATGTTTGTCCCTTAGTTAACTTCTCATAATTGAGATATTTTTAATTCCGATTCTGTCACTAAGAGTTATTTGTACTTCCCTACTACATGTATAATATATGCAGCATTGTCATCTGCATTATTGCCATTTGTGCCTGAGGTAGTTGTATCTATCACAAATAAAATTATAAACCAAAGCAGAATATGATACTAGGTGAATGAATGTTCCTAAGTATTTCTGCTAATCTTGACTGGGCTCGCTCCTGTTCCTTGGGGTTGACTGGTCTATACTTGCACACCACAAGGCCTTTGTCTTCTTTAGAGACCATCAGGGAAGACTATATGTGAGCTCACTTGCTAAGTAACTAAAGGGCAAGAGAGAGCCCAGTTGCTCCTCAGCCTGGAACATATCTGCTAAAACCCTGCTGGCCAATCCCATAACAAGGGTATTGGTCCATTACGCTGCTCACCATGAGTGAACAATAGAAAGTTACCTGCTGAAGGACATAAAAAATGGAGGTGTGAAGGATTTGGTAAATATTCTTTTCCTGATTTCAGCCATTTGTGAGTCTTGATACTTTTGCAGATAACTGTATTTCAAATTATTTTTAAAATGTTGATGTAATATTTTCAGGAAGTTATAAAATAAAAACTAATATTTTAGCTTTGGTTGGGATCTCTGAGAATCTAAAGGAGGTTTACAGAAAATGATTATATAGTTACAGATCTTCCCATAATGTCTGCCTTTAATAGCTTGTCCAATGCATGCTTTGCATTTCCTCAGTAAGTTCATGATTATTAGTTGCATTTAGTTTTTAGATGTAGCACTGTTTAATATGCTTCAATTTTTACCAAATTTGTATCCTAGAAACATGACAGAGATACTATATTTGACAATCATGATTACTTGATATTGCCTCGGGGAGAAATGATCAGGGAACAAAGAAGTACTGAATTTGGCAATTTTGAATGATACATTTTCCAGTTTCTACATTCTAGATACTATCTGATTCAGAAGGGCTTTGCCACCATGAAAATGTTAATTTACCAAGACATGCAGAATCATCCAAATCCCTCAGAAAAGGCCTTTGGCTGTGTCAGGGGAAGAGAATGCTGCAGTAGACTTCTTTTGATTTAGAATCACCTCTGTCATCACAGAGAAAAATCATAACAATGCATAATAAAAATAAACCAGAATGACTAGGATGATTTAGGTAAATGCCAGACCATGAACTATGATTCAAGCTTGGGAAACTAAGATAATACCCTATAGTCTGCAGAAGCTTCTTATTAATAACAAACATTTTAAATGTCAACATTTTTCAGAACTTTAAATAAAAACTAAAATAAAAAGAGATTTTCATTGCATTTCATTTTTATATGTAATGGCTATGTTTCTGTCTTATTTACTGTGAAATATATGAATATATAGAATATGCTAAACACATACATAACAAAGTGTTTTAATTACTCATTTACATTTTCCGTTTCTCAATCTTCTCATGTTACAATTATGTTTGCCTTTTTTTGGGGGGGGAGGACAGTTTTCTATACTCTTTCTGTTGGCCACGATCTTACCTATGAGGTGCAAGGGTATCTGACTTCAAGAGAGGCATATACACTTGGTACTGCGTGCACCTCTCTCCTTTCTCTACTTTGTTTCAATGTGAAGTGGTACTGAATAGCTAGATATACATGTAGAGCTAGATATAATTATATAAATATATATTATTATTCTTACACTGTTGGAATAGTTTATGGTAAAGCAAAGAGGATATTTTCTGATAACATGCAATGCAAGATAATTAACTACAGTATGAGAACTGTAGTTCTCATCCAAATACTGCAAATTACCAAGATTTGACAGTGATCCAATTATTAAACTTCTCAGCCTCACTGTAATGCTGTCTGTGTATTAATGAGTGTACTGGACCAACAATAATTGGCCATCTAGGATAACACTGGTCTTCTATGGATGGATAATGCTGCCCTTGGATGCAAGTAAATATTTTAAGGACTGGAATCCTCATGGAAATTCTTACTCCCTTGGAAAAAGGGATGCATAAAGAAATATCAATATTTAAGTCCCAAATTACTGTATCTTGCTGTTCAAAAACAATAACAAAAATTTTAAAATGTATATGGACTGAAAGTCATTCATCTTAGATTCTGTAGTCTCGGTCAGTTTTAATGACTATAAAGAGAATGCACTTGAATAGAGGATTCCTAAGATTTCTTTAATCTCTGCAACTCTAGTGATCTAAGATTGATGAATTAAGAAAAAGGCATTCTTAATATATGTTTAATAACTTGACAAGAGGATAAATCCTAGAAAATGTTACATATTAAACTATTTTTGTGGTATGAAGATTATTTATGGGAACATATTCTTAAATTCTATCACATAGCAACAAAAGGACTTATATGTGAGATTTCAAGTAAATAGCTATCAAGATAGGCACTCACGACCTAGACAGAACTTATTCATTGAAATACCTTGCTAAGGCTCAAATTCTGCTACAAATTTCCTGCCACTTGGTTATCCATCCTACAATTTTTACATTTCCTGTGATTGAGAATGCACTATTTTTCAAAATAACTACTTTTATTTCTGGATATTATTTTTGTTATGGTGCAATAAATATGATCCCATGGAATAAGATCCATACCACTCCCATTTTGGGGGAGGTAATTGTTTCTAATTCCAGTAATGTGGTTCAACCCATGATAGAAAGATGAATTATAGTTTGCATGCCAGAGAGACCTAAGTGTGAATCTTACCCTGACACTTCTTAGCTTTGTATATCTGGGAAATACTTAACCTCTGGAATCTCAAGTGTTTTGTCTATAAAATGCATGTAACAATTAGTCTCTTGCAGTGTGTGGGAAAAATGAGTGTAGATAATATATGCACAGTTTACATCATGGTGCCTATAATATAATACTTGAGCCAGTCTAGGCCCTCCAAGAAGCCAAGAGGGGATTAGTTATGCATTAGTGGTATTAAAAGCAAATGTTTATAAAGAAAAAAGATGGCTGGATAAGAGGAAGGTGGGAGAGATGTGAGGTTTTGATACAGGTGCAGTGGAGATCAAGGAAAGATGATGAGGGCCAAACATCTGAAACTGAGGTGTGGTTCTAGAGACATTGGCAAGGCTGCCAGGGAATCCTCAAGCCAGTCTATCTTAGTATCACTGTCACATGCAGAGTCAATGTCACACATCAATGTCACATCAATGTCACAAGATTACTGAGAGTAATCTTGCCAAGCTTGACCTTGATATAAATGTGGCAATGGGCTCTGGAGGGACTAGAGTTAAGGATTGTTGGTCAATTACCTGGCCTGGAGATGATGATATCATAGACACATTTTCAGCTGCAGCTCAGACTTACTTCTCCACACAGGTTCAATGAGCCTCTTCCATGGTTTTGTTGATTCTTCCTGAGGGGACACTGAGAGGCAGGCTATGGACTACACGATAGCTCCTATAGCTTTCGTTGTTCTCAGGACCACACCTGGATTTAGCTTCTCCTTCCTCTGCTATCCATTCTGAATTTCCATCATCTATCAGCTTGGCAGATCATTGTAGTTTACCTGGTAGTCTGAATCAATCTGCCTTCTCAGGGTGAGCGTTTTTAGGTCATGCTTCTTACAAAAGAACAGTAAGACGTCCCTAAGTGTACCACCTGGGTCCCACACGTGTTTCTTCCTGCCAAGCTGTGTGAAAGCCATTCCAATGCCTCCTACTGCTTAATCTCAACTACCTTTGTCATCATGGCGACTCCCCTTCTCTTCACTGGTACCTGGGTACAAGTAGTCCGGTTGTCCTGGTAGCAGCCATAATTGCTTGTCTGATAGAACCCTTGCTGTGTCCCCTGGTCAAAGCCACTGGGAACTGCGCACAGTAGAGAAATTACTAATTTAATATATGTAATGCATCCGAATGATGGCACGAACTGTTTCAGAGTGTTGCCTCCAAGTTGGTATTTCAGCTGTGCCTTTAAAAGGCCTTCTAGCACTCTCTGAGTGAAGCTAGTTGTTCCAGGATGATGAGCTGTGTAGTGGTTGTGGTTGCCAGACCAGCTTGTGTCAGGTAGCATATTTTTATAACATTTTAACATGAATGAGATTATGTTGGTGGCTTGCAATTCATAGGAAGGAGGTATTTTTATCACATATGAAATGAAGAAAATGTTTTAAATATATCCGCAGCAGGAAGAGCCACCTGTTAAATGTCTACCATCATATTACTGAGTATGTATCTGATACTTTCACATATCCTTCAGTCTGAAGTGGGTAACCTTGTTGCATGGTATGCCAGCTAGGATTCTGTGTTTGAAGATGAAATATCACAACCTTATAACATTGGGTGAGGCTCTGTGAGCAGAAAAAGCAAACAGTATCAATATCAGTTATGTATACCTGAAAAGCTGCACCCACTGTCCCTTCCCTGATGGAAGGCGCCAAATAGAACCAACTTGCCACCACGTGAATAGGGCCCTATTGGCCACTCAGTATTGTGGTTTTATGTATTCAAAGGAGAGGCAACATGATCTAAATGGTGTTTACACTATTGATTTACATGTCAAGGTCAAAAAAATTGCAGAGCTTATGATAATATTTCAGATCTAACACATCTAATGTTGTCAATAAAAATTCTGGTCGTCTTTTTTCTCTCTCTTTGTTCATCTCAACCACCTAGATTTTTTTTAAGATTTTATATATTTATTTTATTTTTAGAGAGGGGAAGGGAGGGGGAAAGAAACATCAATGTGCGGTGGCCTCTCAACGCAACCCAGGCATGTGCCCTGACTGAGAATCGAACTGGCAGCCCTTTGGTTCACACGCCTGCATTCAATCCACTGAGCCACGCCAGCCAGAGCATAGATTTTTTTTTTTTAACATATACATTTAACTTTATTTATCATTATCTGTCAAGCTTGACTTTATAAAACACAGAAAGTTATAAGAATTCTGCATCACCAAAATTTAAAGAGTAGAAAAAAAGAGATTAATAGCATAGTAAGTGTAAATTCTATACATTAAGTCAAATAATTGGAGATTTTTTCAATATGGAAGCTATACAAATGAAATAAATGACAAAAGAACCTAATAGTGCTATTTGGTTATTGTAAATTATCAGTTACTTCAGGATCTAAAACAATGATTCTGAATATTCAGACTTTTTTTGCTGTATCATATTTACCTATATTCTGAGTCAAGCTACTCAACAAAAATGTCTGATTACAAAGGCATTTAGCTTTATAGCAAAAGTTTCCCCATCTAGTTACAACCTTCAAAGAAAATGACACGACAGTGATGATGTCATCTGCAGGTCCTTTTTGAACAGTATGCCAAAAATCACGTCAACTCTATGGAAAGTCAAACAGGTACCAATAATAGAATAATTATATACAGTTTAATAAGTATAATATTTCCCCATTTTAAAATTAATCAATAAAATATAAGACAAACTATAGTTAATTTTCATCGTAACTGTGATCTGTCTAATCACTGAGTAGATTTCATCTTGGACAGCTTTCTGAGACTTTTCTCTGGGTATTCTGTCATCTTTGGCAGTCTTGTCACACTCCACATCACAATGTCATCTTTTGAGGATCTCACTTTCAATATTCAAGATGACTATCACCAATTTCTGAACTGAGCACTTGTATAACCAATTTTTTAGTTGTTCCTCCACATTGTTTAGATATTTCATAAGCTCTGGATCAGCAGTTACAAGCAAGGTGGGGTCCATATTTCTACACTCTACTAAAAAAGTTTCAGAGGGATAAATGCCACTCTGATATTAAATGCTATGGATGCCAAATGAGAACTTGCCAGTGATTTTGGTGCTCCAGCGCAGGGTGATGCCCTGTTTCCAGGGAGACTTGCCACACCATGGCCAGGCCACGGCCAGCTTGTGGCACAGTGCAATGACCACATCACTCTGATGGGCTCCGCGCAGTGGCTCCTGCCACTCCTCAACCATCCAGATTAACAGATATAGTAGTTATAATGAAGCCAATTGATATTATGACTTATATGGTTATATGTTGTAGACCGTTCAGCCTGGTTTCAGGAGTTGTAACCCTCACCCCATGGTGGGCTGTGTAAGAGCCCAAGGGACCCACTTCATCTGGGTCTGTTCTGTCACAAGGATGTGACCTATTAAGGAGACAAAGCTTATCTCCCTGGCAGGAGCACTGCTTCTGCCTTACCTATATCTGGCCCCATAGCTTGGTTGGCAGTCAATGACGGGTAAGACTCCTCATGGGAGGGGCAACCTAAGCCAGACGCGACCACTTGGAAGGCCTCATGGAAGGACTCGGGGGGTTGCAGCAAAGAGGATGTGATGGACCCTCACCCCCGGCTATTCTGACATAGCCCGAGTCCTCATTTCCATCTGGGAGATGTCTCCTGCTTCCTAATCGGCTTAAAGCCTGAAACTGTGGGGGTGAGCGGTGCAGCCCTGTGCGGGCCAGGACAGCTCCCTGGGTGATCGGGCATAAGAAAGAATTCCTAAAGTCCTGTGAAACCTGCTTTGCTAAGAGTGCTCTTCCTGAGGTGACAAGTGTCCCAGGAAGAAATGAGCATGTCTCCCAAAATCTGGCAAACCCCCTTCCTGACAAACACTGGCTCCGATTAAGCCCTCAGATTTTTTTGACATGTTAAACTTGTATTCCGGTGTATTGGAGCCCAATAAAAGCCTAGTGAGGATGGGGCTCTGGGTCTTTCTCCTCAGAGAGTTTGACCCCTTTCCTCCCCAAGCACAAGATGTCTTGGTAGTTTTTACTTTCATCCGTGACGGAGGGATGGGGCTCTGCGGGCGGAGCCCCCCCACATCTGGCACCCAGGCCAGGGTCCCCAGCAGTTATACATTATAAATTTTATGGTAAAATGAACAGTTTAACTTGTGCTTTGATAGATTTCTAGTGTTTTGTAAATCACCAGAGTACTAGTGCCATTTATTTCTCCCCAAAACTATAAAGAAATAATAGATAAAAATGAAAAAAAATTCAAAATGTCTAACAATAAATCTAAAGTTATAGATTAAAATCTATCTTAAACATAAATTTTAAAGATGGATTTAGAATTAAATTGCATGACCTAATTATCTGGGCCAAGTCTGTCCTTATTAGCAATGGGGAGTCTTATTGACTTATAAATTAATAACCTCCCCATTGCTAATAAATTAATAAATTAAAAAACTTACATTAATGTATGAGTGAAAATGACACTTTTTTCTTTTACTACTTATTTATTTAACATCACCAATTAGAATAACGTTTTCTCAAAATTTATTTTTAACTGGTTTTTAGTTTTTGATTATTTCTTATATGTCTGTTGTCTTATTTCTCAATCCACATGAGCTTTAAATGAATTAAATATATTAGCCATATGTTACAGTTTTTGTGATATGTTCTACTGGAGTACGCCTTTTAGTTTTTTACATTGTTTTTGAGTTGTTAACAAAGGTGGTAGGTGACTCTCAGGTACAGACAGTCTGTGACTTGCGACAGTGTGACTTACCATTTTTCTACTTTACAATAGCCAAAAACAATACACATAACAAATTACATGAAATATTCAACACTTTTGTATAACGTGGGCTTTGTGTTAGATGATTTTGCTCAACTATGGGCTAATGTAAGTGTCGTAAGCAGGTTTAAGGTAGGCTAGGGTAAGCAATGATATATTGTGGGTTAGGTATATTAAATGAATTTTCAACTTAAGATATTTTCAGTTTATGATGGGTTTATTGGGAACACCAACAAAAATGGAGCAACATTGTATTTTGCCCCTAGTTATTCAGTATTTATTTAACTGTTTATTTTACAGTCTTCGAATGATTTTTCAGTTGGAACTTAACTATTGGTGCTTCTCTGGAACCCTTATTTTGTGACTTTCCCAAGTTGTTATAAACTATACCGAGAATTAGGTTGCGACCAAGTGCTGACATGCACGTTTATATTATCAGCCCAAAAATCTCCTGTGCTCTAGCCAGATTTCTGTACATCCTTATGACTGTTCCCCACACACCTCAAATAAAAAAGCCCCCCAAATCACCCCATTAATGTGCTTGCCTAAAACTAACAGTAGCAACCATCCAGTGTGAGGCCTGGACTTGTTCTATCTCATATACTTTATCTCATCTGCCATCACCCCCTTCATAAGTATAACCTGAATCTGCTACTTCACCCTCTTTCCCTCTGTCACTGATTCTGTTCAAATGACATTTCCTCTATCCTAGAAAGACTGGTTTCTTTCCAATTATTCAAATTACCTTTGTAAATTTCCTGTTCTAATCATTTTATTTTTGCCCCTTGTCAGATC
This sequence comes from Glossophaga mutica, assembly GCA_039655065.1. Classification (NCBI taxonomy): domain Eukaryota; kingdom Metazoa; phylum Chordata; class Mammalia; order Chiroptera; family Phyllostomidae; genus Glossophaga; species Glossophaga mutica. The sequence goes on from CM077303.1 coordinate 188,030,164, forward strand.
AAATCTAAAATCTTTATGGAAAAATGTAGTTAATTTTAAATATTAAGAAACTATACACAAATATTTTAAGAAATATATTCAATATTAATGGTTTGGGGTGTTAAACATTTATTTTTTAATAATTTGATAAAACATGTATTATTATATTCAGGAACATGAACAAATCTTTTCTGGAGTTACATATTTTGATAGCATCAGCAACATTACAAATGTCTGATAAAAGTCTTAAAATTAGACTGATATTCATACATGTAGTTACATTTAAAATCAATGATGTTTGTAATGCCTCTGCTACTAGACAATTGCTCCAAATTCCTGACAGAAATCAGTAGTTGATAGTAAATAGCCAGACCTAGACATTATTAAATGATACATGAGATCATTGTATGAATTTAGCCTTTGATTTATCCAGCATTTACCATTCAAAAGTCTCTTTTGAAATAAAATTGCTGTTCCATTACTTTCAAAATGTGGTTCTGCCCATAATTTTTCATTAAAAAGATATTAACTTTTCAGAGAAATCACAAGAACATTTAGTGTCTATTTGATTCTAGTATTCAATGATAAATAAAGCAAACTGTTTATTTTATGTGACAATTTTCCAAATCACCCTTCATCAAGATCTTAGGTAAAAATGATCACCATTTATTTTCTTTATAATAATTGAAGAAGCTTATCTTTTAATATTGGGATAGTTTATTTATTTCTTTATGTAGTTTTGTTTCACAGCAAATGGAAGTAACTGGAGATTTCGGAGATAGTGAAGCTGGTTGTTATTGCAAGAGTAAGAAAAAGGATGAAAGTTAGATGGGTTGGAGGGATTTCTCTACTAAACGTGTGGTGTTGGAACTGGTTCTGATGTGCTTTATACAGGTTATTAAAGCAGTGGAGGAAGGCTACCGTCTGCCGAGCCCCATGGACTGCCCTGCGGCTCTCTACCAATTGATGCTGGATTGCTGGCAGAAAGACCGAAACAGCAGGCCCAAGTTTGATGAAATTGTCAACATGCTGGACAAGCTTATACGTAACCCAAATAGCTTGAAGACTCTGGTTAATTCGTCGAGCAGGTACAGTCCAGAACTGGGAGATTTTCCTGAATTTAGCTAATTGAGATTGATGCCACCAATATTATTAAATCAAATCATATTAACCTCTAAATCTATGACATATTTATTTGACTATAGTTTTTTTGCATAAAGTTATTCTCTTACAATGAATGAAATACAAATGATTAAATTATGTCTAAAAACACCTATATTTAATCTAATAGTATAACATGCCAATTCAGAAAAATATTAACTGTAGCCAAGCTCAGGTAGTGTTTAGAAAAAAGGCTCAAATGCATGCATTGTCATGTGCTTTGGATCCCACATAGGTGTGTGTGGGGAAAGCTAACATTATTAAAGCCACAAGGAAAAGCCAATATATTGGCTTTTGAATTAGATATATTATCAATTATTATTTTTTATTTCTTTAGAATAGATTTTAGAGTCTGCTGTACTTTATAAATATTGACAACTGTTTTAGGAATCCTTTATTGATCAAATATGACTTATTTTGTGGGGAATTTTATGTGGGCAAATAAGCATATTTATTATTACTGCATTTAAATAATGTTTCATATTTGTAAAATATACTTTATTCATTTAACCTGAAAAATTATAAAGTTATTTTCTCAAAAGATAAATAAGTTTGATTCTGTACTATAAAATTTTCCATATTGTTATTTTCATTGCATTTGAGGTCATTGTTTATTGTTATAAGAAAAAAATGTGTTGTGCCAGTTACCAGACTGGCCACCAATTAGCATGAGCTAAATGAGAAACATTTTGTTGATAAGTTACGTAAGTTCTACGATTCTGATATGGCATTTGTTTACTAAGCAAAAATTCATTTTTAAGTACAAATGAGAAATGAATCTTCAAACTCCATCAGGGATCATTAACTTTCTGTGGTGGCAACTGGAAAACATATCTTCTTAGCAATTATTCCTTATGTTGTTCATGAAACATCTGCTTTTATATTGTTTATTGTCATGTAAAATATTAAGCATTTCTCTCATCTATTTTTTGAATTATGTTAAGTTGACAAATGTGGACATAAAGAAAATAAATAAAAATACATTTTTATGTTCTATATTATATTAATTTATATCAGCATCATCATTACAACTTGAGAGCAGTTTTTAAATATACAAAAAAATTTCATATTTTCTTGGTGCAATGTGTAAAATCAGCCTGCCAATTTTCATTTAAACTAATTTGACTTAAGACTATACCACTTACTACCCATATTTGTTCAGCCTTTTACAAAACCTAATTCTAGAAGGTGTTGATTCCTGATTCATTCCCTTTCTCTATATCCCAATCCTTGGCACAAAACTTGATGATTTCAGTAACCATGCAAATCATGTTTCAGTGTCTGTCAATACCTTGACATTTTCTAAATTCATGGTTTTGCTCTCTAAAATACCTTGGAATCTTCTTGTCATAGTCATATTCTATACTTTCCTATTAACGAAAATTGTAACTATTCCACAATCTCAACTTTAAGATCCTACTCTCCAACTGTTTTCTCCTACAATGTATAATGGCTACAAATCATTATAAGATATCAATTTACTCATGAAACAGATATTCATATGTAATGTGTCATATGAATATCTGTGTCACGCTGAGGGCTAGGTGCTGAGTACACAGATTGAGCAATAAACTATTTTGGGAAAGAAGAGTTAAACAGAATAAAAATATTGAAAAACAACTTTGGTTTTGGAGTGGAGAGTGACAGTACAATTTAGGAGGATAACTGGGAGTCTAGAGTAGCTGTGTAGACAAGACATGATGCCATCTTAAGCTCAGGTGGTAGCAAACATGATGGAAAAAAACATTCAGATGTGTGATATGTGGCAGGTAGAATGGACAACATGCACAATGATATATTGTGAGGGAACTGAAGAAAAGGAAGGAGCAAACTGTTGTATCATATACTCTAATGGGAGCACTTCAGGAAGACTTGGATATAAAAAAGATGGGCATGGTTATGGAAAAATTGGAGTGATAGTCCTATGCTAGAGATGGAGAAATGATGTAGGGATATGAATATAGGAGAGGCTTTGATGCAAGATAAAAAACTGGGTAATTGTAGATGCTATTTGAAGCAAGGAATTGAGAAAACATCCAAGTAGAATGGAGTTATAATCTGAGAAGAAAAGATATGGGGCCAAGTCCTAGTTCCTTTCAAACCGTAAAGTTAGGATAAGAAGGAATAACAGACAAAGGAGATTGAGGGGAAACCACAAATATTCAATGCTGCGGTAGCTAAGAAAGAGAGAATAGTGATCCAGAAAGGTAGAAGGGTTGAGCTAAGGTAGGATTTTGAGAGGGAGATGCTCGTAGTGGTGGTTGTTGGTGTTTCTGAGAGGTGAGTCCTCTTACTGAGGGGAATGTGATCACAGATTTTGGCAAAATAGAGGCTGCTGCTCTATCAACCAGAGCAACTTTTAGAAAATTTGTTTGGAAGGAACTATGCAAGTGTAGTGTGAAGTATGAATGGGATGTAGAAAGTGCAGAGAACATGAGTAAAAAGAAAGGTAGCCTATATCTTCTGGTTAAAATTTACTTAAATAAACACCCAGTGATGGGCATTTAAATTGTTTTTAATGTTTACTCTCAGTAGCAACAAAAAAAAATCTGCGTGTTCTTTTTTGCAATTTCCCCAATTATTTCCTTAAGATACATTTCCAAAAATGATTATCATCATTATCATCACAACATTATATTTGGCCAAAGCGTTTGAATTTAGTATAGTTCAAAACACCTCATGGCTTGTCTGGTCTTACTCAGTTTTCATATTATTTGGGGTTACATTTTGTTTTCCATGTTCTACTACTCCTAGGTGACTTAACATGTACCCTTATATGAGAGAATGAGATAAAGAATAGAACTCCTAGTAAATTAATTAAATGAGCACAAGTTTCTCTAGGAAAGTCTGGAAGCAACTGGCTTTGCATAAATTATTCTACATATCTATATTTGGTAGCAGTATCCATATTATTTTTACAAACAAAACAGAAGTAGAAAATACATACATCTAAATCACTACATGAAGTTTTTAACTAATGTTTTATATTAAGAAAATTAATTTCTTAAGCCATTATAATTCTTCATAAACTATGAATAGAAAGATCTGAATAGACTGGTTTTGTGTTTTGTATTTCAAAATATTTTCTTCCATGTTTGCATATATCTACATCTATATATCTCTACCTATATCTATATATTGCCCTATCAATATTGTCAATGAGCTAACATTATGATATGATTTTTTATAAAAGAGTTAAAATGTTACTTTTAATATTTATGTTTTATGTGTTTTAGAGTATCTAATTTATTGGCAGAACATGGCCCAATGGGATCTGGGGCCTATAGATCAGTAGGTGAATGGCTAGAAGCAATCAAAATGGGCCGGTATACAGAGATTTTCATGGAAAATGGATACAGTTCAATGGACGCTGTGGCTCAGGTGACCTTGGAGTGAGTAATTTTTCTGATAATTTTTACATAATTGTTGGGGCCAGAAAATTGGTTCAGAAACCAATCTGGATGAGGTCAAAGGAAATCAATTAACTTTTGTCCAAGTGTAACAGCTTTCAAAGAAGCCTCTTCTTTTGTAGCCTGTATTGTTAACAACTGCATGGTTAATGCTACTTGGGGGCAGTGTCTTTGCTTCTTTGCTTCAAACAAACAGCATTTTAATATTTGAATAATTGAAATAATAGCTCTTTGGCAAAATACTGGTATTTTATGTTGTGGAAAAGATTTTTTTGACAAAGTTTTTATATTGGTATCTGTGTTATATGAATGTAAATACAAAATGAACTGTAAGCACAATTGGTATGACTAGTCCTATATAACAACAAAATATATTCTTAAATTTCAGCTATGCTGAATACCCAGAAAACAGCATCTTAAATAAAGCTTCCCAGGCAGGAATCTCATTTAATCTTGAAATGATGCACCTTCTGTTTCTGAAATCCAAGGGTATATTAGATCCTGCCTCTGATTTGTTGTTTGGTAAAATCTCAGTGGAACCAATTGTGCCCTTTTCTGTTTGCACGTTTAAGATGAATCAACTCTTACTAAGTAAAAATCACTAGAGTTAAATATTAAACTCTTTAAGGTTGTAAGTTCTCTGTATTTTATTATTATATACTGTGTATGTGTGATTATTTTAGCCTAATATTTGTTATTTGTGAAAATTAACTGTCATTATAGTGGTCCCATATAGATTGCATAAATATGAATAATGTTTTAACCTGTGAATATAGTGATAAATTACTTCAAAGCAGCTATGCATTCAAAGGTTAAAATATTGTCGAATTGATTAGAACATAGTAGAACATTCTAAGGCGGTAAGCCATGGTTCATATTCCATTACTTCACATAAAATGAGCACTGAGAAACTCTTTCACTATCTGTAGTATTCTGGCATTCTTAGATTCATTGAAATGACTGCACATCCACAAAAAAAGGTAACAGGGTACTATCATTTATCACCAGTTAATGTCACATTCTTAACACTTCTCTTCCATTATATCTATAGCTAAAAGGACCAGAAATCATCACTCAGCTTACTCTCATAATTTACCGTATCCCATTCTACCATTCCCACCAAACCACATCTCCTTGATGACACATTTGCTCAGCCCATTACTTCTTCAGACACTCAAAGAGCTCATTTGTGCTGTATTTAAAATAGGAAACAGAAAATTTTACTGATAATTTAAAGCTATTTTTACATGATTGCTATTTAATTTTTCAGTAAAAAATGGTCATTTTAATTTATTACAGTCATTTGTCATTTTATATTAAAATGATACTGTAGGTATTTCTTCTACCCAATGTCAGATTACTTGTAAATATACAATAAAATTATTTGCATTAAACAACGTCTCTTTTTTTATTAAATCAGCACATATACCTATATATTTACATCTACTGCTTTTTTACTTCTCCCTTCATAGAATAGTTACAACCACTAGTAATGGTTTTTACATTAACTACCTGCTTTACTTTATCTCATTGGGGCCCCAAAATACTATGAATATGTTTAATAATTTACCATTATGGTTTCACATTCTTTTATTTATTTTAATTTTTTCTTTTTACTTTCTTATCCCCATATTCTCTTCCTTTTGTATGTTTCTTTCAAGTTCTAATAACTTCTATTTTATAATTGTTTTCCACTTCATTTATAATCTCCAATAATTTTTGTCTACTTGGTTCAACTTCTTCTCTGTATGTCCATTACTTGGGTAGCTTCTTGCTTCTTGCTATATGCCTCCATAAGATACTTTCATCTTTGAACGTGTTTACTCTGACCGGAAGTGTAAGGGGAAATTAGGAGACTTACTGACACCTTCCCCTTCAGAGAATGTAGTCCTCCATAGGTCAATTGCTTCAGATTCCTGATGCCCATGTGCATATATTTCATCCTAGGAACTGGGCCAGCAAAGGTTAACTCACTCCAGTGAAGCTGATTTCTTGGAGAGTTCAGCACCTCTAAATATACATTCTCTAGTCATTGTATTTTTACCACATTTTTCCGATTTGGTAAGAATATATTAATCAAATATTATGTTAACTAGCACAAAACAGTGAGTAATAAGTTACATTTGGGTAGAAATATAAAGTATAAGAAAAAGGTTTTCTGTGCATTTTACTTGCCCTTCACCAAAAATAAATAATAGTAACATCAGTCATCATTAATGACTTATGTCAAAGGAACTGGGGCAGCAGCTTAAAAAAATAACCTTTTAAAACACTTGGGGCTGGCTGGTGTGGCTCAGTGGACTAAGTGCCAGCCTGCGAAACAAAAGGTCACAGGTTTGATTCCATCAGGGCACATGCCTGGGTTGTGGGCCAGGTCCCCAGTAGGGGGCATGCAAGAGGCAACCACACATTGATGTTTTTCTCCCTCTCTTTCTCCCTCCCTTTCCTTCCCTCTAAAAATAAATAAATAAATATATCTTTAAAATTAAAATAAAACACTTGGATAATGATTTTTTGACACATGGTCTATACCTATATAAATATTTATTTTATGGAGAATGTATAGTGTTATAATAAAGTGAAATATTATCACTAGTGTCATTGCCAAAAAAGAAACTGAAAACTGGAAGAATACATTCATACTTATAATAAATGTTTAGGGAAAATGTTGAACTCATTAATATAAAGCAAAAGGTCAAACTGCCGTGTGTACAATTCACACCATCAAATTTGCTCTCATAGCAGGTTTATAAAAGGAAGAGTAAAAGATTCGTTTTTTGGAACCACTTATTGCACTTAAAATTCTTTCATAAAGGTTTAATTTTATTTGTTTATGAATTTTTTTCTTTGCCAGAACATGCTTTTATGGCTTAGCATGAAGGGGAGGAAAAAGCAAAACTTTGAGAGCTTAGAATCAAAACGTGTTCAACAAAAGAGGCTTTTGACCTTAAACATTTCTCACTGCTGTTCTCTGCTGAAAGCTTGTTATTCTGTGTACAGTACTCATACCACGATAATTGTTATGGCAGTAATGGCACAATCTGTAGTGTGATGTGTAAATGCAGTGAAATATTGTAGGCGGGGCATGGTGGATGGATGTGAACTTGAGATGAGTTGTAAATTGAATCTAAAGATTTGAAATTAGGACAGAGTTACAGTTGCTTTTTAAACTTCTTGTTTAACGTGTATTGTCAGCTTTGATTATTCAGCAAATGAGCACAGTGCAATGAATCTGAATATTATACCAATTGTGTATAAGCAGAAGATGTTCCTGTTAATACTATCTATTAAAATGGGGTAATAAACTACTAAAATGAATGTCTCCTAAACCCCAAACTAAAATTTTTGCACGCTAACTTAAAATAGATTTCTTAACTTTTTAATACAATCATTATGCTAATTTTATACAGTTAGAGCACACATAAGAATACTCACAACCCAAAGGGTTCTACATAAATAATCTGAAACTTCTAGCCTAACCCTCACAATGTCTCATCTGTGGAAAACCATGACCAGGCCACAGTCAACTCTCTCTTGCCAAATGCAAATGTATCTTTCTGGAGCAGTAGCTGGTTATTATGACTATTCTAAATGAAGCAGAAATTGTCAAACATCCAAATAAATGACCAATTTCTGAAAAAAAAGGATAAACACTGAAATTTAGTGCATATTCATTAATCTACCTTCTCCCTCCTCCTATCCAGCCAACATTGGTGAGTATAAGTACCAGAAAAATGGCTAGAAGGTGTGTAAAGCAGAAGGAAGAAGAATGAGTATGAGAATGACTCACTCACAATGGATAATAAATCCTGAATAATCAAGAGTTGCTTCAGCATCAACTAGAAACTCTTATTATTCTGTATTTTTCATTCTGCTACCTTAATATAACATTAGTGTTTTTCATTGTTTAATTTATGGAATAATATTTGATGAAACGCAGTGATGATTCATTATATTTAAAGCTTTTCTAAAACTGCTCATGCTTCGCTGATAAAACACAAACTATTTTTTGTGTAGCAATGCTATTCTTGTTTATATTTAAATTTATAAGTTTATGCTGAAATCATTTTCATCATTAGAATTGGCTTTGGGTATATTTAAGACTCCACAGATCATGATAAAATGAGCATAAAATTTATAGAGGTGACAAAGGTAAAAGTTTTCCCAGTCATAAAGTATTCTTTTAGAAATGAGTAAACTAGTACATAATGACATTTTTTCTAAATAGTTTTCAAAATTATTAGAAATAAAGCAGCAACTTTATCAAAAATATAAACTAACTTTTATCAAACTTATTTTACCTTATTACTGCTAAATTGATCATTTAATGTGTAATTTGAAGAGTAAAATGGAATTGTTAGAAATTACAAAAGTGTCAAGCAAAACTACTTAAAAGAAAGTAATACATTTAACAATATAGAAATAAAGTTATTTAACCTTTACTGGAAGCATTTTTCTAATTCTCATTTGCAATATCATTATAAATGTCATCACAAATATAATTACAAAGCATTGAACCAAAGTCTCTCTTGTGTTGTTATTTTTCAGAGAATAAAGTTATATTTAAAATACTATCACAATGAATTTAAACAGCAGAAATAAAATAAGTTAAACCAATCATTTGATATCAGTTAGACAAAACCAAAAGTTGGAGTATGGAAAACACACACATGTACAGACACGCTTATAGACATCTACACATTCCCAAATGAAGGTTTTGGTGTTTTACATGCAAAGTCTGTGCTCTTTCAGCAGGTACACCTATACATTCTTTTCCTCAGGTCTTTCAGAACAAACTATAATGATTATTTTTTAAAAAGCTCTTCCTTAATAATTGGATCACTCATTTTAATTGTGCATTTTACATTATATATATATATATATATAATGTAAATATATATATATAATATATATATATAATATCACATCAGCATTTTTGAACCTGGGTCTATAAAGCATATGATAAAACATGTTTTAGAATTTTATTTTAAATATTGGTTATTTAAATTTTCCAGTAGAGATTATTTTAGGTTAAGAAATGTTAGTTCCCTTTTTCCTAACTTAGTTTCAAAGTAGGCTAGTGTGCACCCACGGATACCTACATCTACAAAAACCTTCATGATTCATAAGGTTCATGTGAAAATACAAGAATATTATTTAGCTCATAACTGAAATATCCATGAAGTATAGATGTTTTTACTGCAGCCTCAGATAAAGAAGTATGTGTTCAGTCTCCTTCGTTAACTATCTTCTTTCTTTTATAATTTTACATATTTGATGTTAAATCTGCACAGTTCTTGTCTTACAGATGAATAAATACTTGCATGCAATTTGCAATGCTTTGCTAAAAATCATATCTCAGAGTAATGATAAATAAAAGGAGTATGAACTTTGTTGTCAGGTTCCTACTTTTGGTCCTACTGCTACACACTGGCTGTGTTATCGACATAGCCAACCAATTAAAATGTTCTAAGAGTTTGTTTCTTTATAAAATAAGGTTAGCAAAACTCTACATCATAGGGGTATCTATTTTTCTTATATATAGGGATAAGATACCTTGATTGTCACCTCTTATTTTTGTACTTAGTGTAGTGATTTTCACCCAGGGGAGATTTTGCCACTAGGGGGACATATGACAATGTCTGGAGACATTTTGTCTTGTCACAACGAAGGGTAAGAGGTGGTACGGCCATTCCGGCGTTTAGTGGGAGAGGCCAGGGATGTTGCTCGATATTCTGTAGTGTACAAGATAGCCCCTCCAACAAAGAGCTGTTCAGCCTGTAATGTTAACAGGAGCAAGGCAAGACTCTGATTTAATTTAAAAGAAAAAAGATTAAACTCAATCTTCTCATTCTCTTATTTCTATGTTAGTCTGTACTACCTATTGTATATTCTATTTCATAACTAACAATAGTGATTTTGTTTCAAAGTGAATTTTTACTGGTTTTTGTTTGCTGATGAATTTCTTCTATGCTTACCATTACTATTATTTTATATTGTACTTCGGTGTCTTGTAGCTATGATAATTTCTAGACTCAGTGTTTCATAGTTACATTCTAAGAAATATTTGTCCACCAAAATATCAATTATTTATTTCTAGATGCTCGTTCTTTGCTAAAAGTCTCATAAGATGTTAAAATAATAAAAAATAAAATAAAAAACACAAAGAGAAAAAGAAAGCCAACACATTATTTAAAAAGCCATGATTTCTAATACTGATGTACTTAGTTGTGCCTAAGTACTTTAAATTATATCCTCTGATAATTAAGAGATGTCATTGAGTTTCCAAAGATATCCAATTTTGTATATAATAATTCAATATCTTTGTACTTAATTTCATGAACTTCTAAGATAATCTAAAATTAATACATTTACTGTATGCCAAAACACATTATACTTTTAGCATAATGTATTCATTGAAGTAATTATCTAAGAAATCTAACATGGCAACTTTGTCATTTAAATTGTTGAATTGATTATGGTCATTTTTCCTATAATTAATGTTATTTGGCAAACACATATAAATCATTGTTTTGCCAAATATATAATTTTAGGGGATAGAATTCCTGAATATCCTAGAAAGTAATATTTTAAAACTATGGGCACTAGCTTTGAGCACCATACAATGTTGTCAGATTTGAAATCTAAACATCTGGAATGTTCTTTTGGGTAACAAGCTTATTTAAAAGAATCAGAATGGAAGTATCTCAGTTAAAAAAAAAAAACTTTCTGACACTGTGAAATCTTTGAAATGCTCTAAATGACAGGAGAACCTAGATGCTATTTGGCAAAAGAATCAAGTTCTGGTACTTTGGGTTCCAAGTAAAGAATAAAGTATTGGAAGTGTTATAAGAGCAATGTAGTGCTGACTCTCTCCTAAAGATATTTGTTACAGAAAATGATTGTACTAACTGAATCATTTGAAGAGTTTACTCTTCAACTGCTTAGCTGTGATGTTTTGAAAGTATATTTTATGCTCACTATATTTAGCAAAAATAGGGTGTGTTCATATTTTAGGTCCACCTTTTCAAAACTATTCAGTGAAATTGTACCCTTTAATTTACATATTTATTGGTAAGCATGCCCAAATTTGTTTTTTTCAACACTCTGTGTCACAAACATAGTGATGTCTGAACAGGGAGCAAATATGTATTATGTCCCTCTTCATTATAAATGGTTCTTGGATGGCAAACAAATCTTCAAGGTACAATTCTGGAGCCTGCCTTTGAAAATTGGACTGGGTATGTCTAAATTGGGACTGTCATTGAATTAGTTTTTGCAAAATGTTTTCCACTTTGCCAGCGTGAAATATCGAGGTGTGCTAGAAATTGAATCGATACCTACATCCAATGTGTGCTTTCTCCATGCAGGGACTTGAGACGGCTTGGAGTGACTCTTGTCGGTCACCAGAAGAAGATCATGAACAGCCTTCAAGAAATGAAGGTGCAGCTGGTAAATGGGATGGTGCCATTGTAACTTCATTTTAATGTCACTTCATTGAACGAATGATTCTGCACTTTGTAAACAAGCCCTGAGATTTATTTTAACAAAAAAAGAGGAAAAAGGGAAAACTCAGTGATTTCTAAACCTTCTGAGAGCATTTCTTTCAGCCGCAGAATTTGTAATCAGTGTTTTACTAAAAACTTCCTTAGCTTCCTCCCAGTGACTTCAAGTTTTTATGAAACAAGGATGACCTCCTCGGAATAACAGCATGAGGTTAAATTATATCTTATCTTACAGCAACGAAATCCTCCCCACTACTTCTACAACATTTTATACATGAGACATATAACTATAAACAGCACCTTTATATACTGAATTAAGGCAGCGCCTTTCAAGACTTCCAAGAAACTACTTGAAAGGAAAAGCTTGGTAGTCATGTGTGGGCTAACAAAAGCTGCAATTTACAGAAGTTTACTACAAGTCTTAATTATCTACATAAGTGTATTGAAGAGCAATATGGCTAGATAGTTTCTTAATAGGTACCTTCTTTTGTAAAGTGCTGATACACAGTGTTAAGTTATAGAAACTAGTATATAAACATATTGCTTGATCAAGGATAAGTGTAATACAGGATGTATATTTATTTTTATGTGTTATAAAATTTAGTTGCTCTTTTAGAAACTATTAGGTAATAAATGTGTATATACTGTATAATTTGCTATATACCCAGGAATCAATTTAAGTTGGAATTCTGCGTGATGTGCTTGCACACTCATGCATCACCATTCTGCTTGCATTCTTAAACTTTTACTTTTAGCAACATAGAGGACTAAGTGTTCCAGAGTAGACTATGAATTGCAGAAATAGGAATGAAGGAAAACAAAATTTAACACAAGTTTTTGTCTTTTTTTCTCATGTTTCCAAAAGCTACTAAATCCCCTTATTCACTAACAGAAAATGTCTATAAGATGAAATCCCTTTTGGCTTAAAAATAAACTTTGTGATATCTGTTACAATGCAGTCCTTCTAGCCATTAATCTTGCACCTCTGTAAGAAATTTCACCTTTCTGAGTCCTAGAAAATATCTTGTCAAGCAACAGTGACACCAAAGGGCACATTTACAGCAGGATGTAGAAGGATTTACCTGTGCAGACTTCTGTTAATGTTGTTAAATCCAGGCACACAGCACTAAGCATTACTCCTAAGTGTTAATCCTTTTTAACCATTTCTCATGTAGCCGAGCTCTAGAAATTTTGATACCAAGGCAGCAAAGAAATGATGACAAAGTTATAGCCTTCAGGATTTTCTCTATTTTAATATGACACGTTTTTCTTGTTGTTGTTGTTGTTGTTGTTGTTGTTGTTGTTGTTGTTGTTGATAGTGTCTATTGATTTGGAAATTTCTTCTTATATTCAATTCTATCAAATTGAATTTATTTTGAAGAACCAACCAGAAGTATCATTTAATTGCCCTTATTAAGGAAGATAAGGTATATCCTATGTATAATCTACATACTTTGCTTGGTGAAAACCAACATTTGTGATTCCAATTACAAGTTTATTGGAACTTGAACAAAACTTAGCTTCTTGGTAAAAGAACCTATTTTTTTTTGTATTACGACACTTTATGGAAATTATGGAATGATGTGTGTGTATGATACAAGGAGCACAACATTTAAACAAAAGAGAGCCTATTTGTGATTACGAAATTGTATACTGGAGTAGGCAGGATTAATGAATCCGTAGGAAATATTCCTGCATCCTACTAATGGTGCATCCTTTCTCTTTCCCAAGCACCTATTTTAGTTGAAAGTTAACACATAAGAGAGTAAACTTTTGGGAAATAACTTCATTCTACCATGCCCACCTTTTACTTAAGCAGTGAAGTAGTTTGTTGCTAAAGAATATGGACCAAAAGAAAAAAGGGGAAAGAAAAGTAAAACATTCCAAACAGTTTTCAGATGATATATTGAGTTCTGTCTAATTTTGGCTATAACTCCTTATTAAGTTTATAGTGTACTACGGTTCCACATGAACTATGCTTCACATTCACTGGTTCAATGAGATTCCAGAAGTACAGAGGGGTGGATACAACAAGTCAGTAGGCTTTACCATTATTAAAGAGACATTTGTTCATTACAATAAACATAAAATTAACTAAACTAATCTTATGTACAAAATAATTGGAGATTGTGTTGCACTTTATTAAATTGTGTAAAAACAACCAAATGTAAATGATAAAGTAATAATTGAGGAACTTCAAAGTAAGAATTTAGAGTATTACTTCAAGGAGAAACTACCATAAATTTTAGTGGTGATGGACTAGCCACAATCAGTTGCACAGTAGAAAGGCAGCTTCTAAATTCTTTTCCAGCTTTATATGTTCAAAGATGATTGAAAGGTCAGTCCAGAATACATCTAAGTGATTAGAATTTCAAGTAACAGTGTAGATTTCCTCTTTCTCACAAAAGAATATTACACATTAATTTGGATCAAATTGATTTGTTTCCTTTGCAATCTTGGTGTTCATTCTGCAAAGTTAACTGAGATAAATGTTAAACAGACACATAACTTTCATCCATATCTAAATTTGGCTGAGAATTTCTAAGGACTGTCAAAGTGATTTCAGAAGTAATAAAGAGACTTTCAAATAATATGCACTTCCCCTAAAAAAGGAAACAATTCCTTTTTAAAATATTTGTTCACCACTGGATATATCACCAATTGGGAAGTGCCATTCTCACTATGAATGTGAGAAGTGGAACAAGAGAAAGAGGCAGCTTTTGTGAAATGCAGTGAGGCAGTGATCCAGAGCAAGGTTTGACAAATCTTGATTCTGTGATTGCTTATCCTTTTGGTTCATTTGGTCAGCCAGCAGACAACCAAAATTAAAATACAAACTCAATGATTTTAGCATAAATGGTAGGTTTGTCAAGTGATATATAATGTTTTTGTAACTATCAGTAGCAATATCTTTAGGGTATGAGTCTTTCTCAATATTACTTTGAAAAATAGGTACATGCCAGGAATAATTTTTCAACTTACTGATATCTGTCGAAGTCACTCAATTACTACTTTTATCACTCAGAATTTGTTTCTTAATCTTGTCATTTGCTCACATGTAAAAATGTCATGTTATCAGTTGTTGTTCTTGGGCATTGGAATGTATAAATTATATGTAAAAATGTAAAGATTTTCATTTTGTCATTGAAAAAAAATTAACATGCATGGTCTTTTATTTCTTGTATTTTAATCACCAAGTCAGTGTTCTGAGGTTGTAGGATTACTGTAAAAATTATATTCCAATATTTTATGTAAACTCAAATATGGCCAACATTATTAGTCTCAGTTGCCAAAAGTTAAGAACATATTTAAACCAATTTTAAAAGAGTTTAATCAGCGTGTAATGGTGAAGAAATAGTTTCATACCTCAAGTTTAAAGCAAAGTTAATATCAGCTGGACACACGTGTTTGCATGTCTGCTATTTAATCTCTATGTGAAAGTTGAATGACTTTTAACACCATTCTTTCTCCCATTTAAAGTGGGTTCACTGAAGCACAAGCAGAGACATTTACCAGTGGAAGACATTTTTGGCTGTAATTGTGCATTGGGTAGCAAATTCTATGAGTCAGATGTTAGAAATTTACTTAGATATATAATGTTGCATAGTAGAATAAAATCATTTCTCATTTTGTTCTTTCTTAAAATAAGAAAAAAAGCAAGCTAAGTATGATAGTAAACTGTCTTTGCTTATGTCTTTCCAGATGTTAACCTCAAAATAGAGAAATAGTAGGTACAATAAGATGATGATGATGGTGATGATGATGATGATAGTGATAATGAATAAACAACAAAAATCTAGTTTTATTTGTAATTATAATAACTGGAATAAATCATCATTTTTGTAACTATGTAACACAGCTGGTTACATTGAATATTTTTGTCTATTATGCTGTTAATTATATAGTGATGTATCAAAGGAGGAGTAGGTAAAGCATTCATTTCTTGTTGATTTATGAAAAAGTCTTTTGACACATACATGATTGAATGCTCTTGTTCAGAATGACTACATAATTATTGCTTAGGAGAAGACACCGATTCTTTTTTTTTTTTTTTTTTGTAAGGGAGTCTATTTATAATAATCAGAATCAAATATCATGTTTCTCTCCTAAATGAAAAAAATGGAAGGTGGCAAAATATGTTTATTAAGGCTAATCTAAATCAACAGTAAAAATTTCAGTGATCAACATATTTGTGAATCTTTAGGCTGTAATAATTTTTAAATGAATTATTTAAAAGTATGTAAATTTCATTTATAATAATCTGAGAATAAAACTTAGACTCACTCATTTGTTAATATGTCTACTAAGATCTCTTAGTTTCAGGCCAAATGTTTATTTTATGCTAAGCTTCAGGGTATCTCAACTCCCTGCCTCAGCGTTAATCCAAGGAAGATGAGCACTTCTGTATTTTCTCCATTTGAAGCTCTTTGTGCATTTGGTTTGTGTACATGTTTTGTAGTGTAAGATATGAAATTTTATATTTTTTCAAAAAATAAAGACCCTTTGAACACAGTTTAATCCGACTGTCATGCTTGTCCCTCCCACAGAAGACATCAAATTTATAGACTTTGTATAATGATTTCAGTTAGTTCTAATAAAAATGTTGGAATTTCTAATGCTAAATATTGTAAATTCAATTGGCATCTGTTTTTCTCAAAGCTATATTTATGAATCTTTATATTCAAACTTTTTTTGCAACTAGAGTTTGACACTGAGGTTGTAGGACATGAGCATAATTATGTGAAAACTAAGTAGAAGTTGTTTTGTGACACTGTAATGTAACATTACTTGAAAAAATACAGAAAGTGGTGTTGAGCATCTGCTTAAGGAACAGGGTGGAAGAATTGTATTCCTACCTGAAGGGGTGTCATTGTTCACAAATGATCCCAATTCTTCTCTCTGTACCACATTCGTCTCTTTCTGTAAAGGGCATTGCAAACAGTCTGCTGTATTCCAGGAAATGAATCATTTTTGTATTTTGTTGATTTACAAGTATACTTTTTAAAAGTGACATCTCGTGCCTGTGAAAATAATCCATAACTCCTTTGCATATGCACATAATCCTAACACAGGGGATATTATTGATATTTTAGTAGATACTCATATAAAGAGTCTGAATTCTTTGTCAGCAAGTAGAGTATTCTTGCCCTTACCTGGCTACAGATGTAGATATTATATAATAAAAGGGATTTTCCCCCAACCCGATAGACTCTCTTGAGAAGACAGAGGGCTTGGACGATGGTAAGGAAGTTATCATTTAATACGCATGCACTATACTATATTAGAATTTTTCACTCTTGCCTTTGAAATATACTTTATTGTCTCCACTCTACTAATTAGGAAACCATGACTCAAAGCTGTTAGAAAATGTCTAAGCCCTGACTGTTCTTTAAAGGCAGGATGAAACACACATTTATTTCAAATCAGACCCATAAAATTTCTGCTACACTACTCTGGTTCCACAGTGCTGACCACACTATGTAGATAATGGAATCTTTGAGGCCATGCTTCTAATTTAATTGATGCAGGAAATGAAGGTAAATGAGAAAAACTAATTTGTACATTTTAACAAAGCAAAGTGTAAATCTTGGGTGGGAACCAGGGTCTAACTGACTATATTTCCAACATATTTGGTTTTTAGAATAAGGTGAACTTTGAGCATCAATTTTTTGTGCGTGTTGTTATTTTTGCTTAGTCAACCCAATAGCAGCAGCACATTCTAATTCAGTGTATCTTTCTAGTGTACGTCATAGTTTTCTCTACTACAAGCTCAGGGAGCTGCAATAAATATTTATGACATTCACAGGTATGATATCTAAACTTCAATTATGGAACATTGAAGTCCACAGGTGATTCACTACCAAATTCTAAGCAAAAGTAAAACAAGTTGATATTTACAATGATCCACCATAGCCATTCAAATCAAGCAAGAATTTCATAACGTAAATATAATTTAACTTGAATTTAGTAGGCTAAAAATAATAAATTGGAATAAAGTTGGCAGGAATGCTGGAATATCAATATTTTTCATAGAAAATGTTATTAGTTCTTAAATCTTTCCTCTAGTGTTTTAAGAAGTTAATAGAAAATATTAATGTGTTTGGAGTTATTAATTTTAATTTGAAGTTTCTCAGTGATCCCAAGTTCCCAGAAAGTCAAACTTTTTATTAAATTTTTACAACAATTTTTTAAGTGAGGCATTTATTCTGTTTTTATTTTGAACAAACGTAGAAAAGGATACTACTCCATTTCAAGGCTAAGCGACTTTCCTAAGATCACATAGCTCATTGCTATATCCCTTCTGTCTTTCAAAGTCAATCCCTCTGCCTCTGAGTCCCAGATGATACTCTCCTGTGCTTAAATTTGTTCATCCATTGTTTCTACTCTTGAATATCCTTAGATACCAGTCTCCACGGCTCCCTTCACCTCATCCTCTACATTTACATAAGGGGTACATAGCGCGCAGTTGTCTGGAACCAACATGTTAAAACTCTCTCACCAACTAGTTATGTGAACATAGCCAAGCCATTTAACTCCATTCTTTCAGGTACCTCATGCAGTAAGCAAACAAGGAATAGTGTGAGTATTAGGTGAATTTAATAATATATACATAGAGAGTGAAAACAGTGCCTGCAATGTGTTAATCCTTTAGTAAACACTATTTATCTTTATAAAACTACTTTAACATTTCTTCCCTGCCAAAACATAAAAATGTTAACTTTAAATTTCTTATCACTTCTTCTCATTCATTTCACCAAAATCTTTCCTCTCATTTTCTACTTATTTTAACTTAATGTTATCAAAACTTCAAACTCATATAAAATTTGATCAATTTTTCATAAGTTTTCTTGTCCTTGTAAGCAAGCTTCAACAATTATCAACTCAATGACAATCTTGTTTCGCACATAACTCCACAGACTCCAAGATTTAACAAAGACCAGATATTGTATCATTTCACAAAATATTTTAGTTTGTATCTTCAAAATAGATTATTTTAAAATATAATTATAATACCATTACACTTACCTAAACTTTCACAATCTGTTAAAATATTTCCAAATATCAAATCAGTAGTTCCCTCTTTTTAATATATTTTTCTATAGTTCACTTGAACCAATATCGAAATGCTCCTTTTAGTTCCCAGAAAGTGACAGTTGGACTCATAGATTGATATGAGTCTGATACAGGTTTGATTTTTTTTTTTTAAGAACATATCACAGGTATACTTGCATTAGCTTACATAAAGGCAAGTCAGGGCATCTTTCTGTAATGTTAACAGTAATTGATGATCATCACCAAATCATTATTCATTTCAAAGTGGTGATTTTTGCCCTGGCTGGCGTAGCTCAGTGGATTGAGCTCGGGCTGTGAACCAAAGGGCCGAGGTTCGATTCCCAGTCAGGGCACATGCCTGGGTTGCAGGCCAGGTCCCCAGTGGGGGCTATGTGAGAGGCAACCACATGTTGATGTTTCTCTCCCTCTCTTTCTCCTTCCCTTCCCCTCTCTCTAAAAATAAAGAAATAAAATATTAAAAAAAGAAAACAATTACAAAGTGGTGATTTTCATCATCCTTTCTTCATTTAATAGCCACACTACTTTTATAAAGACTAATTTCCTTTCATTAACTATTTAGTTACTCTGAGATTGAGTTTATATAGGCAAACAAGAACAATTGATTGGTGTTTTTTTTTTTTTTTATTTTTATGTCATATTTAAAAGTGATCAAATGCTCAAATGTCCCACAGAAGGCCATTGGCCTGACGTCATGTTTGATTGTCCTTCTTTCCTCATTTTCTTTAATCTTATCTTGACTAAAGTTTCAACAGCATCAAGAAGGTCCTCTTGATATTATGCTCACCTTAAATGCCCTCCTTTTCTTAGCATCTAAGAATTCAGTCTTTCCTGCTTTTCCCATATTTCTGACTATTTATTCTCAGGCATTTCCACTACCTTATTATGCTGCTTTCCTTTTAAATGCTAAATTGTATTTTGTCCTAAAGCGTATGACATACTCTTCCCACCCTATGTCATACACTTTCTCTTGGAAATATCATTAACTCAGAAGTCTTCAATTTTAACATTCATGGGATTAGCATTCCATACTGAATCTCTAAGGCCCATATTTTTTTCCCGAAATACAGCTTCATTTGTATAAATTTTACTGATGATATCCAATTGGCTGTATTGTAGGCATTTTAAAATAAGCACAACTCAAACTGATTTCCTTATTTTCAAAACAGCTTATATCTCCTTCTATAGTTACGGTAGAAGACACTACCTTATATATAGTTAACAAAAGTAGATATCTAAAATTTGCATTTTAAATTTCCTTTGCCCTCATCTCCATGTAAAACTTGTCATAAAATTGTATTAGTTTCACATTGAATACGTTTATCAGATATACATGGAGAGAGCAACTGTAATACAAATATATTTATTATATATTACAGTTGTAATACAAATAAATAATACAATATTAATGAATAATAATACAAGAGTAAACTGTTTTGTATACTCACGAATGTAAACCTACTTTTTTCCACCTCTCTTGTTACTAACAAATGTAGAAAAATAAGAAAAAGTCAAAGGTGACATGGAGTACAAAACATAACCTAGAAAATTAAATATATCACCCAAGACCAAAGAAACACGTCTTCTTGATACATTATTTTATGTATTTTTATGATGGGAATTTAATAGGAATCCCACATGATTTAGAAATCATTACAAACATTACACAGCACATTTTTATCCAAAAAATTACCAACTGGAATAATTTTGCATCATGAAGGAAATAATTAGAAAGCATCAAGTTGATTGATCATTTGTCCATAGAAACAGATAATACCCCATACAGAAGGCATTTGGAATCATGCCAGCAAATAAGTTGGTTGAAAAAATTAAGATAACAAAAATTAAGCCATAGTCATTTGAAAAGATAAGCCTTGAAAGGTTTTCCACTTTGCTATAAGGATAAAATAAAAAGATTTATTGAATGCTCCCCAGAGTGATAACAATTCTAACTATACTAGACATGAAGGTCAGACCAAGGAACAAATGTTTTTTTCAATTTATCCTTTTTTATGTAAATATGTGAAATATGATAATAAATATTAATATCAAAGGAAATATTTCAGAAATGTGCAGCTTAAGTGTGTTTTCAGGGCAAGTATATTGCAGATCTCTGAGTCCTTTGCTTTGTTGATGCTGAGGAAGGGGCAAAGAATTATGGTTTAATTTTTGTGGGGAGGCCCAGATTTTTTACAGAATTGGCTGAATGTTCTCCATTAATCATAAACTGTCCCTTCATTCCTGTCTAAACACATGATCCTGATTTCCATAATAGAGAAGAAAGCTTCAAAACAATAAATGCTCCTTGTCTTTTGTGAGAAGCGTTCCAATGCAAAAGTCAAATAAATTTTGACATTGCCTCTATTATTCTCTATTGGAGCTTCCCATAACATTCTAAAGTACAAAGGTTTGACTAAGTTTAATTCAATGGTTTCCTAAATGTCTGACCGTGGTTGCCTTTTAGCTGGTAGCAATTATTACTGCTACCACATGGTAATTCTGAGTCGATTGTTATTCATGTAATAAACGTTTCTCAAGATAACTATAAGAATGTTACATTTTCTCAACCAATGTTACTCTGGGGAAGCACTGAAAAGGGAATATTCACTTTGAGTTTTACCTGTATCACTGCAATGTATCTGAATAATGGTCCATCCATACCCATAACTGCTTTTCCTGGAGACCAATACAGTAGCCCAATCACGATGCACCTGACTGGAGTTGGGTGAGCTCTGAAACATAAAAAAACAAGTAGTTAAACTCACTACCATTGAAGTATGTATTGCATTTCATTATTTTTTGATACCTAGGGTACTGTCTTAAGCTAAGGGGTTACTGAATAAAATGTTAAAACAAAATTTAACCATGACCTTGGCCTTATTTCTTTAACAAATATATCATTTGATATTAAAAGTTATAAAACTATTTACATACTCTAAGTGGAGGAAGGGAGTTGACTTGGGAAACAGATCTTACCTGACAGCAAAGAACTGCATAACAAGGAGCAGTTCATAGAAAGAGCATCAGCACAACACATCCGCCCTGAGGAACAAAGCGAAAGACTGGGACCTGGAACCAAGACTGACAAGAAAACATTACAAACACACACATGCACAACCAATTATGTCTGTTTATACATGTGCATACGCACAGGTTGTTAAACTTTTAGGACAGTATTATGTTTGATGTGAACAAAAGGTATAAAACAGACATATACATGCATATATAAAACTCATAACCACAGGGGGTAAGTGAAATAGATAAAGGAAAGCCATATGGCACCTGGGAAACCCTGCAAAACTTCAGAATTTGTCTAAACATATGTTGGGAGGAGAAAACTCTTAGTCTTCGTTAAACCTCAAAGGGCTACTTGACCATAAAATATCTAAAAATCATGACTTAAAACAACTGTTGACTTCCTCTAGTCAGTGACATCATATATCTATCAGCAAGTGATTTGTAATAGGACTTTCCTACTATTTTCACTTATTTTTCCAAAGTGTGATCTGCTGTTAGGAGTTGTTCTGAGTTATTACTCCTAGGAGATTAGCTTCATTCTATTTTGTGAGCAGTAGATAAAAGACATCGATAGTCATAGCCACAAAACATAGTGGCACCATAGAGATAACATAATCTGATATCTATTTTTATGACCTAAATAGAAAATTCTATTAAACACTAACCATGTTTTACTATGCAGCTAAAATGATGATATTATCATAGAAAAAAAACTTTAAAAATACTAAGAAGTCACCTAACTACTAAATTATATGGATATGAAATATAACAGGTTCATTTTTACAACAGGATTTTTAGCATGAGTTTTAGCTTGTGAAATCTAAACTCAAAACACATCCCCAGCTGGCAGCATCATATGCTTATATTACTTCAGTTGCTATCATTAATGTGACTTTTACCTTAAATAGCATCATTATTAATAGAATACTATGGACATTTTGGCTGATCAGATAAAATTTAATGATCTCTACATAGGTCTGCTTCCAACACTCATTTATTCATCTTCTTATGCAGTGAAACACCACGCCCTGTAGACGTGGCTCGGGTTCTGGCTCTGTCACTTACCAGCATGTGACTTTGGAAAAGTTGGTTCACTTCTCTGTTGCCCCGGACTCCTCATTTGCAATGTGGTTAATAATAAATTCACTGACTATTTTGCTCACTCCATAGTTTCTAATTTCCTGTCACATGAATCTTGAAGCTACTGTCTACCTCGGGATCAGTGCATGTGCTCTTTTTAACACTGGAAACTCTCCTCTCCTAGAACTTCGGCTTATAGTTCATAACATCTGTGATTCAATGTCTGCTTGGGTTAGTGACTCAGCCTGTTTAAAATAACAGAGCATATCCCATCTTTGTCATCCTGGCACTGTATTTAGTTTCTTTAAAACAGCTTTCAAATAGATAGTCCTTGCCTATCTGGATATTTGTTTATTATTTGCCTTCCCTCTGGAATGTAAGCCGCAAGGCAGAAACCAGGTCTATTTTGCTGCTGCTGTCTCCCTATCGCCTAGCACAGCTCCCAGAAGAGCACAGGCGTTCAGAACATTGTTTGAAGGAAAGAAAGAATAAAGTACTAAACATATCATGGCAGAGTAAGTCCCAAGTATATGCTAGTAGTTATTTGTCTTGAGGAACTAGGAATACCAAATCTTAATCAATTTTTTCCTACCAGGTTTTAACCAACTGAGACAAGATAGAGGGAACCAATGGGAGTTGAAACTTTATTAAATGAATCTCATATAAGTCCCAGTGTATAGGGTTCCATACCGCTACTGAGTTAAAGTCTACAACTTGAATTTAAGAAAAAACTGAAATTTTGTAATTTCTCCTTCCAATCAAGAGTTTGAGAGCTACCTTTTGGTAAAATTAGATCTGCAAATGTAACTTCAATTACACACACTTTATACAGAAGGTTTACCTACCTCATAAACTCAGTTTCCGGCATAGAGAAGAGAGAAACAGTGTGGCCACTCTCTGTGTCACCAACCTTTCCTCCAAAGCCTGGCCAAGATGTGTTTCTTTGTGGGGTTATTTTGAGGCCAAGTACACATGATGTAGCCTGGTACATATTAGGCTTTCTGCAAACAGGTTCTGTAATCTTTTCCCAATAAAGAAGGGCAAGGAAATGGTCAAGAGAAAAAAATGATCTTATAATGACTTTTAAAAAAAACAGAATTATGTGTGGAATCTTTTCTGAAACTGAAGCAGGAATGTAGGGAGAAGAGGTAAATGTTCATTATCGCCATTTATTGCTATGGATGTTATTGTTATTTTATTTTGATTTTTCAGAATAAGATTTCTGTCCTGTCCTCAGGAGTTAAAACTTATCAGGGTGAGTATACCAGTAAGGAAAATTAAGTACAGTAAAGCACCACGTGAACATGAGTTTTGGGAGGAAAGTTAGAAGTAATAGTCTGCCATGGAAAAGCCTCTTCTTGGAGCTTACATACTAAAGGTATGCTGTCCGATACGAAAACTCCTAGCCAAATGTGGTTATTTAATTTTTAATTTAAATAATTAAAATTAAATATTAATTCCCTCAGTCTCACTAGCCCTTTTTCAAGTACTCATATGTGACTAGTAACCATCCTATTAGACATTGCAGGAATAGAACGTGCCCATCATTAAAGAAAGTTCTATTGGACAGCACTGATCTAGAAAACTGACAGCCTTACATGTTATTCCGCGTGGGCGATGTCTCAGAGCATGCAAGGGGACAGTCAAGCAAACCAATTAAAACAGAGGTATAGCAAGTGAGGTGTATGAGAAATGGTTAGAACAAGGACATAGTGGTGATGGTGGGGCTGATAGAGAGGAAGGAACTAATTAAAAAATAAAGAGGTAGATCAATAGAGCACATGGATAGACTGATGTCATTTGCTAAGGAAAAGAGAAGGGTGAGCCCAAAGGTTCTGGCTTGGGCAGCTAAATATAGAACCCTGCATCCTGTGAATCAGTGAGCTTCAGCCACTCTAGCCCAGTTCTTTCCAGGGTTATTTCTCTGTTGAAAGACAGAGACCAAGCTTTTACACTGTCTTCAGGACCATTGGACATCAGCTCTGGACTTAGTGTCTATTTGAATATGAAAACATTCCTGTCCACACAGATAAACCTAGGCATGCTGCACAGGGCAGTTACAATCTATATCTAGGAAAATAGAAGATTTCTCTGAGAAAGAGCAACATGATTTTTATTGACAAAGTGCTGACTCAGAAAGGCATGAACATCAATCTACATGATCCAAAGAACACTGGGCTTAGAAGTTAAAATTCCATTACTACCTCAAAGATTTCTTCCCAAACAGTGGTTTATTTATTTGCGGTGAACATCAGGAATTAAAGGGATAATTCTTGAGACTCTCCCAGAATACTAGAATAAAGGAGAAAAAAATGTTCAAATAAGGGTGAAGGGAGGGAGGGTGGAAGTTGTCTACTTTTAGGAAAACAGGAAAGTGCAACTTTAAAATGAAGCTCTTAATTTCCCAAGATTCTGGAGTCTCATCAACATCTTGGGAGTTTCATTCAAGGCTACAATTCACATAATTAAATTACTTGGTATTATTGATTTTTAAAGCTCTGGATAATGAGTGAGGGGTACAGTGAAAAAGGATGTAGTGATACTAAAGGTTCATTTCTCCCACCTACATTGTTTTTTAAAGATTTTATTTTAGAGAAAAGGGAAAGGAGGGAGAAAAACAAAAGTCCTCTTGCACACCCCCAACCAGGAAGCTGGACTACAACCCAGGTATGTGCTCTGGCCTGGAATCGAACCAGCAGCCTTTTAGTCCACAGGATGGTGCTTAATCCACTGAACCACAACAGCTCGTACTTTTCTGCCCACATCTTAATTTGTGTTCCCTGAAATGAGTGCCTAAGGCAATGGTTTTTGTGCATGGGGTTTGTTTTACAGATGACTCCAGAAAGCTGAGAGTAAGCAAAGGGAAAACAGCTAAGGCCACAATGATGATGCTATACAAACCCAAAACTCCATTTCCACCAGGTCTCCATGGAGTTTTGAGAAGGCCTCAAAGAAATGAGCCTCTAGCAGATGAAAAGGCTGTGTGTGCATTTGTCCACCAGCTCTCATCCCACATCACTGCAAGCTGCTCTCGGGTGCTTTAAGATGCACAGACTTTCATGCTGCAGTTGAATTTAGGTTTGCAAGTTCCTTGGCTGCCATCATGCCCGGAATCAGAGCAGTAGAGTTGTATGTACAACATACAGTCAAGGTTGTGTTTTCACAAGTCAGAACACTCCACTTGAGCTATAGGGAAGATCAGAGTCAAGCCAGGGAGTGTGACTCCATGACACTGAAGTGTTTACTGTCGTCCAACTCTTGTGCTGCTCAGGTTCACTCAGGCCTCATATTAATTCCACTCTTCAGGACAGAACCTTCCTCCTTGGCCTGTGACCAGTGAAGTCCTGCCAGGTCCATGCTCATAAGGCTTCTTGCTTGATGTTTAACACTTTGCATTACTGTCTTGAAAAAATTTAAATGTTATCTTTAAACTTGTGTTTTGTAAGTGGAGTCTGATGAAACAAGAAAGTGTGTGTGTGTGCATGTGTGCATGTATATGCTGGTTGACAGGGGAGGGAGGTACATGGATCCTAGGCTCATGAAATGCCTTATAACTTTTGAACTCTCACCAACATCTCTTACCATCTCTTACCAACTCTATGGAAATGGTTTTAGGCTGCTTGATCCCCTCCTACTAGCACCTCAGGTGTTTGGCCTCAACTGCTTGGGTCCATCAGCCAGTGCTGCCCACCTGCCCCTCCCCTGCAGAGACAAGGTCACATTTATGACAAAGGCCAATTCACCACAATCCCCATTTGGCACCACCAAAACCCAATGCAAAAAAGGGATGGTCTTGGGCCTCCTGCCTCATAGTGTAATGCAGTGGAGCATGGCAGGTACAGTCCTAGTCACAGCCTGTAGCACTACAGCAGGTAACTAGTTAGGAATAAACATGTAGTCCACCTGTAACCAGAGACCCAATGCTTTCCCACATGAAGGTTTGCAAGTCACTTGCAGGCCATCTGCCCGTTGAGGGTTGGGACGATGAGCAGCACCTGGAAAAAGGAAATCAACTCCCCTGCTCACTTTCTCCTCCTACCCTGCGTGGTCCTGCAGCTGGCTGGAGGGCACTTGAGCACATACTGAGTTGAGGGGGAATCTGTGAAGGTCTACACTCTCCCCGGGGTGTATCCGTTTATTGGAAGAATCATGATATTAAATAACAAATGAAAAACACCCTGACTGGTCAAGAGAGAGACTAGAAGGAAGAAAGGAAACAGTTCTATACAATATCTCAGTACCTTAACATCATTTTCTTCCTCCCTTTTTGACAAGAAGCTCTGCATTTTCATTTTGCATTGGTCCCCACAAGTCATGTAGCCAGCCATGTTACAAGGATGTGATCAGTCGTCATACAGAAGAAACAAGCAGCCGCAACTACACAAACGCTGTCAATGGCATTCATCTTCACTCTCCTCCACCACCCACACCAGTTTCCCCTTGCTCTCAGCCAGCGTTGCAGCAGTTGGCTTTAATTTCCTGATAGGGAGCTTTACCGTCAACCCTGAGTCATCTGAGTCCTGGAGTGCCTTGGTCTTTTCACACTGTAGTCACTGCAATTGCCTATTCAACAAGCATTGAAGCTTGAGGAAATCCCCCAGTGACTTCTTCAAGTTTGACATATCACTCTGTGTCCCTATTATGAAAGGACAAGCCTAGCTCCTCATAGTAATGAGGGTCAGTCATACCTGACAATGTGATAGTTCACTGGGCTTTTGGTTCAGTAGTCAAAACACAAGTTCAGCAGAGGATGATTTCCTTCCAGTGCCAAACCAGAATATTCAGTACAGCAGCACCCAAGATGAAACACAGAAAATATAAATTCTATAATTTGGCCACCATATAAGTTTGTTATGGCTGCCAAAATAAAGTATTACTAACTGGGTGACTTAAGCAATGGAAATTTATTTTTGTACAAGTTTAAGGAGTCTAAAACTAAACTGAGTTTAAGGAGTCTGCAGGGATTGTTCCTTCTAAGACCTTTCTTCTTGGTTTATAGATAGTTACCTTCTCCTCCCTGTGTCTTCACATGGTCTTCCTTCTGTGTGTTTTCTAAATTTTATCTTCTTATATGGATGCTAGCTAATATTGGGTTAGGCCCACCCTAATGACCCCACTTTAACCCAATTCTCTCTTTAAAGATCCTATCTTTGAATATAATCACTTTCTGAGATGCTGGGACGTCATTAAGACGTCAACATGTAAGTTGCAGGACGGGGCAGGAGGTCTTTTAGTCCACTACAGTTACTGAGTTTAATGATAAATCTTGTTTTCAATCTTTGGTTTCTGGATACAGATATTCTACCTACTGGTGATCAAAGAATATTCATTAGTTCCTGAGTTATTACAAATACTGCACTTTAGAGGACAGCACCATAACTTTTCAGTGTTTCATTTTTCATGTGATGCCTTAGGTGAGGTCATTCCAGCCTTCTACTTGACTATGTACTTCAGAGTAATGTGTATATGTTGGGATCTGTGGGTTCTGTGATCATAAACTTATAGTCACAAATTTTTCACTGAAAAATAGATCCTTGTTTTCAGGTTCTGTTGTGTGGCATCCAAAGTCAGGAAGTCAGATACACTATCAGCATCCCCCTAATGGTTTTGGCAGAAACACTATAATCAGAGTAAGCAAACCCGTACTGGTATAGATATGGAAGGGTAGATGGTGTTAGACAGGATTTATTTAGAACCAAGTGGATGGTCTGATATCAAGTGCTCACTTCCAGGAGAACAGTAGCTCGATTGGCCTTATACTCCCTGGGCTGATGGACCCTGCTGCATAACTTAAATCTTCCTCGCTATGGCTGTTCCACTATGAGCCCACTGTACAAGCACTGGAGGATCCACAGATCAGGCTAGCTGACATCTACAAGCAGGCCATTATGTGCACCTGGTTTCTAAGGGTCTCTTCTGCTTGGATGCCCTGTGGTGCATTCACCATGAAATATAGAAGTTCTCTTACTTTGTGCTCATTCCCATCCACCCATTAAATTAGATGTCACTTTTCCAGATGTCCTTGACTCTAACTTCCCAACTTCCCCATCCAGGCCCCTAAACAAATCTACCAAGCTATCCACCACTACCCAGGCTCTATGTATATCATTACTTCAGGCACTTCCCACTCATTTAAAGTATACATCTGTGTGTACTTCTCACAGGTCTGCCTGGCGTAAAAGACACCCAGGTACTTTAGCTCGTACCAATGCAGGGAACTAACCAATTTGTAAGACAGACTCCCAGTTTTCCCTGGTTATCAGCTAGTCATGAGGATCCAAGTCACTTGAGTCACACATGAGTCAGTCCAACACAAGCAGGTAACAGGGGAGACTGAGACACTACTTCATGCAACTGACTTAGGTCTCCCAGATATGCTGGAGTTTGGTCTAGAATGCACCTCTTTAATTGTAGGATGAATTGTGGCAACATCCCCTGGATCTGATGAATTAACAGAGCCTTACATCCAAAGTTCTACTAAGTTATAAAGTTATTTATCATCAGTCTCTCTCTATTACTGCTCAGTAGTGCATTGTATCAGAAGAATGCTAGAAGACTCCATAATCCAATGTTTCCACTTTGACTACACTTTATCTCAAATCAGCTCAGATGAGAATATTATTAATTTTGGTTTTGCAGCATGGAATACGTGTTGCACTCTGATGACGGGACCTGCAATTATTACACAAGTTAGATCATTGTTAGATAATTGAACTCCACAGAACATCCTCGGGTAAAGCATGAATTAAGCTAAATTATTTTGTATAGAACAGTAGAAATGTGCAAGTAAGCGCAGGGTGCCCAGTGAACTTCTTGGCGGAGCTCTCAGAGTCCTTTCTCAGTCACACAGGATGCTCTTTAACTCTGAACTGTGAAGGACCAAGACATACAGGAGAATTGTTGGTTTCAGGAGACCCAAGGCAAAAGATTTTAGACTGGCCTTTTATGCCAACTGGACACATTTCCAAACACTGCTAATTGATTTCATCAGGTGCAAGTCATCAACTTAAGCATGTCTGAACAACATAAACAAAGTGGCTCAGGATGCTGCTGGGGTTTCAAACATTAAATAGCTAAACTGCTAGCCAGCCTGCAAACTCCTTGTCTTGGCCTAGAGTCAGAATCAGACTTCCAGGCATCCCCACAGTTAAGACAGATAAGCAGTCCTGTTTTAAGATAACTTTATCTCACCCTGACCTAGTTTTAGAATCTCACTCTGAGTTGTGTATTAGGAGCTCCTCTGGTTTTAGCTTCTTAGTTTTTGTTTGTTTTGTTTTCCAAAGCATAACCTGGATCAAAGTTCTGGCTGTAGGTCATTATTTATCAGATTCCTAGAAATCAGAACTTGGTGATTAGGAAAAGTAAGAAAGTTAAAGAGGAAAAAAAACATTAGGGTGTGTAGGTTGTCAAGATTTCTGCCAGAATCACCAAAAACCATAAAAAATTCCCTCTCATAAATGTCTGCCTATCACCGAAAAGCATAAAAACTTCTCTCCCATAAATGTCTGCCTGAGGCATCGAATGCTGGGTATCTATTTAATAGCTCTCATTCATATTGTTGCAGGTTGCCCTTTGGGGTGCTAATTCTTTCATTCTGTCAGACTGTACTAGTCTGCCAACCAAGCTGTCTACCATGGCTCTGAAGAGAGCCATGGCTTTAGAGATGTTCCTGCTACAGGAATCTTTCAGAAAATTTGAAAGCTTATGTAAAACAATTATCATCAGAAATTTAATTCCATGAATTCATAATTAAATAAGCTGTATAAAAATAAAAGCAATTAATACTGAAAACTCATCTTGTCCTAATTATTTTGTACCATCGACTCTCGTGATTATTTGTCTATTATCTTTATTGCGGAATACTAATATAATGGAAAGCTACTGTGTTTCTCTTCCCAGAAATGCATTCTGTATATCATGTTGTAACTTGAAATTGGCCATGGTGGGTGTATTAACACCATGGAAATCAGCAAATGTTGATTCCTGCCCTACACTTCTAATCATCCAGCCTCAGCTGCTTGTTTAATAATGACTAGTCCCCCATTCCAGTGAAGTGAAGAGAAACATGCTGGATCTTGGAGATGGATGATTCTCAGAGAAAGTTTGAATTGGGTAGCCCATCTGGCTGAAATCAAGAGATTAGAAATGATTATGTGTCATTGGCAGTTAAACAATTTGTGCTATATTCTCCAGTTTCCCAGACTCTATTCCAAAGTGGGAGTAATATAGGGAAGTTAGCTTCACATCTAATTTCCATCTGTACCCCAAGCCACCCTACATAAATATTATAAATGGACATGCTTGACTTAATGATTTTGAAGGTGAATTTCAGGGATGAAAAGCCAATGAAAGGCCAGGAGTTGGCTGGGCCACCATCCCACATGAAGTTAGTCAAGAAAAACAAATGTGAGTAAGAATAAAATGAGACAGAGTGAAAATCTTAAAAATTAAGATATAGTAGTTGAAAAGCTGGGTAGGTAGTGAATATTATATTTGAGTTGTGCATTCATACAATGGAAGATATTTTACATGCAAAAGGGGAATAATGATTGGATATGCACCTATGAAGCAAACTCCCCACCTAAGGCTTCTCATGGTAAGACCATCACTACCCACACCCTCTCATGCATCACACTCACCCTTACCTGCTGTCTTTCCTGTACACACACCAACAACACTCTCAGAACCATATAATAGGGAATCATTAAGTCATATTTAAGTTTTTCTATGTTTTACATCATTTGCGTACATTTCATTAACTTTTTAAGCCTTCGCAGTGAACTGGCAATTTAATAGTATTATCATTCCCACATTACAAATGAACAAATAAGGCACAAAAACCTTAAGGAACCTGGAAACAATACACAAGCTGTGAGCCTTATACAAACTGTTCTCTGAAGAAAATATTTTTCTTCATTTTCTTAATACAACTGAAATCTGCTATCACCTCAAGGGATCACTTACCTTGCAGCCCTATCAAATGAAGGATGATTTTATACCCAAAGGACCTATAGCAAAGAGATGTCATCGATGCCTCTCAGAGCTCTTTAAGACCGTTGCTCTTCTCTTCTCTTTTAGCTGAGCTCTCAATCCGTGTGAAGCATGTGCCAACAGTGCTGTCTACTACCCTGTTTGTGTGTGGCATGTGCTAACCTTCCTGCCAGTCCTTCTCATTCAGGGAAAATGTTAACACCCTCTTTACTACATGCTTGATTTCAAATCAGGGCACAGAAGCACACAAATTGTATTTGTCCAAATTATTTAAAAAGGTCTCTTTTGTGTGCATGGATTTCAATAGAGGCACTATCTTTGGGCAGGTAGAATTTTTAAAAAGTGCTTTTCTTCAGTCTGAGATTAATGTAGACAGACACCGGCCAGCAGTATCCACATCATTATGGATGAAATAAAAGATTCACATGGACTACCGAGTCTGGTGGAAGAAAAAGGACAGCATGGCTTTTCTCTCACGGGGAGCAAAAGCTGTGGCCTCCGCCATGACAGGCCTTTATTTTATTTCTCTTCACATTAAATGATGACCTTCACTCACTATGCACAGGTTCCCTATAGGTGGTTACCTTTTACAGACAACAAAGGAGCCAATGCCACTAATCACATCACAGAAGAAGGATATTAGCATATGAAAAGGGGAAAGTGGTTGAGCCCTTACACTCCATACTGGGGAGTTTTAGCATGGATTTTAGGAAATTACAATAAGCACTTGCTATCCCAATCCAGGACGAGGGAGTTTCAGTGAAAGACTCAAAGTGGCTTAGGTATGTTGCAAACCTGATGTCTCACGAGAGAACCTATCCAAGGGCGTGGGTCCTGTGCATCTCCTAGTGGGAGCTGGGCTCACGCCATGCAGAATGGTCTCCTACAGAAAGCTTATTGTTAAAAATTTGAAGAAGGAACATTTAGCCGTGTTCTCTATCTTTAATGATTCAGAGCCTGAGTTTTAAAAAGCTGACCAACAATTCCAATAGAAAACAATTCCAATAGACTCATGGCATTGTCTGTAAGCCTTTAATAATTCTTGGTACACGCAGCTATCTGCCCAAGCAACCACACAGAAGAAAAACATTAATAATGAATATGCATATTTTGGAGGGAATGCTGGT
The DNA here is from genome assembly GCA_039655065.1 of Glossophaga mutica. Taxonomy (NCBI): domain Eukaryota; kingdom Metazoa; phylum Chordata; class Mammalia; order Chiroptera; family Phyllostomidae; genus Glossophaga; species Glossophaga mutica. The sequence goes on from CM077303.1 coordinate 188,063,506, forward strand.
CTTTCATTTCAGTGGCCTGCCTTTCTAGTGGCCTATAATCTCTAACCTCATGGGAAACTTCCAAGCAGAAAAGAAATAAAACCATATTATAAATGTTCTTCCAGATGTGACTTCTACTACATGTTCAAGATAAATCATTGGTTTTGTTTAGGCAATTTTGTCATTTTAAAGGGAAATGGTAAAACATTCTCTGAAAATTAGGACTGAATTTTGTTTTTCAATATAGGCTGTAATCTCTTTTATATTTTATAACTGAAATGTATTCACAAAAGAAAGTTGGTCAGTTGCTTTTTATAATGGTGTGTTCAATTTATTTTGCATGATTAAAATATCAAAGAAATCAAGATCCAAAAAGGAAAATTACATTTTCTCTTGGAGCATATAATATATGCTCTATATTATATATATATATATATATATATATATATATATACACACACACACACACACACATACACTCAAAAACACCATTAAGCAAGTACTGCAACTCAATAGAGCATTTTCTTAGCAGTAATTTATTTCTGAGGCTCTTAGAACCACACCAGTTTTACCTAGGTTTTACATACAGCTGTTCTTATTTACGTATTATCTTCAAAGATGATTAATATACCATGTGCTAATGATAGAAAACACCGAACAACTTAGGTCAGACTTAACATAAATTATGTTAATTTGGGGGCAATTATATAGAGCTTTTATGGTTTATAATAGTAACTAGAGTGCTTACCAAATAAACTGTTTCAGCTCTTCTAATATACATTTATTATGTCATGTAATGAGATAGCATATGTCCATCTCAACCATAATAAAGATACTTAATGATGTAATTATAATTTAGCCTGTATCACTTACTAACTTCAACTTTCTGGTATGTAGAGAAGTTGTGTTCCCATGATACACCAAGAATACACCAGGGCAATCTTCATTTAGAGACAATGGCAGAGACTTTTTTCCTGAAGTCTACAGGTGATTTTCGGCCATCCATGTATTGGTAACTCAACACTTTAGCATCTTGAAAGAGTGCCTTTTCTGTAGTCTTGAGTGTTCTACTTCTTCCTGCTATTTTCTTAACTCCTTTACAGGTTCATTTTCTTCAGAAAAAAAAAATTAAAGCTTCTTAAATCTATGCTAGATCAGTGATTTCAAAGTATGACCTCTAGAACGGCACATCAGAATCAACTTGGAACTTTTTAGAAAAATAATTCTGAGAACCCATCCCAGGTACATTAAATTACAAACTCAGAGTGGAGGCCAGAAATCTGTATTTTGACAAGTGATCCAAATTATTCTGATGGACATCAAAGCTTTAGAACTACTCTTTTCCATGATTGTTTCTCCTTACTCTCTATTTTCATCTCAAATCTACTCGCATAAAATCATGTTCTTTCCTTTAAATTGGGAGCCAACAATCTTTTTCTGCAAAAGATGAGTTTTTTAATCTTCATGGATCATACCATTTTTGTCACAGGGCTTAACTCTGTGCCCACAGCAGTAGGTAATGAATGGGTGTGGCTGTGCTCCAATACTAAGTTTATTTAGGCACTCTGAAATCCGAATTTCATATAATTCTTTCTGCATGACATACTGTTCTCCTTTTGATTTTTCAACCATTTTAAAAATATAAAAACCATACTTAGCTTGTGAGATGCACAGAAGGAGACAAAAGGCTGGAGTCCATAGCCTGCCCTGTCTGTTCTAGAGCCTTGATACCTGGGATGATCAATTTCATGTGCCTACTTGGCCAGGCCACGGTACCCATGTGCTTCATCAAACACCTTTTTAGATGATTCTGTGAAGGTATTTTTTAGATGTGATTAACATTTAAGTCAGTAGACATTTAGAAAAGCTGATTACTCTCCATAGTGTGAGTTGGCCTTGTTCAATCATTTGAGGCCTTAAGAGAAAAGACAGTGGTCTCCAGAAGAAGAAGGAAGTTGGCAACCAGACAACCTTGGCTGCTTCTGGAATTGCCAGCCTACCCAGCAATTTTTGCATTTGCTACCACCCCCACCATTGCAAGAGCTAATTTCTTAAAATCAATCTCTCTCCCCACCCCCATCATCTGTTTTATACTGGCCCTGTTTATCTGGAGAACTTTGAGTAAAGCACTGCTCTAATGTGGTCCATGGATTAGTAGCATCAATTTCACCAAAGAGCTTGATAAAAATGCAGAATCTTGAGCTTTTACTTTGGACCTACTGACAAAGAATTTACATGCACATTACAATTTTTGAATGTTGTCTTGAGTTTAAAAGTTTACATTTGTAGACTTTTATTGTAAACTTTTAAGTGTAATTGTATTCAGTTAATAGCTGTATCTTTTACTAGGTCCTAATTTCATGAGCCAAGAATAGTAGTATCTTAGATGACTTACTTATGTGTTAGTAATAGCATAGTACTGTATCTTGGGCTTGCTCTCTATCATATCTTAGATGAGTAGCATAGTTTCTAGACCAAATTTCTTGATGTCTTTAGCCCTGAAAATTTAATGCCAATATGAAGAAAATCACAGTTAATATTAAGTGGTGAAGGGTATGAGATCAATTTAATCTCTATTACTGTTATTCTATCATAACTAATATTTCACATTCCTTATTTATGTTTCCATAAGAGGCTATTATTTTTTACTTACCTAAAACTTAGCAGTTTACTAAAATGATCAGAATAGGTTGTAAACAAAATTATCATTTACAGGACACATTTTGCAATTTATATTTACAAATATTACATAGGTAGCAGTAACCATTTATATTTGGTTGCTAATTTGAAGATCAAAAGATATTATCCACAAGGAACTTTCTTTATCTGTCTTCCTCTTACAATCTCCGTAAAATATTCTATAGAAGTAGAATATTAGTTCTATAGTATTGTTTCATCTCAGCTTCCTTCTATAACTCTTATTGTTTTTGTTTTAATAATGATAAGCACGTTTATCAGATTATCATCTGCTCTTATTTACTGGACTGGTTACTTTGGGTATTCAGTGGCCTCAGTAAGGCATGCATTTGGACCAAAAGTTGTTATTCTTTCTATAGGGAAGACTTTCCCTATACCCTCAGATTTGTCTTCAGAAAAAAAAATATTTTCAGTTATAGCATGGCAAAATATGTTCCTTAACCTCATATAACCTCATATAACAATTTAATAAAAGATCATAAAACAGATTACACAATTTCTGGGTAATATAGGGACTAATGTCATTGTGTGTGTTTTAAAAACTGGACTTTTCAATTAAACACATGGTTACAATTCTGTAAAGATACAATCAACTCAACTCTGACACTTGGACCATTATGTTAAGATTTTCTATCAAAAACAAAGAATAAAACTTGAAGAATAAATATAATTATCTTTTAATATTAGCTTATATTCTTCTAATTGTTATTGTCTTTTTGTCTAACAATATTTAAAAATGAAACTAAATCAAAAGGAGCTATATCTGGATGGTGATCTATGATAAAATCTATTTTTCTGTTTCTACATTGAAAAAAAACAACAGACATACCAAGATGAGTTATCTGAGTCTACTTACTGGAACGCAGTAATAGAATAAGCATGGAAACCAGATTTAAAAAGCTTTTAAAACTCTACTCATTTTTCTTCATCATTTTTAATATAATTCTAAGAAATATATTTTGTTTTTACAAGGGTGAATTACTGAAACTAAGGAAGTTAAAATTTTCTCCTTGATAATGGATGCATTCTCTTATCAACAAAGTGAGTCTGCCTGTGTTACAATTTCTCCAGCCACCACACCAACTATGAAAGACAGGTGGGTGGTTGAATGAGTCCCACCATCCCTTCTCCATCCTACAGGTGTCTTTTCTTGTTTCCTCATGCTGTTTGTGTTTTGTCTTTACAGCACATTTAATCATTTTCATAAAATGGTGTTATGAGTAAAAGGTATATTTTTGAAAACTACTGATTTTATAGAAGCAATGAAAAAGATTTTAAAACAAATATAGGCATGCAACAAATTGTAGTTCTTATTTCTTTAAAGAAAAAAGGACTTAATATTTAAAAGAAAGAGATTTTTTATTTAATTCTGTATTTATAATTAGTGGACAATGATGATTATATCACTTCTGGTTTACAATTAATAAACTCTTACTCATTCTATATATCTTCATTCCCTTTCTCATTCTTCTTATTTTGTCAGGATGTTACTATTCCTTGCTATAGGAGCCTCCTGTGAGTAAAAAATAATAATAATTTATTTAAACATCTTCACATTTATTTACAGTTCTCTCAAAGAGTAAAAATGGAAGTTGGGAATAAGAAAGAATAACTCTATATGAATTAGTATAATTTATAGAAAATAAAATAGAAATGTATGGTTTTGTAAATACAAAACATTGAAACAAATGTAAAACATACATAGGTCAAAGAATAATAAGTAATCAGAAAAATAAAAATCTATAAATCCATATATTTGAAGACAGAAACTAGCTGCTTGGTAAAATTATTCTTTAAGTTTGTATAAAAGAATAAAGAAATAAATGAATGGTTCGAATACCTTAGCAAAGTAGGGAAACATGTAATGAGAGGAAGAAGAGTTAAGGGTCTGTGGAGATGCCCTCCTGGGGGACAGCAGCCAGAGACCACGCAGCATCTACACACTCACCCTCACCTCGGGTTCCTTTGCAATCATCCAGCAATAAATCTAGAAATTGCTAACACATCTCTTAAACGTTGTTCTTGATGTTATTCTTGTTGATTGATAAAATAAACACTTGGACTTTTTATTTTTATTGAGTATATGTATTTTCTTTACAACATTATTACTTCATTTACAAAATATACAAATCAGTTTTTATTTTTATTTGTCTTTAACATATCTTTTAATCTTCTGACATATCCTGAAAGATCAAAAAACAGTCCTAGAAAGAATTCTTGTAGAGGAACTAAATGCGCATACCACGTGTTACTGAACCCTAAATCTTACAAATGTTTAAGCTAGTTTTAACCATGATTTTCAAGTGAATCAGACTACTTAATTATACATTTACCGATTCTGTTTCGAATGTCTTTATTTTTTATATTGTGAGAAAGGCTGGCCATCGTGTATGTCTCCCACATCCTCTCACAACTTCAGACTCTTGCAGGACGGTCACAAGGCCAGTAAAGAGGAACCTCAGGGATGTGAAAGTGAGGACACTTCAAAATCTGCCCAAAGAATTGGTATCATCAGCACACTTGAACTGGCAGACATAATGGCGTATATGATGAGTGCTTTGACAACTAACTGCAGCAAAGTGGTTATCCACGTACAGAGAAAACAATTTATTTTGTTATACACCAATATAGCACATTGGTCATCTTCTCATTTCTAAAACTGGAATAATACTGGTTCAGTCTCATCTGATGACCTTACCTCATACTGCAGAGAGAAAATAGCTTCAAATGTTTGAGGATTCACTACTATTTCCCAATCTATATATATTTTTTATTTGCATTATTATACATGGTATTCACCCTCCTATCCAAATCCAACCCTTCACCAATGTGCTCTAGAGCCCATTATTATTTATTTTTTCAAGGTCTTTGCATCAGAGTCATCCTCTTTCTGGTCTGAAAAATAAATTTCTCCTCTACCTCATCATTATAGCAGCTTTAAATGTGTAATCTATTTACAACACACACAGGTTACGAGGCTTTGCATCTACTCTGGCTTATGATTCTATGTTTCACAAGTAATATATTACGTTTTCTAAATACTTTTGTTTATATAAATGATGTGAATGGTGATTCCTGTTAATTGCAAAGAAAGCTAAAGAAGTATATAGTATATTTTAAAATTGGAGGGGGCTATTTATTACACAGAATATGTGAACCATTACTGTATGTGGAAAGGTAAACAAAAAATGCTGGAGTATATAATTAAAATGTCAATAATGACATAATTTTCTGAACATAAAAAGATATAGACTTTGATATGTAGTGTGAAAAAATGAGATTATTGCCATTTGTCAAATGAGATTTCCCATATACCTCACTTTAAGAACTTTTATTTAATAATTAAATTATTTTCAAGGTGAGAGAAATTTCTTTGTTTGCATGAAATTCTCAATTCAACCTGAAAATATGCATGACCATGAATACTTTATTGAGTAGAGTATGTTCTTCTCCCTATATCCACGTTCTAAACATTTGTACAGTAGTCTGTGCCTAAGGGTAAAAGGTTCTTTTTATCAACAGGTAACGAAGACTGTATTTTTCAAGAAAGTAAATTATGACTCACATGTAAAATAAAATGTAATCATGTGTCAAAGATCTTACTTGACTCAGTAATTGATAAGGTAACCAGTAAGATGCTAAAACCAGTTCAAGAGGTTCCTATGAATAAACAAGTAAATAGCTTATCACAAATGCTAAGATAAATTTGCCAATATATGCAAAACTGGCTAATATAAAACAGAAAATAAAATGTAATATTCGGAACAATCTTTCTCCCTGGTGAATTGACATGGAGAAAACCAGTTGCATCTCTGCCAGACATTATTAATTACCATCTCTGTGAAGAGAAAGAACTTGCATCACTAACAGCCTTGCACAGTTCATCTTCATCCACACAGTGGCTTACCAGTCCAGTAGAGACAGTAAAACGCCTGAGCCCCTACAGAACCAGACTGCCCCTAAATGTCTGTCACCAACACCTAGTAGTCCATGGGAAAGACACCCAGCGATCATTTACTTACATCAAAGGCTTTCACAATTTTTTCTGATATAAGCATGTTCCACAGAGGTGTCAGGCTACAGACACCCATGGGAAATGACAAGGAAACAGTAGAGTCTGCTGTTCCCTGATTTTAATGTCCAAAAATGCATACAATTATCAAAACAAAACTCCATATGACCTATTCTAAATTTGCTGTAAAGAGAAGGAGATTGCTAAACTAAAACTTCCTTAGAATATCTTTCCTTCTACTTGTGCTTATATATGCTAAAAGAAAAATATATTAATAATTAATACAATAATTAAAATGTAAATTAACACATTTTATTTAAGCATCAATATTGTATTTTTAAACATTATTGGAAGTGATACGGAAAAATCTATGATCACTGTTGTCATCACATTTATTTTGAAAGCCCTGAATTTTGAAAACACTAATTTGTCACAATAAACTGTCAGTATAGAGAATAAGATCTGAATTTAGTTAGGAAAAAAGTTATTTGATTTAGTTCCTCTAATTCTTTTTATGTCAGAATCCAGAGAGATAAAACTTAAAAGTTTATATTATATAATGGAAAAAGGGAAATATTTATTTTATTTTCATTTTTTAAATTATATCAGTGGTCTCCTACATTCCAGAGGGTCTCAAGTGAGAATTTTATGTTGTTTTTTATGAATTTTCTATTTCAGTCAAACAGAAATTTTCCATTCTGCTCCCCTGTGCCTTTTCCAGTAATGTGAATCCTTTCATTGAGCATTAACGTTCCTGAAACCATTAAGCCTTTTGTGTTCATTCACACTGAAAAAGTTAAGAGGGCTCACTAGTGAAAAGGTCTATATCAGCACCCTGTTGTTTTTTCATCGAGATTATTAATACTATTAATACAAAGAGGTATTTTCCTCCTTACTGCATTTAATAAGTTGTTTATGTGAATCAGATGCCTGCAATTGTGCTGTTAAGAGGGGTACACACATCTATCCCAGGGTTGAACAGGTGAATCTGCTTCAACTGAGTCATTTACATGTCTCTATAAAATATGTATAACCAAATTTACATATCAATGTATGCAGCAATAGTTAGGGGTTTCTTCTGTCTTGTTTTCAGAGATAAAAGTAAGGAAGATACTAGGGGTTTCACAAGATTATCCTGAAATTCTCATTAAAGCTATACAGTACAGGTGACAAAGTAAAATGCATCAAGATTTTAATATATGTAAGCATTTTGAATTCTGAAATCACTCAAAATTTCTCAGAGGAGTATACATTTAAAGCACTGGAATTCTGAGTCATCACTTTGAAATAATTCAGTCAGAAAGAAGTTGAAAAATTTGAAATTTACATAAAACTGGTAGCAGTGTTACATGCTGTTCTACTGGATTCAAGATTCCCCTGCCCTCACCTTTTTTTCACCAGATATCTACTGTATTCTTAGCCTGAGAAGTATCAGAACCTCCCTCCAGAATTGCAGAAAAGTGATTTTAACTACTTACTGGATTCTCTATCTTAGGTGTACAAAGAGTAATATGTTTTTACTAAATATCTTCATTTGTAGCTTGTGAGAAATGCATGGCCAGACTTATAGAATGATGGTTTACATTTAACAAGAAGCCCAGCTGGTCCATATAGACATTAAAGTTTGAGAATCACCATTTAAAAAATGCCTTCTGCCTTTGTGTCCCTACAACCTGTTTTCCATGAAATGAGTTCTCAACTGTGAGACACTGCGTCATTATCAAAATATATTCTAATGTGAAAAGATTTCCATACCAGAAATAACAAATCGAAAGAAAGAAAGAAAGAAAGAAAGAAAGAAAGAAAGAAAGAAAGAAAGAAAGAAAAGGAAGGAAGGAAGGAAGGAAGGAAGGAAGGAAGGAAGGAAGGAAGGAAGGAAGGAAATGAAAACTAGCCCTGACTGGTGTGGCTCAGTGGATTAAGCACCATTCTGCAAACCAAAGGGTTACTGGTTCCATTCCCAGTCAGGGCCCTTTCCTGGGTTGCAAGCCAGGTCCAGCCCCCAGTAGGGGGTGAGCAAGAGGCAACCACACATTGATGCTTCTCTCTCTGTTTTTCTCCTCACCTTCCTCTTCCTCTCTAAAAATAAATAAATAAAATTTTAATAATAAAACTATAACTCACTATTACCACTATAACGATGTTACTAAAGATAAACTAGATGATCTTGCTGCTTGGATATGTGTAATAGTTTCCACTAGGTCTATTCAAATAAGATCCAAATCCTTGGCACACAAAGCTTATGATGTGTGGGACACAGTCCAATCACGCCACGATCACATATAAATTTAGTTCTCCAGATATTTTAAACACTTGTCATTTTTGGAACTCATTTTCATTTTCTTTCTTACCTCTGCATTCTTTAAACCCTCATTCTTCTCTATGGAATGTTCCTTTTTTTCAATCTCATAATGAACCTTCTACCAAATGTATAGTATGCAGAGCCCTGACTAATTTTAAACTCTTCCTAATGTAATATTTTACTTTTATGTCTATGACATTCTCCTTTGAAACTCCAATAGACACATTCACATATACGGATGTATTCAACTCTGATTCACACTGTAGACTCACTAAACATAAAGATAGAAGAGTTATTCCATTCATCTTTGTATCCCTATGAACAGAAACAGTAGAGTTTAAATATATGTGAGAGAACAGATGAAAGAATAAGAGTATTCAAATGGTTTTCAGGTTTTTATACTCCTGTTTAGTCTTAGAAAAACATGACACAATTAGGATAGCATGTATAATATTTATTTCATTGATGGAGAATTATAATATTATCATGAAAGAATAATTCTTTCTTCCTGACCTATTTCTGCTTTCCCATTCTTAGAGCCTTAAACAGAAAGTGAATATTATCTGGCTCATATCACGTCTCTCTTATCTCTACAAGATCCTGGAGGTCTGTCATGGCAGAATGTCTGCTCCTAGCCCATTGTTGTTTTTTCTATTATCACGAAGTACATATTACTGAACGGGTAACCCAAGCCTACTTCCTGATGGAAATAGAACAATTTGTGGTTAAAATCCTTTTAAAGAGTCTTTCAACATTGGTATTATATCATTTTATAAAGAAATTTAGATAAATTATTTGCTTCTCATAAACATAGAATAAATACAGAGAAAATAAAAAAGAAATGTTTAGGCATCAACAAGTAAATCCATATATCTGAATAGATACAGTTTTTGTATTTCATGACAAATTACATAATTATAATTATTAGGGATATATGTATATATCCCTAATAAATAAATATTTACATTATTAGGGATATGTATCCTTAATATATAAATTTGATATATATATATATCCCTAATAATAAAAATATTATATACCTATATAACAATTATATGTATAATTATTAGTACAATTTAGTGCCTTCATGAATAATTTAGAATGTGAGATGAGCCAACAGGGTTTTTATAATTTTTTGGAATCTTTAGTCTTCTCTTCAGCCCACATAATCATTTTATTTTTAAAATATCTTCTATTTCCTTTAACAGGCTCACCAAGCGTTATATTTACTTTTTGTCAAATATTTATTCATGTATTCATTATTTATTGACTACTTACAAGAAGTTATTGAGAATGCTATGAAAACTAAATTTGTTAGCATGAGGATACTAATGGGAGAAGCAAAGGAAAGTGAGCTAGATCTGAAGTACAGATTTTATGTGCACAGAAGGGACAGCAGAGCCTGGAAAAGAATACTGACAGTAGGTGACAGTTTGTGAAATGAATGATCTATGTGGCTCAGCTCCTCCCCAGCTAAGGACTGATGCTGGAGGGGGCCTGGTTTATCTATCACTCTAGGCCTGGTAGTAAGAATGGTTCCATTTAGTGAATCTGAGGATTGTTTCTATTCTTCAATTCTGAGAAAGGAGCAGCTCTTATTTCATCAAACATGGCTTTTTTTCATTGCTTTTATTTGTTTACTATCAAATGAACCCCAGAATTTCTCCATCTATTTTCCATATCACATAATTTTTAAGTGGGACAATTTAATTGTGGTAATTTTTTCTTAAATAGGATAATTCTTCAGATTTATCTTCCAACTTCATTTTTTGTGTGTTTTGTATTCTCCATTAGAAATGGTGTTTTTCTTTCCAAGTTCTACATATAATATGCAGTATTTTATTGAAGTTTCTTTTAGCTTGTTTTTAAAGATGCAACTCCCATCTTTATCTTTTACAGATACCTACATATTTTTATATTGAGATATTATCTGACTTATCTAATAATCATCCCCTTCAGTTATATTACATTGCTGATTTTTGTGTTTACTTTCAGGAGTCTGTTTGTCATAGTTGTGGGTTACGTTCTGTATCACAGTCATCCCATCTTCTTTGAGTGTGCTTACAGTGAGTGCCTCCTGGCCTGCTTACATTGGCTCTTAGTTTGCAACATGAGCAGCAAAGCACCTAGTTCAAAGCAGTTGGGGGTAACAGCTGAGGTTTTCAAAGGTAATGAGCACTAAAATATCTTTTCTGCTTCTTTCTTTAGCTCTGTTTTTGATTCAGAGAAATTTTCCTTTCTTGTTCTTAGCTCTGTTCTAAATTCAATAATGCATTTATAAAATTCTTCTATGTTTTCTCTGTGTTTCTTTGGGAATGTCTAGTACTCCATCTTTAAACTAGAAGTAGTTTCAAGCACACAGTCTTTTTCAGCCTGAGTCTGTCTTAAAACTGAAAGTAAAGAGTATTTTAGTTTGGCCTTAAAAATTATATTTGTGTTTTATATCCTAGGATGGAATAGGGAGGGACAAAATTCAGTCAGACAGAGTTCTTTTAGCAATGCATGAAAGATAGAGGCCCAATATATATTAAGAGACTCTCTCTATATATAGATATAGATATCTAGATATCAATATATCTATATAGATATATATCATTATATATCTATATCTATGTATATATACATATATCTATATAGATATATATCTATATATATACACACACATAAAAATATTTCCAATTATTGAAATATCAATCTCATTTAAAAAAGAACACCTTCAGAAACATCCAGAATAATTTTTCAGCAAATAAAGTTACAGTCATACCTCAGTACTCATCTGCTTCAGAACTCGTCAAACCCTGTCCCAGTACTAGGTGCTTGTTCAGGCCTTGTTGCACTCGCTAGACCTTGTGTGAGTCATGATGCTGCCCCTCCAGAGAAAGTGCTTCATCACTCGTTGCTGCCTCACTACCTGTGCTCCTCTCTCACAATGAATCGGAGAGAGAATGTGACTAAAAGCAAGTTAAATATGATGTGGAGGGCCAATACTAAAACTTGGGTGATGAGGGACCTTTTTATATAGCGGACGAATGAAGTTTTGGGCCCCAGTGTGAAAAAATATCTATATTTGCAGGCAAACGAACTGCCTGTGAGGGTTCTGTTAATTATGGACCACGCTCCTGCTCTCCCTCCAGGCTTGGACAACAACTTTCTCTGGGAGCTCAGTTTCATAGCTATGAAGTCCTTGTCTCCTAACACAACTCCTTGTCTCCAGCCCCTGGACCAACAGGTCATTTCTAACTTCAAAAAAGTCTATACAGAAGTCCTTTTCCAGAAGTGTTTTGAAGTAACCTTGGATACACAGTTGACACTCAGAGTTTTGGAAGGACTGTTGTAATATCCTCCACTGTGTTACTCTCAGAGATGAGGCCTGGTGTGAATAAAGTCTCTTACAACAAGACCATGAACTCTGTATGAAAGAAACTGTAGCCAGAAGCTGTAACTCCAAGGGACTTTGAAGGCTTTGAGGATGATCCTGGTAGCCCAACAGTGGAGCATAGTTTGACTCTGGGCAAGTCTTTGGGCCTGGAGGTCAGTGATGAAGATGTCGAAGAGTTAGTGGAGGAGCACAGAGCAGAGCACTGAGGAGCTGCAGGGATTTCAAAAGGAGCAGCAACAGATAGTGGCTGAGGGAATTTCTTCAGGTGGGGAGGAAAGAAGGGAAGTGTCTAGTGCACTGATAAAAGAAAAGTGCAGTGAACAGGTTAAAGTTTAAAAGTTTGTGGAACAGATTCACCCAGACGAAGCTTTAGCAAGTGGAATCATGGACCTGTTTAGGTACAGTGTCACACTTTAGAAACATTTTCAAACACAGACAGAAACAAGTTTCTACTGATAGTTCTTTTAGTGAAACTCCCTAAATCTGAATCTCCAACAGTGTTCAGTGAAGCCAAGAGTCAGAAAACCCCTGAGAAATCACCTGATTCATGTTGAAAGAAGGCTCCTTTTCCAACAGTTAACCGCCCCCTTCCTCTACCTTGCCCCATACATTTATGCCAGGAACTCCTCTGAGTACAGGTACAGTGAAGTTAAATTTACTTTATTTTTATGTAATTAATTGCTTTTTTTATCCATGTCTATTTAGTTTTAAGGCTCTGTATTTTAAAACAACCTCACTACTTAATATTAGACCAGTAAAATGTGAAAGTTCTGGGGAACTTTCATGAATTATTTCTAATCACATTATTTCTTATGGAAAAATATGTTCAGTACTTGTTGGTTTCAGCACTTGTCACAGTTCCACAACAAATTAACGAGGAGTACCATGGTACCACTGTATATGGACACTGTGACTCAGATAAACTGAGACAAAAAATTAAGCATAACAAACCCACCCTTTGGAAACTTTGTTTATTTGTACTTTGTTCTCAAAATGATAAACAGTAGCCCTGGCCAGTATGGCTGTCAGTTGGGCATCACCCTGTGTACTGAATGACTGCCAGTTTGACTCACTGTCAGGGCAGGTGCCTGGATTGCAGATTTGGTCCCTTGGGGCACATACAAAAGGCAATCGATTGATGTTTCTTCCTCCTATTGATGTTTCTTGTACACATAGATGTTTCTTGCCCTCTCTCTCTTCCTCTTTTTCCCTATCTCTAAAATCAAAAATAAAATCTTTTTTCTGTTTTTCATTTTAATTGTTGTTCTTGTATAGTTTTCTGTCTTTTACTCCCATCCCAGCTCATCGCCCCAGCCCTCCCCACCTCCCTCCCATTTCTACCCACCCCCCAGTTTTTGTCCTTTATAATTGTTGCTCTAAACCCTCCCCCTTTTTTTAAAAAAAAGAAAGGATCAATCGTGCTGCAGCTATCCCCCTTCAGGTGGTGCCTGCAGATCATGCAGAACCATCTGTAAACCTGGCCTAAGCCTTCTTTTCCCCATCCTGGGAAACTCCCTTGAGGCAATCGGTGAGGCCTGGGAGAAAGAATGTCATGTAGCAGGAAAGGAGACCAAGGCATTCAGGCCACTTATTCATGTAACTTACTTGTGCCCTCAGGCTCTGCTCAGGGATTCTATTTGATAATGGAACACTGCTGTACAGGCCCAACTTTAGGACTTGTGGATCAGATAATGTGCACTTCCCAACAGGCAGTTCAGATCACATAGTAATGGTGGCCCGTGGTTAAGTTGGGCCTCACTGAAGGTCAAAGCTCCTTTCTCAAAAAGACAGCAGTTATCCGGAGAGGATGGGAAGACTTTGCTCCAAAATCCTAGTCTGCACTATGATTCATTTTTACAGGCTCCAGACTAGATCCCTAATTGCCACTGACATTTCAAGGACCATGAGATCTATTGCATAATATGGCCCAAGGGCCAGAACAGCTTGCACAGCAGCCAGCAGACTCAGGCAGGAGTACAGTTTAAGTCCAAAGGCAGTCTGCTATCAGAATTCTTGATTGCCAGGAGAGGTCCGTCTGTTTTCTATTAAGACCTTCAACTAATTGGGTAAGTCTCATCCACATTATGGAGGGTAATATGCTTGACTCAAAGTCCAATGATTTAATGTTAATATCATCTCCCCAAAAAAACGCCTTCACAGAAATATCCAGAATAATGTTTTATCAAATATATGGCCACAATGACCCAGCTATGTCAACACATATAATTTGCCATCACAGGTCACATAATCAGAATTGTTTCCTAGTTGGATAATTACAGTGGTGATCAGCAGAATAGATAAAAACATGGAGATTTTTAAAGGCAAGGACATTCTTGAAATATTTACTAAAATGATAAGTTAATAAGATCTAGGATAGTGTGAGAAATCAAGATATATAATTAAAAGACTATATTTTAAAGTAGTTACAATAAATTTGATAATTATGTATCAAAATATTCAGTATTTGGAATTTAGAGACACAAGTAGAGAGGTGGACTAAGAATCAAAATGCATGTTCATTGATCATTCATATAGAAGTCAGTATTGAATCTATATTTATTTTTAAAAGTCTTCAATAGCACACATTATTTCAATGAATTATTTAATTTTATTTAGCTTAAAATAACAAAAGGATGCTTTAAGTCACAATTATTTTTTAAATTCTTGACATTAAGATTTGTATTAGGAGAGATTTTGTGCTTTGGTTTCTGTAAAAGAGTAATCTTAAGTATTCGAGAACTATCAGAAAGCTGGGATTCAGCATGATTAATTGTTAGATTTAATTTAATATTGCTGGTTAATAAGTATATTTAGACAATTTCATTTTCATAATAAACATTGCATAATTTAATCAATTAAGCTAGGCATCAATCAATAAATCTTATTGATAGGAAAAAATTAAGTGCGCTAAGTACAAAAGTCAGGGGCTCATTTTATGCAGGTGTTGCATCATCTCGACTGTCTGTGCTCAGTTACCGTGGAATCAATCGTAAGGACTGCGAAGGGCTTCTGGAGGTCATCTTGCTATCACCCTTCCCCAGCTGCTCTGCACGCGCTGCAGCAGCAGTATAAATCCAAACCGACCTTCAGACCTGACAACCTCCTGAGTTTTTTAACATACTGACTCCTATTTACAATTTGTATTATGTTCACTAGCATTTAGATTTTATCTGTAATAGTTTAGAAAACTTTTTTTAAATCTTCACAAACACAGTTATTTTATTAACCTACATGTTTCAATGTCTTCATTTCCAACTGCTATCATTAGAGCTTTATTATATTTCAATCACACACAGAGATACACACACACACTGGTTATTATTTTTTAACAAAGACTGTCACCAATGTGTTCTACTTTGTAAATTTTTGCAAAAATATGGTTTAATGTTATAAGACTGCAATTTTTATAGAAACATGTTTAAACAAAGTAGAAACAGAAAATAAGATGACTTACTTTCAAATTCTTGACAAGAGGTCCAAGGAGAATCCAAAGTCCAATCACATTGTTTTCTCTTTCTGAGTACAACTCTTTGATTGATGGGCTTCCCAAGAGTTTAAGAAATTGCTGATCTTAAATGTCTCATCATAAGGCTTATTAGAGCAAGTGAGAGTACCTTGGCATTGATTAATGAAATTTAAAAAGAAAAAAAAGACAGTCAAAATAAGAAAAAACGGTAATAATAGCTGCTGGTGCCCAAGAAAATAAAGCTGACGAGGGCCATGGGTGCTGGGCAACATCTTTTTGAAGCCATGTTGTCTTTTCCATAATTAGTTTTTCCAGAGGCTTAAAATCACATTTCCTTCAAAAGTGCCTTCAGATTAAAATAACGGGAAAAAACTGAACTAATAAATTGCCAGTTATGGGAATGGGAGTTAAAGGTTGACAGCAAAAAAAATTACAAAGTATTAATTTATACATAAAAATCACAATTGAATTAATCAATGTTTCATGTCAGTGAAACATTCTCTTACAAATACTTGTGTTTAGCATTAAAATGTTTCCAGAGTGATCACTTATTGATTTGTTACTACACTAAATGAAAGGAATAGACTTTAATGTTTGAGCAGCAGGAAACTTGTGCTATTGTATGTATCGAGGTAATGTTTGAAACCTTTTTTTTTTAAAGTCTTTTAAATTATTTTAGCAGAGTAAAGCACGTTTGTAGATTTTTTAAAGTCAGATACTACAAAAAGCTTCATAAAAGCAAGAGTCACGCCGATAGCTTTCTCTGCCTCTTCTCCTCACAGGTGACTATTGTCAATCTTTCCAGAAGTTTCTTCTGTAATTTACCTTTTGTTTCTAAATATTAAATTCCACTGTTATTTTGTCTTAGACTTGTAGACTTTCCCACTTAACAGTTATGAGTGAGGATAAATGTTATATAGCCCTTTACTATACTCTGAATTGACCCTTGTGATAAAATTATATTACCATTTACTTTAAACTAGCGATTTGAGTTTTTCTTACCACTGTCTATAAAAAATTACTGAAGAATGAAATAGTATACTATAAATAGTCATATTTCCTTTTTATATTAGTATTTTTCTAAGTTATTGGTTGTTTATTTTTATCCAATGCTCGATTGTTTGTATTCTTGCCATCACTTTTTCCATATGCTCCTTCAAATACATAGTAGTTTTCCAAAGGTATACTCTGCCAGTTAATCAACTTCAATTTTTTCCTTTCAGTCCCTCTTCCTCCTGTTTCCTTCTGACCTGGCTGTTCTTTAGACCTGCTACACATCTTTTATTTGAATCCTTCTCTGTTGAGTCTTCTGTTTCATACTTTATGTTTTTCTCTTAATTTAGCTTCTGCTTTATTTCCAGAAGCACATTTACTGCAAGTTTTCTAAGAAAGAATACATGTGAGATACTAGTATGTGACTTAAAGCATCTAAAAATGTTTTCATTCTATGCTCGTGCTTAATTGACAGTCTGCAAATATATACCTTATTGTGTCTGACTCAATCAAAATCTGAATTTTCTCATTTATTTAGAAGGAATTACAAATATAAGTACAGGGAATGGATACGCTTGGCAAATGTAGCCCAGACCTATTGGAAAACCAATAGGCTTGTGTCGGCACACAGGACCCCAACCCCAAGGATTGGCTTTCCCATGGGAAACCAGGCCTGCATTATACCTAGGCTGCTTTGAGACTTGCTCTTGCTAAAACTCCCTCACCCTGAGTTGAGGCAGAAAATGATTTCTGCATATCTTTAAAGTAACTTCCTGAAATCTGTGCTAATTCCCCCAAGAACGGAGTGTAACCAGACCGATTACCCTTATTGTTCCTTTGCATTTACAACATTTTTTTCTTGTTCATCTGTAAGGAGCAATCAGCAACATCCTTTCCTTTGTTATCTGTAAAAAGGAATCACCTGAAGCAAACCTGAGCATAATGAATGAGAACCTTCTTTGATGTATGCTATCAGAAAGCCAATAAAAGCTTGTCAAGGCAAGGGTTGAAGTGCTCTCCCCTTGACTGAGTGCCCGTGCCATCCCTTTTTCTCCACAGGACTTTGGTAGTCCATGTGAATTTGTTTGTCTCATCCACAGCACTGTGGAGACTGTTGGCCAAAGTCCACATCATATAAGAACTATGTGATTTCAGTTAAATTACATGGCTATTACTGATCAGACTACATAGTCTCCATACTTTATGCTTCTGTCCTTAACATTTACTTCAAAATTTTTATATAAAATCAACAATTTCCTTTTTGGAGGAAATCTCTGTATTTTGCTACTTTTAAAATTTACATTTAATATTTTTAATAAATTGTTACTAATAATTTAAAAATAATGCTTAATATAAAAACCTTATCCATAGATCACAGCATTTGTTATAAGGGAAATGCTTTATATGTTTTCAGCCTAAAATATTAAAAACTTAGGTTCTGTCACAATACAAATAATATGATTGATTTCATTATCTTTTATTCAGGGAAGTAAATTCTACCAGGATATCATAAAATATTCATAGACACAAACAATAACTTCTAGGTGGATACTGACACAATATTTCTGAAGAAAATATCCTGTCACAACAAATACAAATATATCAGTGAAATACATGTGGGTTGGAGCTACCTGTGCCCAATCAGTACACATAAAGAAATCCTGGAAATGAGAAAAGTGAAAGGACTACAGGTGGCAAAGAGGTTTCCTGCTCTGGTGAGCAAATGGTAGAGAAGCTAAAGCATTGGGTTGGCCAAAACATCCATGTAGTTTTTTTCCATAAAATAAAGAACACTTTTTTCGTTTTCTCCGATAACTTTATTGATTTGGGTATTTTTGAGTATATCAGCTATCTCCTGCTCTTGGCTTCCAGTGGGTAGAGACCAAAGGTGCTGCTAAACATCTTCCAATGAATAAGATAGACTCACAACAAAAAATTAGTTGGTCAAAATGTCAATAGTACCAAGAAACTTCCCAAACCACATTTGACACTTTCCGCCAGTCACAGCACCTTCTCCATACAGTGAACATTTTTTTTTTTTGCCTTTCAGTTGCATTTTTACCCTCCTTGAAATAATAAAGCATGATATGCCAAAAATGTTGCATATTTTTCCATTTTCAATATTAAAATAACTTCACAAAAATTCACCAATTTTGATATTTTTTAAGTGCACACTGATATGATAGCTGTCATAACACAATCTAACAGAATTATTTTGAATGAAGTTGAAGACAACTAATCACTGCTAGAACCATCATACAGAAAAAGCCAAACAAACTTTTTGGCCAGCCCAATACATAATTTTGACTGCAATTGTTTTATAGAAAGACAAGCATGTTTTCCTTAGCTTTAGAGAACCATTTCTGGAAATACATGTTTACATTGTTTTGAAAAGGACAGCTTGGTTTTTAAAATAAGCTAAAGCAATAAGAGAAAAAACAACTCCATGGAAGTAATGATGAACACATTCAAAATGTCTACAATACTTAATTAATTTAGCTTGTAATTTATAAAAATGTACAACTTACCTACTCAAACAAGAATACCTACACCAGTAAACAGTATTAAGAAGAAAATAACTAGGAAAAATTTACCTCACATACAGCAGATAAATTTTATTTTTTATAGTCTTGTAAATCTACAATATACACACATAAAGATGCTTGCAAGAATCAGTAATTTTTAAAAAGGCAAGTTAAATGAAGAGATACCTTTTCTCTTCATTGGGACTTTTCATTGGGAATTAAAATGGGACTTAGTTCACTTTAATTAGTGAGGGTGTGTAGAAATAATCACTATCATATTTTATTGACCAATGTGGAAATTCATTTGACCTTTCCACAAAGCAATATGCATAAAAATTAAAAATGTGCATATATTTTGACCTAGCAATTTCATCTCTAGTGATTTATGCAAAGAAAAATAACTGGAAAAATGCAAAAGTATACAATTATTTTTTCAAAGTATTTTGGCATCAAAAGAACAACTGCTACTAAAATGTCAATTTGGAAAGGTTTGGTTGAATAAATCATAATACCTTAGCATAATATAAATCTATATAATTATTATAAAAATAATGTTTATTAACCTATGAAATGTTCACTATATACCATTAATTTAAAACAACAAAATTATAAAATATTATGGTACTTTTACCATTTTTTTGAGAGAGAGAATCTCACATCCATACCTATATATAAAAGTATGTCTGGGAGATTATGTAACAAATTATTAAAAGTAATTGTCTTCAGGTGTTTAGTTTTTAGATTTCTTTAAAAATATTTTAATGGAAGGGCAGGTAAAGTGCTTCTCAGATAAGGTCAAGTTAAAGGAGTTCATCATCACCAAGCCCTTATTCTATGAAATGTTAAAGGGACTTATCTAAGAAAAAGAAGATAAAAAGCATGTACAGTAAAATAACAGCAGACTCACAATTATTAACAACTACATCTAAAACAAAAACAAACTAAGCAAACAACTAGAACAGGAACAGAACCACAGAAATGGAGATTGCATAGAGGGTTAGCAACAGGGAGTGGGAGGAGGAGTGAGGGGGAAAAGGTACAGAGAATCAGTAGCATACACGGTAGGTAGAAAATAGACACAGTAAGTAGAAAATAGACACGGTAGGTAGAAAATAGACAGGGGGAGGGTAAGAGTAGTATGGGAAATATAGAAGCTAAAAAACTCATAAGTATGACACATGGACATGAACTAAAGAGGGGGAATGTGGGTGGGAGGGGGTGTGCAGGGTGGAGGGGAGTGAAGGGGGAAAATGGGACAACTGTAATAGCATAATCAATAAAATATATTAAAAATAAAAATATTTTCTATGTTTTTTTTTAATTTGAGAATATGTTACATTTTTATTTTTAAATGTATATTTGTTTACATTTTTAAACTATCAAATGCAATACAAACCTCCAAATGTAAGAGTGATTTTAATGAATTCAATTACCTGTTCATATATGTTTTATTTGATTGGAGGGAAAAAAACTCTCTAGAGTATTGTTTCAAAAAAACTCATGTATTAAAATTGTTATTAACATTACATTACCAGTTTTAACGGTAGATTCTACCAAATCAACAATATTAAAAAATGTCCCAAGACATGTTTTCTTAATAACAAAAGGCATCACCTATAAATGTCAACAAAATTCCAATGTTATAACTTAATCAAAAGTAACTATATTAATTATATATTTTGTTCTGTTAGGGACTCAAAACTAAGATTTTTAAATGTTTTAAAGAAAAATCAATTTCAAATCAATTGGAATTGGAAAATCCTAAAGAATGACTTCAAAATATCACAAATATGAAATTTAAGCCTTCCACACAATAATTCTCCTACATATAAACTTAATAGCAAATGTCAGATTTCAAATTTATGTTACATTTATTGAGCGCTCAGAAGCTTTAGCTCCACTGAGTAGCATTTTCTTGAATTTTTGGCCAAGAAACTTTGGTGCTGTTTTTTAAAATGTTATTTTTTTTAAATGGATGGAATTCAGTTAACTAAAGACTGACATTTTAAAATTTAAGCAACAGCAAGAAGTGGGAAAACTTAGCCATCATGAATGTTGTTATATGTTATTCCTGAAAAGCCTCTGAGTCATTCTAATTAGTAAATACATGTGCTTCCAAGTGTGCATTTTTAATAACACATCTAATTCCAGAGGTCAGCCATTATTTACATAAAAATGGGAACTGAAATGGCAATGCAAAATCAGATGTTAATACAAAACGCCAAATGTTAACGAGAAGCCTTGGAACAAAAAACATTATCCCTGTTCATGTGTCCATTGAGTTTTTTCCAGTGAAATCACAATTCAAATAAAAACTACCTGGTCCTGGAAACCTCCATGAGCAGTGATGCCTTGACAGCCTTTACCTGGAGGGAGAAGGTTAGAGAAATCAAAGACACATTGAGCATGAAACCCGTGATCTGGAAGTCACTGAAAATGGATCAACCAGCGATAGATTGGTGGTGTAAAATAACATTATTTATTACATATATAACTACTTATTACATATGTACATGGTGTTAATTAGCATTATTTATTACATGTGTAATTATTTATTACATTTGTAGAAAATGTTAAACTGTCTACATATGTTAGCAATAAGCTGAAAGAAAACACTGGAGTTCAGTACACATATAAACTGAAAATTCCATTTGTGATTTACTTTAGTTTTAATAAAATCAACAGTTTCTTAGAACTTCAATTTTAATAATTTCCTGGCAATTTTACTGATACCAAAACATTTATTTTTTTTCTGGCAAAGGCTCAAGCGTTGGCAAAAACATATACAAATAGTAAATGACTCCGCACCATTTTTCAAATGAACTGCTTATATATTTTGTCTTCTTTACACTGTGATGATTTCTGACAATTGTTCAACCCTAACCCCCCTAAATGATCATGATCTAGTTCAGTTGTATTCTACAATTTAAACCGATTGCATGAGTTCATTAATATAGACTTCACTGATTCAGATAATATGGTTGATATTTTATTAAAATCCTGTTAAGATCTAACAGCAATTCTATGTTCAAACTGGTGGGTTTAAGAAATAATTATTAAGGTGAGAGGATATTTTTGATGTTGTTATTATTGTTGTTAATTATTATAAGTATTTCTCTTCAGCCCTTAAGAATATAAACTCCTGCCTCATTGTCATGTTCTCTACCACTTCAATCCAAATCTGTAATGCTTTCAAGAAACTAATTACAGCGTGTACTGAGCAGTTATTCTGCACCAGTCTCTTAAGAGCATTATATTACATTTCTCATTTATGCCTAATCACACACCAGGTATGTGGTACTATCTGTATTTTCATTTCACAGATGAGAAGTCTGAAACTAAAAGAGGTTGTCCAAGGCCCCAGTGAGAGTTGAGACTCAATGCAGAGAATTTAATTGTGTGTTCTGAATGCATCATCTTACTCTGTTACTTTTACATGTATATTTAAAAATCATTAATGAGTTTACTCATTAACTTAAAGCAATTGATGATTTAGATTACTAATGTATTAATTTGAAATATAATTTTAACATTATATTTAAAATATAAATATTTTAATCAATATTTTTTCTTTACTAATTATTTTATATTTAAGAATTAATATGATTGTATTATGTTTTCTTTTGTATTTGTTAGGTTTGTTGTAGTGGCTCTAAGGTAAGATTGAATTTTGGCTGTATTATTAACTGCCTGGGTGAACACTACACATTACTTATTTATTTTTGCATCAATTTCTTCAATCAGAAAAAGAAAATAATAACTTCACATATTTCATACAATTTTATGTGAGATATCAAAGAATTGATTTATATAATGTACTAAAAAGCGCTAAAGACACATTTTATCATTATTACTGTTATTACTATTATTATTATTGTTGTTAACATGTTCTTTGTCAAGTACTAAATACAATTTTGTATTTGGAATTTGTCAAAACATTTTTTGAAACTAAACATATATAAGTTACTATACAAAGCATAATAAATTGAAGAGAGGACCCAAGAGCTCCATGCTCTTCTTCCAGAGTTTGCTGTCTGCATTCTTCATGTCCCACTCTGACATTCGTATCTCCCCCATCACAGTTTAGCAAAAAGGCCATTAGGCCAGATCTCATCATAGACTTATCCCTGTTTGAGAAGGCCACACGAAATCCCAGGACTCCTGGGCCATCCCTCATAATTGAGACATGCAGCCACTTTGAGGTCCATGCTTCCTGTAACCTGATTCGTCTCTCACCTCTTCAGATTCATCTCCTAGACTGCTCCTCCCCTATAGTTCATTCGTCCCTTAAACTTCTCCAGAAGACTAACATGGGCTAAATAAACATTTTTCTTTTACTTTGGCTTTTGATTGGATTCAGCTCATGTGAATCATCTGCAAAAGATTAGAGAGAGGAGGAAGTCAGGGTGGTATATTTATACCTCAGGCTCCTCCCTGTGGGGTCACTGTGGGTCAGCATTTTCTACACCAAAGACTTTAACTCCTCTCGGGTGGCCCCTTCACTCAATTCTTTCTTATTCTCTGGGTCCCTCTTCTCACCCTTGAAAGGCTAGTGGCAGAAATGTGCACGTGCTACCTGTTTCTTGCCAAAGCAATAATTGGCAAGAAACACACCAGATCCCAAAACTCTTTCATCATTTCTTTGGGAACCTATAGTCTGATCTCAGAAAAGTCTCTATACCCTCATCTTCTACAGTCTTTCTTCTGAACCTCTTTGTTTTCACTAAGGGTGGGTTTTCTTCAGGATGCTGCTACCTCTGTGGCCCTGCCATAAAATGGTGACTATTTAGTCTACCAGGCATATATGTTATCAGGCCTGGTATTTATTACCACTTGAAGGTTATTGGTCCTTCTTTCATTCTCGAAATTCCAGCTTTAAAATTATGCCACAGAACTAAACCACTTTATACTTCACCTTGTTGCTACATTAT
The DNA here is from genome assembly GCA_039655065.1 of Glossophaga mutica. Taxonomy (NCBI): domain Eukaryota; kingdom Metazoa; phylum Chordata; class Mammalia; order Chiroptera; family Phyllostomidae; genus Glossophaga; species Glossophaga mutica. Next base: position 188,087,790 of record CM077303.1, read on the forward strand.
TTACAACACCCCACCCCATCATCCCTCACCTGGAAAAAACCCAGGTCTGGCTAAAGCCAACTGATGCAGTGAATTTGTCCAGGAAATGTTAACAGAGCCATGATGGCTGATCTTCGTTTTGGATCAACAGCCTTATCTGAACCCAGAACTCCTCCCAACAGTCTTCCTGTATTTACTTAAATCCTTATCTCTCTTACTCATCAATTTTCTGTCCTTCTCAACCCTCAATGCATCTCCTTCATTCTCACATTTAGGACATAGAATTAACTGTGCTCCCCTCCACCTTCACCAGCGAACCAGCACATTCCCTCTGCCTTTATTCTTGTTAGTACAGATGACTGATTCTCAAACATCAATCCCACTACCTCCTAGAAATTCCTGGGTTTATTTTTATATTTAAAATAATCGGAGAGAGGCTGATGTTAGATTTAGATGGCAGAAACTGAGATTCTTATAAAAACTGCAACATATGGGATAGTCATGCCCTCAAAAAAGTGTTTTCCTATGTGCCGTGTAACTTTGGAATGTCTTGCCATACATTCATGTAAGTCTAGAACATAATTCTACTTAGAAAGTAAACACAGTGAAAAATTTACCTGTCTTTAACACACACCGAATTTATAGTTAATTTCACTAAGCATATAATCTTGAGAGATTTTACTTTAATGTGTTGAGAAATTTAACATTAGCTGTTCAAAATTAAGTTAGCCCCCAACAACAGAACACATTATATTTGAGATATTTAAGTATAAATACAATAAATATGTGTCATTCTATATCTATGCTTATTCTATTAACATTCCTTGTCACTATAGTCAATTAACTATTTCAGGCTTTCCAGAGCAATCATGTTCTAGAAAGTAAATTAATTATTACTTATTATAAATTATTTTACTTCTCATTTTGACTTGAAGGTATTCTGTTGATAGTTTTAAAGTCAAATGTGATGATATAATTTACAGAAATATAATGTTTGCATAATAAAGGCTAAGGTATCAAGCATTTGATATAAACATAAGTAATGGTCCTGACAGCACTGAAAATCTTCACCCAACTCTGCATTCTGAACTGGTGTGCATGCCCCAGTTACAGAACCCTGCCCATACAGTTCTGGAGCTGTGGGGTTTGATTGCCCACCACCAAGAAATATTACTGCCAATGCAAGTGTTTGGTAAAAAAGAAAAGTGGTTGTTTATTTAAACATTATACAGGTTTAGAATAATGGCAGATTTCTGCTGGTAAGTTCCACTCCCTTCAAAACACCCTAAAACACATAGCACTGCCTCCCTTTGTCAAACCAGGCTGATTTCAGAGTATGCCAGTCAAAGGTACTATCTTTCGGAAAAGTAGAAGTCTAGGGTTCAGCATTCCCAGTCATAGTTCAGGTCAGCTCCAGGCATCTACCATGAATCCATGCTTGGTTAGACAAGCCTCCCACACAACTCCATCAACTCTGCTGCTATATTCTCCAGGCAGGTCTCCTCTTCCTTACTCCAGCTCCTACTCCAACCCAGTGGTATCTGCTTACATGCCAGACCTCATGTGGGACTGGGGCCCCTTCTCTATACCCTTTCAAACTGCATGACTGCTTCCTCTTTCTCTTTCAGGTTGCTCTTATTTTAAATGCTTGGCCCAGAACTTCCTATATGACTTCATGTCTGGCTCACCTGCGATGTACTACCTTAGTCAGTTTCCCCATATCTTTTACCTTCTTTTGTCTGCAGTTTTATTCAGGGCAAGAGTTCTCGGGGATGCAGGGGCATCTGGCTCTGCCCTCTCATGCAGGTGCGTTATAAGCTCCCCCAGCTATGTCATGAGTCTCTGAATGCTCCCAAAGTCATGTACACCTTTGCCTGGGGAAGCAGCAAAGCTTTTAACTTGCTATTGTTACACAAAGCATCTTAAAATCCATATTGTCCACTTCCCTTTTTCCCCAACCCAGGTTTATGGGGGCTTTCTTCCTATTTTCTAGGACCCCCACTCTGCACCCCATTACACTCCCTTTCCTTCTCAAAGACAGTACTCTAACAATTGGCCTCAGCTCTCTCTTACACCATTAATTTATTTCAAAACTGGCTAGATTATTTTCCAAAGCATAAAGCATGCTGTAATATCTTTCATAAAATAATAATAAAAGTTTTCCTTGAGAATGTCTGGCTGTCGCCATATTCTTTTGCTCCATTTTGCAACAAAATTTCAAGATGATTTTACATTATTCACTGTTTTCTAACCCTCTCATACCGTTCTCCCTTCAGCCGAGTTCATTTGGGTTCCTTCCTGATGAGGACACTGCATCAGGTTAGCAGTATCCGCATCATTATGGATGAAATAAAACATACATACGGACTACCGAGTCCGGTGGAGGAAAAAGGACAGCGTGGTTTTTTTCTCAAGGGGAGCAAAAGCCGCAGCCTCTGCCATGACAGGCCTTTATTCTATTTCTCTCACATTACAAGATGGTCCTCACTCACTATGCCCCAGTTACAACAAAGGAGCCAATGCCCCTAATCACATCACACAAGAAGGATATTAGCAAATGAAAAGGCAAAAGTGGTTGAGCCAGTTACACTGGTCCCTGCAAGGTTTAGCACTTGCAGGGTGAGGGAGCTTTCAGCAAAAAGCAAGGCTCAAAGCAGCCTAGCTATATTGCAAATCTGATTACCCAGGAGAGAATCTATCTGTGGGCATGGGTCCTATGCATCTCCAAGTGGGAGCTGGGCCCACGCCATGCAGAAGGGTCTGCCACACCTTCCCCCACTACTGCACCCAATTTTATCTTTTGTTCAGACCCAACAGCTCCTCCTCACTGTTAAATCCAGTTTTCCTGGTTTTTTTTTTCTCTTATTCTTCTTCTTTTTTTTTTATACTGTACATATCGTAGTCTCCTAGGGATCATTGCTCAGACTTTCTGTCTTTCCCTAGTGATTTCATTCAAACTCACCATCTTACCTAGAGGCAGATAATTTTGAATGTATCCCTCCACTCTAAACCTGTGCTTTTAACTGAAGATGTTCTGTCCAGCTTATTATTAGATATCTGCACTTGAAGTCTGATAGAGTACCTCCAACACAAACATGTCCAATGCCAAACTGTTAATTCAGCCCCAAATATATTCCTCATAGAGTCATCCAAAAACTTGCTTAATAGTGATAGTAACAAACCTACCTCACACGGTGGTTGTGAGAATTAAAATGATTTAATACACATAAAGTGCTTAGAACAATGCCTATGTAAAGGAAGAAAAAGTTTTCTTCAACTCCCTTGAGTCCTCTGGCTGGGCTGAATATTCAACTGAGAAAGGCAGATTAAAAGTAAAAAAGCTTACATATTTTATTGAATTTTTACACATAATGAGAGCCTTTACAAAAGAATGAGGACCCAAAGAAGTAACCAGAACAGGCTTTTTAACATTTGAGACAAAGAAACAATACATTCATAAAGAATGGGCAAGACTAAGAGGTTTGGGCCAGGGTTAGTCTGACTGAGGGTAAACAGTCCTTATCTTCCTTAACTTGCAAGACAAAGGTTGGTTTAACAAGATTGTTTGCTGATTCCTCTGGTGCCATCTCTGGGCTAATAACAGTATGTCTCTAGTAAAAGAAAAATTTACTTCCTGCCTTTTCACAGAAAAGGTTTAGCTTTTCCTACATTTACTGTTTCTTAATTGCCTCCAGGTCAAAATACTTTATGGCAAAGAGTATTTTTGGGTGATGCATTTTAGTTTCCTTCATGTAATATATAAGTGAACGATATATATTCATTTTTATTGTGCTTCTTATCTTAAACTGGAATTCAGGTTATCTTAAATTCATTTATATTATTGTGAAAGATTAAAAGTGAATTTTAAATGTTTGCATATGAATAAACATTTCCTTTTCAATTTAAGGGAAATAAAATCTGTAAGCTTTAAGTATATTTGAATTAAGTATTTTATTTCTGGAACTGTTTAATATACTGAGTTCTCTAAATATTTGTATTTTGTGAAAGACCTTTTTTATTCCCTCAAAATAAAACATGTGTAATGCAGAAAAGCAGCACCTCTTAAAAACCGCAGTTCCCAATGAAATAATCAAACATCAGGCCTCCAGGCAAGCTGCTGCTTTTATTTCTGTGCTGGCGCCCATTGTAGTTAGCTTTCAAAAATATAAGTAAATCATTAGACAGAGTGCTTCTTATTATTGGAGAAATCCCATCCCAAGAGATGGGATCTAACCTTCATAGTGTCTGCTGAATGAAAGCCCTAAGACAGGAAAAGTGAGTCCAGGCTTAGATGGAGCCTGACAGTAAATACTGTTCCTGTCAGTCAGGCTCAACCAGCCAGTGGGACTTTGGAGATTTTTTTTTATATAATTAAGCTTCATGCTTAACATAAGAGATGGATTAAATCAGCCATATGATTCACATTATATGTCAAATGATCAAAAGTTGACACACTGCACACGAATGTCTCTTCTCATTCAGAAGGTGATCCTTTATATGGCATAAAATAAGGAAGAAAGATCATTTGTAAGGCATGTCCTCCCTTTAGCTTCCCATATCTTTCTAGGTTCTCCTTGTTTTCCAACTAAACATTTCTACATATTCTAACACAAGTGACTTTTAGCTGTGTAAATTTCCCATGGGGGTTGAATAATAAATTAACACTAGCTTGGGTAAAGGTCTCCTAATTAGCTGATCAAGGCTGTCACGCAATGAGAGGAAGCAAACCACCATGATATTCTTAACACTTAACTCATTCCTCAGTCCTCATCTTCCCCTCCTCCCTGCTAATTCTATATGATTAGCTCAGATGCCTTGAAATGAGTTTCGTTTTAGTAAGGAAGCTTTTGTAAGTTGCAGTCTTTCCTTTCTAAATATGTTTGTTGTCAGCAAGCCAAAGACATTAAAAATCTTAGATAAGCTTCATCTAAGACAGATGAAGGTTTATAATAAGAAGGCTATTTGCATATAAATTATGCCTAGAATATACCAGGGAGCAGAGGCTGAAAAATGCTATTATTTGGATAGAAAATAGAGGACAATCTCTGATATAAAATCATTTTTTAAAAGTTCTATGAAATTGGATGGTTAATATTTCTTGTGGCACAACCAGGTGCAAGTTCAGGGGAAAATTTTTGGCGATCTGCAGCACTCCCAGCCACGAGCTTGTATGACATTTAACTGGAGATCAACATTCTGTGGGAGTGTTTACAAAGGGATCTATGTGATATCAGAAAGTAAAGTTCTCAGCCTATTCTGAATAACAGAGAAATTTTAAACAATCAGGTACTATTTATGTGTGTCTGGAGACTTACATGCAATTAAAAATAGCAAAACTAGTAGAGCATAGTTAGTAGAGTGCTAACGTAACAAATACTCCATTCACTTAAAACAAATTTTTCTTCACAAATATTTTATTCATTACTCTCCCGACTCTGAAATAGCATGGGAACAGAATATTTCTGACTGTAAATCTGGCTTTAAATAATCAGCAGGAGTTTGCTTCTATGGTCCTATTTGAAATAAACTATATATCTGATATCTTAAAATCATTTTGATGAAAAATTGCAATGAAAAAGGATAAATCCTCTACCCTACACTGAGAGGTCAACATTCCTAGAAATATAATGACATAATTTGTATGGAACACTATCCGTGATGAAGGTGAGCAACCTTTCTGCCCTCCTGTCCTGTTACAAACCATGAGAAACCTAAGAATTGACCACTACTTGATTCAACTGTATAATAAGAGGACAAGTTGAGTAATTTGTTTCTAATAAAAAAAAAAGAAAAGGGATGAAGACAGCCTCTAGGCATAAAGACACCCTCCTAATGAGATAACACCTGGCTAAATTAAAAACCTCACCTAGGCTGAAGTCATTTAGATTTGTTCTTGGTTCATTGCTCTTTGTTCCCTCCTCACTCTTCTCTCTAATTTCTCACAGACTTTCACATATTCAATATTTAAACTCCTCTGTGATGGTTATTTTATGTCAGTATAATGGTGAGACATCACCAGTCATATGATACATATGGGATGCAAAACAATGCAATTTATTAACCTACAAAGATTTAGCCTTTGTCTTAATAAATAAAGCTTTTGAAAATAGATATCTACCTAGAAAGCTATTTCCTAAGGAGCCAATTCTCTGAGGAGCATCTTTCATTACATACCAACAATCTCATTGACTCTAAAAGAAATAACATGTGAGTTTCTCACTCCTGATTTTAGTTCATGAAAACTAGATTCAATAATCCTCCAAAGATGGAGTGCAGTTTTAGGGCTGTGAGTGTAATCAGGTTAGATCAACAGGAGAAAAGACAATTGATAGTTGTAGGATCCACTTCTAAAAAAGGATGAGTTATTTCAATTGCTTTAGCGATGGTGGAATTTGTGGATTTTAAATCATTTCTTCTTTAACTTGAGGAAATGTTATTATAATAACCTGAACATCTGAGCAGGTAAAAAAAGCTCACAGATTAGCTAGTTATTAACAAAAGAAGGAAGCAAAGGGAATTAGATCTTTGTTGAACATATTAACTGGGGAACACAAGCTTGTTTCATCTGAAAGTTACAGGGTCACACAATCTTGGTGACTGCCACCTAGGAGACATAATCCTCAGAGCAGAGAGAAACACTGCCTGCCCTCCAGTACCAGATTTTTGAGAGGACAGAGGGAGATAAGGACACGTACAGCAGAAGTCTAAATGGCACAGGAGGAAGTGCTGGACCTTGGAGGCCTATTGGTCTAACCTGGGAAAGGGATCAATTGGCTAGGGGGTGAACCCATCAGAAGCCAGGGAAAACTAGAGAAGTTGATTGGTTATTTTGAAAAAGCACCTGGTCTATTCCAAGCCCGAGACAATATCACAAAGCTTAACAAAGAAGCTCTCTCTCTTTCTCCCTTGATCACAAGCACTTTTCATTCATGCTTCTCCTCCATGGCTGCCAGGTGGGTCTGGCACAGCTGGGAATGCGCTAAGCTACCTGGATGGGGCCTGGGACCACTGAACAGCTGCCTACAGGTTCCAAATGACTAAGCCTTGATATAAGACAGAAACTCTGGACACTGGCTTTGTTTTGGATTTGCTGAGGACACATTTGGACTTTTTCCATGGCAGGAAAAACGTAGATAGCACATAGGGGCAACCTTCTATTTCCACCTGAGTAAATATTGCCACAGCACATCTTCCCCTGTGGGTCTCCTGGAATGCTTCCCTTGCAACACCATGAGAACTCCACTGCCACCACCAACAAAGCACACATTGGTTTTAACTTTACTAGGCCCTCAAAGTTCCCCAATGTACTTTTAGTTTCTTAGAGGCTAATGTCCTCTGTTCAAGTTTGCTTTTCTTGATTGTACCTAATTCATATGCAATATAGCAAGTGTTTATTAAGCGTATACTGTGCACCAAACTAGATCTTCAAGATGATGAAAGGTAAGAAAAACATGTTAAAATTTTTCCTTCAAGCTAATCTATTTATTATGGCATACAAAGCCTTTAATTAACTGATTCTTGATTAATTTCAGAATGTTTTCCCCTACCAAACTCTATGCTGCTGTGATAACAAAATAGAGTTAATTTTCTAAGCAACCAACCTCCACTTTACCTCTTCACAATTTATCAAGGTTTTTTATTCCCTCTACAAATCATACTGATGGATTTTCATGACTTCTGCCCTTATCTAGTGAGTTTAATCTTTACCAAAGTTATATTTGTTTCCAAATTGCTTTATGTAGTAATCATGTTATGATTATTACAATTTAATTAACTGTTGAGTAAATCAATAAAACATGCATGAAGAAAGGCCATTATTTTCATAAAAACTAAATTAAATACCTTAGTAAGAATGAAGCTGTGTTAATAAAGTAAGTGAAAGGATAACAACAGGAGAAAATCTGAACTTATATAGCTTTACAAGTATTTTTATATTTTAGCTTCATTCTAAAGAAAAAACAAAATTAGAAAGTATGGGCCATGAATTGTGGGTATGATTCAGGAAAAAATTACATGCAATTCCAATTTGTGGTCCCTATGCTATAAAAAATTCTTAATAAATGTGTTTGCATACATTTGAAATTAAAATGAAATATTTAATATATACATGTTTACCATTTCTAGCTATTATGAATTGTTGGAATTAACTAACCAATAAAAGATTCCAATAGCTTCAGGGTAAAGAATGATCCTTGCTTTCTTATCTTGATGTCTTTTAGGAGCTGTTCTGTTCATTCAAAACAATCAACCTTTCTCTTTTTGTCCACTTAATGTACTGCTTGTCCATTCTCCTTATCTTTTCCTATTCTAAGCATGGTAAATTCATACAATTCTGGGTACCGAAGAGATCTGATATATGTCTTAGCCTGTTGACAGTGTGTGCATGTGTTCATATATCTTATGTACAGAAAATATTACTCAGATATTTCTTTTTATATAATATTATAACTCATTTTATTAATTCAAGTGATTAAACTCAAAACCTATTTTTCTTAAATGTTTATTTACACCTTATAAATATCACTTCTCTATTTATAAAACTATTAAAATGTAGCAATTACTTCAAGTGATCTTTTGATTAATATTCACCTTAATCTACAAACTTCTAATAATTCACTAAAATTTTAAACTTCATTTACATATTTAACACATTTTGTTTTCTTATTAAGTACTCCAATAAATCTTCTCAAGTATTTAAATAATACTTGGGAATCTGATAAACTGCACTTATAAATATCTTTACTTTTAAGTTCATTTAAGTGTTCCAGTAAGTTTATAATCTGAGTAAAATTTAACTTATAATAATTGTACATATTATATTATCATAAAATATTTGGGGAAGAACTGTTACTCAATTAAGTCACATCCTCTCAAAGATTGTCTGTGATAATAATACCAAATGTGTACAGAAGATATTCCTTAACATAAAAGCTGTTTTCATGTGTTTATTTCATTATTTCTACACCAAATTCTAAATCTTCCCATGGGTAAAATACAGTAACACACCAAGGAAAAATTATGTAGTCCTTTGGCAGGAAGAATAAAACCCTCTCCCTCCAGATGTCCATACCCTAATTTCTTGAAACTGAATATCTTAAGTAGCAACAGTAATTTTGCAAAGCAATTAAAGGTATGAACCTGGAAGTGGAGAGATTGTCTTGCATTTTCTAATTCATCCTGATGTAATCACATACTGTTTTAAAAACCTTCATTTATTCTTAGAAAGAAGGGAAGGGAGGGAGAAAGTGAGGGAGAGAAACATTGACGGGTTGCCTCTCACATACGCGCCTGAAACCCAGGCATGCGCCTGCAACTCATGCATATGCCTGACTTTGATTCAGACTGGTAAACTTTTGCTTTGCAGGATGACGTCCAACCAACTGAGCTACACTGGTCAGGTTTAATTACATAAATTCTTAAAAGGAAGAATCTTTCCTGGCCTGGTCACAGAGAAATGTGACCATGGAAGAAGGGAAGGGAGATATGGCATGAGGACTCAAGGTACTCATGCTAACTTTGAAGCTAGAAGAAGGTAGATGGGAACCAAAAAATGCATGTGGCCCTAGAAGATGGGAATGTACCTCAGCTGACAACCAGTCTGAAAGTCACAGAAAAAGATAATTCTTACAAAAACTTGAATGAGCAGGAAAAGTGAGTCTGCTTTAAAGTTGCCAGAAAGAAATTTAATCTTGTTAATATTTTGATTTGAGCTTTGTAAGACATGGGTTGTACTAATAACCTGCAAAATTATAAGACAACAACTTTGTACTGTTTACATGGTTAACTTTGTGATATTAGAGAAACAGTAAAAACTTATACAAGTCCAAATAAAATTCTGATGATAGCATCTTGGAATATTTGTACGTTTGCCAGAAATTTAAGCCAGTTCTACATCACCCAGACTGCTATGTAGAGCCCTCATCTACCATGTCTACAAAAAGTAGAAGACTTGGAGTCCAAAAGAGTAGTTTAATAGTCAATACCACCATAATTCAAGTTTCATCACCTAATACTAAAACTGTACTACTGTACTGTACTACTATACTGCTGTAGCTATACTACTTAATTGAATTCAAGTAATGTCCTTATTATTCCTGTTTATCACAAATTATGTTAACATTCTTTTCATAATTTTATATACTTTTAAGTGACAACTGAATTGATTCTACATATCTCCAGAAGTTCTTGCGTTACAATTTCTAAAATCATTGTAATGACAGTCAGGAAGCTCTTTGTAATTGTCCACCCACCCCCCTCACCAACCAAACACACATCAGTGCTAGTGTCCCTTTTATGTAATTCTAAGACAAACACCCTATTCTCTACTTCTGCTGTAACATTATCAACTTGTATGGAATTTAACAAAACTTACCTGAACCCTGTACCCTGTACAATACAGTAATCTTATTGAAGAAATGTTGATATATATACATAATCTAGGACTAAACCTAGTAAGATTAATATTAACCAAAACGAACTAACAGATGCAATTTGTGTTTTATTAAAAATAGCCCTCACTTGCATGCCTCAGTGGATTGAGCACTAGCTGTGAACTGAAAGGTCACCGGTTCAGTTCCCTCTCAGGGCACATGCCTGTGTTGTGGGCCAGGTCTTCAGTTGGTGGCATGCAGGAGGCAACCAATTAACGTTTCTCCCATTTCTCTTACATATTGATGTTTCTCTCCCTTTCTTTCTCCCTTCCTCTCCACTCTCTGAAAATAAATAAATAAAATCTTAAAAAAAAACATGTTTATTTAAAAAAGCAATAAAATAAAACAAAACGATATGATTGCCCCTTGATTTTCAATTACTTTGTTCCATTATTTTTTAATAAGGCACATGTACACAGTAAAAGTCACGCTTTTTCTTGTTTTACAAGAGCAAGAACAAGGAAAGCTCTGAAAACTGAAGTTCTATTCTACTTGCGAGCTAAAAATTTATCCCGGCAGAAGAAACTCCTGGATCAGAAACAAAGGACTTTATTACTCACAATGTTAGCATTTGCTCCAGCTTTTTGTATCACAGCCCCCACTGGACAATGCAAAGAGGGCCAGATGCTACCTGCTCATGCAGGGAGATATGTTATAGGAAAGGACTCCCCAGCTTAGAGAGCCTGGATGTTTTACAACGATCATCAACTTTTCCCCAGAGGGAGATTTTGTCTTTATTATAATAGTTAAAAAATGCCCTTCATTCTTCTTTTTAAAGATTTTATTTGTTTAACTTTTAGAGAAGGGAAAGGAGAGAGAAAGTGAAGGAGAGAAACATCAATGTGTGGTTGCCTCTCGTGCACTCCCTCCTGGGGATCTGCCCACAACCCAGGCATGTACCCTAGACTGGGAATTGAACCCACGAACCTTTGATTTGCAGGCCAACATTCAACCACTGAGCCACACCAGCCAGGGTTCACGCCCTCTATTCTGAAGGGAGATGCCATCTCTGCTAAGATTATTTTTCTATAAATATTCTTGACAAAATTGTCAGAATAAAAGGCAGTCAGTGCCTCTGCTTGCAAGATGTTTAGACACAGGGGAGACCCTTGGAGAAATGTCTCTCATCGATACCTACCCTGTGTTGTTGCTACATCATCTTGGCTTCCAGTGAATTTCCATGTAGGCACACTGTTTGGTCGGCCACCCTGATGATCTGAACAACAGAGACTGGGGCCAAATCTGTTCAATTTATCTAGTCAGTATTTAATTAAGAATATTATCAACAAAATTACAAGCAATATGGTGAGGTTAACTTCCCATATTGGCCTTAACCATGTATTCTAGATTCCTGAATCCAATCCCATAAACCAAACCAACAGTGTCCTTAGAAAGTCAAGTGACTTTCTTCTTAGGTTTATGAATTGACTTTTCTCTTTTTTTTTTAATTTTTATTTTAATTGTTGTTCTTGTACAGTTTTCTGTCTTTTACTACCATCCCAGGCCACCGCCCTAGCCCTCCCCACCTCCCTCCCATTTCCAACCCCCCTAGTTTTTGTCCATGTGTCCTTTATACTCGTTGCTCTAAACCCTTCCCCTTTTCCCCTGAAATTCCCTCCCCTCTCCCCTCTGGTGACTTTTCTCTTGGCAGAAGGTTTTAGTCTAGTTCCAATAGGATGTATTTGCAATTGTGCAGCCACTGCCTTGCTTTATATGGATGAAATTACAGCAAATTTCTCATCTACAACCACCTTTGCAAGTAAATTGGGGGGTGATCTGACCACCTCCAAGGGTAACTGTGTAACTGATCATGTTAACTAAAGTCAGGTACACATTTTACATGATGTTTCGTAACTAAATTACCACATTCTTTGAGCTGACTATCTGTAAGAAGCACAAAATTAATGCTATTTATCTTTCTGGAAAACTTCCTCAAATGTATTTGTTTTCTATGCTAATTGTAACAAATTACCGCAAATGTGGTCTTTCAAAACAACTGAAATATATATTATTTACGATTTTGGAGGCCAGATGTCCAAAATCAAGGCATTGTCAGAACAGTACTCCCTTTCCAAGGTTCTAGGAAAAATAAGTTTCTTGCCTCTTCTAACTCTTGGTGGCTCCAGGCTTTCTTTCTCTTGCAGCAAAATCACTCCAGTCTCTGCCTCTGTGGTCATACTGCCTCATCCACCTCTGTCTGCCCAACCTCCCTCTGCTTTTCTCTTATTGACACACTTGTCATTGGAGTTAGGGCCCACCTGAATAATCCAGGATAATGTCCTCATCACAATATTTTTAACCAAGTTTCATCTGCAAAGACCCTTTTCCTAAATAAGGTAAACTTCTCAGGTTCTGAAGATTAGGATGTGGATATCTGTTTTGGAGGTCACCATTCAGCTAAGTACAACAAATAACCAAATATAGTTCCATTTTTTTAGCTTATCTCTATAGTCATTTGAGGGCTATATAGTATATTGTGGTATTTTCTTAAATATTTGAAGGCCTGCCATAAGGACCACTAAGGTGCAATACCATGTTTCTGGGTTGGAGACAAGTTAATTCCTTGCTTCCCATAGGAAGTACAAGTCTGAAGATGTGTGTAATATCCACAAACTGAAAGAACTGACAATTTTGGGTGATATGGGGAACCTAAATCACTCAAGGAGTACAAATACGTGGTACCACCAACACGGCCTCTGTCCAGCTGGAAAGCCTTAGTGTTCTCAGTTCAGTTAGAATAATCAGATTTAGTGCATGCTTTTAGAAAAAACTGCCTGAAGTCAGTCAATACAACTTTTTTTGTATGTCTGTTCACCAACTGGATGACATTAGTTCATATACAGAATGACCAAGGGGTAGCTGTGTGGATGGGGTGGGGCAGATATTGGGAGGTTTGGGCAAATATTTTGCATGGGAGAAGCAGGAAATTAGACCATAGCCTGATGTTTCTTGAGGAAGCCGCCAGGGGTATTTTTGAAGAAAAAGATTATTAATGTTGCCTCTTATAATTTTACCTCTCTAGGTCTAAGGTATTGTTTTTTCCATGTATAGTGATTTTTACTCTCTACAAATTGATGTGTTACTCTAGTAGCCATAATAACTTTACCATTTTTCTAACTATTCCTTACTCACGGCCAGAACTTTCATCCAGGAGGATCAGGGACAGGAGAGACAAGGACATTTTTTGTAAAACATAGAGAAACTGATTATTTGTATTATCCACTCTAGTGGTTGTGGACCACTCTAGAAGGGTTTGGTGAGCAGTGTGCTCAACCAACAATCCATTGTCTTTATAATTTAGAGCTACATTAGTCTAACAAGAGAGTACAAGGAGCTGAATCAGAATTCAGTTTAAATACCTTAGACTGCACGGTACACGAACCAGGCCAAGCTGGTTTTCCATTAGGGGGAAAAAGATAAACATGGCCAAGAATGGTCAAGGGATAGTCCTGAATTTTCTAATAGGTCAAACAAAATTTCCTATACCTTTCACACTGATCATTCCTCAAATAATCAGTATGAGAAAAGAGAAGAGCCTTTTCTAGAGACAAACATATTTAACAACCAAAATTTTTTACTGAGGTGTACGGTCCAGGAAAAGGTAAGAGGAAAAAGATTAGAAATGTTTTATATCAATGTTTGTAGAGGCTGTTCTAACACTCAACAATAACAGATCACAGTTAGTAGATAGCACTGGTTACATCAAATGAAAAATGTTCAAGCCCTGGCTGGTGTAGCTCAGTGGATTGAGCGCGGGCCTGCGAACCAAAGGATCGCGGTTCGACTCCCAGTCAGGGCACATGCCTGGGTTGCAGGACAGTTCCCAGCAACAGTTCCCAGCAGGGGACGCACGAGAGGCAGCCACACATTGATATTTCTCTCCATCTCTCCTTCCCTTCCCCTCTAAAGGTAAATAAAATCTTTAAAAAAAAAAAAAAAAGAAAAATGTTCAGCTTATTGTCGAGTGGATTTCTGATAATAGGAACACTATTACTGGACTCAAAAGTGTTCAGAAAGCCAAAAACATAACACAGCTTACTTTTTTCCCTTTTCACTGAATTTATTGATGTGACACTGGTCTACAGCCATACCACCCTGAACGTGCCTGATCTCGTCTGATGTGATACTGGTTTATAAAATTGTACAAGTTTCAGGTGCACAATTCCACAACACATCATCTGTCCACTGTTTTGAGTGTTTACCATCTGAGGCCAAACCTCCTTCCATCACCATTTATGGCCCCTATGGCTCCATCTCCACCTGTCCCCCACCTCCCAGCAACCACCACAATGTGGTCCTCATCCATGAGATTTTTCTTTTATTTTTTTTTCGTTCAATCTATCCAATACCCCACCACCCAGTCTCCCACCCCCAACCCTGACAGCTGTCAGCCTGTTCTCTACGAGTGTCTCTATTTTGCTTGTTAGTTCATTTTATTCATTAGATCCCACATATGAGTGAAATCATATGGTACTTGTGTTTTTCTGACTGGCTTGTTTCACTCAGTGTGATACTCTCCACAGATTAAGGGAAGACAATGTGACAATGGAAGCAGAGATTGTAGTGATGCAGCCATAAGATAGTAAGTCATGGAGTGCTGGCAGCTTCTAGGAGATGGAAGAGACAAAAACAGATTCTTCCTCAAGCTTCCAAAAGAAACCAACCATGCTGGTTTCTACCTCTTAAGCTGTGTTTTTACCTCTTAAGAATTTTTTTCCAGAATTGTTAATCTCCAGAACTCAAAGAGAATTGATTAGTGTGATTTTAGGTCACTAAATTGTTGGTAATTTGTTAGCAACAAATTTGTTACCAGCAGCAATAGAAAACTACTACAATGGGGCTGGAGTGAGCTGATCAGTCTGGAATAACAATAGCTTACCCTAAAAGTGTGCCAGCAGCGGAGAAATCCCAATAATAGCCCAGAGAGGTAGTGATGGTGATTGAGGGTCTAATATAATAAATCTGCCAGGAGCAATTAGTAGCCACATCCCATGAAAATCTCCTTTATTTATGAAGAAATAAAAGAGGCAACTTCTGACAGGAGTCACATAACCAGCATGCAGTGGTCATAGCTGCCCAGCTTGTGATGGTCAATCTGCTGCCTTATCTGGTACGATAATGGTTTCAGGAAGCAAAGTGGTAATGTGGCTTGACTTCACCCGTAGCTTGATTTCAATCAGGATCATCAGATAACGAACGGGTTCTCCCATGACATTGGCATGAGTCACAAAGACAGTTCTAGTGGCAGCCATGAAGACTTTCCATAATGTATAGTCTTGA
The DNA here is from genome assembly GCA_039655065.1 of Glossophaga mutica. Taxonomy (NCBI): domain Eukaryota; kingdom Metazoa; phylum Chordata; class Mammalia; order Chiroptera; family Phyllostomidae; genus Glossophaga; species Glossophaga mutica. Next base: position 188,103,479 of record CM077303.1, read on the forward strand.
GAATATTTTTAATCTGTCCATCTGTAGTCATCCAAGTGATAGACAAAACAGAATAGGGACTCCAAATATTCACAGTTTGATTGGTGAAAAAGGCTGTGTCCTGATTGGTCAGAATAGAGCCACTCTGATTTGTTGGTGATGAAGCCAATAAGGATATGGCTGTGCAACTCTGATTGGATGGGGAAAATCTTAGTCCTACAGGTTGAAATGGGATTCCAGGAAATCCTGTAGAAGGACTGACTCAGATGGCAGAGACACAGCACTGGTAGGCCGGCTGTTCAGTGCAGACGTAGGTAGTTTAATGCAGGCTTTTCAGTGAAGTGCAGTGTGCAGTTTGTGTGAGAAGCCCCTATGCAGAAATGGTTGCAAGCCTCTTTTATTGTTTGTTTTTTTAGTTGGTGACCTGGAGTCTTTAGTAGGTATTCTCTATCTCTCGGGGTCCACATTTCCATCTCAAATTTAATTTTCTATACATGGCTTTTAACTGAAGTTGCATTTTGTCCATATTTGTCTTTTTTTTTTTTTTTTTTTCAATTCTTCAGGCAACCAAGTATTACAATTTGTTGTACCTTTTCCTCAATGGTGCATATTTTTCACATCTTACAAAGTCAGAAACAGAGTAGCAGTACCTGTTATTTCTGTACTCAGAATCATATTTTCAATTGGTAGTAAATATTACATCTAATTTTTAATAATCAGGTATAATTATTGATACAATAAATATGTTGGAAAGAATGAGACTAAAATCTACTTCGTGTACTGTTTACACTTTAAAATATTCTAGACACTGATTATCTAAGAGGCTGTTGACCACTGTTCAGCTTAGAAAAGTCACCACAGTAAAAATTTTTTAGATTTTGCATTAATGAGGCACAAGATCTTTTAAATTTGATGGGAAATAAAATAAATTGAACCAATGTAGTTTGATGTTTAAATTGTTAGAGCAGCCTTTGGGGGATGGTACTGATATTTCATTTCTGTCACAGACTCAGCTGTGTTCTCCACAACTCAGGTAGAATCCGAACCTCTCACGTCACTGTATTTGTAGGTAGGGCCTTGAAGGGGATTAAGGAAAAAGGTAATAAGGCTAGGACATGAATTCCACAGGACTGGCATTATTATAAAAAGAAGAAGAGACATGAGAGCCTTTTCTCTCAGTGTGCACATGCAGCTAAAAGCCATGTGAGGAATCTCGGAGAAGGTGTGGCCTGCAAGCTGAGGGGAGAGGCCTCCCTGGGAACTGACCCTGCTGGCAGCCTGATCTCGGACTTCCAGAATCCAGAACTGTGAGAAAATAAATTTCTATTGTTTAGCCTCCCAGTGTGTCGTGTTTTGTTATGGCAGCCTGAGAAGATTAATACCCTTTTCAATTAATGTAGTTATGTTCATACGTAGAAGTAGGTTTGTCACTGGAGCCAGATTTCCTGAGTTCAAGTCTTGCTTTTATAGTTACCAACTCTTGGGTCTTGAGCAAGTGAGTTACCATCTTTGTGTCTCTATTTCCTCCTCTGTAAATTGGGAATAATTATAATTCCTACCACATAGAGTTGTGTTGAAGATTAAATGATATATTATAGCTAAATATCTTGGCTCAGCCCTAAGAAATAAAATAATTATTCACATGTAGATAGTGGTAGTGGTACTTATCCAGACTAGCTGGAAGACCACAAGCTCTAAAAATTTATTTCAGGCAGGTTAATGTTGTTCCTAGTGAAATGTAAAGGCTACATCTCAGAACATAACATAGTTACAATAGTACATGTTTTTATTTGGGGCAGGGTTACTGGCCAAGTCTGCTTCATCTGTAAATCCTCAGAGTCACCCAAACTTCTCTAGTGGAAACCAAGTGTTGACATCCTTAAAATATAGTTAATACAGAGCACACATCTGCTGTTTAGACAGGTGCTCCATATTTTGAGATGACCTCAGGAGCAAAAGAAGTACAGCATAAAATAAAAATGGTTTAGGTGAGTAGAAAAATTTCACATAATTACTGCAGCTGAAAACTTGGCACAAGCCAAGTTTTGATATCTTTTTGATATCTTTTTCTTTGGATGCAAGGTGTTTTGAGTCCTACCACCCTTTTGTCACTTGTTAAGATACTGGTGACCTTATGATCATGCCATCATTGTACCTGGTTCTTATATGTGTGCATTCCAAGTGTAAAAACTGTAAAAGGCAAACAACAAAAATGACATTTCACCACTCTGACCCATTTCTTTGAAATAGTCCATGAAAGTCAACCACAGGTTTATTGAAAGAAGCGATTCCCTGAATTGTTTCTCTCTTGAGCCAAGGACTGATATATCTTTGCTATTGGAAAAGATTGAACTCAGACAGCAATATTATTTAATTGAATATCAAAAAACAAATCTTGCTGGCTGTGTACAAGGTTGCTCCTGCCCTCAGCTACAAAATAAGAAAAGGAAAAGAATAAGTCATAGGTTTCCAGCTAATAAAATAATTAAAAGTAAACCATTATAAGTGTATCTAACACATCATCTTGATTCAGAGTAAAAGGTTTTGTATGACCTAAATAAAACAGATAAATAATAAACAAACAAGCAGACAGATAGACAATAGACCAACAATCTCATCATTAAGAAAAGCATCTGAATTGCTTGATTTTCAAGAATATGGAAATTCACATCTACAAGTCAAAAATGACACTAACCCACAGAAGATGTTTTTATAAGGCTGTACATAAATTAGAAGAAATAGAATATTAGTGACCATATGAGACTAGAACCTCTGACAATTTCTTATTTTTTAATAAAACATATTATTTACCAAAATCAAATTGAAACAGTATTGATTTTTTTAAGTGCAATACAGTTCAACATTGACATTTAAATATAGACCCAAGGTTTAATGATGTTCTTAAACCAAAATGTAGTTCTTGCATACAGACAAAAAATGCTGCAGTATTGGGGGGAAAAATGAAAAAGAGGCTTTCTGTGAGTGAATGAACATGCAGAAAAATTTGCTAATAGTAGATTACAAGGAAAAATACTGTAGGGACTCAGGTTATCATTACTTAAATTAATTAATTTTATTTTTTATCAGGGCATTGACTTTATTTGGAACACCAAAAAGTTATCTCAACTATTCTAATATCAATAAAATCTCCCATGAAACATGTGACTACTTCAGTAGTAAATGTTACCAAAAGTAAATGACATTCTTTTCAGGTCTATCCTGCTCAGTGGCCTGTGTTTTGAAACTGATGTCAGAGAAAAGATTCAAATCCTAAATCAACCATGGGCTTTATTTTGTTGAACCACAGTGCATGCATCATTTTGTTTAAAATATCAATTATGTTTGCTTCCTTGTTTAGTTCATTTACAGGTGGAAAATATGTATGAGATAGATTAGAAGATAGAAAGATACAGATAATGGTTTATATAACTTGAATAGAGATTCTCATCCCTGTACATGTATAGGTAGATGAGTCTGTGTATATATTTATGCACACACATACACCCACTCTGCTCTGTGGCACTTACATCCCAACAGGGAGAAACAGAAAGAGGAGGGTGACTTTGTGATCAGCCCACTTTAGTCATAAGTCCTGGGTCTGGGAATCAGTCTTCTTTAGAAATCATGTATGACCACTGAGATGTTGGGCGACCTCAGATAAGTTATTTAATCCCTTAAAATATCAAGTTTTGTCTTTAGAACTAAGGATAAGCATGTTGCTTTAAGGGAATTTTGGATAATATTGGGAAACATGTCTTCTGCTTTGCCAAAGTTTCTGTTAATATCAGTTTCTTTTGCCAACTGAAAGTCTTGAGGTACCAGAAAAGCTGAGATGCAGATCAGGAGCAATTTTTTTATTTAACCAAGGTGGGTGTTTTTTTCCCCAACAAAAATTAACATGGGGTAATAAATATAACCACTGACCTTTGTTTCCTTGTGTTTGATGATGAAGTCTTTTCCCTTGACAGTTCCTAGGTTCTTATCTTAAACTTCAGACCCTACGTTTGAGGAAGGGTAGACAAAGAGGTTGTGTTTCCATTGACCCAATTCAGACACACCACTTTCCCCCCATGAGACAACCTCCCTCCTTCATTTATTCCTAAAATGATGGATTGTGATGACCTCTAATTACAACTTTTTTCATTCTCATTTGCATCACTAAGAGGCTGGCTTCCGTATTCACTATCTGATATACCAACATGTGGCATGAATGAATTTCTCATGACATAATGTGGGAAACAAAACCAAAGGAGCCCTGTGTGCTTTCATTCCATTTCCTTATTGTAACCGACTTAAATCACTGCAAGGGAATGGAATCACTTGAGTCTGGTTCTATTGGGGTTCTTTGTGGAAATTTACTAATTTAAAGTGTTTGTAGATGACAAAGTATTGTCACATGGAAAAGGCCTGGAACCCCCCAGACCACTAAAGGCAGGGTTGTTTGAAGATCACTGGCTACATACATCTCTCTATCTCTATTTCTATTGCTATTGTTATCTCTTCTATCATATAGATATATATAGATGATATAGATATATAGATAGTAATATATGTAGATGTGTGTGTGTGTGTGTGTGTGTGTGTGTGTATAAAATCTCCCAGGTTTGGAATGCATATTAAAGAGAGAAGAGAGAGCCGGTGTATTAGGATTTGTCTGAGAAGTAGAACTAATAAGAAGTGACTATATAAAGATATTTATTATAAAGAATTTACTCATGTAATTAGGGAAACTGGCTTGTCCCAAACCTGCAGTGTGGGTTTGCAGGCTGTAGACCCTGGAGAGCTGACTTTCCAGTTTCAGGTGAAAGGCCAACAGGATGGGAACATAGGAAAGGTGACCATACAGATGAAATCCAAAAGCAGCTTGCTAGAGGATTCCATCTTCCTAAGGGAGTGTGTCTTCTAGATACACAGAATAAAAAAGAGCCTACGACTCAAAGAGCAAAGTAAAGTTTAGCATAGTTTTCCCATCACTATTATCACCTTTGTCTGCATCATCAGAATTTATGAATACATACGTGGATTGTTCTATTATTCTTTTTAAATTTCCAGTGAAAAAGTTGTCCACCCTTGACTATTGCATGTAAAAACAAACACTAAAACGTGGAAAAAGCTTAAATACATATTAGCAAGTGAAAGAAGCCACTCTGTAAAAGTTACCTACAGAATGATTGCAACTACATTTCTTTCTGAAAAAGGCAAAACTATGAAGATAGTAAAAAGATCACTGGTTACCAGTGGGTGGGGGCAGGGGCTCAGGATAGGAAGAATAAATAGGCAAAGCAAACAGGAATTGTGGGCAGTGACAATACTCTGTATGATGCTGTGATTATGAATATGTATCTTTCATTTGTTGACACCTAAAAGGTACACCAGGAGTGAATCTTAATGTGAACTAGGGCCTTTGAATGATTATGATGTGTGAATGTACACCAATTGTAAATGTTTCATCAATTGTAAAAATGTATCATTCTGTTGGGAGAATGTCAATAATGGGGACCACTGTGTATATGAGGGGTCACTGGGTATGTGTGAAGTTTCTGTACTTTCATCATAATTTTGTTGTGAATGTAAATTGCTCTAAAAAGTAGTCTTAAAAATATACTGTAGTATTTCTGTTAAAGGCACAATCACTCCCACAATCTTTCAGACTCATGGGAAAGTTCCTGGTTTTCATTTGTTATATCTGGTTTTATTTTGAAGCATACTCAGATATCTTTTATATAAATTTTTCAAGTGAGAAAAAAATCCTGAACCCACCAATTTCAATAGGATTCAGTAAATGGAATAAGCAATGACAGTGATGTACTGATGAGATTTAATATTTAAAATTCACTTATTAAAAATAGTAACTCATTCCATAATAAACATTGCATTTTTACCAAAGTACATTTGTTGTTCTCAGACTTTATGCTAAATATGGGATATAGTATTTTAAATATTTGAAATGGTTGGAAACATACCAGGAAAGATGTTAAGTCAAAAGGGGAAATATTATTTATTACTTTTGGAAACCATATGTAAGTAAACATTTACTGTATTTTTCCATTATAAAATGTAAGAGATTATTATACACCTAATAAGTACTCAATAATTGTTTCCTGAATTATTTATCTCTAGTTCTCTCTGAGTATTGCTCGTTGGCAGGATTTATAGTGAGGATGATAAAAACACAGCACTAAAATGTATTTCATCCTTTGATATTAACATAGGTTGGAGTACTTTCTCTTTGTTACATTGTTCTTACAAAAATGTATTAAAACCTAGGTACTGTGAGAGAATCACTTCAGTGTCAACTCTAATGGAAAAGAAAAAGCTACAACATGGGGTGAAGGAAGATTATGTTCCAGGTATATAATGATTGGTTGGCAGCACATATGAGGTCTGCCCAGAAAGTATCCAGCCATGTAATATGAAAAATAGAGACATTTATTGAAGAAGATACAAGATACAAGAAACATTGTACATAGGACAATGATGCCTCAGTCCCCATTCAAAGTAGTCACCTTGGGGCCTCACACAATTCTCCCAATTGCCATCAGCTGCCACATCTTATTTTCCTGAATTTTATTGATAGTCTGAAATCTCTTTCCTTTCAAAGGTGATTTTAGTTTTGGGAAAAGGCAGAAGTCACAGGGCTCCAAGTATGGGCTGTAGGGGGGCTGAGTCACCTGGATGATTTGATGTTTCACCAAAAAATTCTGCACAAGTTGTGGTGTATAAGCAGGCTCACTGTCGTGATAAAGCTGCCAATTATCAGTTGCCAATAGTTGCTTCCTTTTGAATGTTCTGAATAGTTTTCACTGAGGAAAGTGCAAGATTAATGAAAAATTGAATGCAGATTTGTTGCTCTACCTTCTCAGTCATTTTGAATGCAATGACCACACAGTACACATGATCACTCACTGCCCTCTACCTCCCCTACTGACCAGTACAGTGAAATCATCATTTCTCACACAAGTGCATTCCAGTCCACTCTCCTTGGCTGCCAGTTTACAATGATGTCGCACAAACGATTTTTGTTATATTAACAATGTCTGGACTTTTTGGGGGTATACCTTGTATTTTTATAATGGCATAGAGTTCTATGTTAGAAAACCAGTAACATGATTTATTTATCAGTTTCAATGCTAGACATGAAGTCAAACATTTCTAGTTATTTTTGGTCAGGAGAAATTTTTAGGATTGCTCTTCTTCTATTCTCTCAGAAATTTAAATCTTTGCAAAATAGTCCAATTAACTAACTCAAATGGCATACTATAAGTGAAACTAAAGAAAGTGGTTGCTAAAAAAACAAACTTGTAAACATCTATTTCAAAGCCTTCCTTGTCTTACTTAGTGCTACACAGATTCAATGGTCTGAAGATGTCTTAATTTTACTACCACTTTCTAAAAAGCATGCAAAGCAGATAGCACAAATATTCTACATCTAAAAATATATATTTGTTAACAAATATTTCAAATGGATCTATTACAATTTTTCAAAATTATTAAAATAAAGAATTGAGAAAGGAAGACTTCAAGGGAGCTAATTTCATATTCTTTTTATTATAATCTTTGGAGAAGATAAGATTTAAGATTTAAAACAAGCTTATGTGGGCTACATAAAACATTCCTTCTGGCATATGTCACAAAAAAAGTTGTGAGCCAATTTACAAAGTCACACAAATTCACACTGTCCATTTTCTATGAATTATAGTTTTACAAGTGGCATTCATACCACATGCACAATGGATTTTCTATATACAAACCAAGTTATTAGATTTACAAGCCAATGAGCAATCATTTCAAACCATAATTTCATACATAAACAGGTTTTCCATAATCCAGAAGTTAATCATACTTAATAAATTTGTTAGCTGACCAACATATTTGTTATAGAACTCCAATCTGTTAGACACACAAAATAGTATAAAATTGGATTTTGTTGATGTTAGGACCACATGATATTATTTTTCCCCTAAAGCACATTTGAACAAATTCTTTCTATGGCTTTTCATTTGATAATTTCAATTAAAATTTTTTTTTCTGAATGCACATTTGACTGTCCATCGAAATCAGTAGAATTAAAGAATGCTTGAACAACATGAATTGTAGTCAAATGTTGTTAGTTGAAATCTGTAATAACTGTGTTTATGCAAATAATGTTTGGTAGGTATCTTCTATATAGAGAGTATTATACTAGTCACTAAGAGGATTTGTAAATGTAAAAAATTAAGGTGACCCCAAAGAATTTTCTTTAGGAGCTTCCATTAAGATATAGAGATGAAACAGTGATAATTAAGTTAAGTAAAAAGACCACAAAGTCACATGTAATCAAGTAATCAACTGTATGATAAAATAAATTCAATAGTATCATTAATGTGACTAATGAATTTTGATAAAACATGATAAAGAAAGTGAGGAATTGATTTTGTCTTTGAAAAATGCACTTCTCTAATATAGAGAGCAGAGGAAGGAATAATTAATCTTCTTGTAGTATAAATATGCATTGGGCAACTATGGAAAGAATTTAATTTAAGACATTAAAACATTGTAAAACAGAAGAAACCTGATATTTTATTTTATTTTTATTAAATTTTGGAGGTGACATTGGTTAATAAGATTATACGGGTTTCAAGTGTACATTTGGGTGGCCGCCAACCAAAGTCAAATCATCTTTTGCCACTCTATATTTGTCCAGAAATGTGGTATTTTAGAAAGAAATACTCAAGGGTAACGTGCTGAATATATGAATAGTTCATTGTTAATTTAAAATAAATAAGAAAAAACAGATGTAAAAATGGAAACAGCCAAGGGTGGTGTAGTGGGTACAGTGTTTGAACAAAATTGTGAATAATAGATGATCAAGTTGAGTGATTAGGCAAGTGATTTGAAAATAATATAGTCATGTTGTTTAGTAGAGAAGGCACACTATGGATAGTGTAAGATGGGGTGACTCAGGTAAGATGAGTGTGATGAATTCAGTTAGAGAGGTATTTCAGTTTGAGATGCTGATGAGAATTTATTTATCTGATCATTAAAAGGCTAGATGAACTGTTTTTTTTTTTGTTTGTTTGTTTTTTGTTTTTAGTGAGATATAATGAGCATTCTCAGTAGTAATGAGCATGAAACCCAGAGCATGACCTCACTAATGAAGTGGATTGACTCACTTCATTAGTTCTTTTGAGAAACTCAGAATTCTATTTCTTCATTTATTCATTTATTCCCCAAAAAGGTTTAATGTGGATTGCATCAACAAATGTACAAACATGCAAGTCAAAGTAGATATAGATAGAAAATAAAGGGTAGTAAATAAAACAATATTGGGAATGGGCTAATTTATAAATGTGTACACACCGTTATTTCCTAATCACTTGCTGCTGAACCAACGTGACTCCACACTTTCTAGCAAACCCCCGACCCCCAAAATTAACAATCTCATAATTCTTTTACTTCTTTCAGTCACAGTTTTTTTTGAGATGAACTCCTTGTACAGTGTTGGCCTGCTTTCAGACACTTCAAAGAGTCCTTTAAAGTTTTATCTGATGGCTGCAATTATTACCTGAAAGCAGTTTCACGTGACAGTACCACTCCTCCACTGTGGCTAGACATCAGCACCTGGATGTTAATTTTTTTGTTGTCATTTTCACAAGCAGAGCTGTGCTTCCTAATGAATCAACAGAAGTTTGTTTGTTTGTTGTTTTGGGAAATTTATTTTTTATAACCATATCTAAGTCGGTATCAATAGTCTCTTTGATGTTACTGAGATGCAAGAACCTCTCTTTAATTATAACAATACTTCATACATTTTTGTTATTTATACCTCACAGTGTTATTTTACTGCCCATTAGTTTTCTTATCATACTTAGTGAAATACTTCAGGAAACATTGTTTCATTACAACTGGCAACAACTCAGTCTTCACGTTTCCCTTGCTTTTTGGATTTTACCATTTTTATAAAGAATCAGTTGATATAGAAATATTATTCTCCTTTACTTTTGCTTTGTTTTCTAATAGCTCCCCAAATTACTTTATTCATAGAATTAAGTTGCATTTTTCTCACAAAGAACATATTTTATTTATTTATTTATTTTTAGAGAGAGGGGAAGGGAAGGAGATAGGGAAAGAGAAAAACATCAATCTGAGAGAGAAACATCGATCGGTTGCCTTTATATACACCCTGACTGGCAACGGAGTCCACAACCCCGGCATATACGTGCCCAGATGGGAATCCAACCATCAACCTTTCACTTTGTGGACAACGCCAACCAACTGGGCCATGCTGGCCGGGCCCAAAGAACATTTTCTAGAAATGAAATATCTTAACAACCGACCCTTCCCTCTCTTTATTTTCTTCAAAGTATTTCAAGTAAACAGGGGACAATTTTACAGACTTTCATAATAAAATAATTCACTTCCAAATCACAATGTCTTCAAACACATATCTTTGATTTGACCTTTTCTCTTTATTTTTGATTTGTTTGTAAATAGAAACTGTATTTAGTTAATTCTTCTCCACCAAGAATTTTTTATGGATTACAAAAGTCTTCATTGGTAACACATAAAAATATCAAGATTCTATGTGAAATTATGAGGTAACTTGAACTTTAATTTTCAAGGTAAATTTACCATTGTATAATGTAGCATTTTCTTTCTGTGATTTTTCAAGTATTTGCTGAATTTATGAATGACATAGTAAATGTTTTCAGTAAAAATTCAAGTATCTTTGACAAATAATAAGAAATATTTGTTTCAATATTTCTATTGATTCAGATCCAACATAAAAAAAGAAACCATAGTAAGTATTTCAACAGAAGATATTCAAGATATGGAATTAGTTACAGTGCTGATGGAAAGGTATATGAGCCAAAAGAGACCACAGAAATAATCCAGATATAAAACTGCGAAGGAAGAAGCAGAAGGGGTAGGAGAAGGAGGAGGAGGAGGAGGAGGAGGCAGCATGGCACCACTGATCTAAAACTTAAATCCTGGACAAATAAATGTAACCTGTCTTGGCTGGTCCCACTAAAGAATGAGGAGACAAGGTCTAAAGGCATGCAAGGAAGCTTGAGGACAAGCATTTGCAGCTGCTGGAAGAAATAGCTACCCCTGGGCAACCCTATTAGGGACACCAAATAAAGAGTCAGAAAAATGTTCTTTCCTTTTCCTGGATTCTGATTTCATTATAACTCTATTTGACACTGAGAGAAAACTGGTAAATCATCAGTCCATTCTTGTGACTGCTCCATATTGGAATACCTCATTCTACAAAACTGTTGAATTGATATGACAAATAAAATCATATACTTCTGCCTAACAAAATGTAATTTTCCTTGGTACAGATTATACATCTTGCACCCTCTCTGAAAAAAGTGTAGATGTAAATTTCCAGTGGTCATGGAATCCATCTCTTGGTCCGTGCTGCAGCGTTCACGTCCTTTCTCTACTTGGGTAGCTGCGGCCCCACCTGTATATCATGCAACGAAAGGTAGCATTATAAAGTTAACCAACAGTCATCACGTAAACTGTTAAGTCAAATGGAGGGAGGAGAGAAACATACGGTAGTTGAGAAACGAAAGACAAAGGCCCGACACTATTTTTGAACAAGTGCTGATTTGAAATGGAGCCATGGAAGATCCTGACTGAGATATGGAATGACTGAAGGTAAGAAAATGATGCTGAAATTTAGGACTGTGTTCTATTTTTGATAATAATCTCTAACTTATTTTTTAATTTGAGGGAAAGTATTCACTGTTATAAAATAAAGACATAATTTACTATCGAAGTTCTCTTGCTGTTGTTATTTTGTACATTTCCTACGAATAGGTAGTTTCCTGTGCAGAAATTTGGGGAGATACATGTAATCTCCAACCCATGACATGATATATTTTTGATGAATAGTGCCTTGTTTTTTCTCATTTACAACTAAAAGAGAACTAAATTTTAAAACAAAATTTTTGGAAGTTGCCTAAAAGATGTTCTTTTTCTATCTCATCATTTAATTTAAAAAAAATCTTTTTAAAAGATATTTCCATGTTCCCTGTTATTTTTATCATTCTTTGTAAATTAGCCATAATTGGTATCTGTCATAGTCTGTAATGACATATTTAGGAAGTTGTCATATATGCTTGGTGACATAAATATAATAATGATATAACAGAAAACTAAAGATCAAAATATATAGGCTACAATCATAATAATTTCTCTGTTTTAATACTATGCACTCCTGAGAAATATGACAATATAAGGAGTTATTAATAACCACCATTATGTGTTTATCTAATAATAATGGTTTTTACTTCATAGTAATTCAAATATCCCATTGTATGACCCCTTTAGGCTTTCCCCCCCAGGAGATAAATGGCAAAAATTTTTTTTCCACACATTTGAACTCAGTTTAATTTCAAACCACACAAGCATGAACTCTTCAATCCTAGGAAGTGATGATCACAGAGGGAGCTCATCCTTTCATCACAGAATTGAAGAATTATCTTGCCTTGTGCAATTCTACTGGATACTTTGTGACAGATTTTCAATTTCCATTTATTTTCTAATCAAAAGAGTCATTTCCTTGGCACTGGTGCTGGTCTGAGTAGTTCAGGAGGAAGAAACAGAATCAGCAAGGGGTAAAGTGGATAATATTTGAAATATCATTCTCTCTACATTGTGTTGAACATTAAAATAAAAGTTAATTTATTTATCTATTAGCAGATTCAAAGCCATTTATATGTGTAATAAGTTTGTGGCTAACAATGTGAATATTTTGGAACTTTGAAGCTTTTTAGTATTATGTTACTAGCAATATTCATGAGCAAGACTGGCAGGTCTCTGTTACATAGTGTATAGGAAGGGGAAAGTAGAAGAAACAACATGAAAAGAAGAAATAAAATGTGGATAGAAGGTAAAAATAAAAAACACAAGAAGAAAAATAATTTTTTCATCTAGTGAAAAGTAACTTACTCTAAATTCAGGATGTCGGATATAGTTCATGTGTGGGATTATTTCGTATCTGAGAATATTTTACCTATTTTCATATTCTAAGACTATATGGGAGGTTAGTGGTGTCATAATCACTATTATCCATGTTTATCTTCCCCTTTTAATCTTCTCTATTAATTGATTTCCACTGAGTTGATGTAGAATTGAGTCTTGCAACCCTTGGTTCTCAGAATTAAATATATTCTATTTACAATAACAGTCAGTGTGCTGCTACTAGGTACATGCAAAGTAAGTCATTGGAATTATTTCTCATAGTCTTCATAACAACTACTATTATAACACCCGTTTTAGATATCTGAGGGCTAATGAGGTTAAGTAACTAATCAGTTCAGATCTGTCTTTAACCTTACTGTGTCCATGAATCAGAAAAAAAAAAAAAAAAAAAATCCCCCTCTGAGCTGCCACAGCCCTTTCCATGGGTTAGTGGGTAGAGCTCTGGCTGTTTTTTTTCTGTGACTTGCAGCCTTGACCAAGATCTTGGTGGAGTGAACACTTGGCACATCTCCACATGTTGTCCTTGCAAGGTCATGCAAACTTTTATTGGTAGAAATGACATTCAACTATGCTAAGCTTTGTGTTTGTCACTACTACACACTCTCTGAAGTGTTGAAGTTTTCAACAAGCTCTTGCCAAGACTTCAAGATCAATGTGTTGTCTCTACTTCTCCCAGATCCCTCCTCTATGTGCCTGACTCTCAACTGGGTGCCTCTCCCAAAAGTGTCCATTGCATCTTACAGATATTTCCAACATGAAGTTATCTTCTAGCCTGCAGTTGCAAACTTGTGTATTTTTTTCAGTGAACTGTAAACATGTCTATAGTGGGAACTCTCTCTCAACGCAGCCCAGAGAATGTTACATATTAAAATTTCAATGAGTATGTTTTGCATGAATAAAGCATGTTACCCATCCAGCGGAATTCTGGTAAATGTATGTCAGGAACTCCCTCAGCCAAAATCTGGATCAATTCTGAATTCTAAATCTGAAAATGCTGAATAGCGTGAATAAAATAAAAAGCATATGAAAAAAACAATCCTTCTACCAATCTATCCTGATGGAATGTGCATTAAAGAATTAACACTGGAGCTTGAATGGTCTATGCAGCAGAATTGGAGGCAGCAAACTCTCTCTTTACTTTCACCATTCCATTTTTAGATGTTTCTCTTTACTCTTCTAGTTCAAATTATTTACTACATGTTTCATTGAAATGAGGTGATGTGTCATCACATAAATGGGGCCAAAATATATATTGACTTAATATATAAAAACCTTAGTCTGAAAATAACTCAAAATGAACCCGCTAGCCCACATCGATTTTGCTCTTTGGTATGACATTTAAAGGAAAGATAAGAAAATAGAGTGTCAATTTTTTAAGTTACTAGTCAGTTGACATTTCTAAATAGCACAGGATTATAAAAATATTAGATATAACCAGGCTAATCACCTTATATTTGACCTCAGTTCGTGAGCATATTTGTATTCACATGTGATCAAATTCTACTACTTTATCAGAGCTTTAAAATGCCACTCAGTAATAGCATCTTCATGAGAAATTAACTGTTCTGTGCTTATGTTTATACATGCTGGGTAAAATTATATGTATTACATATAATATATTCTGTATAACCATATGTGTATATATACATATATATTACTTGGCCTGCCCTTTCTAGTGTCAATCTATTGTACATTAAGTGGTCAATATGTATTGAAATGTGGGCCATGATATGCTTTGCTTAGAGTATTGAAATATGTTTGATTCTCAGTCTATGTGTGCATTAACCAAAATGTTAAAGTTATCAAAATTTCCAGTATCTTATATATTTTACCCTTGGAAATATTTGTAATTTGGTGGGTGTGATTCTCACATTAACTAGAAGGATATCTAAAGTCTAGGTGGAATTACACAAAGCCAGGGCTATAAGCAACTCAGAGTAATTTATACTGTATTCCAGTTTGTAAGTCTTAAAGTTTTTAAAAAGATTTTATTTATTTATTTTTAAGGAGAGAAGAAGGGAAAGAGAAAGAGAGAAAAATCAATGTATGTTTGCCTCTTACCCTCCCCTTACTGAGGACCTGGCCTGAAACCCAGGTATGTGCTCTGACTGGGAATTGAACTGGCAACCCTTCGTTTCACAGGCTGGCACTCAGTCCACTGAGCCACACCAGCCAGGGCTAAGCCTTTAACTTTTAACTGGCTTGTTAACAATGTATGTGCAAATGGGTTTAATAAGGAGAGATTTTTACTATACTTAGGATACTTAGGTAAAAGATTCTGTGTCCCCCTTAGAATTGCAAAAGCACCACAAGCAATAACTGTCCAATAATTGGCAAAGTCAAACTAACAGCATAAAAAATGGTAACACACTTTTCAAATTTTATATAAACTATACCCGGCCATATGCTCCCACATTCTAGGCATTGTTGAAGTGCTTTATACACTTTAACTAATGTAATTCCCATATCAATCCTGAAAGTAAGTTCGATTATATCCCTATTTTGCACATAAGTAAACCGAGCCACAAAGAGTGTAATTTGCCTAAGTTTACATGATAAATGACAGTCTGAATTCACACTCTGGAAGACTTTCTGCAAAATGTGTGCTTTGAAATTGTATTCTGTGCTACCTGCCTAGCACTTTACAAAAACAAGATAATATGATTATAAGAGGGATGTTTAGAAATGCAAGAAACGATGATAGCTATGCAACTGAGCAATTTCCTCAGCTTTGAAACAAAGAGTAAGCACTGGTAAACATATGTAGTAAATTTCTTATGACTGAAGCCTTGCAAGGGCATGATGCCCATGTACTGAGCTGTGACTTCAGACTAACCTGGAGCCTGTGGCGAACTGGTAGATCAGGATCACTAGGTGATTATTTACAAGAAATATTGAGTTGCTTTCCACGAGCAGAGATGCAGCTTGTCTCAAGGAGCAATCAAGAGTATAGAGTTGGAACCAGCGAGTCTTCCTTTTATTAGTTGAGTGACCTGTGACCTTAAGCAAGTAAGTTAACTTTCACTGCTGTACCTTCCTCATTTGTGGAATGAGTCCAATAACAGTATCTGATTCTTAGAATTAAAGTTAGAATTAATTGAGTTAATGTTAATAATGTACTTGGAGTATGCTTTGCACAAATTAAGTGCTTTACAAATGTTTTTAAGGAAAGATGAATTTAATGGGATCAAACATGACTTGATAAGAGAGTATCGAGTTTTGAGAAAATAAATTATTTTAGTGACCTGTGGTTTGTCATTCAAATCCTTCTCTAGCCCACCTCATAAACTTGTGTGTAGTTACCATGGAAACAAATGTGATCTGTTATTTAAATCTGCAACAGTGGTTTCACTAAAAACCTGGTAGAACTGGGGTTAGGAGAAAAAGTGCCTTTATCAAAATAAAGAAGAAAAGATAAATAATCATTAGTTTCTGGCCTCAATGTACCAAATATGTTTCTAGTACATTGATGAGTGGAGTGTCAAAGTCACACATGGAGCTAGCTAAAGTGTCGGTTCCATGACAGAAATGACATTGCATGATTAGTAGCAGCAACAGCAGCAGCAGTGCCCAGGGACCAATGATGAATTCATGGAATAATAATGGCTCTTCCCTGAAGCAGTGGAGGCCGTCAGTGGGTCAAGGGAAGTAGTACCTCTGCAGTGTAAGTACCACTTGGGAGAGGTTGGACTTCTCATGCCTCTTTGAAGAAATCTAGCAAAGAAACACTACTTGGACACTAACTCCACTGTATGTAGTCAGGAAGATAGTAAACATATGTTAAAAACAGAGTTCCTCCCTTAATGTAGCTTCATCTATACTGTTATGCACATACATGGCCATGAAGTATTTTCATGTAAGATCGTGGCCACCATGTTCACTCCCATCAGATCTGTGTAAATGGCAATCATAACCTTTTTTAAGTGTGGTATTGAAATCAATTTTCTAACTGCCTTTAGTATTGTCACTGAAGCACTGAACACTGATAAAGGTCTAATTTTGTAGCTCAGTTTATCTGATTTTGTAGAATACTTTTCAATGTATTTCCTGACATTTAAGTAAAAAAAAAAATGTTTGAAGAGAGTAGTGTGAAAAAAAAAGAAAATTTTGTAAAAATATAGTCTTTTAAAGTTTATAAAGAAGAAATAAAGGGGTGAACCCTGGCTGGTATGCCGACCTGTGAACCAAAGGTCACTGGTTTGATTCCCAGTCAGGGCATATGCCTGGGTTGCAGACCAGGTCCCTAGTTAGGAGCACATGAGAGGCAACCACACATTGATGTTTCTCTCTCTGTCTTTGTCCCTCCCTTCCCCTCTCTCTAAAATAAATAAATAAAATCTCTACAAATAATAAATAATTAGGTGAAAAAGATAGAATAAATGCATGAGTGTGAGCATTGTTCCAAAGACCTTCAAAAGTGAAAAAATGGTTCACAAAAACTCAGCTCCAGAAAATAATAGTTGAGTGTTATATGAAAAGCATGTCCATTCATCCTTGAATCTTCTAGTAAAAGCTACTTACTGTAATAATTTCTTAGTATTCCTTTATGTATGTGTAACTGTTCTTTATGGGCCTGACCAGCACATTTTCTCATATATTAAGTTTGATAGTTTGATGACACTCATAGTTTCAACTAAAATAATAATGGGTCTATTTTTGGTTTGAAGGAAATCCTTATTTTACTATTTTGGTATTTTTAATAATCTCTGTGGCTGATATATTAGTATACACTAATCATCTTAATCATCTTAAATCTTCACTTTATTTTTCCTGATGACCAAAGAATTAGAAAAGTAAAGAAAAATTAATTAAAAAGTGAAAAAAAAACTGAAAATTTACCCATAATTCTACCATTCACTGGCAAAAATATTTTCTACTTTGACATATTTCCCTCCAGTCCATTACATTTAAGGTGACAAAAAAATAGAACAGATATTCCATTTAGAAACATAATACGATGAAGACAATTGGAATTCAGGTGCTGTAATTAGAGGTCAAAAGCTGGGAATGATAGCTGCATATTTGAATCCTGGGTCATAAATGTAACAGAGAAATACATTAAACAAACCTAAAGCATTCAGCAACAAGAGGCAGGTAGGTCAGAATGATTGGAGCTGGTGGTTTGAGAGCCATTCCTCTTGCTACTTTATCATCTACACTTCGGTGATCTTTATGGAAATGACCAATAAGTCAGACTGGTACAAATAAATGCACTGAGGTAGTTTTAAATACCCGTTCTTATCAGATTGAATCACTACAAAACTAATCTTCTACAAATTATTTCAGAGCTGACATTTTATGTGCAACTTAAACCTTCCTAGAAAGGGCCCATCAAGCTGGAGAGGGACGCAGCTGATTCTTGTCAGCTTTCAACTTGGCATTTATGAAGCTAAGTCTGCGTATATCCTTCAGCACTGTGCTAAACATGACCACTCTTTACTGACCCAAGGTAGAGGCAGTGGGAGAAAGCAGAAGCAGCTAGGAAGGAAGGGAAAATACAATGTTGTTTTAAAAATAGTTGGAACAAGTACATGTTTAATAACAGTTAACATGTTGACTTTAGAGGCATGTGTAGATGATACCGATTCAATGTGTGGTTTAAAGAATACAGTTGTAAATTCTGATTTGCTCTGTAACTATTTAGTTAGATTACTTATGATTTCTAAAAACCATTGGAAGGGATAATTATTAAGTGAACACAATCACAAGGCAGTACTGAGGTAGAAGGTTTCTAGGTGTGTCTGAACATGGAATAAACAATACATTTATCTTACACGTATTTTTGAAGTTTAAAGAATATAGTTGGAGGCTACACTATGTGAAAAGTATTATCTCGGACACTGTAAGAAGAAGACACAAAGATATCTAAAACATAAACGTTTCGTTGAGTACTTAAAGTTCAGAGGGGAGAATAGTGGGGATAAGAGGCAGAATTTATAGGTTGAAATATAGGTAGGAAGACCAGAGTTAGAAACATTATTTAAGATGTTATTGTACACAATTAGATCACTCTATGTCTTATATAACTTATTTATAACTTTGTACATGTTATCCTATATATTTCCTATGTCTTTTTCTTTCTAAATCTTCACAATCCTTAGACATAAGTTAGTTACTACGTTAAACCTGTTATTTTGAAGTTTGCAAAAGATGAATACTTCTAGGCAGGTAAAGTTTAGCTTGATTCAATGTATTATCACTTCAGAGTCAATGTTCTTCTCACCTATGCTGTACCCCATCTAAAATTATTTGCCATGAATACTTGAGAATGATCAATTTTAAGTAGTAAACGTATGACAATGTCCCTTTTTTGTCTGATGAGATGGAAAATTTTACCACTTAAAATTGGTAAAGTATGAAGTATGATACTTCGTTAATGCATTCACTATAGAATTAATGCATTCACTATATAGTATGAAATATCATACTATATAGTGAATGCATTAATTCTCTAAGCCTAATGTTTATATCAACATGCGCAAACTAACACTCTCAGTACATTTAGTTTTAAACCCCCTTTCTCTACCATTGCAAAATCAGTAAACTAACTGTGATGTCTGTATCATTAACCTTGGTTTTCTCCTACAACTTAGATAATATGTGTCAATCTCATTTGCCATTTTGTTTCTTCCTCTCCAATATCTAATTTCCTCAAGTGGCTCCTGCACTTTTTTCTCCTATATTTCCTCCCCAGGCAGTTTCATCATTACTCACAGATTCCACTGGCAACTGTACACAAATGACTTTCAGATTTAAATCTGCCCAGGTCTCACCTCTGGGCACCATACCCATGTATCTGCCTGGCTCTCTGATAGGTCCTCTTGGATATTTGAAAGACACTTTAAACTCAACACTTTGAAGATTAAACTCATCATCTTTCCTAATTAATTTCCAATTGTTTTATCTCAGACTTCTCTATCTCAGAATACTACCATCCAACTAATGCAAAACTAGACATAAAAACAATTGTAAACATACAAATATGCCATGAAAGTACAAAACTTGTAAGGAATATATTACTTCCTGTCTTAGTAGCATCATATACACATCATAATTAAAATTCCAAAAGTTAAAAATAAAGAGAGAATCTTAAAAGTGGCAATAGAAAATCAGATAGTTAACTATAAAGGAGTTCCCATAAGACTGTCAGCTGATTTCTCAAAAGAAACATCACAGGCTACAAGGGGTGTGCAAGAAGTATTCAAAGTGATGAAAAGCAGGGACCAACAACCCAGATTACTCTATCCAGCAAAGCTATCATTTAGAATGGAAGGGCAGATAAAATGTTTTCCAGACAAGGTAGAACTAACGGTGTTCATAACACCAAGCCAGTATTGCATGAAATGTTAAAAGGAATTATATAAGAAAAAGAAGATCAAAATTATGAACATTAAAATGGCAAGAAATTCACAACTATGAACAACTGAATCTAAAAAACAAACTAAGCACACAGCAGAACAGAAGCAGAATTGTACAGGTGGATATCATTTGAAGGGTTACTACTTGGGAAGCAGAAGTGGAGAATGGGGGAAAAGTTGCAAAAATTTTTTATTTTTAATTAATTAATTAATTAATTAATTAATTTTTAAACAGAGGGGAAGCAAAGGAGAAAGAGAGGGAGAGAAACATCAATGTGTGGTTGCCTCTCATGTGTCCCCCACCAGGAACCTGGCCTGAAACCCAGGTATGTACCCTGACCTGGAATCAAACCAGTGACCCAATGGTTCCCAGGCAGGTACTCACTTAAAGGACAGAAAATAAAAAATTCTTAACATGACATGCAGGTCACCTTATGGCTAGCCTCTCACCTGCTTTTCTCTCCTTCTTCTTATCACTGTCTCCAGCTTCCCCTGAAGTCACAATGGACTTCTTTCACTTTCTCAAATGCACCGTGATACTTTTGACTGCACAGAACTGAACATTTTCTTTTCTGCATGATTTACTCCTTCTTTCCTTTGTCTGATTTTGCCTAGTCATCCTCGATGTTTCATTTATTTGAGAGTTATTCAATGAAGATATCACCAAGTTCCTTAACCTATGGGTTTATAAAAACTTCTGTGTTTTCATTCTAGCATATTTCATGGTTAGACTTTCATGTTTGATTTTAATCATTGTTTCCCTTACTAGTCTTTCCACAAGAATAGAGACCCTTGCCTGTCTGTTTGTTCCATGTTGTGTCAGGAATGTCTAACATAGCTTCAAGCCAGTCATAAGTATCCAAAAGATTTTTTTAATGAATGGATAGCATACACCGTAACCATGCTCAATTTTTGTCTCTTGACTATGCTATAGCCTCCATTCTACACGAATTAATTTATATGTTTGCTCCAATTAAAGTTCTGATTTAGTGAAATTTATAGCGAAAGGTTTGTTTGTTTGTTTTTGTACTTTATTAACTATCTCCAGGTATGTACCTTTTCTAGATTCCTATATTTTTAACTTATACTAGTAAATCAACTAATTCTACTAGTTAACTATACTGATTAACTTATACTAGTTAATCAACCAATGTGGGGAAAAAATGGATCCTTTTTTTAAAAATATATTTTATTGATTATGCTATTACAGTTGTCCCATTTCTCCCGCATCATTTCCCCCACCCTGCACACCCTCTCCCACCCACATTCCCCCGCTTTAGTTCATGTCCATGTGTCATAAGTTCTTTAGCTTCTACATTTCCCATACTATCTTGCCCTCCTCCTGTCTATTTTCTACCCACTATCTATGCTACTCATTCTGTGTATCTTTCCCCCTCTCTTCTCTTTCCATGCCCCTGTTGCTAACCCTCCATATAATCTCCATTTCTGTGGTTCTGTTCCTGTTCTAGCTGTTTCCTTAGTTTGCTTTTGTTTTAGGTGTGGTTCTTAATAGCTGTGAGTTTGCTGTCTGTGTTTTTTAAGAACTGTCAAACACCAAATGGCACATGGAAAGAAATAAAGCACAAGGGTGAGTTTGTCTCAAACATTTCTATCTGCACACTGAGAAATTCAAGGTTAAGAAACGAAGAGTTTTAAGATATTCAGAGACTAAGAGATGTTTACAGGATAAATATAGAAGTTATTTACTTTTTTCAGCTGGTTGATTGCCTCGCGGTCTTATTGCCTACTGCTCAGGGCAGCTGAGTTAGGGGACTAAGGGAGTCCAGAGATGAGTAAACAGACTTGGCATTTAAGGATTGGCTAGTGCCCTTGGCGAATTCATGGGAATGACTGTAAATTCTCTTAAGTTTAAGTTTCCATTATGTGCATACATTAACCCACTTTGTCCTTGAAATAAGTGACTGCACTTCAGTTTGGTTCTATGGAAAAGTTTCACTAAAATTCAAGTGTATTGGTTTATTACTTAAACTAGTTTATTCAGAAAATAAAAACAATTAAGACAATGGCTTTATTAAAAAATGCCTGACTTGGTTCACTGATTTTCATAGGGTCTATATTAGTATTACCATAGTGATTTTTGAACTACCAGAGATAAAATAAAAACACTTATAACATTTAATATTAATATAAGTAATTATTTTAGAGCCCTTGACTTACTCGAGTTACAAGAAAACTGAGTTGAAAAAGGGTGAATGACAGCAGTTGGAGACATACTATACACATGAACAAACACACGTATACTGATAGATAGGCAGATGGAGACAGATGCAGATACATCATCTAAGATACTAAAGAATAGACAGAAAGTATTTTACATTTCAAAAATTCTTATTATCCCATGGCTGATGTGGTTCAGTGCATTGAGTACCAGCCTATGAACCAAAGAGTCACTGGTTTGATTCCCAGTGAGGGCACATGACTGGGTTGCAGGCCAGGTCTACAGTAGGGGGCTCTCAAGAGGCAATCGCCCATTGATGTTTTTCTTCCTCTCTTTCTCTCTTGCTTCCCCTCACTCTAAAAATAAATAAAGTTTCTAAAAAATATTCTTACCTAAATACCTAACACTGATTACCTAATATCTAGACCCTAAAACCACACATTTATTAAAGAATTATTTGCTTTTAAGAGTAATAGATCCATTATCTATCCTTAGATGAAACCTATTTTAAAATAGCCAAATACATAATCATTGTGTCAGATTTTTTCTCATTGTTTTATGTTTGAAAATAATTTTTCTTGTTTTATTTACAATACTGCTTTAAAGTTTCCAAAATTTCCCCACATAATATAATTTTGACTAAAAGTTACATACCTCATTTTATTTTATTAGAGAAATATATAAAAACCTATAGATGATTGACTAGAAATTACATCTAACCAAAGAAAGGCCATGTAGCTAGGTACATTAGCCTTGTTTGAGAAATTACTTTTCTTGCATTCACAGATGTTCCCTAATTTAAGCATTTACCTGTTCAAATGTTTAATTAGTATCTCCAAAATGCTTCAAACTTTTTATGATAGTCCCACATTTCTACCTTCAAAATGGGTGTAATGATTCTGGCAAAGTAATTCTCAAATGGATGGCTTAGCATATATTTCATGGACAGCTGAAAAATAATGGCCTGGATTAGACCATCTGGAAAGATACAAGTCAGAATATTTGACTTTACAGAAAACTCCATCGTTTAATATGGCATCTGGAGGATCTTTTTGCCAAGTTCATTAACTAACACAACACTGCCAAGGTACTTCAACACTTGGTAGTTTAAACAGTTCACAACTAGCAGACCAGTGTCTTTATATAACTTTTAATTGCATATTTAAAATTATACTTATTTTGGCTAATTTACTAGAATAAGTAGGTACAGACAAAGGTAAAACTGAAAGGAAATACTCTTCTTTTTGTATTAACTGCTATACACAAACAGAAACATAGTGAAATAATTGAGTATCACACAAATAATGAGCATGTTAAGTCTGACTTTTATTCTTGGATTCTGTTATTCTGATCTTATTAAAGTTAATTTGAAAGAAAATCCCATGCATCTTAAAAGAAATTTGTTGAAACATGTTCTGTTGGTTTAGATTTTAATAAACAGGAAACATTTTTCTAATTATGTTATTTCAACACATATTACAACATATTGTAATTAAACAAAACAAAATATATTTCTAACCTGCTAATGTTAAAATGATTGTGGCTTCTATGAATTACAATATTAATTCTTACTAAATAAGAAATATAAACTTGACTGTTGGCATTATTTTTTGTATACTCTTGAACAGATGGGCCAACAGGGAGAGAGGACCAACTGTGGGTCCTCTCTCCCATAATTGTGATGAAGCTGTGTACACTGGGAAGGAACGGATGTCATCAGTCTCATTCCCAACAGGTTGTCCTTACATCCTTTAAGTGAGATATTAATAGCTCTATTTTTGTGTTCAGATTATAAGTGCATTCTGATCATGCTTGTACAGATAATTTAAAAACAAATGTGAACTATTTAAAACTAAAACAAAATTTTGGTCCTTATTTTAATGTTCTATCTTCAATTTCACTTCTGTTTGAAATTTACATTTTTTTTTGGTTTGTGGCATTTGTCACTTTTTAATAAACATTTAATGTGTGTGTGTGTGAATGTTCCTCTGTATATGCACTGCTTATTTCAGTTTTCACTTGACCCTTAGTATTTTTATATTAATACAATTTTAGATTATTTTAGACTTATTTAATATTTATGGAATAAAACAATATAAAACTAACATTCTTAATATAATAATATAAGATATATATTTTACTAGACAAAATATTAATGGCTTATAAAATAAATATTAATATGTGCATGTATTATTTTATTTAGTAAAAAATTAATTCACAAGGTAAAATGTTGCAGATAATACTCTGAAGTTTTGAGATTTTTTTATTCTTTGTTTTTTCTACATTTAAACAGTAAGTATGGGAGCTGGGATTTAAATACAGGACATTACACCCAAGTAAATAGTTTAATTAAACTTCTACATTGTAAAATAGTTAAAAATGTAACAGTAAGAGAATGTCAAGTTGATTGGAAATCTTAGCCAGCATGTGAAATGGAGAGAGATTTGTTTCAATTGTTTTATGTTTTCTACATTTTCTCATGATTTTCCTATTCCAACCAGATCTGGGAAATCCTAGTACATTCTTAAGATTCACAAGGCAAATAAGCATTGTAAAAGATTCTTAGGGCATAATTCTCCACTAGATTTTGCATTTCTCAGTGTTTGGTGGGAGGAGGCACAGGGTGTCTTTTATCTGGGCTACGTTTCCAAGTATATTTGTATGGCGAAGAGCCTTGAAACACAGGAGCAAAGGAAAATCATGCTTACTGCGGATTACAAACAAACTGAGTTTCCTAAATGCAGTGTTCCTCTGTCGCATTGCAGTCCACTGCCTGTGCTGACTTTCTCTGGGCCTGTTCGCATCCCCTCCAAGAGACATTAAGACAAAAGGAACTGAAGCACATATGCTGGGGGTCTTGCTGCCTGCTCTTCCATGAGAAACAGTAATTTTTTTTTCCCTGACCCAGCAGTCGTGGGCCTCCTGCAGGCATCCATGAGACTGTAACAGGCTAACTTGTCGTTACCTTTCAGGTAAAGGAAAGGCCACATCTTCACAGATCTTGAAAATGCTCTGACAAGTTCTTCAGCCAGTAAGGATTTACACTATTTAAAAAAGCATTTCCAAGTATTTTCATCCACAAAACATTTTTAACCTGTAATATTTATTAATATTTCATAAATTCAATGTACAATGAACATTGAGAATGCTGATTCAATAGTTATGTAGTACGCTTTTTGACTGAGTGCTTCCAAAATGCAATTTGGTTTGATGAAGCACTCAAATAAATGTATTAAAATTTATGTTGTTTTTTTACTAAATTTAAGCTTTCCATTAGACTATGGTATAATATATCTTCCAAAATATGTCTCATCCATGGCTGATGGTTTCATTTTAGCTAAACATTTTGCCATAAAAATTATATTGCCATTTTTTCCATTTCTGATTACTGATAGTATTGTCCCAGAAACATAGGTTGTGACACAGATTTAGAAGAAGGAATGTGAAAAATCATGTAACAAAAACATGTAGTTAACTTGAGCAAAATAGGGCAAAGATTCAAATGAAACTATAATTTGATGATACTAATGTGCTGAATTCAATACTGGGATTTTTCACAATTAGGAATGCGTTTCATTGAAAAATACAGTTTGTTCATATGATTTTACTTATGAATTTTACTATGTTTTTATTAGACATAATATTCAGTTTATAAATGTCAATAATATTCTCAGTTTGTAAGTTGTATACATGATGAGAAGACAAGACAAAAATAGAAAATAAAGTGTTTTGCCACCAACCTTTGTTCATTATATTTTTTTAATTACCGCTGTCAAACTGTTCCTAGTACATGAGGTAAATACTTTTGTCGATTGAAATAAAACAAAATGAAAGAAGCTGACAGGAACTGTTTTAAAATTAGGGGCTTCTCTGAAAATGTGACAGTTTCCTTGGTGTTAAAGCTATGACAACTCTGAAAAGATAAAATCATTTGGTTTTGAAATTGCCTGTCACTCACATCTCCTGTCTTATTGGCAAACTTTGATTCTTCTCTTACTTTTCATGTCCCAAGGTATTATAGTTCTCTTTTATAACATTTTAAAACCACAAATTAAATAAAATACATTGACTTTTTTGTAAAAAAACATTTTTGAAGGTTTTTATTTAAAATTATATTAGTTCTCAGATGGTTTATGAACACAAACATTGCCCTTGTTCTCTGAGCCCATCCTTTATTTCACAAATGGTTGCGTTCCAGAGATCCTCCCCAACCCACCTATTTCCCCCCACCAGGGAAAATGTACTGTTTCAGATCTGGAACACAAGTAAAGTAACAGACTTCAAGTTTAAATGCCTTCTTCATTTGATACACTTTTATGAGTAGACCTTTCTTAAAACATTTTCCAAAATGTATTTGTGATTCTAAATGCAACATATATGCATGGCTGAAAGTTTACAAAATAAAGAAATTAACAAAGACACAAATACATATTGCACATCAGTTTATCACTTGGAGATAATGAATAGAAATATTGGTATGTATATGTAAGCAAATAACTAGGAAAATAATTAAAATATTTTGTGTTTTGTGTATTTTAATGATGATATTTTAAAATCATGTATTGTCGGTATTTCCTCAATTCATTAAATCTTTAAACTACTATTTAATTTATATCTAAGTGATATAAATTATAAATCTCTCAAATTTTTTTATCTAGCTTTCAGATGCAATAGTATAAATATGACATAATCTAGAATTTTTCTCTATTTCTAATAATGATTTTTAATTTGCTTAAATAATTACTTAATTTTCTTTATTGAATTAATCATGGCAATTTTACAAATAAATATTTAGTTCTGCAATTTACATTTTAATACAGTGAGATGAATTTTGTTCAGATAGCTAAATTTTAAACCACATTTTGAGGGAATGTATGACTATTTTTCATTAGGGAATTTTTTTAATCATGTATTGAGATCTTAAATATACCAGAAACTATAGTAGGTCTATGTGTATTGTTCCATTTATTTTTCTGTTGAACCTTGCACTTGTATTGCAATCATTCTCCAAAACATTGTATGAATACCATATTTTACATTTCCTTTGATGTCTAAAATATATTCTGTTATTTTCAAAATCATAGAACAAAATTTAGCTGTGATAAACATGTTTTCTTCATGGTTGTTATAGTCAAAATTATTTAGAAATCATTCCACTGGCTTGAGGTATATAGTGATAAGAATTTTGAGACCCATTTTTTATTAAGCTTTAAAGTAAATGCATAATGCTCTCTAAAAAGGAATCACTGAATTTATCCCAACTAAACTTCCAGAAGCACTCAAATTTTTTTGAGGCTACTGTCCTTTGAAAATTCTTCTTGGCTGGTATGACTACATGATCCTCTGGTTTTTCTCTTGTTTTATAGCTTCCCAAATTTTTCTAGGTCTATTTCTTGGCTATTCCTTTGTGTGCATCTAAAATTCTATTGTTCCTCTAAAGTGCTTAATAGTTGACCCTTTTTTTCTCAAGCTGCACTGTCTCCACCAGAGATTTTTATCTAATGCCTTAGCATCAATATGACTGTTATCTAGAAATTCACATCACCAGTTTGGAACGCTATTCTGATTTCCAAGTGTCTGACTTGACATATCTACCTCTGTATCCCACAGGAAACTTGAAATCCTGTTTACAACGGATCTCATAATCTCCACCCTCAGATCAACATCAACACAAAAATTCTCCTCCTGATATGGACTCCGTTCAGTGGGATCTGTATGTTGTGGATGCAACGAATAAATTCACAGGGACTACAGAAGTCCTATGGAGAAAAAAGGATGGCAGAGCCACTCTCTGCGAGAAAGAGTGTGCCTCAACCCTTGCCTGGACAGGCTTTTATTGCTTTCTAATAGCATACATCAAAGAAGGTTCTCATTCATTATGCTCAGGTTTGCTTTAGGTGATTACTTTTTTCAGATAACAAAGGAAAGGATGTTACTGATTACTTCTTACAGATTAACAAAGACAAATGTTGCAAATGCAAGGGAATGATAAGAGTAATCGGTCTGGTTACACTTCAATCCTTGGGAGAATTAGTGCAGACTTTAGGAAGTTACTTTAAAGATATGCAGTAAGCCTTTGCTCCTTCAACTCAGGGTGAGGGAGTTTTAGGAAAAGCAAATCTCAAAGCGACCGAGGAACAATGCAGGCCTGATTCCCCACGGGAAAGCCGATCCGTGGGATTGGCTCCTGTGTGCCGACTCACGCCTGTCAGTTTTCCAATAGGGCTGGACTGCATTTGCCATTGCCAGGAGGATTGGTTCCCTATACCCTTCTTTTCCAGGGACCCCACCTCACTCAGTTCAATATCAAAACCACCTAACAGTACCAACCACAATGTCATCCATGTCCTTGAAGTGCCCTATTCTTAAAGTGCCACTGCTCAATATTCTTTCAAATACCAAATGGCATTACCTCTATCCTGAAACACATTTAATATGCCGTCATTTTTCCATGTCTAGCTTTAATGCCTCAGAATACCTACCTTTTTTTTTGCGGGTGGGGCTGAGCTACTTTAATAGTTCATCCAGGAGGTTGTTCATATGCTGGTTATTCTTAACACTTCTAAGGAAATGTATTGAGAATATAAATACAATTGTTTTACTCCAATGCTTAAAACTTTGTACTAATTTTTGTGTGTATAAAAGTGTGTTTTGTAATATTCCCAATTGAAATTTTTTTCATGACACATTATTTGCCAATAGACAGATTATATTCATTTCCATTGACATATAGAATATTTGTCAGATATTTTGATTTTTTAAGATTATTTATTTATTTATTTTTAGAGAGAGGGGAAAGGAAGGAGAAAGAGAGGGAAAGAAACATCAATGTGTAGTTGCCTCTCATGTGGCCACCACTGGGGACCTGGTCTACAACACAGACATGTGCCCTGAGTGGGAGTTGAACCATCAGCCCTTTGGTTCACAGCTTGCATTCAATCCACTGAGCTACACCAGCCAGGGGAGATATTTTGATTTTTTTTTCAGACTTGTTGATGGAAAATAGGATACTGTATTGACTCAGATGACTAGAATCTAAGGATCCTATGTCCTTTGCAGTCCTGCTAGAGTTAAATAATTATCTAGGGTTTCACTACCTTATCTGCTGACACTCGTTACTGATACAGTTCATGAACAAAAACAACAACAAAAAAAAAAACACTAGCATATCCCTATACTCTTACAAGCATTCTGTTTATTTGTTCCTCCTATACAGTACAGTGGTACCTCAGTACTTGTCATTCATTCATTATGCAACTTCTGATGCATGCCAAAACCAGTGAGTGCCAAAACTGACAAGCACCAAAATCGACTCACACAAGTTCTAACAAGTGCAAAGAGTCCTGAGCAAGCGCCAAGTGCTAAAATATTTTTTTCTCCTGAAGATGTGGCAATTACAGGACTTGATGAGTTCAGAAGTAAAAGGTCTCAGGTTTTATTTCTAAGGTTTGAATCTCATACCACTCTTCTCCCTAGTTTGCACCTCAAGAAAAATTGATAGTGCTGTGTGTGCAGGTGTGTGTTGTTAATGAGGATTTTATTTTTATTTTTGTCTTTTCAGCAGGTAGTATTCACATAGAGGAGGCAGCTTGCATGGTATCAAGTTTTCTAGCTGATCAAAAAAATTACAAACCCAACAAAAAAATACCCAAATTTCATTAAAGGGTTGTTATAATGCAGATTGGTGCAGCCACTGTGGGAAGCAGTTTGGAGTTACTTCAAAAAATTAAAAATGAATCTGCTTTATGAGCCAACAATTTGCCTTCTGAAAATTTATCCAAAGAAATCAGAAACACTAATACACGTACTCTTCTGTTCTTTACGGCATTACTTACAATAGCCACGATATGGAAGTAGCCCAAGTAGCCACCAGCAGATGAGTAGACGACAAAACTGTATACATTTACACAATGAAACACTACTTGGCTCTAAAAAAAAGATGGAAGTCTTACCCTCTACAACAGTGTGGGTGAACCTGGAGAGCATTATGCTAAATGAAATAAGCTAGTTAGAAAATGACAAGTACCAAATGATTTCACTCGTATGTGGAATTTAATGAACAAAATGAACTAACAGTAAAATATAGATAGACTTACAAAGAGCAAGCTGGCAACTCTCAGGGCAGGGGGTAAGCAGGGTGGGAGTGTGTGGAAGGATTAAGAAAAAAGAAAAAAAACTCATGGACACAGAAAACAGCACAGTGATTGCTGGGGAGAAGTAGAAGAGGGAATAGGGAGAATAAATGGTGATGGATGGAGACCTGTCTTGAGGGGGTGAACACACAATGCCGTGTACAGATGATGTGTTGTGTGACTGTGCACCTGAAGCCTGTATGGCTTTTTAACAAATGTCAACCCAATGAAGCCAGTAAAAAGGAAAAAAGAACAGAAGCATAAATACGAATGTCCAATAAAGTATAAAAAATACACTCATTCTTAAATAGACATTTAAAAATACACAGAGTTTTCTTGACTTAATAGCTTGGAAAATATTTCAAAAGTTTGAATTAATGCTTTTTTGGCAAAGGTGTATAAGAAAATAACTTTTTCACATTCTTGTGAACTTGTAAATCCCTGTCAACTGTCTAGGAAGGAAGTATGATATTTATCAAAATATTAAATGTATTTTTACTTTAATGGAGCAATTTAACTTTAATTATTTATATTTAAGGTATATTAACCCAAGTGCACAAACACACACATACATTACGTTTTCGTGATATTTTTTGTTATTAAGAGATGAAATGACCATAGTTTGGAAACTGCTTTGAGTAAACAGCAACTGCTGTTCCATAGAAACTATCACTATTTAAAATCCAACACCCTGAGTGTATAAACTACATATAAACTGCCATTAGAAATTGTTGTATAGGAGTGCAGAAAGCTATTATGCTTGAGGGCCAATGGACAGAATTTACATATCCTTTTTCAGAGTCTGGCCTTCCTCATCGGAGCAGCTGTCAGATACCAGCCTTGCACTCAGACAGTTACTTGTGATGACAAACAATAAATAGTATCTATATTCTGTGAAATTACTAAACTAGCATTATTATTTGGCAAAATATTAATCATGTTATTAAATGTAATCTCTAGCAGTAATGTTGATAAAAGTATCAAAATCACTAAGGTAAACTTGAATAGAAACCGACCTTAGAAGTTCCCAACAAGATTTTTGAGGATACCGGGGGGTAGAGAGATGAACTTTGTATGTTTAACGATCTCCTATATTGCTTTAGATCTGGCTCACCAATGGGAGTCTGGTCTGGATTTATATTCTGCAGAGAGCAGGAGTAGTAACAAATTTAGCTCACATCCTTAGAAGCAGACAGTGCTTCCTGCCGTTATATTTCTAAGCATCACAAGAACCCTAATAGCTTTCATCTCAACATTGTTCAGAGCTGGAAATCTTTAATGTACTTTGCATTTTTAAAGTTGTCAAATTGTTGGAGTGTTGTCACAGCTTTAGGACAGAATGGATTCTTATGCTTCCTATTAACATACTATTTTTTAATGTAAGAAAGTAGGAGAGAGACAGAAAAAGAGAGAAGAGGGAGAGAGTGTTTCAGGGTCTATAAAACTAAACTGAGGCCCTGGCTGGTGTAGCTCAGTGGATTGAGTGCGGGCCTGCGAACCAAAGGATCGAGGTTCGATTCCCAGTCAGGGCACGTGCCTGGGTTGCAGGCCAGTTCCCAGCAGGGGACACACAAGAAGGCAACCATACATTGATATTTCTCTCCCTCTCTCTCTTTCCTACCCTTCTCCTCTAAAGATAAATAAATAAATAAATAAATAAAAGCACACTTCTCTTTAAAAAAAAAAAAAAACTAAACTGAGAATATAGTAAGGGCAAAATATTCATCCTATACAACTTGTTATGTTTTAAGTATACACAAGGTCTGCCTAGAAGGTATCCAGCCATGTAACCTGAAAAATAGAGACATTTGTTGAAGAAGACACAAGATACAAGAAACATTGTATAAAAGACAATGAACCCTCAGTTCCCTTCAAAGTAAGCACCTTGGGACCCCACACAGTTCTCCCAATCACCATCAGATGCCCAGTTATATTTTCCTGAAAGACTGTGTTCACAGAAGGACTTGGCTGAAGTAAAATTACACTTCTGGAGAAGCTTTTTCTCAAGGACATGTGTCCACTGAAGATGAAAGTAACTGTGGGCCTTGAAATCGAAAGATTTACAATTTAGAGTTATAGAAAAAATATTGATATACATAAATCTTTAAGTAGTTGGAAGAAAAAATCCAAGGTATTTCAATTATCAATATTTTTCATCATTGATTCATCAGAACACATTACTTTAAAATAGCAAAGGAGAAAAAATACAAATATCCACGAATATGGTAAAATATATCATGTAATAGGAGAAACAGGTACTATTAAGTGACAAAATGTTAAATTAAAGCATAGGTTTTAAACAGTTTTACTAACAGTAAATATGGTGAATGACAATTATATTTCCCCCTATAATATTAATCACAAAAATATGGTAATCTAGATGTAGACAAATACGGAAAGCAATGTGCAGCTATTGCAATGACTGAATTGCCCCCCCATTATGCATCAAACATTATTTTGTATTAAAAAAATTATAAATGGGAAGTACGGTTAAAATCAAGTTTTAGAATAACAGGATGAAACATAAGCTGTTAAAATCAACAATCTAACTCTCATCAAAATATATTTTCTTGTAGCTTAAACATAAGACAAAATTTAGATATGTCATTAATGCATGAAACAAGTATGTCATATAGGATAAGCTACAGGACACCAGAAAACCCACAGAGGAAAAAGATCATTCTTTTGTAATTCAAACACAAGAAAATGATAGTCTGTAAATACCGAATGCTGAATCAGAAATCAGGAAAAAGAAAATTTTTACTCCATCTTTTGATACATTTCAGAATGCTCACTGATATTCAAGCAAGCCTTTTCATACATGTACACACATGCACATTCACACAGAACCTGCTTTATTTATAAAGTCAACTGAATGGCAAACAGCTGAGTGGAAAACCTCTCTGGACTCAGGGAATTACTAGGAACAACTTGGTGCCATAAGAGAGAAAGCCAGCAAAATGTAATTGATATTTTAAAGCAAAGTTCCCCAAACAGTATCCTATGAAACAACAAGAGTTCTATGAGACTAATAGATATCACATGCGAAAGAAGTATTCGATTTGGGAAAAGACACATTTTGTACTCCTCCTTTGGAGATTTCAATAATACATTAGCATTTGAAAGATGGAACTACCTTGCTATAAAGTATTCTATTTAACTTTATTTAATTTAACATATCCGCAATTTATTTTTGACATTTTTCTTTTGGTAAAACATCCTTGAAAACATCCTCTTTTAAAGGATTGCCCAAAGTTTGGAGACAAATTTACTCCATTTTATGACTTCCAAAAAGGATCCGTAGAAAACATTGCTACATTCCTTTACATAGTTTGTTAGCTGTCCTTACTATTGATAAATTTTCATTATTTTTGACCATCATTATTTTTGTCACCCTTTTAAAGGTGTCATATTTGACATCTGATGGATTTCCCTTGTATCCTGCATCATCTTTGGAACCTCCTATCAGTTTTTGCTACCTTAGTTTAGAGAATTAGGACAGAAATACATCAACATGCAGAAGGGGAAAAAATCACCTACATAAGAATAATACCAATAGTTGCTTTCAAATAAGACAGAACTACCAAAGTGTGGCTAAATTCATACTGATATAACATGGAAAACCAAAAAGCAACAAGAAGAAAGAACAGTTCAGGATGAAGACAAAGTGACAATACCTAAAATATTGTACAATCTAGAATGGTTACATAGATTTGGATTGCAAATGTCTGATTTGAGACATTTGTCTCAAATCATTTGTCTCCTAATGTTAGGGGTGCAAATGTCTCAAATTTGTACTCCATGTTAGTCTAAAGATATGCCAAGCTTATCACTACTTGGTCAAAAGCAGAACTCTCAATTGCTTTACATTAAGAACCTACCTTATGTCGTTCACTGAAATGAATTTGTAATGCTGAATGATTTAAATATAGATAGGAAAGCCATTAAAACAAATATTAAAAATCAGATTAACCTAATATCAATAACTGGGGATTTTCTTTAGTTCCTAATTTTTCATAAAACTTTTCTATTTTATTGTAGGTTTATATAATCTTTATGTAGTGTGTATCTGCAACTTCAACTTGCACCTCAAAATACCAACAATTGAAGTTCTTTGTATGTAGAATGAAGTATTTTCTTCAAATTTATTTCAAAATTCCAGCTTAGAAAGAAATTTAGAGGAAATTTCTAAAAGATGTGCTGTCCTTATACTCTCTGTACTACCCTTGAGTAAAACCTAGTAATTTGAAAACCAAATATTTTCAGGTATAATGTTTTAGTTTCACAAAAAATCATTTCAGTATGTTGCATTTTTATATAATGTCCTTGACTTTGAACAGAGTATTTTATAAAGAACTATACAACATAGAATGTTATAAGAATAATCATATGAAATACTTCACCTTTGTTGTTAGAATTTCAGTTGCTGATTGAGTTGTGCATTATGGTATTGAACAAGAAAATAAAGAATTAAATAATTTGTTTTAGACTTTAATGCTTGGGAAAGTTGCCTCTCACCCAAAAGAGCTGTGGTTCTTCTTCCTTTCTGAAAATGTCACTATGGAATTGACTATATTTTAACTTTTTTTTTTTTTTTTGCAGAAGAAACAATATAACTACTCAGATTTTGTCTACTTATCTTGTTAGTTGAGTTCTCCTTTCCAATTTTCATTACTACTTACATATAGAGTTTTGTCCCGTTAATTTTTTTTTCTGTGTAGCAATCACCTTGATTTCTTTCAAAACAAGATACCCACAATAGCATTACATATTTCTCATAAAGCGAAGAGTTCAGAAATCCCAAAGGATAGTGTTTTATTTACTGTTCAATGGAATATAACCTCTAAACCGAGTCAGATGTGCAAAGATAAAGGTTCTTATTCTCTAGATTTAGTTCTTTTTGATCCCCCAGGAATCCCTCAGATTTTGTTATAATTGCTTGACTCTTAAAAATAAATATTTCACATCAATCCTTTCCCTGGCCCCAGTCCCCAATTCCCAGTACCTATTGTCTTCCTTCCTTCCTTCCTTCCTTCCTTCCTTCCTTCCTTCCTTCCTTCCTTCCTTCCTTCCTTCCTTTTCCTCCCTCCCCCACTTCCTTTTTCATTCTTCTTTCTTTCTTTTACTTTTTTAAATTTTCCTAGGCATTGCAAATTTTGTTAAACTTAGTTCTATATTTATGCTGCTTTAGGGTCTGCTGGTTTTGTTCTTTCTATGGTTCCTTAGGGCATACTTTATCTTTTCCCCTTAGAAACCATAGACTATTATGTGTCTAAAGCCTGTGGTGTAAAAAATCATTGCCAGGTATTTCAGAATATTTATTTATGAGTCAAACAAATAATTGCCTTCTCTTGCTGTTTCAATCTTCCACTTTGATTAAGCTACAGTCCTTGCTTCAGAGTCTTGATTTAAGTCATTGTAAATGTTCATTAATTAAGTAATTGTACCATTCTTCTTTGAAATACACTTCTCACAGATCTTTTCATCTTGCCTTGTTTATATCATTGCTGTATGAATTCAAATACAAGTTTTCCCTGCTACCCGAAAGTAGAGCATTTCTATGACACATTTAACTAAGCTGAAATGGTGCAATGTGAAGAAGCAATCACCTTGAACCACATCTTGCTAACGATGCACAAAATAAATCAAGATAGAGCACCAATACTTATAGACACAGTTCAATGCTATAGCACCCTAATGCTAGGTGTAGTCCCCCAGGAAAGAGTTCAGTGGGGCTATTCTCACTGTTCCAGGTACAAACTGCCTCTGTAAGAGCTTGTTGCAGAACCAATGTGGACTGCTATTTCTACTTGATGCCTTTGCTTTGGTTGAGCAAAAATCCTGTTGGAATTTCTTTTTCTTATCAAAAGCAGGTATGAATGTAGGTCTTTCATAAAAGCCAAGTAGCTTAAAGTGAACTTTTGAAAAGCAGGGGAGACCTGCATAATTGCTTTTGGCAGGTCCTCTGCCTTTACCCAAACTCAAATCCATTCTCATCTGAGCAGTTCCTAGTAACTGCTACTATGTATCCTATTTACTTTTCTTCATAGTAAGTTTTAATGTATTCTTTACATTTTTAGTTGTGTGCATATTTACTTTCTGTCTCTGCAACTTGATTATAAGCCTCATGAAGTCAGGAATTCTGTTGTTTTGGAATCCCACACTTTGAATAATGTCTGGTACTTAGAGTTTTAGGAACTAACTCATCTCATCTTTTCAGTATCATGAGAATTAGAATTTTTTATAAAGTATGAATTCAATACAACAGTTATGTTTCCTTATATAAAAAGAGCCCAGTGATTTCACTGGTGTAACAACTCATACACATAAGCTCAATTTCTTCTGAGAATTGTCATTCAGTGTATCGGATAATAAGATTATTATCCAGACAGTTTCCTTTATCCCATCCATACTTCTCTATACAAAATTAAATGAACAGTACATATTCTCAGGAAATAGGAAAAAATGGCATTCTTTCCTACCAATACATTTAAAATCATTAAGGGACATGAAAATTATACAATTGTGCCCATATGTGTAGTACCATTTAACTCTCTAGATTATTTTTAAATAAAATAAAAATGACAAATTCCAAAAGCTGAATCACAGCTCTCTCTGTGGTTAACCCAAACCATTATGAATTAGATAATAGTGGCAGATGCGATTTTATTTCCATCTAAATTCAATCCTTGGTTAAAATGCCTATTCTGTGGTTATCTTAATGCCTAAAGAGAGAAAAAAATGCTGGCTAGAGTTAATGACAGGGATAAAGAATCGAAATAACATAGGAAGCTTCCAGGGAGGCAAAACCTGGCCACCATCCAGTAGTGTAGCTTTAAAATGTATACAGCCTGCTTATGAGATGGTTACTTCAGTAATGGAAAGATTCAAGTCCTCGGTTAAAAAAAAAAAAAAAAGTACAAAGACATTAAAAATCATCAATATCTTTATATATGTTACTATAGGAATAAAACTATTTGACCATTTCCCAAGCCACTGATACTCCTGTAAATAGAAGCTGTAAGGGAAGATTTGTGCTTCTGGCATAAGTTATATGTGATGATGAAGTCTGGGACTTTTTCCCCCTCCAGATGTTATTTTCCCCACAACTTCCCCCGTGTCAGATGGGTGGTAATGCTAAATATGACACATTTCTCCCTTTGGTAGTGTATGTGCTGCAAATTTGTAAATGCTGAGGCTTACCAAAAAAAATTTTTTTAACTAACCTACCTTTTGAAAGTTTTTGAGACAATAATAAGGACTTTTTTTAGGAGTACTGTGAAAGCAGGAAGAGATCAGAACTCTGCCAATAATTTCATTGAGTAAAATTTGACTCAAGGCAGAAAAGGGGAAATCATTTAGAATTTCAAAGCAGAGATTATTAACTCAATTTCTAAGAATTTTTGTTTTGGTATCATTTCAAATTCAGAATCTCAAGTCTAAAGAAGTAATTTGGAAGACTATAAACACAAGATAAAAGCAATTACTTTCTGATATTCATCTCTAATCAATACCGTTCATTATTTTTATGGATTTTCAACATTTTGACAAAGCTGTTCTTTTCATCTGTTTTCTTTTTTTTTTTAAATTAGTTTATTGTTGTGCAGTTGCAGTTGTCTGCATTTACTCCCTCCCTTGCTTCCACCCCCTCTTGGTTTTGTCCATGTGTCCTCTATAGTTGTTCCCGAAAACCCTCCCTGCTCCTTTTCAATGTTGAAGCCCTTGCTCCACTAGGCTATGCGCTGGGGAATAGGGAGTTGAAGCAAGACACACAGCAGCCTGGTCAGTGCCAATTCTCTTCCCAATTTGCAGTAACAAGGGAGCTGCTGCATTTGTGGTCCCCAGGTGCTGCCTGCCTGGTCTTTACTGCTGATAGGTTTCTATTGCTGCCGTCTTATATTTCCGTGGTGGAAAGGAGAAGGGCAATCACAATCTTAAGTGGTCTCTGGCCAGCAAAACCCTCACTGAGAAGATGCCCTTTGAGTAAAGGCCTAAAGAAAGGGAGCTGGAACCTGGGGTATGACATCCCAGCACAGAAAGCATCAAATGCAAAAAGCCTGAGATGATTTAGGAATACGAAACCGAATGAGAGATCTTCCAGCTGAAATGTGCACATCTGCTTCTCCGTGCTCTATTGTTTCTTTTGTTTGTTCATTGTGCTTTGTAACTGGTTCCATATCATATTATTTTCTCATTTCTATGTTTCCTTTTTTCTTTTAAATCATGTCTCTCTTCTCAGGTGAGCTCCAAGAGGGAGAGTATTTTTCTCTTCTACTGAAAATTCCAAATGGATAAAACAGTGCCAGTACCAGCCACACAAAAAAGTGACTTAATTAATTGAATTAATAACCTGTTAATTGATCTATAGAAAGGTAACTGCATAAATGTAATGACATTCTAAGGCCAAGAAGATTTAAATTAAAAAAACAACTAAAATTGAAGAATGTGTTTCCATCTTGTAACAGCATTTCAACAGC
The DNA here is from genome assembly GCA_039655065.1 of Glossophaga mutica. Classification (NCBI taxonomy): domain Eukaryota; kingdom Metazoa; phylum Chordata; class Mammalia; order Chiroptera; family Phyllostomidae; genus Glossophaga; species Glossophaga mutica. Next base: position 188,142,579 of record CM077303.1, read on the forward strand.
CATATCAATTACATTGATCAGTTAGACAATTATCATTCTCTGAATGATACAAAGAAGCTGCCACCATAGTTAAAAAAATTGAAAAGATTAGTATTTTTCAATGAGTTGCTGTACTTCATTCTTTTTATTTAATTATTCATCAAAATAAAAATTGACTTTCTACAATATACTTATATGTGACTATAAATTTATTTTAAATAAATAAACGAGACTATTTTTTGTCTGAAGTTTAAGCGTACATAGTACATAGTAGGAAAAGAAGGAAGATTTGTAGTACTACTTTTCTTTATCTCAAAAAACAAATCCATCCATAGTCTGTTATGAAAAAAAGTCAAGCATTTCCTTTTATATGCCACTTCTGTTCATCTGAACAAAACAGAAACACACACACCACATACAGCCTGCACCTCAGAACATCAGCAATACTGCAGGTAAGATAAAGAACCAAAGAAGTCAAGGATGAAATTTCAAGCAGAGTGACAACACTCAGACTTTAGATAAAATATATTAGAAGTAGAGAAAATTGAGAAAACACGGTTTTTAAATTACAAGGTCTCAGAAAAAAATTAGAGCACTCTAAGGCAAGAGAATAAACTACTATAAGGCCAGAATCTCATTCTCCTGACTCTAGGGAAATATGGCATGTAAGTAGGTCAGATGAGTAGGCATTCCCCTAGAGCTACAAAGGATGAGAATCTGGCCCTATGTCTTTATTTTAATTTATTATTTTATTTTATTCTGTTTTATTTTATTTTTTTTCTGATTTATTTGACTGTATGAACTTTAGTTTGTTTTTATTTTTATAGTTTATTTTTTCATTAGCCTATAACCCCCTTATACCCTCTTCCTCCACCACCTCCCTCAGTCACCATGCTGTTGGCCCTGTCCATGAGTCTTGATTCTCTTTTGCTAGATCCTGCCACCCGGCCTCCCACATTAGAACTGTCGTTCTGCTCTCTATCTATGAGGGCTTGTTTGTTCAGTTTGTTCATTAGATTCAAAGAGGGCATACAGATGCTTAATAGACATATGAAAAGATTATCAAAGTCACTAATCATCAGAGAAATGAAGATTAAAACCACTCCACACCTGTTAGAATAGCTATCATCAATAAATTAACAAAAAAAAAAAAAAAAAAAAAAACAACTACTAGAGAGGATCTGGAGAAAGAGGAACCCTTCTGCACTGTTGGTGGGACTGTAGACTGGTACAGCCACTGTGGAAAACAGTATGGAGTTGCCTCAAAAAATTAAAAATGGAACTCCCTTTTGACCCAGTGATTCCACTCAAACACTAATAGGTTAGTGGAAGCACTCTATTCAAGTGTCCTAGCATCACAGAGAGAAGACTCTGCTTTGAGGCCAAGTGCATTTAGAGATCCTTTTGAGGTTTGCTGGACTTAGTCCTAGGTCCTAGGAAGCCAACATTATATAAAATGAAGGCTGGGCTTCCTGAAAAATTCTATGAAAAATATTTTGAAGCCAAGAAGCATTATTTTACACAGAGCAACTTGGATATCACAATAAAATGAAACTGGATCTGTGAGTCACATAATTCTTACCAACTAATTTTTCACTAACAACTTTTCCAAATTGTCTAATAGGTGGTGGTTCTTCTTTCCCTCTATTCTTAACCTGTGAATTACACAATTAAATTCTTAGTTTACTTGAAACATCATTTCCACCTGCTTTGTTAGTCAATAACAACTACATTTATTAAATGCATACTGTAAATGTACTACCTCATCAGACTATTATCATCAAGATGTATTTTATTAAAATTACACTGAAAACTCAATCCATAAATGATATGTAAATCAAATATTAATTTTATTTTACTATGTTGTATACTACATTATCTAAGAAATTGAAGCAAAACTATTTATATGCAAACATGATTAAATGTAGTATACAAGTAATTGAATTTAGCTAAAGTCTATGAAAACAAATTTATCAAAGGTGTATTATTTTTCATTAATTAAACAACTTGATTAGCAACAGCAGAATGATTTTTTTTAATTTTTCTAACTTATCTTGCCATTGTGGAGTGATAAAACTATTTTTTTAATTGTGTACTTAATATAAGTTAGGTATTAAAAATAATATGTATTTTAATAAATTTCATGTAAGAGGCCATACTTATAGGTCATTTGCTACATGTAACTATTTGTGAAAATATCACTGATTGACTTTACAATGTACTTTTGATGAACATTTATAGAGTTCATCACTTTCCTTAATATTGTGACAGGACAGTAAGAAGCTGGGAAAATTCCTGGGCAAGTGGAGCGGGGAAACTGACACAAGAAAATTAAACAAGGTCAAACGGTTTGAGCAACTTACAGCCAGCTGGTAAATTGCAAGACCTTACCCACGCTAACCAAGGACAAGAGAGCAAATGGTTTGTACCTTTCCTCCCAAACCAGAGAATACATAGCTAAAATCACCCTGGTCTGGGAGCTTCCTTTGATACTTCTTGCAGTTGTGAGATTCCACAGGTGCCTGAGGTGTACCTGAGGGGAGAAAAAAATAACAAGGACCATTGGTCAGCTCCCTGTGGCCATAGAGACTCATGCCAAAACGGAAGAGCTTACTCCCACCCTCTGACCCCAATGAAAAACATTCACATGCAGACGCAACTCTCTGCTTCTGGTTCTGAGTTTCCACCCTCTTCAGAGTTGAAATAAATCTTATTTTCATTATTGACCTCCCTGAACTAAATTCTTTTATTTTAGGAGACAAGAACCCAAATCGGTTTTGGGTTCGGTTTGGTAACAATGCGCTACTTAGTCTATAGTACATCTAATGTTTAGGAACTACAGATTCCTGCAGAAACACTAGTGACTAAAATACTTTGTTTATAGTCTACGAGGCCAATTTATAGAGTACTGCTATTTTCACCTGGTCTTTCTGTTACAGAGTGAACAATTCAATATTTCTGTACATAATTTTCAAGATTATTTTGATTCTTCACTTTGATCCATTTAAAAATATTTAGAAACCCTCCAAATTTTGAGATGTTTTAATCAAATTTTAAACATTTTTTCTTTAAAATGGGATATTTCTATTACACCAAATTTTATTAGAAGTGAGATTTTGTGTTGTTGACCAATTGCTCATCTGTGCAAATTAATACTCGTGCAGTTACACAAATGCTGCTCAAGTTATAAAATAACTATTGGGATATTAATTTTGATATAATTTGTACTCAGACAAAATTTGCAAATTAGAAAAAATGCTTCCAATAATGAATGTGTATTCAAATCACAGTGTACACAGGACAGAGTTGTTTAATTATGGTAGTTAATGTAACTTGCTTATTAAAGTTTATATTTTGAAAAAAACGAGGCTTGTATATTGAAACACTAAATCTTACATTAAAATTTAGATAGCTTTGGATTTAAATATTAGATTCTTCACTTAGTAGAAGAACTAGTAATTTCTGAGTGTTTTGACCTTGTTATCTTGCCTGAAAGCTATAATAGAAATATGCCTACCTCTTAGTGTTTGAGGAAAAACTAAATGAAATAATGTTTCAAAAGCACTTAGCACATTGTCAGACACATACCAATCACTAAGGCAGAGAACAAGTATGTGATCTCTCAGTCCCTTTTGGTTTTATTCTTCCTGAGCACACAGAAAAAGGAGGTTTTGCACTTAGGTGAAAGGAGCTAGATTTATCCAAGGAAATAAAGTGTTACTTCCCAGTGAGGAACTCCAGAGCTAAAGTTCTTGCTCCCTCATCAGCTTCTTTCTCTGCTGTGGTGACCATAAGGGCTTTCGGCAACACAGAAGAGTCACAACAAAGAAGCAGGTGGGAACCCAAAGTCACTGCATCAAGATAGCTGCCCTGAAGAGGCACAAGACTAAGCCACTTTCTGTGAAAGACAGAGCAACTGTGGTCATAAAACGACCTTCCACTTTATTTCATGCACTTCCTCAACAAAGTTAAGGATAAAATTTGCATGCATGTAAATTGGTTACCTACTATTAATGGTTATAATATTAGTTTTCACATATTAACTAAATAATATGTAAATCTCAGAGCAGTTACCTCTTTCTAAAGATAATTTCAATTTCAGTATGTCTACAGGCTAGTTTACTGAAATTATATTCATTTTTTAATGGACTGAATTAAGATTTTCTTCAAAAGTAAGAGGAGTAATTATCTATTCTTCAGTTTAATGCAACACTTCTAGCAGGATTGTGCTGAGTTCTCTGTATTATTAAAGATAGCAAATGAAGTAGGATATTTTTCATTTCATTGCCAAAACACATGAATGATAAATGGCAACATCTCTTTTCCAAATTAAATCACTCTTTTGTTTTGCACAAAATAATTGAAATTTATATAAGAAGACATATATAAAACAACTATTAGAAAATCAAGTAAATGAGAAAGAGTGAAGAGTAATTCATTCACTAGAGTTGTGGTATGCAAAGTAGAGGTCTGAATGGAACATATTTGAGATAAAATAAAAATTTAAGCCTGAATTACTCAAAAGGTGTATCTCCCAGTTTATTCCCTCTTCTGAAATCAAGCCTCTTATAATGAGCTGCCCACTCTCAGCAAACGGTGTCACCTTTCACTTCAACCACAAATTTAACAACCCTCCCTCATTATTTTTTCTTTTCTGCCCACTGCACCCAAATATCCTGATGGTGCTATCAAATTTTGTTCTGAATATGACCACCTCTTCCTACTTGTACTGTTACCATCAGTGGTAGGCAGAACAACAGACCACCAAAGATGTTCCAGGAACCAAGAAATGCAAGTAGTCACTACAAACTGGAAAAGTTATGGAACAGATTCTTCCCTATAGCCTCCAGAAGGAATGCAACCCTGCTGACACCTTCATTTTAGCCCAATGATGCCTATTTCAGGATTTTGAACCTGAAGAACTAACTGATAGTAAATGTCTGCTCTTTTTAGCTCCTAAATTTGTGGCAATTTCTTACAGCAGCAATGAGACACTAATAGAGCACCCTACTTAAACAATTATATTTACCACTTAAATAGTTTATTAACTAGTCTCCTTAATTCTTATCACCCCAAGACCCTGTTATCAGCAAAGGAAATTAGATGACTGTTTAAAATTGTAAATTCTTACTCCCTGTTTGGAAAATTTCTTAGGTGTACTTGAACCTCCAAAGGAGGACTGGCCAGTGAGACCAAAAAAAAAAAAAAAAAAAAAAAAAAAAATTCTGACAACTCCAGAATTAAACAATTTATTAAGAGAATTTATAGACAAAAGCAGTCTAGGACAGCAACAAGAATGTGGATCTCCACAGCCAAAAGGGTTGGCTGTGGAGATCCACATATATAGCTTCTAAGAACATAGAGCATGTGTGTATAGCTTCTAAGAACAAAGAGGCTTGTAGCCATGTGGCATATGCTTGCTAAGAGCTGTATATTTCAAAGCAGTAAGCAACTTAATGGGTCTACTATCAATGTAAAAACATCTTTTTCAGGTGACACAGGCACACCCCTCCAGAGTAAACTAGTCAGTCACTGGGAGCAACTTACTTAAGATAGCACACAAGTCAAGTCAAGAGCCAGAAACCATTTTGTCTAATGCTCAAACAGTCCAATGACTTCATATCCTGATCAGAAAATAAATAAGCCGGGGAATCTTGTCTGATCTGTAAAGCCTCACATTATCCTGTCCCAATCAACTTCTCTGATCTCACTTCCTATCCCTCCCTGCCTTTTCTCTTTTTATTCCATCCACTCTGGTCTCTGTAAGAATCTAAAGCATTCCAAACTCATTTCTGATTCAAAATCTTTGCTTTTGTAGATCTCTCTTTCTGGAACACTCCAGCCTCAAAACTCTGTGTGACTGGATCCCTCTTCTCATTCCTGTCTCTGATTAAATATCTTCTCATTAAAGCCTCTGGCCACCAAAGCTCAATTAAACTTGTTCTCTCTAGCCATCATGCTTCATTTTCCTCAAAGGACTTAACACTATGGGAAATCACCTGGTTCATTTCATGATTTATATTAAGTTGTTTATTTCCATACCCCACACAGCAAAATAATGTAAACAGCATGAAAGGAAAACAGTGTGCTTCATCATTGTAATGACGGTACTTAACAATAACATTTGACACATCATAAATGCTGCATATATTTGTATTTGTTGAATAAGTGAATGAAAATATTTAGTAAACTCAATTAAGACTTAAATGTTAAGGTCATACACTATTAAACACTAATACATATTTCTTCACAGTTGATTAAATTAAGAATTCTCTTACTTAAAAGATGCATATTGTCACTTTGAATATCAGGGTAGAAATTGCTTCTCAATATGATCATAATATACATAGCACTTTTTTCTATTAACAATAATATTTAAGTTTCTATTATCATAGAGGGTTCAAGAAAAACTATTATCTTGTGAACTCTAAACTTATCTTTTGGTAATGAATTTGAATGATTATTCATTTACTTTTGTGTACAATAAATTTCTTTTATTGTGTGATGACAGTTTGTGTTTCCAGGTTACATGTTATCAGTGTCTAAAATTTGCGCTCTAAGGCAATAGTGATGAAAATAAGTTTTCATGTGTGGTGTCTATAACGACATGACTGAATTTATTTCTCTCTAGATGAATTATTAATTGTCTGACCTTGGACAAGTTACTTAAATTCTATGCTTCAATTTCTTCATCTACAAATATGCTTAATAATATTAGTAACTACTTTGTAGATTTGTGGGACAAATTGAGTCAATATAGAGAAAGAACTTTCTATAAGACATAGAATGCATTAAGTAAACATATGCATATGAGGGACATCACAACACAAGTAATATTTATTCCATTGCACACATCATTTAACTGTTGGACATTTCAGTACAAAGTTTTCTCCTTAAATCTGTAAATCTTAATTATACTAAAACATAATTTATTTATATGTTCACACTAACAGATTTATCTAAAATAAACATCTTCTGTGTATTCCTGTTGTATAACTTAATGATCATATTTAATAAGTTTGGCCATAATTTTTTTAGTTAATTCAATGTATTGTTCTATAACTTGACAGTATAATGGGGGATTGATATTGGTGCCTCAGATATGACAAGAAAGTTGACTTCTGTTTTGTTGGAATACAGAAATAATTTTAGAAGATATTAAATTAAAAGTCAAAACCCACAATATTTAAAACTCCTGATAACAATCACTCATCATCTTTTATCACCATGGATATAGCAAAATAGTATCCATTCATTTTGTTTTCTGAACCCAAAGTGTTTACATTTACATAAGTGATATTGGTAAATTACAACACTTTTAAAAATCCATCAATACTTATATCTACTTAGGCCATTCAAACTTTATAAAGGGATACCAGCTCCATGGAAATAATTACAATCTCAAAAAGGTAAAGATAAGTGATATAGATCTTATAATTTTAAAAAGCACACTATAACTATGGGGGGAGGAAATGGGAGGGAAGTGGGGAGGGCTGGGGTGGTGGGCTGGGGCGGGGTAAAAGACAGAAAACTGTACAATATCAACAATTAAAAAATACTGATTTAAAAAAAATAAAATAAAAAATGGAAAAAAAAGAAAAAGCACACTATAGTATTTTAAAAAGTACATTATATTGATAAAGTAAATTTTTTATTAATGTAAAATAAACTAGTATTTGGTTTGTTTCATTCTAACATCTTCTATTTGATTTGAAATTACTTTTCCAAGATTTGGATACATGTCTCTCACTTCACCTAATAAAATCATAACTGTAGGCCATGAATTAATGCTATGGTTATATAGACAGAAGCTATTACAGTAGATGCTTTTATATTTAATAATTGCATTTATTTTCCTAGAATTAAATTTATTTATTTTTGACCCAAGTACTCTCATATTAAATTGACTCTTCTAATAACTCTACATAGTGATTCAAATAATATGGTTAGTAACAGGTTCATCGTAGTGCTAATTTATTCTAATTAGTTCCCTTGGAAGAACCACTTGTCAAAACAAATGATGTTATGGGTATATTTCTCTGATTGATTCTATTTCTATATCTCCCTGTATTTTTTATGGCTGAAGAGGTTGACTATATCTCCAGGTTAAAATATTTCAGTCATTCATATTCTACCATGTGAGAGATGGATAGTTGTATTGAGAAATATTTTCCTTCTCTTTTTGTTTCTCTTTATTCTCCTGGTTCTCCTCTACTTTCTTTCAGGAAAGGGAGCCACAGAACCCCATGGATTATCTAAGGATAATTTAAGATTTTATTAGTAGATTTTTAGCTCATCACAGGGAAGAAATGGTATAGAGATCAATTTAGGTTAGAGACTTCATGAACTTCCCACTTTTGAAAAAAAGCACTTTCTTTCATTTTGTTTTACTCATAAAAAACATTATTTTATCACTTTGCTGTCTCCACAGAAATATCTAATTTTAATTCAACTTTACTACTTAACTTTTTAGGAATTAATAGAACACAAATAAAAGTTTGAGTAAAATGGTTAAAAAATAAATGCAATAAATGCAAAAAAACATGTACAGCCCTTGACAAAATTAAATGGAAATTTCATCATAAAAATATTAAATGAATTTACTCTCTACCCAAATAAAAATATAAAACCACATTTTTATATAGAACAAGATATTGAAAATGAATAGAAAAATAACATAAAAATATTCTAAATTAATTTTAATACTTTTATTAAGCAGCACAAAATCTTCACAAACTGACTAAATGCAGATATATAATCCATGCATTTGATAGATTAAATGCTGATGTAAATTTCAATTGGATTTTTTCTTTTGGAACTGAAAAAATTAATTTCCTTGGAAAAATAATTACGATGAAGTATCCAATATATTTCAAAATAATGAAGAAGAAAAAATACTTGTACTATGGGTAATAATGCTCACAATATTGCAAAAGAAATACTATCTAAAGAAAAAAATCGATCTGAAAGGCAAAATCTATATGCCGAATATGCATTAGTATTAAAATCTGATTATAACGAAAATTTTTATTGAAAAAATGTTTCATAATATGAATGATATTGAATTTTTATTATAATTTTTTTATTTCTTAAAGTTTTTATTTGTTTTTAGAGAGAGGGAAATGAGGGAGAAACAGAGGGAGAAAACATCAATGTGTGGTTGCCTCTCACATACCTCACACTGGTGACCTGGCTTGCAACCCAGGCATATGCTCTGGGAACTGAACTGGCAACCCTGTGGTTTGCAGGCAGGCACTCAATGCACTGAGCCACATTGGCCAAGGCTGATTATACTTGTGAAAGAAAGATAGGTAATGTGTCTCAAAATGAGCATTAGATTATAAACTTGGTTTTAAAAATACAAGTATAAAAGTAAAATAATAAAATACTAGAAATACTAGGATGATACATGTAAAAACTTGGGTTTGGGAAAATTTTTAAGGTTAGAAAGAAAATTCAAAATCTAGAATATATACTTAGTTACATGATCGATTTTTGGATAAGGTAAATGATTCTATGTATAAAATAAAGTAACAGTTTTAAAACAATATGTGCAGCCCTTAACAGATTCCAAAAATTTGTAAAAGTAATTGAAAAAGTAAAAGATCATAAAATAATATAAAAATTAGAAAATTCACGAAGAAGGAAATGCAAATTGTGAATGTAAATCTTTTAGACATATGAAACACCTCTCTAGGAGTTACGGAGATGCACTTGAAGAGTCGAGGCAATTTTTCATTTAGATTGGGAAACGTTACAAAGATGGATCATATCCATCGCTATGAAGATGTGGTATGCTAGTCCAAGTGTGAATTGCTGTAATTTCTAAAATAAAATAATTAACATTTGATTCAACAAGCCATTTTTGAGACACTATTCCACAGAAATGAAAATACAGAGAGAGAGAGAGAGAGAGAGAGAGTGTGTGTGTGTGTGTGTGTGTGTGTGTGTTTATAGCATAGTTGTGGGGAAATAATTGGGAAATATATTTCTGAAAACCTATAAATAATAAAATAAATATATAAATCCTGGAAATATGTAGGACACATACATAATACTTTGTAGCTGCTTAAAACATGAATTAAAAAAGAAAAGTGAATTAAATCTATTTTCATTGATCTGGAAGAAAGTCAATGACAACATGTTAAGAAAAAAGTACATACATTGCCACATAATAAATAATAAAAATGAATAAATATGTAGAAAAATAAATTGATAGATTGATAAACATGATTTCATTTTCTTCAAAATCCAGAAAAAGTATGTTGCCTTATTATTTTAAAATATCTCTGATTGCATGAATAAAAGCATACAAATATTTCACAAATACTTATATTGGGGTACAGACAAATGAAAGGAAGTATTTAAAATATAGATATATCTTAGATGTACTAACATATCTTTGTGACTTTGTCTTGAACAAAAAAAATTTCTAGGATTTCTTTTTTGGAAATCCTTATGTAAGTAATTATAAACCTAGCAATCAAAATAAATTACGAAGCAATAATTTCAAATGAAATATGTATGCTGATTTAGTTACTGAGGGATTGATGTATTGTGTATCTATTTAAACATCTACCTGTCTAATATCTGTATCTTAGATATAAAAGTGAGCATTACTTTGGGAAAGTACATGAGCATGTTCCAAATGGTGTTTTTGCCCAAGCAATCCTTTCATAGGATTTTCACCTTTTTCTATTCTTATTTGATTAAGGAACATTCATTATCACTTCCTTCATTTTATATGGTGTGTGTGTGTATGTGTGTGTGTAAAGTGTGTGTACAGATAAATTATATTTTTAAAAATCAAATGTTTATTGATTTTATATAAAGAGCAAGGAAGTGAAAGAAAGAGAGGGAGAGAAAGAGAGAGATAGATTGATTAGTTGCCCCCCGTATGCACCCAAAACCCAAGCAAGAATTGAACCCACAGCCTAGGTATGTGCTCCTACCTGGAATTGAAACCCCAGTCTTTTGGTGTATGAGATGGGCTCCAACCAAGTAAGCCACACTAGCTAGGGTGATAATTATCTTTTGAGTGTTTATAAGTCACTGGGCCCAGAGAAGCCACACCCAGACATAGCATGAAATTAGTTACCCTGAAGAAAGCTTGGCTCTGAGAAAGAGGGGCTTGACAGAAAGATAGGTTGTTTTTCTTGAGAAATTTCAGAGTATTTGCTATGAATAGAAAGAAGGAAAAGAAAGGATATTTGGTGCCTGGTATGTGGAGGGTAAGAGAATACACGCAGATTTCCCTTTTTCAGATTGTTTTTCATTGAAAAATTCTACAAGGAAACTGTTAGATTATTTTTTGTAGAAATGATGGCAAGGAATGTATTAGTGAATTTCTGATCTCTTTATAATGACCAAGGAAACTTTTTCTAAAGTTCCAAACTTTCTACTTCTGATGATGAATTAAGAAACCTTTATTGTTACCCAATCTATGAATCTTATAATTTTTTATGTCTCTTAGATTAACCTGATACAAGATTGTAGTCAAATTTTAACTCAAGTTTGTTTTTGTATAGGATTTTCTCGCTTTCAGGTGTAAAATATATTATTTTATATTTAGTCTTTATTTTCACTTAATACTACTTTTTAAAAACTCCTAAGTCACTCTAAGGTATTATATAATAGAACAAGGTGACCCAAGTTCTCGTTACAATGGTAGGAAATGTGAAGAGACATAAATAGAAGCCAATATTTTTGTGGTCTATGATTATACAAAGTCATAGAGAGTTGGGATGTTGTCCAAAGACTACAATGACATTTCTTAGAAATCATATGTGGAAAGTGTTGGTTTGAGAGAAAAAACAAATTTCTCTGTAAGGACTTATTAAAATTGGAGAGTAAAATTTTGTTTATTTTTTCAATCATTCACTGTTTTTTAAAGGAGAATGGACATTTTTAAAATGCTCACAGAGGAAAACGATTGTGTAGTGTTGGTGTCTATCACCCTTTGAATAGCTTTATTAAATCACTGCCCGTTGAAAGTCATAATTCATCCAAACAGTTAATATAAATCAGATGTTAAAGTAAAAGAAATTGGAATTAGGTGGTCCTTACAGAAACTGATATTATTTCAGCTCAGTGATAAATAAGATGATAGATTAGATAGATATGAGAGGAACCTGACAAAACCAGAATTTATTTATAAAAAATTGTGTATTTGTTCTTATATGATTAAACTGCAGTCACTGTCAAAGTGTTCTCCATGTGATGCAATACACCTATTAAGATGTTTTTTCCACTGCTCAAAACAGTTTTTCAACTCGTCAGTTTTTGTGGTGTTTAGTGCTTCTGCTGTTTTTTTTTTTGTTTTACTTCTTCCACATTGGCAAAATGTTTCCCTTTGAGGACTTTTTTTATCGGGGGTGGGGTGGGGAAGTCACTGGGGAAAGATAGGGTAAATACAGAGGGTAGGGCCATTTTTGTTCAAAAACTGCTGAACACTCAGTGCTGTGTGGGCAGGAGCACTCGTAAATCACCCATCACGAAATGGGCAAACATGTTGAAAGAGTCTTCAAAAAATTCACTGAAGCTGAACATAGTGTCTCACAAAAATGCCACCTGGAACAAGGGGCCTGGCCTTCAGAAGATAATTCCATTTTTGGAGAGCCCCCCTAGAATATATATATTCTAGAATATATATATATTCTAACATTAGGGGGCCTTTCCCTCTTTCCTTTCCATTAATATATCTTTGAAAATGCTGCCTGTGCAAGAGTTGTTACTTCCTATACTTACAGGTATGCTTAGTTTCTGGCCCAGGTTTGATAAGGATCAGTGAAAAGCCGAGACATGTTTAGGAGAGCAAGATTTTGCCAATCCACAGTGAGGGAGCCACAGGGAATTTGGTGGGATAATTATTTTTTCCAATAATGGGGAGTCTGAACCTTTATGAAAGAATGAAATATTTATTTATTGGTGTTCAACATTTGAAATAGTTTATTAGTGAAAGGATTCAAACTAAATCAGGCATACTGAAGGGGGTAGAACACAACTGAATTCAATACTGCACAAAGCCAACACTCTTGGTACTAGAATGATCTTAACTGGTAATTAGTTATTAAATAAAGGTGAAGGAAGTATTTTGGGCCTAATTAAAGATTCATATACAGTAAAAATTAAGCATTTATAGGAAAATGGTAATTTTATAATAAAATAATATCACTTACTATAAAGAAGACTATGTATATTCTCTTAATACATGTATTTAAATGGGTAGAAATAATAATCAATTATGATACTGCAAATGATTTTGGTTTGCCTGGTGTGGACTGGTAAAAAATGTGTAATAGTTTTAATTACGTGAAAACCTTAGAGAACAAATATTTATTTTGTAATAAAATCAAGTAATGAGGTACATACAGTGCACCCAATAAATGACAGAAAAGTAAGTAGTATATATTGAAAAACTGTAGTCTGATTTCTGCAACATTATATTTTAAAAGTGTATTTGCTACATTTCCTAGTTATACTGTGATATTGTGTGTGTATATATATATATATATATAAGTAATTGACAGTAGAAAAATATAAACACATTTTAATTAAGATAAAGACAAGTTTATAAACTCTAAACCATTTTCAAGACAACCTATTGAATGGGTGAACATATTTGCCAATGATACATCTGAAAAACAGTTAATATCCAAAATTTATAAAAAACTGTTACAAATAAACACCAAAGTAACAAAGAATTTAGAAGACCTGGATAGACAGTTTTCCAAAGAGAATATACAAATGGCCGATACACATATGAAAATATGCTTGATGCCACTAATCATAAAAGAAACACAAATAAAAACCACAATGAGATATTACCTCAGACTTGTCAAAATGGCTATAACCATAAATCAACAAGCAACATATTTTTTCTTTTTTAATATATTGTATCGATTATGCTATTACAGTTGTAACATTCCCCCCACCTTTATTCCCCTCTGAACAAATGTTGGCAAAGGTGCGAAAAAGGGAACTCTCGTGGGCATTGTTGGTGAGAATGCAGACTTGTGCAGCCACTATAGGAAATAGTTTGGAGGCTCCTGAATAAATTTAAATTGGTACTGCTTTATGATCCAACAATTCTACTTCTGGGTATATATCCAAAGAACCTCAAAGCATTAATTCAGATGAATATATGCACCCCTATGTTCATTGCACCATTTATTTGCAATAGCCAAGATATGGAAGCAACCTAAATGCCAATCCATAGATGAGTGGATGAAAAAGCTGTGGTACACATACACAATGACATATGTATTACTTGGTTGTAAAAAAGAATGAAATCTTACCATTTGGACATCATGGACGGAACTACAGGGAAGTCTGGTGGGGACTGGGTGAAAATGATGAAGGGATTAAGAAGTACAAATTACTAGTCACAAAATAGTCCCAGGGATATAAAGTGCAGCATATGGAGTAGAACTAATAATATTGTACTAATTATGTATGGGGGGCACTTTGTAAAGTACATAATTGTCTAATTACTATGCTATATACCTGAAACTAATACAAAATGATACTGATGGTCTCCTTTGCTGTGCAAAAACTTTTTAGTTTGGTGTATTTCTATTTGTTTATTTTTTTTCCTTTTGTTTCCCTTGCCTGCAGATATATATCAGATAAAGTTATGAACAATGTTCAAAATTTTACTATATTTTCTTCTAAGATTTTCATAGTTTTGGGTCTAATATTGGAGACTTTAATCCATTTTGAATTTACCTTTGTGTGGGAGATCATCAACAAAGTAAAAGACAACACACAATATGGAAGGACATATTCCCAATTCATCTGATAAGGGATTAAAGACAGCAAATGAGTCTGTCAGTGAGTTAATCCTTGTGCAGGCCCTAATTTTGATATAGTTGTGGGAGGAAGTGAGTAGTGTTCACCTGCTCTGCCAGCTTGACTGGAAGCCTGTAGTACACTAACTTTTGTAAACAATTTTTGCCAGAAACATATATTGCCTTCTGTAAATAATCTTTACCCTCTAGAAATTTCAGTTCCAGGTAAAGCTATGCACTGAAAATTCCAAATGAATTCTCAGACACACTCTATATTATATTTCTCTAGGCGTCCTGCTTTTGCATAAGACAGCACAAATTGAAATTATACTTTTATCTAATATACATTACTAATTTAGATTATATCCTTAATATAAGCCACAAAGAAACACTACTAAACAATGAAATTAGGAATATATTTTCTTATAACAAATATACAATTACATCACTTTTCTACTTAATGCCCTTCAAAATTTCTCCATAGACTTGAAAACAGTCATGCTTAAATTACTCACCTTCAGAAATTAAATATTGTCAATAGAGTTGAATCCCTGTGCACTAAATCTTATCTAGTTCCATCCCCGCTCTTAGCTCTAGATAACCAATGTTCCCATTTGAAGTTTTATCTATCACATATATTTAAATAATAGTTTATGCTAAATGTGTATTATTCCTAAACAATAAACAGTGTTTATTCCTAAACATTGTCTTACATGTTTTAAAACTTTATGTAAATAGGATCATGGTATATATATATCATTGACTATCATGGCAGCTAATCTTGGGCAATTTACTTTCTTTACACAAAATTTTATTTGTGAAAGCCATCATGTTTATATAGAGATAACTAGTTTATCCATTTTCATTGCTGTCTGATATTTCATGTATAAATACAACGTGATTTGCTTACCATTTATCTAAAGTTTATAGTTTTTTTTAATCCTCTCTATCCCTTCTTTTCTCCCTTCCTTCCATCCTTGTATCATCCTTCCATCATCCTTCCTATTCTTGAGTGATAAAACAATGACAATATGAACAACGTGGCATACTTTCCTTGTGCATATATGTATGTTTGCATAACATGCATCATATGCTCATATTCAATTTTTCTAGAAATTATCATTTTGCTGTCTAAAATAGTTGTGCTAACTTATATTTCCTTAGAATAAAAATATGTCATTTTCCTATATCTTTGTTATCACTTAGTGTAAAATTTTATTTTACTAGATTTTAGTTGCATTCTCTTGATAATAGAAATTTTGAACTCATAATATGTATATATATAATTTTCTTCTATAAATTGTCTAATCAAATATTTTGTTAGTCTATTGAGCTGACTTTCTTCTCGTTAAGTTTCAATATTTTAAATATATTATGGAGAGGTACTTTTATAAATATTTCTGAACCTGGGACTATATTTTAGCTTTCTGATTATTTCTATGAATATAATGGTTTGAAATTAAAATGTAATTAAATGTATCAATATTTTTCTAAAGTTTGTGTTTTTATATATTGTATAAGAAAGCTCCAGTTTTATAAAGATAGTCTATTATGTTTTGTCTCTAAATTTTAAATTATTTGTTAAAATTAAGATTTTTAATATATGATATTAGGTATGGATCATTGTCCTATAAGCATATTCAATGTGCTTTTGATATATAGTCCATCTCTTCACACTGATGTGCAATGTCCCTATATCAGACTTCAGTTTCTTATAAACACCAGTTCCCTTTGGCATTCTCTATATTTATTTCCATTCTTCTAATTATCTCTTCATTGGCTAATACCATATTTTTCATTGTTTACCTTAATATAATATAAGACAAGTTTTCCCGCCTTAGTACTGTTTTCCCCTCAAATTTACATGACTCTTCTTGTACTTTTTTTCTAAATAAAATATAGAAGCAGCTTGTCAAACATGATGAATAATACTGATATAATTTTTACGGGAAGTGCAAATACTTTACTTAATTAACATGTAATCATCATTCAGATGTCATTTAAATTGATTCTTCCATTTAAAAGCAATTCATTATTTCTCCGAGTGTTATATCCCCTTATAATATATTATCTCACTGAAATATACACCTTCAGTATTGCATTTACTGTAGTTACATTTTTATATTTGTCTCTGGGATTTGGTCCATGTCTTTTCCTCATTAATAATGTCATAGCTAATAATTAGAAGAACATATCCACTGATACTTAGCACACACAAACACACACTCCTGAGAAGGTGCAGTATACTGTAGTGACTTAAGGTACTATTTTAGCAAACAGATTACCCAGAACAGACCTACACCTTCCATAGAAAATCATGGAAGCACAGATGTAAATAGTATGATTTGCTCACTACCTACATTTTTATGTAAGTAAATGTAAGCCTAGCAATCAAAATAAATTACAAAGCAATAATTTAAATGAAATATGTATGCTGACTTAATTACTGAGGGATTGATGTATTGCATATGTATTTAAACATCTACCTAACTGTCTAATATCTATATCTTAGATATAAAAGTAAGCATTACTTTGGGACAGTATGTGAGCATGTTCCAAATGATGTTTTCACGCAAGCAATTTGAAACTAAGGGTTGAAAATTCTTTTATTCCACAGAGCAGATGTTACTTTGTTCACTGCAATTTACTGCTATAAAAACCTAAATAATAGTGAAAAGAGGGTGGGAGTCTCCACAGTTGAATTTCCATCATATGTTTTTCCACTTTTACTCATTTTGAACACTTTTGCTTTTTTTAAAATTCTGTGTCCTTGTGTTCTGATCTAATCATATCTCATCTTTCTGAAAAGCAGAACAAAGACTTATGTCTAGAAATGAACATGTCTATTTTTTCCAGATTGTCTTCCCCAAGGGAAATATAATTTTCCACTAGCTATTTTTTTCATATTTATTGCCTAAAAAAGATCTATAAAAAATGGTACTTCAACGGCTGCAAATGCTGTGCTCAATAGTGATTTCTTTTTGGACAAGTTTGACATAAATGGCTAAATGAATATTAAAGGATTTTAAAGAACATTAATATACAATGAAAGGCAATAGAGATGAAGAATTTTTTAAGACGCAAAACTCATATAGAGCTGCCAAACCTAGTTACACTAAAAACAAGTGAGAAAAATGTAGACTGCCTTCTGAGCTTTCACAACCATCAGACACTCAATACGTAGTAATGACTGAACATATTCACTGTATTTAGAGCACATTTTAAAAGAAGTGTCTAGAGAAATTTGAATTAAAGAAGATTCTGTAAAATTTGCCTAAGTAGAGAATGCACATCTATTTTGAATTTTCTTGCTTTTATTTAAGACAAGTGGCAGATAATTTCACAGCTGTCAGTTAATGCACATAATGAATGTCTTATAAAAGGATGAAAGCATGAAGTTGTATTCATGTTCCCCAAGTATGTAAAATACATTCAAAAAGGATGTCAAGATCCAGTATGAAACAAAAAATGCAAGGACATTTTGGTTCAGTGGTGTGTGGGGGCAGGATATGCAAGGTGGTGAATACTAACCCCTATTTTCCAAAAACTTAAATCAATATGAAGTAGGCCTAGCACTAACTGCTTTAACTCTGAAGACTTTGCATCAATTTATTTTTCTCTGAAATGGGGCCAACTTTAACTAATTACTTTGAAATACTTTGTCTTTTAAATTTAATACTAAATCATGACATTCTTTGCTTTTAGAACCTGTGGGCATTATTTTTAATCTAGACAAGATGGATAAGGACATTCTCCAACTACATCAAAAGAATATAAAATAATATTAATCAAAAAGAACCACATAGCATTGACATAAAGTATATCTCATACTTTATGAGATTATATAAAATCTCATACATAATCTCTTATAATTCCATATAATCTACACCAGAGTTACTTTTTTCTTCCTGAAAATGAAAAGCTTAGATATTATCTTTTTTTAAGATTTTATTTATTTATTTATTTTAGAGAGGAAAAGGGAGGGAAAAAGAGAGGGAAATAAACATGAATGCGTGGTTGCCTCTTGCATGCCGCCCACCAGGGTCCTGGCCGGCAACCCAGACATGTGCCCTAGAGGAGGAAACAAACTGGGCAACCCTTTGGTTCGCAGTATGGTGCTAAGTCCACTGAGCCACATAAGCCAGGGCATAGATATTATTTTTAAAAGTATTACCCTGGCTCGTGTGACTCAGTGGACTGAGTGCTGGCCTGCAAACCAAAGGGTCACCAGTTCAATTCCCAATCAGGACACATGCCTGGGTTGCAGGCTAGGTTCCCAGTAGGGGGCATTTGAGAGACAACTGCACATTGATGTTTCCCTCTCTTTCTCTTTCCTTTCTCTTCTCTAAAGAAATTAATAAATAAAATATTTAAAAATGAGTATTGTGATAACCATTGTATTAATTAAAAAAAAGAATCAATGAACAGGACATAGGAGATCTGTGATGTTAGACTGGCTTCAACTTACTTAAAATATCGCTGTAAAAATAAACTGACAAATAAAAGAGAAACAAAGGCATGGATACATGGAACAGACTAACAAATGTCAGAAGGGTGGGGGAGGAGAGACTGGACAGAAGAAGGTGAAGGGATTATCTAAAGAAAATATAAGTGCGACCCATAGACACAGACAACAGTGTGATGATGGCCAGAAGGAAGGGGGTTTAAGGGATAGATGAAGGCAGGCAAAGAGGGGGAAGATAGAGGCATCTGTATTATTGTCAACATAAAAATAAAGGGAAAAATAAAAAAAAAACAATAGCAACAAAAACAAAAATTATATTTCTTGGGCATTGCAAAGAATCACATGCTCAAAATATGCACCTGTTGACAGACTTAGTGATATCTCCCTTTCTTATTTGTTTGGGTGATTCTTTATTGCTTACTTCTATGCACTTCATGGGAAATCAGTATGGTTTTGCAGTATAAAACTTCACCTTTGGACCAGAGTTATCAAGTATAATGAAGGGAGGAAACTAACAGTTTAGGCCAGCATCACTCATAAGAAAATCACACAAGCATCTAGTCGTGGGTCAGGATATTGTCATTCACAGAAATGAAAGATCCAGTGCATCAGCGTATTTGTGTCAGTTCCTTAAGCTTCAATTTCTACTTGGTGATACGAAGAGGTGGGGAGGACACCAGCACATGCAGATTGTGTTAAGGGAGAGAAATCTTGAATTTACAGAACCTCAATCCTTTATAACAGACAGTGAGCATTCTTGCTTTTTGCTCTGGAGTTAGTAGATACAATCTCTGTCTGTTGAGGCTATAAGTCAAGTTTTCCTTTGCTCAATAGTAAAACAGTGTCTCTTATCTCCTAAGACTGTTTGCCTTACAAACGCCCTTGAAAAGTTAAACCAGAATAATAGAAATCAGTTCCTCTGCTTGCAAAACATGCAGAAATCTGAGACACTTGACAAATTTCTTCCAGCAATATTAGGAGTTATCATGAAGCAACAATGAATAAGATAATTGTCGAATGAATAACCAAATAAATCGAGGAAGAGACAGTAAAGCAAGAACACATGTAGTTATTTTACAAATGTACCACTGCATCGGCAGTGTACTCAGGAAAGTTAGCTTTTTCAATAAACTGTTCTTTGTTAGATATCCATATGCATGTGTGCATGCAAATATGTATTATACTAAATATAATTGATATAATTTATTTTGTCAATATCTTATTCACCATTGCTTTATTATTTATTTATATATGTAATATATATGTATACACACACTAATTTCTGTTTTACACTGTACACACAAAAGAAATACAAGATACATAGTGGAAATAAACATGAGAGAAGTAAAAGGAAACACACACACTTCTGGGATGTAACAGTGAAGAATACTTTCACACCTAAATTTTTAAACATTGCTCAAGAAAGACAGATCTGAAAGGTGATGGTAGCTCATTTCTTTACCCCTTTGGTAACTTGACAGATACTTGACTTACAACACCTGTGTGAGCTCAATTGCAGAGGAATTTGATAGTCCATGAGTTTCAGAACATCACCCTAACAATTCACTTCCTAAACCAAGGAAGTCCCTCTTTTACATAATCCCATATATTTTCCCTGCTCCTATAACTGGGTAAGGAATTACTCAAACAGTCTTCTTTTCTCCTCAAATATTGGTCACTGTGCATGTCATCCATTTATGCCCAGCGGAGGCTGTGGGGTAGGACAACAAGAGATTCTGGTTACTCTATTTCATTTTTTTTTTTTTTTGGTCTAGGATTTTTCCAGCACACTCCTTCTTATATCTGCAATTCTAAAAATTTTATTTCATTGATTACGTTATTACCTTTGTCCCAATTTTTGCCCCTTTGCCCCCACAACACCAGCAACCTCATCTTCCTCAGGCAATCCCCACACCTTTATTCATGTCCATTGTTCATGCATGTAAATTCTTTGGCTACTCCATTTCCTATCCTGTACTTTACATCCGCATGGCTATTTGTACTTCATAATCCCTTCATTTTTTACCATTTCCCCCAACCCTCCTCCTATCTGACAACCATCAAAACGCTCTCTCCATATTCATGATTCTGTCTCTGTTCTTGTTTGCTTGGTATGTTGTTTAGATTCAATTGTTGATATTAATTGACATTTTATTCATCATAGTTTTGATCTTCTTTTTCTTAAATAAGTCCCTTTAACATTTCTCATAATAATGGTTTGGTGATGATGAACTCCTTTAGTTTTTCTTGTCTGGGAAGCTCTCTCTCTCTGCTCTTCTTTTCTAAATGATATATGTGCAATTTGATGGTACTATAGTTTTGTTTCCATAACTGTTTTATCAAGAGAGCTGCTGGCCATAAAGGGACATACTCCACTTCTACAGTGCTCTGGGTTTTTGAAAAATAGTTTAATCGGTGCATTCACGGGTATGTACGATTTATTCTTAAGTTTGAGAAGAATGGGCTTGAGTGAGTGGGCTGGCTGTGAAGTTAGCTAGCCCTTCTCTTCTAAAACGATTGCTAAGATGTTTGGTCCAAGGGTAAAAGTAGTTATTTTTCCAAGAAAAATTTTAAGTAGCTGTCTCAGCTGCTAGCCCAATACTCATCAAGGCTTCAAAGATATTTTATTCATTTCTTGAGGTATTTAGAGGAGCAGGTTGGCAGCAGAAGTGTTTCTCAACCACAAAGTCCACCACGAAGAAATTTATTTTAAAAAGAGGTTGATTTGCTGGAAAAAAAAAAAATATACTGGAGGTCACTGCGCCTCTAACATGGTGTGCTGGGTACCAAGGGCTAGAGCTGAGCTAGTGGCCCAAATTGTCACAAGAAATAAAGTGGCTATGGGATTCAATCATTTGGATAAAATGTTTCAACTCCAGAGAAACACTGTCATCAAGAAGATATTTTGGCTCATGTTGATCAGGCTGGCTGTCATATCTAGCGATGACAGTTACCCAGTAGGCAAAAACTTGATATGCTGACTCTACAATTCATACAGAAAGGCAAAGGGCCAATAATGGCCAAGATATGTTTGAAGGAGAGTCAGTTAAGTTACACGGACTGCAGAGAAAATGAGCAGATATAAGGGATAACTATGAAATCTACTATCATTTCTCTACATTATGCAAAAGAGTCAAGCTGTCTGGTATTAAGTGTACATAGAGATCTCTAATTAGCCTTCGGGCAGAAAGACTGGCTGTCCACACATGTCCTTCATTTACCCAGGTAGTGAAGAATACCTAATTAATCTAATAGACTCTTCAGGATACGTGGACTTCACCTCTTGAAGTATAAACAGATGGATGTATTTGTTACAGGTGCATCAATGTAGTAAATGTGATGGGAGGAGTCTGTCTGCAGATACAGGCAGTTCTGTGACAATCCTGGATCAAACACGTCTGCCTAGTTTTGTAATTCTTTAGAAAGATAGTTTGAGAGTGCAAGTGAAATTCACTCCACAGAAGACCTCTTCTCACCTCCAGCATCTTACAGAAGTGATTAATGCACTCATTAATGCACTCGCAGGAAATCTTTTCCTTCTGCAGTCCTAGAACAAAGAGTACAAAAAGAGACAAATTCTGAATGAGGGTGAGCATCTGAGTGGCGCACTGGCTGGGAGGATATGGATGATTCTTAGTTTTACTTTTCTCCAGAGCAAAGAACTGTGCTCTTTCCCTTGTAATAGTTGGGTGGGACTTTGGAATTGAGCTCTTTGAAAAATCTAGTCAAAGGAGTGTCATCAAAAATGAAGTTCTTTAGAAAACCCATGAGGAGATTATTATATGATATGAAGGCTAAGAAAATTAAGGGGATTGTTCAGGCAGAGGGAAAGAAACTTTTATTTCTAAAGTTGATCCTGGAAGATGTATAAAGTTTAAATGATGCTATCCGGACAAAAAAAAAAAGAAAGAAAAATTGATAAGATAGTGAGTTCTTTAGGATAAAACATTGGAGTCCAGAAGGCACATCATTCAGAAAATAAAGTTCAGATCAATGCCATTTACTGCCACTATATCCCAAGCTTTTCTTGCTATACTGTGTCAGCAACTTTATAGCTTCTTTGATATTATAACTGAGGGAGGTGGGAAACTAATGTGCACCAGTAGAAAAATGTTTAATTCTCTTCCACAAGAAACTCAGACAGTGAACATGGCTTTTATGAAATGTAGAAGTAAAACCAGTCTTCTAGTTTCAATTTTCCTTTCTGAAATATTTTCAGTCAATGTTAAAGCTTTGCTTCTGAATAAGTCATGATTTCTCACTCAAGAAGAAATTGTCGAAGATGTGAGAATGTGAGACAAAGGTCCGTAGAGAAACTGGCAGCAGCGCAGGAGCAGGCACCTTTGGAGCCCACCCAAAATGGGAATGCCCTGAAATAGATCCAAAGAGAGAGGAATCCAGAAGTCAAAAGCAACAGATGGTGATTGTGACCCCTCAACCCGTGTCTTATCAAATAATCAAATATGTTTTCTTGCATATGGCTTGAAGAGGGAAGAAAATAAAAGGAAGAGGGCTCAAGTACAGTCCACTGAGTTTTTGAAATAGGTACCATTATGTTTCACAGAATCCAAGAGATGTTCTCTATGTCCTCAGATGCAATTCATTGCTCTATAAAATAAAAATCTTCTGATTAGAATAAAATTGGGAACTGAAGTAATAGCCATCTCAGGTGGTTTTACAGGATAGTCAGGATGGCCCCTGACAAAGCACAAGTGGGGGCTGACTTTGGCCTGCACCACCTGGGAAATGCCAGAGGCTGTACACCCAGTGGGCAACTACAGACCATGTTGGAGCACCACCCCCCTGCCCCCACACAGCTGATCCTCCACGGAGGGAGGAGGTTTGTGGTCAGTGATCACAACCAGTTTTTGCAGGTGAGTGGTCTGGGTAAATTCCTCCCATTGACCTGCCAACAGCAATCAAGGCTCAACTATAAGAGGAGGGTATACTCAGTACCATGAGTACTTCGCTTGGGTGACAGAAGAGGCTGTCCCACTGGGACCCTACAGGACACCTACTACATTAGACCACACTACCAACAGGGACTTACAGCAGCTCTACCTAATACATAGAAACAAACACAGAGAGACTGCCAAAATGAAGAGACAAAGAAACATGGCCCAAGTGAAAGAACATATCAAAACTCCAGAAAAAGGACTGAACAAAAGAGAGATAATCAATCTATCATATGCAGAGTTCAAAACACTAGTTACAGGGATGCTCAAGGAAATTAGTGAGGATCTCAACAGCATAAGAAGATGCAGTCAGAAATGAAGGACACACTAAATTGAAATGAATAACAATTTGCAGGGGAACAACAGTAGAGAGGATGAAGACAAGAATCAAATCAATGATTTGGAGTATAAGGAAGCAAACAGCAATCAATCTGAGCAACAAGAATGCATTTTTTAAAATGACTATTGTGTAAAGAGCCTCTGGGACAACTTCAAACATTCCACATTCACATCATAGAAGTGCCAGAAGAAGAAGAGAAAGAGCAAGAAATTAGTAATCTATTTTTAAAAATATGAAAGTAAACTCTAGTTTGGTGAAGGAAATAGGCATGCAAGTTCTGGAACCAAAGAGAGTCCCAAACAAGGTGGATGTAAAGAGCCACCTCGAGATGCATCATAATTAACATGCTACATGCTACAGGTTAAAAATGAAAAGAGAATCTTAAAAGCAACAAGATAAAAGCAACAAGATAAAAGCAGTTAGTTACCTAGGGGAATTCTCATAAGACTGTCAACTGATTTCTCAAAAGAAACTTTGTAGGCTAGAAGGGATTGGCAAGAAATATCCAAAGTCATGAAAAGCAGAGACCTACAGCCAAGATTGCTCTACTCGGTAAAGATATTATTTAACATTAAAGTGAAGATAAAGAGCTTCCCAGATAAGAAAAAAAACTTAAGGAGTTCATCATCATGAAACCATTATTATATGACATGTTAAAGGGACTTATTCAAAAAACAAGAAGATCAAATCTATGAAAATAAAATGGCAACAAACATGAACAACTGAATCTAAAAAAAAAAAAAACTAAACAAAGAAGAGCAAAGAGAATCATAGATACAGAGAGCTATTTGATGGTTATCAGATGGGAGTGGGCTGTAGGAAAATGGGTGAAGAGGTGAGGTGATTAAGAAGTACAAATATGTACTTATAGAATAGCCATGGGCCCTGGCTGGTGTAGCTCAGTGGATTGAGCGCGGGCCTGTGAACCAAAGGATCGCGGTTCGATTCCCAGTCAGGGCACATGCCTGGGTTGCCAGGCCAGTTCCCGGCAGGGGACATACAAGAGGCAACCGCACAGTGATGTTTCTCTCCCTCTCTCCTTCCCTTCCCCTCTAAAGATAAATAAATAAATAAATAATAAAAATAAATAAATAAAATATTTAAAAAAATAAAAAAATAAAATCCTTTAAAAAAAAAAAAAAGAATAGCCATGGGGATGTAAATTAGTATAGGAAATTGAGTAGTCAAAGAATTTACACAGATGACCCATGGACATGACAAAAAGTATGAAGATTGCCAGAAGGAGTGGGTGGTGTTGGGTGGAGGGGGACAGAGGAAGAAAAAATGGGACAACCGTAATAGCATAGTCAATAAAATATAATTTAAAAAGGAAATGGCTGATAACTTGGAATACTCATCTCTGAATGTGGGTTGACTGTACCTATATTTGAACCACATGTAATATAAAATTTGCATGTACCGACTGCTTATTGTGTGCCAGATACCAATGAGGCCTTAAGAGTCTGGTAGAATGGTTATATTTCAATAACAAAGAATCCCCAAATTGCAGTGGCCTAATAACTTTTACTTAGTTACATTATCTGTCGCTCTTGAGTCAGCAGTGCATCTGCCTAATATAGTCACTTGGGGACAAAGGCTGACAGGTACTTCATTACAACCATGCTCCCATTACTATTAAAGCTTCCCCACACATTATGAATATTACTGTTCCCATTTCATTGATCAATGAAAATAAAATAATTACCAGATAACTCCAAAGATGCAAAGAAGTGAATTCTTACCAGTAATACAGAAAGGAAAGAATCAAAATATCTTATAGTAGGCAGATAACTGTGGTAGGCAGAATTCTAAGAAAACTCTGTGATTTCCATCTCCTGGTATACACATACCCTGTATTATCCCCTTGCTTTTTGTGCCTGGGATCTGTGAATATGACTCATATCTGTGATTAAATTTTGTTGTAAGGTAAAGGGATTTTGCAGAGGTAATTGTCATCTTGATGGGATGACAAATCAATTGAGTTTGAGGTAATCGAAAGGGAGATTTATCTGGGTGGGCTCAACTTAATTAGTGAGAGAGACACTAGATCCTTCCCGAAGATAAACAGTGTCCAGTTGGCTTTGAAGAAACACGCAGCCATGTGTCCTATAGCTGCAAAGAAATGAAATCTGCCCCAGATCGCATTGGCTTGGGAGAGAACTCAAGCCTCAGATGAAAACTCAGGTCCAGCCCACTGTTACTGCAACCTTCTGAGTCTTTGAGCAATGGACCCACACAAGCTGTTCCCAGACTCTTGGCCCATGAAAATTGTGAGATAATAAAAATGTATTTTTTAAGGAGCTAAAATTATTATTTATTATACAGCATAGAAACCTAATACAAAAGCTAAAGGTTAATGTGCTCATAATAATGTCACAATCACTCCATAATTTAGGTAATTTTTCCATTTTATGAACAAAAAATATTGACTCATAGAGAGGTCAGGCCTTATGCTAGTATGTGGTAGAGCTGATTTATAACAGTTGTTTTAATTATTGTGCTATATAACAGTTGTTTTAATCATTCTAGGTAAGTTAAATTTGTTATTTGCAGGTATTAAGAAGGAAAAAAGCATTATTTTCTTTTCTATGCTGGGAAACAGAAAACTTGGAATTAAAATCCAATAATGTATAGCACCATTAGGATAAAGAAATGTACAAGAATGAAACAAGACAATTTTCATCTCATTCTCTTGCTATTTCTTTCTCCCCTAAAAACTAGTGAATGAATCAATTTGTAGTTATTCACATATACTGAATCTGTATTTCTATATCTTTGATTCTTCTTATGATATAAATTATTGGCAACTTGTGTAAGTGAGGTCCTGAAAGAATAGTTTACCAAGCTAAAAATTAAAGTTTGGTAAATATCAATAATCAATAAATGATATCACCTCTTTCACCAATAATGCTGTTATATATTATTTATTTTAAAAAGCTGACAACTCATTAGCTAAAACATTTATTATCTTTATGTAGTATTCTGTGAAAATATTGAGCATGTCTACCTATGGTATATATGATCAAATGCAATGCATTTATTGACAAGTGCTAATGACCTTATTATATTTGTTTCATTAAAACAAAATGAATTCAGAAGATAATCAATTTGTATACATTATTCAACTTAATGAGCTTAATACACACTACCACCACATGCACAGCTAAGAAAATAAATGATTTTGAAAACAATTTATTATAGATATACCTTGCTTATTGAAAACAATCAAGAATGAAAAAAATCAAAAATTTAAAATGAAGGTTTTATTAAAACAAGTTATTACTAAATGTATAAACAGAACTTTCCCCCAAATTAGGTAAAAGTATGAAATCTCTGATAATTATATGTGAACTATTTTATGGTTTGATAATACCTATAGAGAATTACATGGAAAATTTGTCATATTACATATTCTCAATGCTAATCATAGTCAATGCATTTAAATGTGGTCACATATATCATGGATCAAAGTAACCCCAATTATTCTTCCAGGCCAGACAAATGAGTATAAGATGTTCTCCAAAGGCAAAAACCTTTGAAAAATGCCATGAGGTTAGCAGATATAATTTAAAATGCTCACTTTGTTTTTAGCAGGAATATCTGGATCAAACAGATATTTAAAAAAATACATTAAAAAGACAAAAGCATTTTGAATGCTGTTTTACTTTTCATAAGAAATATCTACAGGAAAATTGGATGATGTTCAAAAATGAACCAAATGAATATTATTTGTCCTTCCCTGAAAATTTGCATTAAATCAATTTTTAAATATTTTTAAGATTTTTAAAAAGATTTTATTTAATTTTAGAGAGAGGAGAAAGGAGGGGGAAAGGAGGGAGAAAGAGGGAGAGAGAATCATCAATGTGAGAAAGAAACATCACTTGGTTACCTCTGGTACGTGCTTAGACTGGGGACGCAAACTCGCCAGGGAATTGAACTAGCAAACTTTCACTTTGCAGGACAATACCCAACCAACTGAGCCACGCTGGTTAGGGCTAAACTCAATTTTTAAAAAATACAGTTAAGGTAGATGTTTTGAGTTATATAAGTATTTCCAAAGAAATTATTCTTTATTTTACGTACTACTAGTATTTATCTTAGTATTAGTTTTTCTCTACTTCACCATCCATGTTAAGGAATGATACCTTTGCACTCAAATCAGTAATCAAAGGTTGAAAATGTATTTACTAACTTTGAATTGGTCTATACATATCTGTCCATTTAGTTATTCTTCATATTCAGTTCACAAGCCTGGGTATTTTTGTTTAGTAAGGATGTATAAATCTTAAACACAGTCTACCTGTTCTCTGAACACAGATGTCCTTCCCCTGTCCCTCATCAGTGCTACCAACTTTGAGTTCCAGTCCCTGCATAGTACCTCAACTTCTGAAGTCTTGAAGAATAATGCAGATCCTATCACCATAGTTCCTCTCTGAGCATAACTTAAAGCATTTACATTGTGCATCATCCAGAAAATTTGGAAATATTTTAGTCCTGTTTCCTTTTCAATATTTTCCTGTCTTGGCTCTCACTATATCCTCAATCCTTTCTTCTATTGCTGATATGTTTTTTACATGCTCTGAAACTCAACCTGTAGTCCAATCCCAATTCCACCCCACTCCTAATCTCCTTGTATTCTAGCAAAAATATTCTCTAACAAGTAACCTATATGTAGTCAGATATTATAATAAATTATAATGACATATTTATGTTATATCATAAAAGGGGCTTTAAATAATTGAATATAACCCAAATTTTTATTTGAATAGATCAAGACAGGTAAAATGGTAAAACTTTTGTTATGTAACTCTATTCTCAATTGTCTTTCGCATCAAATCTATACTGCAAACACTCTGCCTTCTAGAGCATGGTATTAGTTTTCTTTGATCTATCCAATTCCTATTTCTCAGTATTACTCAATATAATACCCTTAGCCTTTTTTGTAACTTCCTTTTGATACAGACAACATAAATGATAGCCTCCGGGTTTTGTCACACATGACCCCAACTTTGGAAGGATTTGCTTTTATCCCTTTCATTGTAATTGTACCCATTATGCTAAATTCAGCTGAGCCTCTCCATTCTTACAAATTTAAAATGTATTACTCCAGTCCATACTAATCTTCAAACATTCAGAGCTATAATTATTGTTAAACCATTAAAACTTAATTATTTTCTAATGTTTTATATCTCATAAAAATATATAGACCTTCCAGTTTCTAGGAACGTAATTTGTGCCTTTCATTTGTTTTTCAGTAACTTAGTACTGTGGTAACTCAGTAAAATGGGCAAAATAATATCCCTACAATATTCTTAAGGTAAGGCTACATGATATAATGGTTGGCCAAAAAATCATTTGGTTTTTACATAAGATGGATCTGGAAGCTCTTAATTTTCTTTAACTTCATTCAAAACCATTTTATTAGATTGTGTTGTGACAGCTGTCATATAAGTGGCATTAACAAATTATCAAAATTGGTAAATTTTTACATAGCTTTTTTAAAATTGAAGATGGAAGAAAATAACATTTTCAGCATATTATGCTTTATTATTTCAAGAAATGTAAAAAAGCAACTGAAACACACATACACACAAAGAAAATATTTGTGCAGTGTATGGAGAAGGTGCTGTGACTGATTGTGTCAAAAGTGGTTTACGGAGTTTTATGCTGGAGATTTCTTAATATCTTGCTGGATGAAGTACCATAATGGTAGATAGACCACCCGAGGCTGATAGAGATCAAATCGAGACATTAATTGACAACAATCAATATTATATCATGCAGGATATTGCTGACATACTCAAAATGTCCAAATCAATGAAGTTATTGGTGAAAATGAAAATTTTGTCTTTTATTTTATGGGAAGAAACATGCAAATTTTTGACCAACCCCATAGTAATATCAAATATTGAGCAAAATTCCTAGTACATGAGCACTCACTAAATATAAGGTAATAAAAATGAATTTGTGTTCTTGGTTTGATATTGGCGAAACTACTCAGAAAGTTGCTCACAATTTTATCAGTTAGGAAGTTTAATTTCATATATATGTGTATATATATACATATATGTGTATATATGTATATATATACATATATACACATATATATAACTACTCAAGGTGGATTTTTATAAGAATGAATACAATATGTTCTTATTATGTGGGGAAAATAATTTTGACTCTATTAAAGTTATACAATGCAAAGAATAAAAGAAGACTTCACAAACAACTGTACATTTATTTTATATAATGATGTTTGGTCACACAGTCCTTCAGTACTTACAATTATATAATTTTAACTGGGAATATGTGATTGATATGTATATGTGTATATGTATACATTCACACACACATATATGTATGTCTATATCTCAAATAACAAATGGCCTCCCATATCTCCCTTATGTTTATTTTCTTTTTAACTCTGAAGAGTCTAAT
This sequence comes from Glossophaga mutica, assembly GCA_039655065.1. Taxonomy (NCBI): domain Eukaryota; kingdom Metazoa; phylum Chordata; class Mammalia; order Chiroptera; family Phyllostomidae; genus Glossophaga; species Glossophaga mutica. Next base: position 188,173,545 of record CM077303.1, read on the forward strand.
ATGACTTTTAAGCCATGGTAAGTGTGATCGTGATTTGTGCGTGTTTTATGTGTTGTGTACAATAAAACTCCCTCTCCTTTGTCCTTGGTCAAAAGTGAAAGCAAACAATCTCATGTTTGTGAATATATTCCCACACAGGTTTATTTTAGTTGAACCTCTGTATTAAGGGACACAGTATCTACTTGAGTCATGAGCTTATGAATTTCATTAAGAATTTTTTTTTGCTTCTCTAATGGTAAAGTTCCTTAATTTTGTCAATGCACCAATAGAGATTTTTTGGTCTATAAGAAATTATACTGTCAAGTCTGACAAGATGATGAGAATCTTGTTACTCCTGGGCAGCCCTGGTCTGTTTCCATGATTTGGATCTGATTTGAATATTTAACTTCCTTTTGGAACAAAAATCATTATTAAATTACAAGAGGCCCTTTTAATTGTGCTAAGGCTAACAAAATAATAATATTTATTTAGGGAAAGAACTGGGCGAGTGAATGTACTATGAATAGTGTGGGCCAAGTAACACTGTGGCCCAGTACCAGTATTAAAGGATCTGGCACCATTTGATGTGTAAGAAAGTTTACCAGATGAGCTGGGCCTGTTTTATTGATGAGATTGTTATGTGTTCATGGAACCCTTTTTATGGAAAATGGCATCATTGATTTAATAATAAGGAAACTGCTGGAGAAGATGTAACAATATGCTATTTCCTCTCTAACAAAACAACAAACATTAGGATTTCCAAGGCAAATAAACTAGGGTTGATGCTTTCCATCTGGTGGAAGGTCAAGGAAAATGGCAATGACATAATGTTACCAAATAACTAAATTTTTGTGAGATGCACCCAGCTTTAGATGAGATAAAGTTTCTTTTAATATCTTGCTTGCTATAGGAGGTGGGAAAGGCCTACATTTTGTAATTATTTCAAATCTCCCTTTAAATTTTTTTCAAGAAAATAATAAGGAGTATTTGGGGCAAGATTCTCATCACTAAAATCTTTAAAAAAAAACAAATGAGGTATTTTTTATCATATTATATAGGGTCATATTTTCAGTTCCAACTTTTTCTTCATTATTTGTGGAAATAATAGCATTTTCCTTTAAATTTATTTAACCTACTATATCCTTTGCAATTTGGCATACACAATTTCAAAACTATCCCTTTAAAATAATTAAATAATATGTTAAATACAAAGATTCTATAACTACACTGACTGAAGTTAAATGTGGGCTGAGACATTACTTTCTGTGTGAACTTGGCCTAGTGACTCAGTATTTCTGTTTTTCAGTTTCTTTATCCTACCCTAAAGAATGGCTGTGATGATACCCGAATTAGTTTATACATGCAACTTAGCCCAGTGACTAATATATACTTGAAAATTAAAAGTCTGCCAAATTCCAAAATTTACCTTGAGTGAAATAACCAATATTATAACCAGCTATTTTTAGCATTACTATTAAAATTATTTCATCACAATGCTAATTGATTGAGGAAACATTTTTGTTGTTTATTGTCTAGAGATTTAACTCTTCTTTATATAAAAACAGACCAGATAGAGGATAGAATTTTTGTGTCTTTAAATATCAATATTTCTGTGCTTCAAATTCTTCATCTTATCCCAGAGAGAGTCTGTAGGGATATTTTTTTAATCTTTCTTATTTATATTGAGGGTTCAAAATCACAGGCCCTTAAAAAAGTAAAATGCAGAACTTCAGTAACAAGACAGAACTCAAGATCTTTTGATCCCAGAACATCAAGTAATAATGTGAATTAATAGCTGTTATTTTGATCTCATGTTCTTAGGTATACAATCATTCTAATGTCACAAATAGGCTTTAAGGAAATTGTGAGAGACTACGTGTGATTTTTTTTTAAAAAATAAAGTATCCTAAACTAAATATAATTTTCAAAATTCATTATGAAAAAAATACCCAATGTTATAATTAGCCTGTAAAACAAATACACAGTTAATGATGTACTGACAACTCTGGACTTACAGTTTGATATATATTCTTTCAATATATCACTAATGTCATTTTTAAGTTTTTGTTGATAATAAAATCTTCAGGAATGTCCAAACTTTTGTTTTCCCTGGGACACACTGGAATAAGAGTTGTCTTTGGCCATACATTAAATACATTGTGACATGTAATCACAATAATTATCATAATGTTTTAAGTAAATTTATGATTTTGTGTTGGACTGAATTCATAGTCATCCTGAGCCACATGTGGCCCACAGGTGACAGGTTGTACAAACCTGTCTTAGAAGCTCTTCAGTTTCTGGCCATATTTCAGAAAAGGATTTGTAAACATCACTCACATATTACAATAGGCCTGTCCAGAAAAAGTCCAGACACTTAATATAACAAGAATGGTTTGTGTGACAAATTTGTAACCTAGAAGCTAAGGAGGGTGTACTGGAATGTGCACATGTGTGAACAATGACAATGTCACTCTACTAGTGTGGGTGGTAGGTGCTGTTAAGTAAACATGTATACTGTGTCGTCATCACATTCAAAATGACTGAGCAAGTAGAGCGACAAATCTGCATCCAGTTCTGCATTAAGCTTGAATGCTCCTTTGCAGCAACTATTTGGATGATTCCGAAGGCCACAACTATGGGCAAGTGGTGATTGGCAGCTCCATCATGACAATACACCTGCTCATGCATCATATTTCACACAGTTTTTTTTTTTTTTTTTTTTTTTTTTGTTGGAGAAACATCAAATCACCCAGGTGAAGCAGTCCCCCTATAGCCCACATTTGATGCCCTTCAACTTCTGACTTTTCCCAAAACTAAAATCACCTTTGAAAGGGAAAAGATTTCAGACTATCAATGAGAATCAGGAAAGTACGGCAGGGCAGTTGATGGTGATTGGAAGAACTATGTGATGTCCCAACATACCTACTTTGAAGGGGACTGGGTATCATTGTCCTATGTACAATGTTTCTTGTATTTTCTTCAATAAATGTGTCTATTTTTCCTATTACATGGCTGGATGCCTTCTGGACAGACTTCATGCTAACAGAAAGCTTCCTTCTTAGTGAGGTTTTATGAATTTAATTCTTACAGTAAGTGATTCCTTTCAAAAGATATTTCTTTAAAATTTTACACAATCAGTATTTGTTTTTTAGAAGAGCTGATTACGTTAGTAACTTTTTCTCATGTTTTTCTTATTTCTCTATAATTTTTTCTAAGCAACATAATAATTCTTTCAAATCTTTCTCATGTGAGTTTTTTTCCTGAGTCCTTCATTGTATTGTTGTTGTCTAAATACAATCCTGTGAATGATACTAAATTTTGAAGACAGTCTATCATGTGTCTTCTGTTTAGTGCAGGGCATAGTTCTCTGTCATCACAGTCTGCTTCAATAATATGCACTGTGGAGTCAGACTTAACTCTTATTACGCAAGTGGAATCTCTGGAACTTTTTCTCACAAGCTGATACAATTCTATGACTTCTCCATTCTGCTGTTGAATTTGCTTTTTGAAACAACTTCACATGTATAATTACTTCTATTACTTTACATATCTTCAGTGCTGTCACAATTTTTCTCCTGAAAGTATTATCATGCTATTAAAATTTTCATATTTATTGAACACTTATTGAATACTTGATAATTCACAGACAATGCGAAGGAGTTATTTGACATTCATGACAATCGTATACAAAACATAATATTTCATGTTATATCTACTTAAGTATATTATTTTATGTCTATTTTTGTCATCTGAAAACTTGATAAGACTGTCTTAACTCATCTTTTATGCCACTAATACAGAAACTTTAGAAAGTGAAGAACAATTACAGAGTTGATTAATATGCTACCAAAATGCCTTTCTTAATTTAAATGCAAGTAGAGTCAGGTTTAGCTACTTTTTTTGGTATATCTACCTTGATACTTCATGGGTATTCCACACTCATATGTCCAACAATTTACTTCTCAATTTCTTTACTTCAGCTCAATTTATCCTTTTCTCAAGCCTTGAAACTTGGAATGAAATCTTGCTTTTCTACGACCTACAGAAGTTATTTCTCTGTACACTTATTGTATCACCATTGCTGCTATTCTAATCCAATAAGTAACCCCCTATTGTCTCTTCCTACCTGTCAAACCCATACTCACAATTGCAGCCACATGAGCTTTTAAAGAGAAAAATCCCTGATTATCACTTTTCTTCTTATTGCCCGTTAGTGTTTTTCCAGTGCTATTAACATTAAATTCATTCTTTAGGATGTCCTTTAAACTTCATCGAAATCTGCTTCTCTGCTTGCTTTTTGTGTGCTAGACACAATAGACATTTAAATTCTACAGCAAATGTCCTCATTTGTCCTTGGTCTTTTCAAACACGATATTTACCTTCTCCTCTCTCTTCCTGCTCTTCCTCTCCTTCTTCTCTGCCAGACATACACTGAGAAATAAAATAAGACACTGCCCTTGTGGAGCTTACACTGTAACTTGAGAAAATAAAAAATAAGCAAATATACAAGTAAATATATGTTTTTATCAAATTTGTTTTTCCTACTACCTTTGTTGACTAAAGTGTTCTGATATTCTGTGTGGAAGCTTGAATGCCACTTCCTCTTGAAAGTTCACCCTGACTCTGCAAATTGTTATTTCCACCTTCTGTATATACAGCATCCCTCTTCATTATTCAATGCATCACATTTTTCATTATTTGTTTAAGGTATGCCATCTTTAATAGCCTGAAAACTCCACACAGGCACAGCCCATTACAAATGGTTCACTAATATATCCTCAAACCATTGTATGGTTCCTGGAAAAGAGAAGGTAATCAATAGCTATTTACTAAATGATTGATTGATGAACTCTAAACTAAATATGAAAACACATACTTTGCACTTTAACCAAATGATTCTATCTTATTTCTGCAGAGTAACTCTACAGAAATTCTGGAGAGTAACTCTACAGAAATCTAAAAAAAAAAAAAAAAAAAAAAGGTTTTATTTAGGTTTTCTACTTGGAAAAATGTATGAATAGAAAATAAAAAGAGGGGATCATCTGACTAGATAAAAATTCATATTAGAAAGTTACCATAATCAGAAAAATGTGATACTTTCATAACAATAAAAAACCTTTGAATGAGTTAAATATCCTTAACCCTGTATAGTGCATTTTAACATATAACAAATTGTAATTTTTTAATTGTTAACATTTCACATCAAAGATAAAAGTGGATTATTTAAAAGCAAAGTTGGTACAACTCACTATTTTTTTGAGGGAAGATCTTAAATGGCTATTTACAGTATGAAAATAAATCTCACATTTTAAATAAAAATATTTTAGGTGAGTTAAAAATTCAATTGTGAAAAATTGAACCACCATATAACAAGAAGATTGGTAGATAAACAAATAATTTTGGAGTTAGGGAAAGCTCGTTCTAAAAACGGTTATTATGTTCAACTTCAGGAAATTTTTTAGCTAGGACATTAAGTGACTGGTGTCTTTTTCCTTGAATACTATGTGAACGGCATTTTCTGAAAAGCAGCCTTGCAGTATTTATCCCAATGTGTCATAGACACTGGAATCAAATCATGATTGTCTTTGTCTTTCTTTTCTTAAAATTTTTAAAGATTTTATTTATTTATTTATTTTTAGAGAGTAGGAGAGGGGGGAAGGGAGGGAGAGAAACATCAACATTTGGTTATCTCTCAGGTGCCCCCCTACTGGGGAACTGGTCTGCAATCCAGGCATGTGCTGTTACTGGGAAAGGAACTGGCAACCCTTTGGTTCTCAGGCTGGCATTCAATCCACTGAACCATAAGAGTCAGGGCTTGACTGTCTTTTTTTAGAGTAATTTTTAATCATTGAAGTAGCAAAACTTGAAATAAATCATTTCAAAATGCCATTCATGAATTGGGAATATTAACTGATATATATACACACACACATATATTACACCATTAAAATATTCATACCGTATAAATTGCTCTTAAATATCAAAACAAAAACACACATATGACACAGTGTAGAAAAGTGAAAGATTTTACTAAACATTTCACTAGGAAAAAAGCAGAACCAATCAAATCATAGTATTGAAATTGTGTTATAAGTAAAAGAAGTTTCAATTAAAATATGGTGTTTGCTATTTAAAAATTCTACTATATCCATGATGAAATGAGTGTGGAGAAAGAGGAAATCTTATTGTTTACTTCTTGTAAATTCTAAAAATTGTTTTTTGTAAATTGTCATCAAGTATATCAAAATGCATGAATATATGTATAACCTAAAACTTTGTCTTAAATAAATGATTGCATATCTCTAAAATTATGTATGTATAGATTTTTAATTTTTGTATTTTATATGAGAGTAAAAATTGAAAAACAAATTAAATGTTCAATAATAAAATTTGGTTAAAGTAATAAATTCAAAATTTATCCTTAAAATCATCAAATCTATAGTGACATGGGAGAATAGTGATGATAAAGTTTAAATCTGAAAAAGATTATAAACAGTATTCTAGTGTAATTGAATATTTTATAAATAATGCATACATGTGTATGTGTATATTCATATTGGAAAAACCTTCTGCAAGAAATTACAACAAACTCTTAAAAATCATTATATTCATGTGGTGGAATTTATGACAGTGTTAGATTTTGAGAGCTTTTATTAGATGTTAAGAACTGGATTCCCTGACCTCACAATCCTGGATTCCCTTAATTACAAGATATATGAATCTCAGTGGCTCATTTTCTTCATTAAAAATGGTAGTGGTAATAGTATCCACTTTAGTTATTATGATGATTAGAATAGTTATTATATGTAGATCACTTAGAAGAACTTTGTATAGGATAAGCACTCAAAGAGTTAACTTTTTCTTGTTTGTAATTTTAATTATTTTTAAAATGATTTTCATTACTTTTGAAATTTAAAATAAAACTTATGTCACTAGGAAGTCTCTATGTAATCTTTTGATATTCTAATGAGACCTATTGGATGACAAAGCTTAAATTACTAAATTTGCTAAGTAAGTCAAGGAAAACCTATACAGAATTTACTCTATTTTTTCATTGGAATTCTTTATAATTTTATCAAATGTTATTTTTATATCATCTCTTCTTAAAAGTAATTTCCTTAGTTTCTTTTGTATACAAGTCTAACTCATCCTATTTCTAACTTAAGTATTATGATTGACCTTCTGATCCCATTCTCTCCTATTCTGACCTTTTGAATAACTGAGATTAAGTTATTCATATTCCCGTTAGCCTGCTCTAGTCTGGTAATGCACCCACCCTTAGCCAGTTCCACTTTCAAAGGTTTAATCCTTTGAGGGAAATCTGCTATTTCTCTGACAAGTTACCATTGAGGAAATCACCTACATTTTCTCTGTTACTCACTCTACCTCATAGATGAACAAATTGTTTGCTGGGTGAATGACTTGTTTCCTAGGTGAATTTTGAAGGACTTGAGCAGACTGACACAGTTCTGTCTATTCCTCTCTTTTTGAAACTTCCTTCTTGCTGAGACAGTACAGTCTGATTTGCTCTTTGGCCTGAAATAAGCTGAACTGATTGCTTGAGAAACTCAGTGTGGGACCCATGGTGTCCTACTAAGCCAGTGAAGACAAGTCAGGAAGAAAGAAGTTGGGGCAAACTCCCAACAAGTGGAATAAGAAAATACAACCCAACATCACAGACCAACAGCCAGCTAGGTCATCTCACCAGAGTCTACACCTCCGCACACAATCAAAGGAAAACAGTGTATAGCGGCAAACTAATTTGGTGTTCACAGAAGTCAACAACAATAAGGACTGGTTAAAACCAGTTCATTCCAAGATATAGGAAAAAAATGACCTCACATTGTCCCTAAAGCTCATTATGTCATCATTATAATGAGAACTGACACCAAAAGTAGAAGACCAGTGAAAGAGAAGGAACTCCCGACTAGTAGGCAGTGAGAATTCAATGTCACAAAGTTCAGACACAATATACTCTTCAAAACACAGAAAACTCCAAGGACTGACTAACCACACACACAACTCACTTGTGGGTTCTCTGGTGTCCACGCAGATGTATACTTGTGCTTCTTTCATGGTAGCACCCTGTGAGACCACAATAGGGGGGCATAGAGCAGCTCAACCCCTCATCCTATCTGCAGGAACATATGTCCTGTCCTCTTTCTTTCCCCCTGCCTGAATAAAACTTGCTTTCATTCTCACTTCAACCAGTTCTTGAATTCTTTCTTGCATAAGAAAGAATTCAGACTCTTGACTAAGACTTAGAACTGGTCTGGTGTGAAGGGAGGCAGGAAAGAGGATGACAGTAAGGAGCTCTATTTCATTAGCAGTATTACCAAGCACTTCATTCACAGATCAAAAGTCATGACCTCTACTCAGCAACTTATAATAGTTCAGCTGACCTTTTTATCAAAATGGTTTTGTGTCAGTTTCAGAACCCTTTAGACAAGTCATTACCTACTTATCCCTTATATAATAAAATCTTGAAAAATTCTATCCTTATTCTCCCTCATCTAAGTGAAAAGAGACAAAGCAGATATTCTCATTAATCATCTCTATGCTTCTAATTCCACTTGGGACCCCAATTGACATCCCAGATCTGGATGTGCTACAATCATTAAATTTGAGAAATTATTTGTAGGCATTGTATTTCAGCTCCAAATTTCCTTTTCCCACCCCAATTTTGGTTATTTTTCTCCAAATTTTCCATACCAAATTGTGAATTAGCATATGACATTTAATATCAACATCACTGGCTTTGAATTCCTCTTCTATTGCTTATTGGCTTTGATAACTTGGGCAGGTTTTATTGCCTGTACAATGAAGACAAAAATGGTACCTAAGTGCTCTTATTTTGCTAATGAGTTTCTTATTGTAAGTTAAAATAGTATCATTTCTTTAATCTTGACCCACATTCTTCTCAGAAACTCACTTATTAAGTATCACCTGAAGAAGTAGTATAATAATAAAGCTATTAACCATGTACAGTATTTTGTAAATCTTAATACATTTATGTCAAAAGATTTTCAAAAAGTGTGAATGTTAACAAAAGATATATTTGATGACTATCATATTAGTTAAACTCCATTATTATAAGTATATATTTTCTTTAGTATTAGGAAAGCATCAGATATGGAATAAGTACTTATTACTTATCAGATATTTAATTATCCATGTAGCCATTAAATAATATTTAACATTACTGATTTGATAAAGGCTTTAGGTGATAGAGAAGTTTATATTTTACATTCAAGTTGCTTATGGATAGGTGCAACAGGAATGTAAATATAATATGACGTGGAAAACAGCATCAATAGAAGGGCTAAATAGGTGAAATACTATTGGTTCTTGAAGTAAATGAGAAGCAGACTTTAGCTGGAATGAGTCAAACAGTGAAACAAAAGATATTGGAGTTATTCTAAACAATGAAGGGATGATATGATTTATAAATCCAAAAATAAAGCATTTATAAGAACTCATCTTGTTACATAAATTCAATTTTACATTTAATAATATTTCCAAGTTATTATCTCACTAAATAGGGATGTCAAGCAAATTAATTTGAAATTCAGCAAAACTTTTTTCATAATAAGAGTTATATTTTGGAGCACATCCTAACTCACATTAAAATAACAATAACTGCAATCCCTCCCCCTCAAAAACAAAATAGAGCATCACTCTGTGAAAGGCTGGAATAAATAGTAAGTGATTTAAAAGTGTTTTTTTAGAAATAAAAATGTATTTCCCCTACATGGCATCTAAGACAAAACATGTGTTAGCTTTGGGTAATATCCTACTTAGCAACTGCTATTATTTTAAATTGTGCGTTATTTTAATTATTTAATTATCTAATTTCTGTTTTCTATTTTTTTATTTTGTCACATCTGGAAAGCAATATTTTTTTGGTCCATGAAAACAAGCTATAGTAGTTTGTAATTCATATTACAAAAGAATGAACAGAATTTCAGAAACACTCAATTGCCAGAACAAAAACCCTTTGACTTACTTGTATTTTCTTTGTCATCTATCAACAACAGTAGATGAATGAAGACACAAAACTTTATTAGCTACTTAGGGAAATTACTTGTTTACAGAAAGCCTATAATTGGATCCTAAATATGTTAGCGCCTGAAAGTCTTTGGAAGCAATGCTCATGATGCAGGAAGATATTCAAGTAATTTGAAACTCCAATTTTGTTTGAGGATTTAAAATGTGCCCAATGTCATATAAAACCATAGACATTGTTGAAATATGGCCAATTTGTTGCCTTATCTTGGGATTTCAAATGACATTTTTCTTTTAAGTAGGAATAATAGGAGGGCGTTCTGTTTGCTTTGAGCCAAGGCATTATTTAAAACAAGCACATGCTGTGTCATCTTGCATGCAAAGCCTTCTTTAGATGAGAAACTGAATCGGACACATTGTACGGAATATACTGAAAGGAGACCTAAAACATAGTTGTTTATCAGGATTTCTAATTGTGAGGTTCTTTGAAGTCTTCAGGACAGCAGTTTGTTTCTATCGAGTTTGAGGATGAGAAAGGTGGGAATTATCTCACTGGTATTTCCTTTCTTTCAGAGGAGCCATTATGTGAAAGATTAGAAACACATTTCTCTGCAAGAGTCAAAGTTAAAACTGAAATAAAACAGATGCTTCTTACAGATAAGATGAAAATTTGAGTCTCTTAGGAGAATTGTATTATAGTTTGTTCTACAAGCTTTGGATATACTAAGTATATCTGTATGTAGATTTTGGATAAAAGATTTTTTTATTAAAAAGCATTTTTAATAACACAAAAGAGGTTTCTGTCGCTGCGCCCCACAGCTACGCTCACATGCTCCATCTTTGATGAAAGACTTCTTTCCAAGGCTGTAGAATCTGAAAATGACACATGCTTTCCCAGGCACCCTTGGTGCTATATCTAGTTATATAATCTAATGCTAGCCAGCCGATCTCAGAAGTCTGAAAATTTTTCCTCCTTATTAAAAGTGAATAAAAGACATTATGTCTCTTCATTGCTTGATGTCTGTACATGATGCCTGGAACTTGGCGAGCCCAATCTGTGACTGTGAGAGGAGAGACAGCACGCAAGCTATGGATGGCATAGGGGAGAGGTGATCACCACCACCGTCATTAGCTGCTTCAAACTTGCAACATCAATATTAGAATTTCCCCACCATTATGTTATCCTTCTTACATTGTGAGATAATAACACCCTAATTTGTATTTATTTTTAGAAAGGAATTTTGATACTTGTAGCCATACATATTACAACCACAGCATAGAATGGTTCTATTTTTACCGCAAGAAAATCCATTTTGGTAATCTGATGGCCAGGTGTGATGAATATAGCCTAGTGTGATCATGAATGGTGCCCTGGCACAACACCCTCTCCTTTAGTGTGGGAAAAATGTGTGCATTGCTTCTAATCAATAGAGTATGGGGAGGTGGTTAGGTTACGCTAGGTTACAATGTAAGACTCAATTTTAGAGCACAAGAGTGAATTCTCCAAAGGGCCCTATTGCAAAGAACTCAAGGTCGCTGAATACAGCCCTAGCTGACAGCACTAGAGAAAAAGCGGGGGGTGGGGGGGACCTCAGTCTTGTAACTATAAGACATTAAATTCTACCAGCTTGAAAGAGAATGCTGAGCTCCAGAAAAGAACTCAGCCCAGCAACCTGCTTCTTGCAGTCTTGTAAGACCCTGAGCCTAGTCCAGTCAAACTGTTACCAAAGAAACTTGGTTCTTCTTGCCAACACAGTTAAGAATGACAGATCAGCAAGCCCACAAGCATTGCAAGGAAACTGTATCAGTGCTATGTTCCAATGGGAGAGCAAAAGTAAGGTGGCTAGAGGAAGAGTGGCAAAAACAGGGTGGCTAGAGGCTGGGTAGCCAAAAAAGGCATAGCTAGGGTCTTGGTAACCAGAGACCTCCTGGCCAGAGGCTGGCTGGCCAGGGGCTTCCTATGTGGCATGAAGGGGCCAAGAGCACCGAGAGAGTGGGTCCTTTATTCTGAGGACTTAAATAGCTGGTGGAGTAGGTGTGAAGAAGTTGCATTTTGACCCAGTGGTAAAGGTGGTGCCATCTCCCCCCCACTACCCAAACGCTGGTATGTGTAGGTGTCTGTTAGCCAGAATACTTATCTTACTCAAACTCTATTTGTTCATTTTCCATATGTGACAGGGAGACAGGCAGTTAACCAAAGTTGCTTTATGGGCTTCCTTTGGGCACTGTAGACCCCTCCCTTTCCCCCTTCTAGGCCTTGGAATAAATACCCAATCTCAAGGTTTTCCTTTTTTGCAGATAGTGGAGCTGATAGATTTTCAAGGGCTTCCCCCCTGCACTATCATAATTTGCTTGTGTTGTTCATAATGCCTGGCAGCCTTATCCAACCAGGCTCAGGACTACTGGGTGAACAGGTGAGACATGTCTTCCTTGGCTTTTAGCCCCCTGTATCAAGTTCTTCGTTAGATTGCAATGGTGAGGTTTCTGCACTTATTTCCACTATGGCCACTCATTCCTAGATGCTACTATAACATAACCATTTCAGATTCCTGAATTATGGATATCATGTAATAATAAGTCCATGTTATTTTATGCCTCTATGCTTTTGGTAATTTGTAATGCACTACTTGATGACTGACACATGAGGTCACCAATACTTGTTTTGATGGGTCATTTTGATTTCACAATTACCTCAAATCCACCAAATTTAAAATTGAAGCCTCTATGTCTTATAATTCAAACAATATTATTTTCTAATAATTTGTAATTTTTATTAACTATTTCATCCTTTTATAGCCATTGATCACATCTTCAGATAAAATGTACACCACAGATTAAGCTTTCTAAAGCAACCTTCTATTATACTTCTTCCCTGAAAGGTACCATCTTCTTTTGGCCTATAAAATTGGCTAATATGGTTATAGATATTAAATATTAGCACCTAGCAACAGGCTGAAAAATAGACACTCTCATATAATACCAGTGGGCGTAAGGAATTGCACAAACTCTTTAAAGATTAATTTGACAATACATTTTAAAGTCTTAAAAATATTTGTATTCATTACTTCTACTTATTAAATAATTCAACCCAAGTGACTAATCTAGTACCTAAGATATTTCATCAAGTTGTACTTGTCCAAAACAAAGTTCAAGATTGTCCTTTTAAACTTACCCTTCATGCCCTGCCGAAGTTCACCATTTCAATAAATGTTACTTCTTTCCCCCACTGTTCCAGTCTGCACAACTCCTTTTCTTCATACTCTTTATCCTTCACAATCAAGTGTTGACAATTTACAATTGCTATTTCCTCGTTCTAAATAGAGAAATTTCTTAAAAACATTATGTTATTGATGGTTATTAATAACTAGGCTATTATCAGGAGAAGATTCTTCAAATACTTCTCTTTGCATAGGTTACAAGGATCACCTCACCCAGTCCCTGTTTCATTATTATATTGGTGGCTTCCTCTTTGACAATTCTGAGTGAATGATAAGACACAGAATGTTAGATCTAAAAAGACCTTGCATTTCAACTAAACAAGAAGTCTTATTTCATTAATGAGATAAGAGTCCTGAATGTTTTAAAATGATGTTCCCTTAAGTTACGTAGCATTAAGGATAGATTTATCGATGTTTTGGACATTGTTCAGATTCAAGTTCATTTTATCTACTGCTTTAAACTAGGTGAATTGATTTTGATGTATGGTGTAGCTTCAGTTTTATTATAAAACATATCATTTTAGTTCATGGAAAATCAAGGTATATAATCCTGGAAACTTTCTATATTTTTTTCTTTTCTCCTGAAGTAAATCCCGAGCACTTTTTTTGATTCAGATGCAAGTTTGAATCCTGACTTCCTCGCAGAATAGCTGTCACCTGGAGTAGATTACTTCTCCACTTTTCACTTTTCTCATTTACTATACGATGTAATAATTATATCTGTTTTAAGGTTCTTGTGAACACTAAGTAAAATTTTAAATTTTATAATGCTTTGTACAATTTGTCACAGAATAAGTGTTCCAGACAAGTCAGTTATCATCTTGTTGCTCTTATTTTTGTTTCTATAATGGTAAATTATATTTTAGTGATGAACTAATTGAAATATAAATGCTATAAGAAAAGTATATTGTGATTCTATTTAGACTATTAATTTTCTATGCAAAATAGGTGTATCTATGATTTCATTGTAATTGCAATGAAAATTCTTCTGAAAAATACACAACCATTGAACTAATTACTAAAGCAATAGTTGGAGCTACAAGATTCTTGAATCAACAAAATAGAATATTCCATTAATTTCTGGAAATTAATGCACCTTACCTTCAATAACAGTTTTTCTTATAATATCTGGTCTAGGTTTTTTGAAAGTGCTAACCATTATGAGGGAAAAAAAGGAACATTGGTACAAGGTTTTCATTTAATCAGATTAAAATTTTTGACTGTGAAATTTATTTCTTCTGGTTCAGGTATCCAATTCTGTTGATCAGTGGATTAATTATTTAGTAAATATAATATCTATTATTAATATAAGCAAACACAAAGTACAGGATACTTATCAACCTTGGTCACCTAGACTTGATATCATTATTTACTACTAGTTTTTTGCCTCTGATGCTATGAGAAGCATGTAACTACTTACTATCCACAGTAGTTTCTGGAGAATAAGAATGGCACTTTGACTTGGGAATAAATGCATTGATTAATAAAGTGAGTGAGGCAACTACTGTGCCACATATAAAGTGATCTAAGAATAATTTAGTTCCTACTCAATGATAGGTTGCTTTTCCCAAGCCCATAAATTATTGGCAGAATTTTAATTGCAACTATGTTATGTTGAATTATATTCATACACTTAATTCTTTTTTTTATCAAGAATAGATGAAGTTCCACCTCAGTCAAAGCTGTGGTAATTATAATTTCTTTCTCATCCTGCACATTTTGTCTTATAAAAATTTAATCTAGAGAATTGCTTTGAAATTGGCTTAATATTTGATAAGAAAATTAATTGATAAAAATATTTAAATTATTTTTCTCTTTCATTCTAATTTTTTTCATATTTGATTGAAATGTGCTTAGGTTTTGCATTTGCTAAGTCACAGGAATAGTCTAACTAGCTTTTATCTTTTGGTTTTACTATTTTTGTTTTTATCTCAAATGAATATCTATTTACTAAGTAATAATATGGCAGTTTCATAATTCAATTACTTTTTAAATTAGTGTGAAGCAGAGTGAAGCATACTTCCTACATAAAATATGTTAGGTTGTCCAACATGTTCATTCAAAATTATTTTATTGAGGTGATATCAAAACAAACAAACATTATGATAATGAGTTCATACATTCCTATGTTTGAAAAAACTTTACATCATTTTTAATTCTTAAGACTATGTATGGTAGTATCATTCTTCTTTTAGAGATGAACAACTTAAAGCTAACAGCTGTAATTAAAATTGACTGGAGCACACAATTAATTAGAGCCTGGTCATAATGTGACCTATCCCTGCCTGAGTTTAGAGCAGATGTTCTTTTAAGATAACATAATTATTCTCTCCAATAAAGGTATTGACTAATTGTAGCTAAAACTCTTGGGGGCATGGGAATTTCTAGAGCTGAAAATGTCTGGAGGAGAGAAGAACCACTTGAATTTCATTTTGCTTTTTTGATGGCAAGGGGCTTTTGAAACAGTTTTAGGAAAATCTTAAGTTGCAGGGTTTTCTTTGTTTACACATTTTTTAAAACACCATTGGCTAAAACATACATTTTCATGTGCATATATGCACACTTATACCACACATTATTTTCATTGAGGATAATCACCATCGTGCCATTTATAGCTTCATATGTTTTGAGAAACTCTTCAGCATTCTGGGTGTGAGGTTTATTACATGCTATGTTGAACTTTGTTGTAATGATGAAAATAAAACATATTTTTATTATGTAGTCATTATTCTGATCTTTTTATAGCTACAAACTATATCCGGGCCTTTGCACATGCTGTTTCCTCTAATGAAATTTCACTCTGCAACCATATATCTTCCATTGACAAACAAAACATAACCTACATTTATCAAGTATTAGAAGACTTGGAAGTACATTTTAGCTTATCCTTTATTATACAATATTTGAAATTTCTTAAGAGCAGGAATTACTTCTAGAACCAAACATGAACCTTATCATAGTGTTGTGAAGCTTATTACCTTCATAAAAGACTCTTGAATAAAATATTAACTAATTAAGCTTTTGACCAAAAACTAACTCTATGTATTTATTGCCACTAATTTTCAAGTACATATAAAAATATTGTTTGGAGGCAACATAAACAAAACCAAATGAGAAAACATGTATTTTTGTGAACAGAAGTAACAACAAAACAGTATTCAGTGACTACCAGAGACATAGAATACTCATTTTACCCTAACTCACAGAGATGTCAGCAAAGTCAAGATTGGATTGCTTATATGAGATTGAGAAGTGCCTTCAAAGCAACTAAGTCAAAAATAAATAAAAACAATAAAATTGAGTTGCTGTTTAACACTGAAAATAACTTCCTGGTAATTATATTATTTAAAAATAGTCAAGCCAGTTGTGAGTGCAATAAAAATATATTGTCTGTAAATTATTTAGAGAGATAATATTTATGAAAGATGTATTCTGGTTCATATTTTCAGTTAGTATTTTCTTGCTCCAGTTTGAGCTACTGCATAGGCTATTCTTAATATTTTTAGTCTAAATTGACCTGACTTCTGTCCTCAGCTCTACCATCCTCAATTTAAAAAAAGATAAAAAATAAAACAAAAACATAATGACTAGAAGAGCTTACTCTAAATAGGAAATTTATTTGAAATATAATTTCTGATGTCAGAGATCATTTTAGTAATACAGTTTGTGTTAACAATTCAATAATTTTAAAAATGGGCTAAACTCTTGCTTTCCCTATTCTCTTTTTTGCTTTTGTGTTTTTACATAAACATGCTTGCATTTATCTTATTTTTAAAATTTCTATGTTCCTATGACTCAATTGACTTCCCCCTCTTTTTCCAATAGTTTTTCCTAATGCAACATGAGATTGTTTACAGCCGATGGATAAATGCAAGCAAGGGGACAAGTAGATACTATTAAGAAGGAAAGCAAGAGTAGAAGTCAGATACTTATTTCTATGTAAATGAAGTGCTGGAAGAAGTTTTCTTCCCTGCTGTTTCAGGATGAATGTTGGATCCATGGCAGTAATGCTGCAAAGGTCTGTTAAGAGACTCCGGGATTTGGGCTGGTGCCTTCTTTATGCTTAACCGCACAGCTGGTGCAGGTGCATTTTCAACCATAATAACTAATAACATTCCCAGAGGAAGCATTCGACTGTGGTAAAACAGACAGAAATCTATTATAAATGTGAGTGCAATGTCAATGTTTACAGAAGGAGGTCAAATAACAGAATTCTATTTAGTAAATGTCAGTACTGTATGAGTAGAAAGCATTCACAATATTTGCATTCCTATTACAATGATATGTGCAAAACCCATAAATATTTTATAATTTTCTAAAATTTGCATTTCCCTCCCTCATCAGAAATTCCACTTCTTACAATTGCTCTGAGTCTCAAAGTTCAATATGTTGCTTAAGTGCTTTCAGCATTTGAGGTGATATGGTGAGCCAATGGACTAGTATGATGTTCACATGTCATAACTTATTGTGATGTCCTGAATGCTTACATTTAGATGTGAACCTTAGAACTGAAAGTTCCTTCTAATGGGAATCCATTGAAAGGTATACACAGATCTTTATTCAGACACCTTAAATCAACTATTTTTGTCTTACATTGACTCATTTATTGTGCATAGAATGCAGCATGGTGAGATGAATAACATCAACCAGATGTGATCACAATTGTTTGTTTTTAACACAGGCAAAACACTAAATACCATTTGATTTATAGTGAGAGATACATAAATACTTAGAAATATATGTTTAATGTAGTATCACGGTGTTTGGTTTTGTTACCAATATTGAACATGTATGATTACTTAAAACTAGAACTTGAGAGTGGGAGATGTACTGCTAATATTTTGGTTAATAAACTTAGCCATTGCTTTCTGTTAAGAGAAGTAAAGATTATCCATTTACAAATTATAGAAATGGAAGTCGACCTTTCACTGGAGTCTATTTACTATTACCGTTCCTTATGCCACTACCTAATAACATTCGGTTCAAGGGTGGGGAGGGCTGATGTAGAGCTCATGGAGTCCTTGTCCTCTAGAGATAGGTTTACAAAGAGAAAACATGTGTGGTCCTTGAAACAGGTCTTATAAAAGGTGATAAAATGAGATTTAAGGAAACATCTGATTCCAGATGTGAAATCAGATTTTAATCTAATTTTAACAAAATTTCTTTGTGTTTTAATGTAAAATGTATTAATTTTAATAGTGACAATAACTTCAATATTTAAAAAAAAATATTGAAATGTTCAAAGAAAACCTACCCTAGCAGCCTACTTCTGTTTATAGATCAAAAGTTTCTCTCTCTCTCTCTCTTTTAAAATTAATTAATTTTTAACTTTAAAGTTTATTTTAAGTTTTTATTTTGTTTCACTGTTTTTTATTGTTGTTCAAGTACAGTTGTCACCATTTCCCCCCTCTACTCCCCCCCACCCCAGCCATTCCCAACTCCCAACCCTGATCCCACCCTCCTTGATTTAGTTCATATGTCCTTTATGGATGTTCCTGAAAACACTTCCCCCTTTACCCCCCTATTATTACCTCCCCACTCCCCACTTAAATCAACTATTTTTGTCTTACATTGACTTACATGTAAGTTTACTAGTTACCGTCAGTTTGTTCTTAATTTCAATGTCTCTGGTTATATTTTCCTTGCTTGTTTGTTTTGTTTATTAAGTTCCACTTGTAAGTATTTCATTGTGGTTTTAATTTGCATCTCTCTGACAGCTAGTGATGTTGAACATTTTTTCATATGTCTATGGGTTATCTGTACATCCTCCTTGGAGAAGTGTCTATTCAGATCCTTTGTGCATTTTAATTGGATTATTTGTCTTCCTGGTGTTGAGTCGGATGAGTTCTTTGTATATTTTGGAGATCAAACCCTTGTCACATGTACCATTGGCAAATATGTTCTCCCATCTGGTAGGTTCCATTTTCATTTTGTTGATATTTTCTTTAGCCATGCAGAAGCTTTATAATTTGATGTAGTCCCATTTGACTATTTTTTTTTTTTGCTTTATTTCCCTTGCCCTAGGAGATATATCAGCAAAAATAATTCCAGTTGATATTTGAATTTATCCTGGTATGTGATATACATTGGTGATCTAGTTGCATTTTCACCAATCTGAAAGAACCCATGCACCCCGATGTTCATAGCCACACTATTTACAATAGCCAAGAGCTGGAAACAGCCTAAGTGCTCACCAGTAAATGAGTGGGTCAAAAACCTGTGGTGCATTTACACAATGGAATACTACACAACAGAAAGAAAGAAGGAGCTCCTACCCTTTGCAACAGCATGGATGGAACTGGAGAATAATATGCCAAGTGAAATAAGCCAGTTGATAAAAGACAAATACTATGTGAGCTCACCTATAAGAAGATTCTAATGAACAAAACAACTAATGAGCAAAATAGAACCAGAGGCATGGAAACATGGAGCAGACTGACAATGACCAGGGCAGCAGGGATAGTGGTAAAAAGAAGGGGAAGAGACTAGTCAAAGAACATATATGAATGACACATGGACATGAAGAAAAGTGTGAGGACTGATTGTGGAAATAGGGGTTGGGCTGGGTGGAGTAGAATAAAGGGGGAAAATTGGGACAACTCTAATAGAATAACAAAAAAAGAAAAAAGTTAAAAATGCTGGATAATTTACTGTCTTCACTTTTAAGGGCTTAAAATATGTAATATGAAAGGTATTCGTGTTCCATCTTATCTCCCTAAACTGTTATAAGAGAAAAAACAGAAACTATAAATTACATATTTTTTAAAAGTTTCCACAACTTAAAAATTATTTTGCAATCAGAATGACCTTACTGCATATTTTGAACTAAATAGATATCACTCTCTGACTTTCAAGATTGATCTATTTCAGTTAATTAATTAATACATATTATATTATTACATTTAAGATATGACTAAATGAGCTTGAATTTTAAAATTATATATCAGCTCAATTTCTTGCACTGATATGTACTAGTGTTATAACTTTCAGATTCAATTCCTTTATCTTTCAGCATGTTCACATTAGCTCTTGAGGGTGTGGCTCAATGGACTGAGTGCTGGCCTGCTAACCAAAAGGTCTCTGGTTCAATTCCCCATCAGGGCAATTGCCTGGGTTGTGAGCCAGGTCCCCAGTAAAAGGGGTGCTCAAGAAGCAACCACACACTGATGTTTCTCTTCCCTCTCTCCCTCCCTTCCTCGCTCTAAAAATAAATAAATAAAATCTTCAAGAAATATATATTCACATTAATATAAAATGAAGTAACATATCTAAAGTGCCTGGAATAGCTGTGGCTGCCTGTGGCTCAGTTTGTTGGAGTATTGTCTCATAAGCAAAAGGCTGAGGGTTCAATTCCATTCATGGCACATATCTAGGATGTGGGTTTGATCCCTGGTTCAGGTATACTCGGGAGGCAACTGATTGATGCTTCTCTTCTCTTTTGCATTAAGGTTTCTCCCTCTCCCTTCCTCTCTCCCTTCTCTCTATAAAAGCAATTAAGAAAATGTCTCAGGTGAGGATAAAAAAATAAATAAACGAAGTGCCTGGAAAACTGCCTGACAGTACAGTTAAAAATATTAATATACTTTTTCTCTTCACTCTCCAAGCTTATTATGAATATCCTCTCAAATTACATAAGCAAAGTTTCTCCCTCAAATTTCATAGGAGATCATTAATAAATGAATATCTTTATTATTATTACTAAAAACAAGATTATACTTTAGTTAGGTCTCAAAATACTAAACAAGAATAATCTCAGAGGACTGGTGATTTCATGAATAGATGTTTTATTATTGCTATATTTGGTCAATTTCAGCAAATTAACTATGTTTTAAAGGGGAAGGTCACTAAATAATTTTATCTAAGCAATTAATCTAATAATTTTGCTTTTATACTATGTATGTAATTCTTATGATAAGCAAGGTTTATACTAACATTATTTGTATTTGGTGAAAAGCAGTATAATAGAGAATTATAAATAGCAAATTATAAAAGTTTTTATTTATTTATTTATTATTATTTTTTTTTTAGACTTACACAATGCCACTTTTTTCTATTTTTTTAAGGACTTTTTTTTCTGTTTTAGATTTTTTATTTATTTATCTTTAGAGGGGAAAGGAAGGAGAGAGGGAGAGAAACATCAATGTGCGGTTGCCTCTTGTATGTCCCCTGCTGGGAACTGGCCTGGCAACCCAGGCATGTGCCCTGACTGGGAATCGAACCGCGATCCTTCGGTTCGCAGGCCCGCGCTCAATCCACTGAGCTACACCAGCCAGGGCAAATTATAAAAGTTTTTCAAATGATTTTTAAAAGTACAGCTTTGCAGTGGTATAGAATTATGTATTGAGATTTTTGAAATTAAATTCAGGGTATTTCTATTTGACACTAAGATTAGACATGAAAGGAGAAGTTCTTTGGAAATCAAGTAATTCTGTTTTCAAACATTCAAAATATTTAAGTAACATTTACAAACTTTGTTAGAAGACCGTGATTTTCATACAAAAAAAAAGTTTCTCTAAGTTAATCCTAGAGTTGACTGAAGATGGAGAATCAGGAATTGCTTGTTGAATATGATTTTTTAAAATATTTTATTTATTTCTTTTTAGAGAAGGGAAGGGAGAGAGAAAGAGAGGGAGAGAAACATCAATGTGTGGTTGCCTCTTGTGTGTACCCTACTGGCTACCTGTCCTGGAATCCAGGCATGTGTCCTGACTGGGAATAGAAATAGTGACCCTTTGGTTCACAGGCTGGTGCTCAATCCACTGAGCCACAACAGCCAGGGCTGAATATGATTTTTAAAAAATTAATTTGGCCAATTAATATTATTTTGCTTTATAAAATCTTGACCCATACCAATATTTTTCTCTTAAAGATTTAATTTTAAAGGTCTATGAAAAAAATAACTTTTCCAAGGGAGTTGACTTTTGGAAAGTACATTTAATTTTTCAATAGCTTCATATCTAGATAAAAGTAGAAAACTTTTAAGAAACAAAGAACTAACGTTCCCTTTACTCAGATATGTGTGCATACATATTTATATATATAATGTTATATATAATTTGCATATATTTATCTACATATACTTATTTGCATGCATATATATGAATTTAATATGTGAATGTTTACGCTTACATTTATATATATACATACACACATGCATCTATATATACATATGTGTACATACACAAGATCTGTACATAGCACATCTCAGCTCCCTGTTAGTGAATTATTTTCAGACAGTAAGAAATCTGTCTTTTATTATCCTCAGAATATTTACTTATTTTTTTCAGTGAACATATGCACCTTAATTTCCCTCCCATTCTTATAGTCTCCTCTGCCCATCTTTTCTTTGCACCACCTCCACTGTCTGACCTCCTCTGATGTCTCCAAGGGTCACTGTCTCTCCCTTTCTGCTCAACTTCTTGTTTCAGACACTTGCATGCTGGACCAGGAAGGAAAAGAAGCAATGCTGGCAATGGAAGGAATGATGGAAACAGACCTTATAAATGTTTTTAAACTCTTGTATGTACAGATGATTAAGGAATAACCAAAGACAGTCAAGTGGTTTGTGTTATGGGTAAGATTACATACTTGCTTTCTAATTATTTGGCTCGGTATTTCTGCACCTTGATACTGTTTACTAGCCAGTTTACTTATTTATTTTAAACATGCATGATGTTTTATAACCATTTGCAAAATTTTATCTTTTTTAAGGATTTTAGTTATTTATTTTTAGACAGGGGAAGGAGGGAGAAAGAGAGGGAGAGAAACACCAATATGTGGTTGCCTCTCACATGCCCCCCCATTGGGGACCCAGCCCACAACCCAGGCATGTGCCCCAACTGGGAATCAAATCAGCAACCCCTTGGTTCACAGGTCTGCTCTCAATCCACTGAGCCACACTAGCCAGGGGTAAAATGTTACTTTTTAAAATGTTAACAATAGTTCATATCCAGATATTCTTAGGCAGATTTGGATGATGTCTTTACAGCTCCTTTGTTTATGTTATTGCAAAATAAAGAGATTTTCCCTCAGATAACTAGCTGAAGAAGAGAAATACACATTCATTTAACTGAAAAGCAGTGGAAATTCTAGAAAATGCAATGTATATTTCAATTGTAATATATTAGCCACTTTCAAAAGGCCAAAGATAAATCAATTTAATTCCATAAATATACAGTTCATATGTGCTTTAATACACCATGTTCTGATACTAATAGCAAAAGTGGCAAGTTGTACAATTTAAATATAACTATTGTAATACTGCCACAATGGAAAATTAGGTAAAATTGCAGAAATAAAAAATGCTATAATGAATATTAATCTCCCAATATCCAGACTTCCATTATGTGTAGAATAGAAATATCTGCATGGGAAATTTGGCTCTATGTAAAAATGAAATAAATTAAATAGTCTTCAGAATTTAAAATCTTCTGTGGTTTAAAAATACATTCATTGGCTTTCTTCTTATTGCCACTATGGTGCAACTTATATTTGATTCAAGCTGAATGTGTAATATTATATTCAGCTTTCCAGAGTATGATTACCATTTATTCAATAATTTCAATAATGCTATGAATCTTGTTAATAACAAATGTATTAAGGTTTTATTTTGTGTTAAATAGAAATTTTGTAATTGTAATCTTTGGCAAGTCAAGTAATTCAACTATAAAATGCTATACCAGAACAAAACTTTATGTTAGAAATGTAGTTTGTTTCAAATGTCTAAAAATATCTTATTTTTATTTAGTATACTTGATTTCATCACTTGCTTATTGGAAAAAAATAGTGGATATCAAACTCATGTGAATAAAGCCAATAAATGAGAATACATAAAAATTTGCAAGATAAATTTAATATAACTAAAGATGAAATAATGTAATTTGTTCATTGAAAGCAGAGAATGTGAAGAGGAGAGCAATTAAATTTTTTTTACGGGGTGGGGAGGTCATAGAGTGGGTCAATGAAGAAAATAAAGTATTGCTATAGGATACTTTAATTCAGACAACTAAGGTCAAGGAAATGAAGAAGTGTTTTAAGGTCTATAAATTCACAGCCAGGTGGCATTATGAAAAATCCTTATATATTAGAACAAGAACATGTACGTTCATACAACAGTAATGTAATATAATTTATATTTAGTAAATTATTGGTTTTCTTACCCTCAAGAAGCAGAGCTTACAACTTATAAAAAGGTATTTTAAATAAGCCTAAGGAAATATAAAAATAATTAGGATAATTGTTACTTAAAAACATATAAATATCCTTTTAATTTGTCATCTGGGTGAACAATCAAGTTTTCTTTATATTTCTGGGATATTTGAGCAAAATAATAACTCAGTGTGCAGACAACTATCTGACTGATGATCACAAATATGAGATCTATAATATTTGAAGAAGTATTTATAGAAATAGTGGAGCTTATGAAAGACAAGTGAGAAAGAAGAATTCAACAGGCCGAATTTGTCATTTGTAAGCTTTTTTTAAATAAGGATTCATTTTTGCATTCAGCTTCTAATGGATTTCAAACTCCGGCAAACTTCTTTCCTCCAATTTCTTGTTGGAATATAATGAAAACAACCTTTACAATAATGGAACCATATAATTTTGTGTTTCTCACAAGTAATGTGTAGGTGTACATAGTCAGAGCTACCACAGACAGTCTAGAATTGTCAACAGGGGCTTAGGCACTCTCTTTCTCTTAATCGGGACATTCTTGGAACAAGGTTTTTGTTCTGATGATTTTCAACCTGTGGTTGCAAGATTGCTGCTTCACCTCCAGCAGTTGTGCTGGCTTCCATCAGGGGAAAAAAAAGGACAAGCAAAACACAATACATATTGTATATACCCAGATTGTATCCCTCTAAAAGTTTTCTAGGTAACTCCATTTAGTGATTCCTAATCGAAATTTTACCTGCTTATATGTCCGTGAAATCTTGAGAAATATAGTATTTTTTCCTGATAGACATTTGACATATCTCCCCTATTCCAGGAAAATAAGAATTTTCTTTTTTAGATATAATGGGAGGTTAAGCTACAAAAAAAGTGACCATAATTGCAGTGTTTGATAATAGCTGATCAAATAATGTTTCATTTATTTTTAAATTTAATCAGCACTTATATTTCTCTATAGCTTTAAGTGTGAGAAAGTCAAAGCTGATTCTGCTAACAACTGTGAGTATATATCTATAAATTAGTTTATATGAAAAATTGTCCGGGTAATAACAAATAACCTATTATATTTGTAATATGATTATTGTGTGCCAGACAGTGTTCTAAGTCTTTTCAATTCTTTTACTGTGTCTTGGAGTGCATAAAGCAAAATGTGTTATAGATATTATTATTACTGTTATCCACATGAAGACACTGAGTAATAGAAAATTCAATGACTATGTTTCCCTGTAACCATATATCTAGGAACAGGTGGAGAAGATATCATGACCCAGTCAGTCTAGCTCCAGAACCCAAGCAAAAACAGAAAGGTACTATAGATAGAGTTAATCTTACTAAAATTACACAGTCTCATTCCAGATTAGTTTCTGATAGGATTTAATTAAGTGGTCTCTCAACCTATATGACTAAAAGAGAAAGCAGAAAACTTCCGAAAGTACAGACAACCATCTGGAGCCTCCGAAATTTTTTCTTTCACATTGCTGGAATACAATTCAAAATTACTAGGTATGAGAAAAGGCAACAGATATGATCTACAATCAATAATAGAAAAGCAAGCAATATAAATAGGCTCCCACTTTACCTAGATATGAAAGATAGCATATAACTACTTTCAAATAACAGTTATTAATATGTTTAAAATAAGGAAGGAAAAGAATTGGAAAGTAGACAAAATAATAGATATTTTCAGCAAATAATTGCAATAAAATCAACTGGATCATGTATTATGAATATAAAACATGTAACATCTGAAATAATAAATAGGTTTAACAGCAAATTGGACAAAACACAGCACATGCATATTGAATTTGGAATGCCTAAACTGAAACAGAAAGAGTAAAAGTAATGAGACCATAGAACAGACGTAAAGTATATTCAGTAAAAGTTAAAAAAGCAGTCAATGAAAAAGATATATTATACTCAAAGGAATAATGATTATAATGAAAGCTGACTTTTTGGGCAAAACAATGGAATCCTAAAGGTTGGAATGACATCTTTAAATTGCTGAAAGAAAATAATTTTCATTTTTACACTATAGCAAAAAATGTCCTTAAAACAGAGAATGAAAATAGTTTTGGAAAAATATTGAGAGAATTTCTTTACAAGTTAAAATCACCTAAGCTAGAAACAAACAAAAAAAAAAAACAATTAAAATAAATAATAAAAAGTAATTCTCCTGAAAGAAAATAATAAAACCACCCTAGTGGTGTGACTCAGTGGATTGAGTGCCAGCCTGTGAAGCAAAGCAAAGGGCCACAGGTTCAATTCCCAGTCTAGGGAACAGGCCTGGGTTGTGGGCCCAGTCCCCAGCAGGGGGCATTTGAGAGACAACCATGCATTCATGTTTCTCTACCTCTCTTTCTCCCTCCCTTCCCATCTCTAAAACATAAATAGATAAAACATTTTAAAAAGAAGAAAACAATAAAACCAAGAAGTATGGAAATAGAAAAATGAAGAAAGCATAACTTTGTGGGTATGTGAAATTGACCATATAGTATGCAAAACAATATTGTTATCTTCTGGAATATCTTCTGGAATACCCTATGGAGACCCTTAAAAAATCCCCATATTCTCATATTCATGTCTCTATATAATGCCCTCCCCTGTGGACTAGGATCTTTGACTCACTTGTAAACAACAGGATCCGGCAAAGATATGGGACATTACTGTAAAGATCATGCTATGTTACATAAGACTTTGCCTTCTTAGCGTGCTTGTTCTAAGACAGAGGTGGCAAACACAAAGCCCACGGGGTGAATCTGGCCCTCCATCTTGTTCCATTCGCTAAGCACCTTGTTTCTACCTGGTGACAGTGCTGAGCTCCTTGCTCCTAGTTAAGGAGTAGTTACATTCCTAAATGTAGTTACAGTCCTAAAATGACATTCGGCCCTTTGAAGGCAACTGTGAGGCTGATGTAGGCCCTGGTGAAAATGAATGGACTCTCCTGGTTGGCTCAGTGAGGTAAGCAGTCATGATGAGGAAGGATATGTGAAAAGAACAGCAGCCAATCTCTAGAACTGTGGTCAGGCTCTAGGAGTTTAGAGAATCCTCTAGGACCTCACAGTGATTGATCTCCATTCCCCAGTCAGCAAGAAGCTGGGACCCTCAGTCCTTCTGCCTCAAGAAAATACATTTTGCCAAAAACTGTGTGAGACTGGAAATAGGTTCTTCCTTATTTGATCCTCCAATGGGAACACAGTTGCCTGACACCTTGATTGCAGCCTTGTGGGACTGAGTGGGTGCCTGAGTTAAGCTGTGCCTGAAGACATGACCCTTGAAAAGTGTGAGTTAACAAATATATTTTGTTTTAAGCCATTAGATGTATGACAATTTGATGCACAGCATAGAAAGCTAACAAGTGCAGTTTGAAATATGTGTAGAACTACTGTGCATGCTAATAATAACTTGAAATATGAGAAACAAGTAGATGGAGTTTAAAGATTTAAAGTTCTAATGTTATTGAGAAAGTGAGAAAATTAATGTGTATTAGACTCTAAGAAGTCAGGAATGTGTGTTGTAACTTTTATGTTGCAATCACTTTGGAAAATATTTGGCCTCATCTATTAAAACAATATAGAGGCACACTATGATCTAACAATTTATTTTCTAAGTATACATCTAACATAAATTAACATATTTTTCATAAAAAGTCATATGCCAAAATTTTTATAGAAGCACTATTCTTTATTGCCCCAAACTAGAAAATGCTTAGGTGTCTGTCAATAGTTAATTAAATACTCTGTGATATATTGACTTATGAATGACTTAAAACTATAAGCAACATGAATGAATTTCACAAACAAATATTGAATAAAAGAAGTCAGATATAAGATTACAAACAATGTATTATCATTTTATATGTTATGAAACAGGTTGAAAATAATCAATGCTGTTAATATTTGAATAGTTATGACCCATAAAGAAGTGAATTTATGCTAGAATATAGAAGTAGGGAGCTTCTGTTATGTTGGCAATATTTTGTCTCTCAGTCTGGGAGCTGATTATTAAAACATGTCAAATTTATGAAAATTCAGCAGGTATAAACACATATATTACACATACAGAAAAAATATGTTTATGAAGTCATTTTTTCCTAAAGTATTTGATGTGTTGACCTTGTAGGAAGCACTGAACTACATGTTGGGTAGTGGTAACATTAACATGAATAATTGTTCTTACTATTAAGAATTTTAAAATCTGTTGATAGAGATATTTATGAAAACAAGTCAGAAATCCATGGAGGCCATAGTAGGTAGGTACATTTGAACATAGACACAGCATCAGAGGAGGAAATATAAACTCTTACTTAATGTGAAAAAATAAATGTTAGCAAAATAAGAAAGTGTTAACAGAATGCGTAGTCTCTATCTTTATCCTCACCCCAGAGGGCTGGCAGTGAGTAAAGGGAATATGAACGGTGTGGTAAAAGCAGGAGAGGGGATGAAAGATCAAATGAAATATTTTGTTTTCTTTTGGAGTGGTAGAGCATATTTATACATATTGGGAAACAAGTTTTTTTTTTTTTTTAAGAGGTGGAGCATAACATGTAAACAAGGGTTGAAATAACAGATGCAATAAGATACTAGGAAAATAGGGAGGAAAATTACTTTATGAACACAGGTGGGAGCCTCCACCTTGAAGAAAAGCCAGAAATTTCCTATATGTTTACAGGCTTTTTCTGAAATGTACTAGAAGGGCACTGGGGGGATGAACCAAGGGTTCTTACTCCTTGGCTATGCCCAGCTTGGTTTGATAACCTGGGTTCACCCCATTCTTCATATGTAGAGACTACTCTTTGCAGCTGTGTTGAATTGGAAAAGACAGAGACACAGAATGCTAGAATTTTGATGCAGGCACCAGCCTGCAGTATCTGCGTCATTATGGATGAAATCAGACATTCACATGGACTACCGAGTCCAGTGGAGGAAAAAGGACAGCATGGCTTTTCTCTCAAGGGGAGCAAAAGCCTCGGCCTCCGCCACAACAGGCATTTATTTCATTTCTTTCACCTTACCTGATGGTCCTTATTTACTTTACGGACAACAAAGGAGTTAATGCTGCTAATCACATCACAGAAGAAAGATATTTACAAATGAAAAAGGAAAAAGCAGTCAGACTGGTTACACTCATCCTAGGAAGGTTTAGCACGGATTTTAAGAAGTTACAATAAGCACTTGCTATCTCAATTCAGGGTGAGGGAGTTGTAGCAAAAGCAAGACTCAAAGTGGCTTAGGTACAAATGCAGGCCTGATTCCCCATGGGAGAACCCATCCGTGGGCGTGGGTCCTGTGCATCTCGAATGAGAGCTGGGCCCACGACACGCAGAACGGTCTCCTACAGAACTTCCATGGTGTATGTGAGTATATTCTTCAGGGACTGCCTAATCTAAATTAGATCTGTAAAAATATATGCCTATGAGATCTGATGATTAACTTAATCAATTTAATCAATGAAAATAATTAGACCTCTAATTTATATCACAGAACAAAATTAGTTCTATGCAACTTACAGATTAAAATTTCAGAGCCAGGAAAATATTTTTCTCTTTTGATGAAAATATTGTTTGATTAGTTAGAAAGAATTAAGGTTTGCATTCAATTGAAATAGCTTTACTCTGCCTAGATTTTTTTTGGTAGAATCATTCTCCTTCAACATATTCCTCACTTTTGTTTTCAAACTTAATATATATAAACTTTTATTCTCTATTTTAACATAAACTCTTACAGCTTATTCGGGGCTTATATTCAGCTACACATACTTGTCCCCTCATAGATATAGAGACTACCACAAACCCAGAAGTGTTCTAATGACATTGTTTGAATTTGTCATACAGTCTAAATCCTTGCTACTCCAAGTGTGGTCTGTGTGCCAGCAGTATAAGCATCAGGTGAAATCGTATAACCCCACTCCATATTTCCTTAATCAAAATCTTCATTTTAACATACATACAGGACATTCCTCCCAAGTGATTTGTATGCACATTAAATGTTCAGTGTACAAATCTAATTTGCCCTTCTCACCTTCCTTCAGCCGATAGTGGATTTCTATTGCTATACAACAAAGTGTCGCTGACAGTGGTTTAAACAACATGCATTTAATATCTCATTGTTTCCACATTCAGGAATCTGGGATAGTTGAGCTGGGTCCTCTGCTCAGGGTCTTCTAAAACTGAAACCTAAGGTAGAGGCCATGCTCTGCCCCTTTCTTTTCTTTTGTTACTGGAATAGAATTGACATATAATATTGTGTAAGTTTAGGATGTACAACATGTTGGTTTGATACACTTAACATATTGCAAAATGATTGAAACCATAGTCTTAGCTAATGTGTACCACATGTTATATAATTACCATTTTTTTGCAGTGAGAACATTTAAGACCTACTTTCTTAATAACTTTCTAGTATGTGATAGAATATACCACCATGCTGTACATTAGATATCCAGAAATTATTTATCTTGTAACTTTGACCAGCATCTCCCCATTTACTTCATTCTCTAGTTCCTGAAAACTACCATCTTATTCTATGTTTCTATGAATTCAGTTTCTTTTTTTTTTTTAGATTCCACATATAAGTGATTTTGTGTGGTATCTGTCTTTCTCTATCAGACTTACTTCTCTTAATCATAGTGCCATCAGTGTTGATCCATACTGTCTCAAGTAGCAGGATGTCTTTCTTTCTCATGGCTCAATAATAATCCATTCTGTATCTGTACCACATCTTTATCTAATTTTGGACACTTAAGTTGTGTCTACGTCCTGGCCATTGTGAAAAAGGCTGTAATGTGCATTAGAGTGCATATGTGTGTGCGTGTGTGTATAATCTTCAAAATCCTATTTTCATGTCATTTCAATATACACCAGAAGAGGTATTGCTGGACTATATGGCAGTTTTTTTTTTAGTTTTGATGAACTTCCAAATTATTTGCCATTGTAGCTACACCAAGTTTCCTACCAATAGTGCACAAAGATTCCTTTTTCTTTACATTGTTAACAATACTCATTTTTCCCTATCTTTTTTGATGATATTCTAACAAGTATGAGGTCTTAGATACCTCACTGTGGTTTTGATTTGCATTTCCCTGATGATTAATGTGTTGAACAACCTATTTATGTATTTGTTGGCTACTTGCATATCTTCTTTGGGAAAATGATGATTCAGTTTATCTGCTCATTTTACATTGGATTTTTCTTCTGTTTTATTTTGTATTTTGTTATTGAGTTTTATGAGGTATTTATATATTTTCAAAATCAACCCCTATATGCTATAGGTACCACACTTCCTGTTTCAAACTCTACTACAAAGCTATATTAATCAAAATAGTAGGGCACTGACATAAAATGGAGATATCATAGACCAATGAAATAGAATCAAGAGCCCAGGCATAATCTCTTGCACATAAAATCAAGTAGTATTTGACAATAGATTCAAGAATACTCAATGTAAAAAGGATAGTCCTTTTAATAAATTGTGTTGGAAAACTGTACAACCACAAGCAGAAGAATCAAATTGCTGCCTAACTCACACCACTCAAAAAAATTAATTCAAAATGGATTAAAGAGCCCTGGCTGGTGTAGCTTAGTGGATTGAGTGTGGACTACGAGCCAAAGGGTCGCCAGTTTAATTCCCAGTCAGGACACATGCCTGGGTTGCAGGCCAGGTCCCCAGTGGGGGCCATGTGAGAGGCAACCACACGTGATGTTTCTCCCTCCCTCCCCCTCTCTCCAAAAATAAATATTTTTTTAAAAATGGATTAAAAATCAACATAAACTATTAACTTAAAACTCCGAGAAGAAAACTAGGAAAAAGCTCCTTGACATTGGTATCGACGATGCTCTTTGGGATATGATACCAAAAGCACAATCAAGGAAAGCAAAAATTAGTGCGATTACATCAGATTAAAATACTTCTGCACAGCAAAACATAACAAAACAAATCAACAAAATGAAAAAGCAACCTATAGAATAGGAGAAAATATTTTCAAGTCTACTCCTTTCTTCTTCTTTTCTCCTTCTTGGACTTCAATGAGGTTGGTGTGCTTCCCAGGCTTAGGTAGGAGTGGAGGGGTGGGGAACGAAGCAGGAAGGAACTCAGTGACTGGTGTCAGCAAAGCAAATACCTGTAGGATAAAAGCAGATGCAATTGGCAGCAGGTATGCAGTGGCTGTGCTGGCCATTGGTTTGTTCAGTAGTGAAATCTATTGAGTTTTCTGCAGAGAAGTTCACTGCAAACTGTGACAGCTTCAATTATGTGGCAGCTATTAATAAACTCTGTTTTCCTTTATTTTTCTTAACTGTCTCTATGTTACAACGTTACCAGTCTGGGTGGGCTATAATCAAAGTGGGATTTTGTGCAGTGCCTTGTAAGGTTGGCTCACTTAAGAAAGCACTAGCTTGGGATTTTCTCTCGGCAATGAGCAATGCTGGCTGGAGGGATAGGATGATGGAGACAAAACCATCTTTCTTCTCTTTTTTGTGTAGTTATTCTCGGTTGTTTTGTTCCACCGTGTTGCTGAAGTTTCTTAAGTGGACTCCGGAACTCTCCCAGAGCTGATTTTGTTTGTGGTAGTTGTCTAATTGTTGATCTTTGTACAGGGACAGTGGCTGGGGTTTTCTATAACAGCCCCATCTTTTTGGTCATGATACTCCGTTCCATGTTCCTTTCTGAAGTCCAGGGTTCTCCTAAAAGTTCAGGTGGTTGTTGACCCAATTCATTTTCTTGGAGCCATAGAACTCATCATACTTGCTTCTTCAAAGTCCAGAGGAGCATGTCTCTAATCTCAGGAAAGGACTAAGCACTCTTTTAATAGTTTTTACCTGACTGGGTCAGGGCCACACCCAAATGCTTTTGATTACATCAAAGTCAAACTAATCAGAGATGATCAGACTGTTATTTTAGTATACATCTATGTCTGTTTTTGCTATTACAGACCATCCTAAAAGAAAAAAAAAAGGACTAGTGCATTTTTTATGATACAGAAAGCTAAATCAAGGGTAACATTCTATTGCAGTCTGACAGAAATACAATTTTTCACTTTCAAAGTGCTCTGACTTCTAATTGTTATGTTTTGAAGTGATAATTGCAGTTCCTGTTGCTAAAAGAGTGGCAATGGAGTCTCTGCTAGATTTTGTATCTTGCCCTGATTCTGAGATAGCTATAAATCTTTTTTCTTGTTTTCAATCATTACTATTACTTCTTCTTTTTTAATTTTTATTTTAATTGTTCTTCTTGTACAGTGTTCTGTCTTCTACTCCCATCCCAGCCCACAGCCCCAGCCCTCCCCACCTCCCTCCCATTTGCAGCCCCACCCCTAGTTTTTGTCCATGTGTCCTTTATACTTGTTCCTGTAAAACCTTCCCCTTTTCCTCTGAAATTCCCTCCCCTCTCCCCTCTGGTGACTGTCAGCCTGTTCTCAATTCCAGTTTTTTTTGGTTATATTTCACTTGTTTGTTTCTTTTGTTGATTAATTCCAGTGTCTTTCGTTATATTTCGCTTGTTTGTTTCTTTTGTTGATTAAGTACCTGTTAAAGGTGGGATCATATGGTATTTGTCTTTCACCACCTGGCTTATTTCGCTCAGCATAATGCTCTCCAGTTCCATCCATGCTGTTGTGAAGGGTAGGAGCTCCTTCTTTCTTTCTGCTGCATAGAATCTCATTATGTAAATGTACCGTAGTTTTTTGATCCATTCATTTACAGATGGGCACCTAGGTTGCTTCCAACACTTGGCTATTGTAAATTGTGCTGCTATGAACATTGGGGTGCATAGGTTCTTTTGGATTGGTATTTCAGGGTTCTTAGGATATAATCCTAGCAGTGGAACTGCTGGGTCAAAAGGCAGATCTATTTTTAGTTTTCTTAGAAAATTCCATACTGTTTTTCATAGTGATTATATTAGTCTGTACTCCCACAAACAGTGTACTAGGGTCCCCTTTTCTCCACAACCTCACCAGCACTTGTTGTTTCTTGATGGCCATTCTGACCAGTGTGAAGTGGTATCTCATTGTGGTTTTAATTTGCATCTCTCTGATAGCTAGTGACATTGACCATCTTTTCATGTGTCCCTGGATCCTCTGTATGTCCTCCTTGGAGAAGTGTCTGTTCAAGTCTTTTGCCCATTTTTTAATTGGGTTGCTTGTCTTCTTAGAGTGGAGTCGTGTAAGTTCTTTATATATTTTAGAGATTAAACCCTTGTTTGAGGTATCATTGGCAAATATCTTTTCTCATACAGTTGATTCTCTTTTTATTTTAATACTGTTTTCTTTAGCCATGCAGAAGCTTTTTATTTTGATGAGGTCCCATTTGTTTATTCTTTCCTTTATGTCCCTTGCTTTAGGGGGCATGTCAATAAAAATGTTGCTGTGTGAAATAGCTGAGATTTTCCTGCCTGTGTTCTCCTCTAGGACTTTAATGGTGTCATGGCTTATATTTAAATCTTTTATCCACCTTGAATTTATTTTTGTGTATGATGTAAGTTGGTGCTTAAAAAATTTCATTTTTTGTACGTAGCTGTCCAATTCTCCCAATATCATTTGTTGAAGAGGCTATTTTTACTCCATTTTATGTTGCTGCCCCCTTTGTCAAATATTAATTGTCCACAGAGACTTGGGTTTATTTCTGGACTCTGTTCTATTCCACTGGGCCATGTGCCTATTTTCATGCCAGTACCAGGCTGTTTTGATTACAGTGGCCTTGTGATACAGTTTGGTATCAGATATTGTGATCCCTCTTACTTTTCACTTCTTTCTCAAAATTGCTGCAGCTATTGGAGATTGTTTATGGTTCCGTATAAATTTTTGAAGTGTTTGTTCTATGTCTGTGAAATATGCCATTGGTACTTTAATAGGTATTGCATTGAATCTGTAAATTGCTTTGGGTAGTATGGACATTTTGATGATGTTAATTCCTCCAATCCATGAACACAGTATGTGTTTCTATTTGTTTGTGTCTTCCTTGATTTCTTTCTTCAGTGTTGTGTAGTTTTCTGCATACAGGTCTTTTACCTTCTTGGTGAGGTTTATTCCTAGGTATTTTATTTTTCTTTTTGATATATCAAATGGGATTTTTTCTTGATTTCTGCTTCTGCTGTTTCAATGTTAATATACAAAAATGCCTTTGATTTCTGGATATTGACTTTGAATCCAGCTGTTTGGCCAAATTCATTTATTAGATCGAGCAGCTTTTCAACAGAATCTATAGGATTTTCCATGTACACTATCATGTCATTTATAAACAATAATAGTTTTTTTCTTCCTTTCCAATTTGGATGCCTTTTATTTCCTTTTTTTTTTTTTTTTTTTTTTTTTTTTTTTGGTCTGATTGCTGTGGCTAAAACTTCCAATGCTGTATTGAATGGAAATGGTGAAAGTGGACAACCTTGTCTTGTTCCTGATCTTAGTGGAAAACATTTTAGTTTTTGCCCATTGAGTATGCTGCTGGCTGTAGGTTTCTCATATATGGCCTTTATTATGTTGAGGAATGCTCCCTCTATTCCCACTTTGCTGAGTGTTTTTATCATAAATGGGTGCTGTACCTTATCAAATGCTTTTTCTGCATCTATTGATATGATCATGTGATTTTTGTCTTTGCTTTTGTTTCTGTGATGAATTACATTTACTGATTTGCAAATGTTGAACCATCCTTGCATCCCTGGGATGATTCCCACTTTGTCATGGTGTATGATCTTTTTAATGTATTGTTGGATGCGGTTTGCCAATATTTTGTTGAGGATTTTAGCATCTATGTTCATCAGCAATATTGGCCTGAAGTTTTCTTTCTTCGTTGTGTCTTTATCTGGTTTTGGGATTAGGATGATGGTGGCTTCATAAAAAGAGTTTGGGAGTTTTCCATCATTTTGGATTTTTTGGCATAGTCTGTGTAGGATAGGAGTTAGCTCTTCCTTAAATGCTTCACAGAATTCTCCCGTGAATCCATCTGGTCCAGGGCTTTTGTGTGTTGGGAGTTTTTTGATTACTGCTTCAATTTCATCTGCTGTTATTGGTCTGTTCAAGCTTTTTGCTTCTTCTTTATTGAGCTTTGGAAGATTATATTTTTCTAGAAACTTGTCCATTTCACCTAGGTTTTCAAATTTCTTGGCATATAGTTCTTCATAGTAATTTCTTACAATCCTTTGTATTTCTATGGAGTCAGTTGTAATCTCTCCTTTTTCATTTCTGATTGTGTTTATTTGAGTCCTCTCTCTTTTTTTCTTGGTGAGCCTGCTTAAAGGCTTGTCAGATTTGTTTTATCTTTTCAAAGAACCAGCTCCTGGATTCATTGATCCTTAGAATGTGCTGTTAGTCTTTATGTCATTTAATTCTGCTCTGATCTTGGTTATTTCCTTCCTTCTACTTGCTCTGGGCTGTCTTTATTGTTGTTCCTCGAGTTCTTGTAGGAGTAGGGTTAGGTTGCTTGTTTGAGATGTTTCTATCTTTTTTAGGTAGGCTGGTATCGCTATGAACTTCCCTCTGAGGACTGCCTTTGCTGTGTCCCATAAGTTTTGGGTTGTTGTGAGTTCATTTTCATTTGTTTCCAGAAACTTTTTGATTCCTTCCTTAATTTCACTCTTGACTCATTCATTGTTGAATAGCATGCTATTCAATCTCCATGATTTTGAGGGTTTGGGGTTTTTCCCCTTGGGGTTGATTTCTAGTTTCAATCCCTTGTGGTCAGAGAAAATGCTTGGTATGATTTCAATTTTCTTGAATTTGTTGAGGCTTGTTTTCTGTCCTATCATGTGGTCTATTTTTGAAAATATTCCATGTGCATTTGAAAAGAATGTGTTTTTAGCTTCTTTGGGATGAAGGGCTCTATATATATCAGTTAAGTCCATTTCATCTAGGGTATTGTTCAATGCCACAATATCTTTGTTGGTATTTTGTTTGGAAGATCTGTCCATTTTTGACAGTGGAGTGTTGAAATCCCCTACTGTAATTGTGTTGCTGTCAATATCTTTCGTGAAGTCCTCTAAGATTTTCTTTATGTATTCAGGTGCTCCTATGTTGGGTGCATATATATTTATAATGTTTATGTCTTCTTGGTGGATTCTTCCCTTGAGTAATGTGACGTGACCTTCTGGGTCTCTCTTTATGGCTCTTCTTTTGAAGGCTATTTTATCTGATGTGAGTATTGCTACCACGGCCTTTTTTCCCTGTCTGTTTGCTTGGGAAATTTGTTTCCAGTCCTTCACTTTGAGTCTGTGTAGGTCTTTTGTCTTGAGGTGGGTCTTTTGTAGACAGCATATGTGTGCGTCGTGATTTCTTTTCCATTCAGCTATTCTATGTATTTTGATTGGAATACTTAATCCATTTACGTTTAAGGTTATTATTGATAGGTACTTATTCAGTGCCATTTTTGTACCTATGTTCCTCTCTCTTTCTCTCTCTTTTCCTTCTTTTCCTTAAAGCAGTCCCTTTAGCATCTCTTGCAGAACTGGTTTGGTAGAGGTGTATTCTTTTCAACTTCTTTTGTCTGGGAAGCTCCTTATTTGGCCTTCTATCTTGGTGGGGAGCCTTGCTGGGTAAAGTAGTCTTGGTTGCAGACCTCTGGTTCTCATTACTTGGAATATTTCTTGCCATTCTCTTCTGGCTTGGAGCATTTCCATTGAGAAGTCAGTTGCTAACCTTATCGGGGCTCTCTGTTATGTTACTCCTTGATTCTCCCTTGCTGCCTTTAAGATTCTCACTTTGTCTTGGAATTTTGCCATTTTAATTATGATGTGTCTTGAAGCGGGCCTCTTTGGGTTCCTCTTGATTGGGACTCTTTGTGCTTCCTGGATTTGTGTGACTTTTTCTCTCATCAAATTAGGGAAGTTTTCCATCATTACTTTTTCAAATAGGTTTTCTATTCCTTGCTCTTCTTCTTCTCTGTCTGGTATCCCTATTATATGGATATTATTACGTTTCACATTGCCTTGCATTTCTCTTAACTGCTCTTCATTCTTTCTGAGCTTCTTTTCCTTTTCTTGCTCTTTCTGGGTGTTTTTCCTACTGTGTCCTCCAACTCACTGATCCAATCTTCTGTTTCATTGATCTTGCTTTTGATTCCTTCTACTGTGTTCTTCAGTTTGGAAATTGTATTCTTCATTTCCTCTTGGCCTTTGTTGATAGTTTCTATTTCCTTTTTCATGTTGATATAGTTTGCAGTGACTTCATTGTAGTTTCCCTGCAGTTACTGGTAGTTCATTGTGAGCTCATTGAGCTTCCCAATAACCATTGCTTTGAACTCAATATCTGATAGTTGAGTTGCCTCTATTTCATTTAGCATTCTTTCTCAGGCTTCCTCCTTTCCTTTCATTTGAGGATTTTTTCTTTGTCTTCCCATTGTTTGTGAGACTCTTCTCATTAGCCTCAACTTCTTAAATTGATCTGTTCTGGCTGCCTGGGTTTATGGTGTGAACTTCTGTGGTAGAATACTAGTGAGATTCAGTGGTGCAGTCTCCTTCGGGTATCCTGGTGTCCACAGCTTCCACCTATTCTTTTCTGTGATCAGGTGGACGGGTAAGGCAAAATGGTTTAAGACAGCAAGAGAGTATTCTATTATATTCACATTAGCAGCTGGTAGGGGAGAGATAGGAGATCCTTTGGCTATGTATAGTATTAACCATGTTCTACTGCCCAACTAACCACTTTTTAGAAAGGATGGAAAGAAGATAAGACTCTTGTTGGGGAGGGAAGGATTGTGAATTGGATCTAAAAAGCAGTGAGGTTATGGAAGTTCAGATTCTGAGGTAAGGGGAGAGTAAAGGATAATAGTAAATAGGTGTAGTGTATTAGAAAACAGAGTTAACCACTGCAGTGATAAAGTTCAGGAAACCTTGAAGTGGGCTAAGATCTGGGAGGGGTGTTGTGTAGTATTTACAAGTGTATGGAACAGCTATTATTTACAATCATATTAGAGCAACAATCATATGAGAGAATCTATGAGGTCTAGATAATAAGAATAGGGAGTATAGGACCTTGAGTAGTGTGCTAATGGAACACAAGTGGAGTGAAGGACAGTAAATTAGCAATACACTGTGGATGAGAGAGCAGGGAAAACCTGTTAAACAATACAATATACTGAGATAGCTATAATTCTTAATTATAAGGTTTCAGTGAATACATGTTGAAATGTGTTATAAGTATAGATTCATATAAATATACCATGGTTTGTATTTAATTGATAATGTAATTTATTTTGTGTAGTGATTTATTTGTTTTTAGATGATGCCCTTTAGAGAAAATCAAAGGACAAGGTTTGAAAAGAATGTCTTTTTTAGGTTATAGATATTCATTCTGGTTGATGTCTCTAAGGGGTTTTCACATTTTACTGTGCATTCAGAATTCCTTCGTTTTATAAATGTTTATTAAAACCTCCTATGTTCTAGTCATAGTTGTGTGTTAGATATATATGCTGAGAAAAATATAAGCCTCAAGTTGGGGATTGAGAGGACTAATAAATGATGTACTTAATTTCTCAATTAATTTTAGATAGGAAAAACTAAATGGGTAGCTAGATGGTGGTTGGGTGATAAAAATAAAATAAAGGGTCAAATATTATAACTGCAGGGGAAACAAAGAACTTAAACAGTTGGATCCTGGAAAGCTTCCACCTGTCTCTACATTCAGACCTGGTAGAAAACCAGGTTATTTTGTTTAAACAATGAAGGAAAAGAGCACTTGGTGAACAATAAACTAAGGAACAAAATAGAACCACAGGCATGGAGACATGGAACAGGCTGACAGTGAACAGAGAGCAGGGGCAAAGCAGGCAATGGTAGAAAGGAGGGGAAAGGACTAGGCAAAGAACACATATGGATGACCCAAGGACATGGACAACAGTGTGGGAACTGACTGGGGGAGTGAGATGGGCTCAGGAGGAGAAAGGGGGGAAATTGAGACAACTGTAATAGAATAACAGTAAAAATGGATGTAAAATAGACCGCTATCTGCATTAGTTTATGGGTCACTTTGGCCCTCCCAGATAACAACAAACTGGCAGGTGCATCCCTAGTGTGTCTTTAGGACTTA
Source organism: Glossophaga mutica (assembly GCA_039655065.1). Classification (NCBI taxonomy): domain Eukaryota; kingdom Metazoa; phylum Chordata; class Mammalia; order Chiroptera; family Phyllostomidae; genus Glossophaga; species Glossophaga mutica. The sequence continues at coordinate 188,213,927 of CM077303.1, forward strand.
ATAGTGTAAGACTTTGTTCTTATTAACCTGCAAATATCTGAATCTCTGTCAGTCATTCCTATTTTAGTATGACTGGATTTATCAGATCATTTCCAGGGCCAATTTTAATAGTGAGGAAAACATGAAAACAAAAAACTGAATGGGGCACTGACAGAAGGGAGAGAAGGAAGGGATGCTGTGGACAGCTCTGTGTCTCACTCCCTGCCCCAGGTCTTTCTAAAATGGCTCTGGGGGGCTGCCTCCTGCTCATCTCTACAACATTGTTGAGTCTTGCCACCTCTGATCTTTTTACATCTGTTCAGTCTCCAGACCAGTCTCCCCAACACTAGATTCTTTCCCTTTGGTTAATTCTCTAACCATTCTGAGAATTCTCTTGACAATCAAAAGAGAAAAGAAAAAAGTCTTATTGCGTTACCTACAAGCAATCTCACTGAATACCTCTGATACAAGGGAACATGAATTTCTTCCCCTAGCCTGGCTTATGAGACCTTGGTCTTCCATGGCATCTTCTCATCTTTCCCAAAATCACTTCCTCCCCTGGTGAAAGCAGAACCTTGAGTGCCTCTTGCTGGATGTTGAGTTGATTTACAATTTTCTTCTGAGAAAAGGTGGAGTAAGACTCACTCAAGATTTCACACACATTCCCTGGCAGAGGGAAAATGCAGGATCCTGGCTTCAGTTTGATCAGTGATGCTAATGCCCTGACCACAGGCCTTGCCCAGGGCCACAGGGCAGATATGTGACAGGTTCCAAGTCTGCAGGATTCAACACCATGCTTATCTCTGTTCATCAGCATCCCTCAGAAGAGGGAAGGTGAAGCTGGATGACTTTGGGGCCTTGGCAGCTCTGAGACAGAAACTATATTTCTGAAGCCCTAAGGCACTTAGGAGTTTTCATCCCCAGAGCACTGGTTCCACATCACATCACTCCATCTGAGCCAAGGGTACTGAAAGAACAACTTAGAACTCAGAACGAATGCACAAGCAGATTACAAACGGTGTATTCTTAATGTGAAACCTCTCTTGCCAGTCACATAACAGATCTGAAATCGCTGCCAAGCTGGACTCAGAGTGTGGTCTATATATGCAGTTGGAGCTCAGGAACTTGATAAAGATTCTGACACCAAGGACTTCTGTGCAATGGTAGGGGGATCCTCCACGTCCTAGGAAGGCTCTGGCACCATTCAGGGCCAGGCACCAGGCAGTTTTGTTACTGGCCATGAGGGGATGTTTAGAACTTACTTTTCTCTCTTCTGGGGAAAGAAATTTACTAAGAGCAAAAAGTGTCTCTAGACTGGCAAGGTGGTGTTCAATGAGTAGGGCACAAAAAAATTGTTGAGAATAAGACCTACATTTGCTCTTGTAACTTGACTACAACATATTTTTGAGTGGAGGGAAAAATGGTAATGGAACAACAAGAAAAGGCAGAGAACAAAATGTCAGCTTTCCTGCCTATAGAGATTTTTGGATTTCCTGATATTCAGCCTTAACATCAGATAGGCAGATTGCCTCAGACAATTTAGGCAGTGTAGCAAAGTCTACTTTTTAAATTGTTGGGCTAATTAAGTAAAATATTGGTGATAGACAGTTTTTTTTTTTATTATTTTATTTTGGCCTAAAAGTGTAATTCTCTTTATGGCAGTTTATAACTAGATTACTTGAAGTGGAATTGGTGCTGTGACAAAACCCTAAATCATGGAACACGGGACGTGGGGGTGTAGTCATAGGTAAAAGCTGGAAAGGCAATGAGGAAATACAGTCTGAAGATTAATGAGAACATTCTTTAAGTAACTGGAAAACACACCAGAGTTCGGGCTGCTTGTTACTACCAAATCCAATAAGCAATGACAGCAATTGAATGTTTTATGGACACTTTATTCAGATGGCAGGGGATCCAAGAAGATGGCAGGTTCATACCCTAACAAACCATCTTCCCTTCTCTTTGCCGGCCAGATCTTTTATAAGGGAAGTGAGGAAGGACAAATAAGGTACAGTGAGGGCTTTGAGATTCAGAAACTGCAACATTCCTGTCCTCAGCAGCTAGCTGTTCCCTAGCGGGGAGGGTGGTCCACTGCTCTCCCTGGAACAAAGGTTCGGATGTCCCCAGGTGGTAAACTTCCATCAGTGCCCCAGGAGGCCGGCTGTTTTCCAGGAGCCAGGATGGGCCTTAGCTATAGTTTCTGAAACAAAAGCTTTAACATACACAGTACTTGTTAGACTTATAACTTTTTCCTTAAGCTAAAATTTTCTAAGTCTTGAGTCCTCTATCATTCCCCACCATTAGTATTAGACTATCTCATTTCTGTGAGATCAGCATTTAGCAGTGGACTGTTCGGTGGCGGGAGGGATGATTAGGAATACACCTAATTGCAGATCTACATAAGGAAGCACATTGTATGCAACAACAAGCTACGATGACACTGAAGAGAATGACAAGGATAAAAACAATAGATGTCTCTCAAAGACCAAGTATACTAGGCAGCCAGAAGTTTAGTTTAGACAAGTCAATACTAAAGAATCTTTCTGTCTTTTTTACATTAGACATTATATTATTTACTTGCCTTACTTTTTGTTCTATGACCTGTGATTTATCAGCTAAAACAGCAGAGTCCTTTAAATTTCTCACATCTATGATTATTCCTTAAAAGAAGGTAGTCTGTGGCTGCATGATTTTCCAGTACTGCTTATCTGACTTGTCCTAATTCTTGACAAATGGCGCTGATGGCTTGCAAGGTGGTATTCAAAGCTTTTGCCAAAGTGCAGGCTAATCTGCTTATTTCTATATTTAAATAAGTAACCATGGTTGGCATTACAAATACAGTTAAAGATACATATTCAGTGGGGAAAAAGATGTAAGACACTGATACAATCAGGTGTAAGGGAGATATCCCGTCAAACCCATGTCAAGCCGGGCTTCTGAGGCATAAACACCGTCAGTCTTCCCAGAGAGCATGGCCCCCCAGAACTGTTTGCTGGAACATAGGAATAGACGTTTTACGTATCAGGAACCATCCTGTTGGCAGCTTAACATGAGCATGAGCATAAGATACATCAGTGGTGGTGGTGCAATTCATTTTTACACCTGCTGAGAGCACAAAACAGTTTTTAGTATAATAGACAAAACTTACACACTCTCTAGCTAGGGATACATTAGTGACTTTCAATGAAAACATTTCCCTGTCCTTTATAGTTACCACCGTCCTCAATTATAATGTCAGAGTAGGTCATTTTCTTTTCGATATGATCAAACACAGTGTAATTTCTAAGGCTTTCCAAAGGGGCACAGACACCTGTAAGACATGAAGTGAAAGTTTGCTCAACATAAGTTCCTCCTGCAAGACAAAACTCAGAAGTATTCAGAACAATTTTGCTAAATATACCCAAATATTTTCATCTTGTTTGAATGGAATAAGTTGTCCATAACAAGGGGTTAAACAAGAGGTAAAGAAAAGAACACAAGTCATTGTTTTTCAAAGATGAGTTTCAAATCTTCCTCTAGGGCTTTCTTTATTTTGGTGTGAGGAATCCAGGGTTTTATTCCTGCCAGCTTCACCACAGTTGGGGTGGTGAGGAGTATGTCCCAAGGTCCAGTCCACTTTCTTCCTAGTTGGTTTTTGGAGATGCTGTCACCCAAATCTCAAGTAGCATTTTGTCTGCAGGCTCAGAGGAATGCAGCAAACCTGTGAGAGAAAAGTCTCTAATATACGCAAGGTCATTCATCACAGCTAAGGTCTGACTTAAAGGTACATATTTTTTTTTACCTTCAGTTTTTTTTATCTATACACATATCTCTTACCCCAATTATGACCTGAAATGGCCACCTGTACACAATTTTACAGGGACTCAACTGAATCCCACTTCGAGGAGCCACCCTTATCCTGAGCAGGGCAATAGGTAAAGCTTGACCCCAAGGAAGATGAGTTTCTTGACACAGTTTGGCTATATTTTTCTTCAAGGTGTGGTTCATCTTCCCTACTTTCCCAGAAGCCTGGGGTCTCCATGCCGTGTGGAGTCTCCACTTAATTTCTAAGATTTTACTAACCTTTTGTGTGATTTCTGAAGTGAAAGCAGGTCCATTATCACTCTGAATGCTGCCAGGGAGACCAAAGCGAGGGATTATTTCCTTCAATAATGCTTACACTACTTCTGAAGATTTCTCTGTTCTAGTGGGATAGGCCCACTAGAAAGTGGTGTCCATCCCGAAAAGGTGTCCAAAAAGGTTAACAAATATTTCTACCCTCAGAGCCTTGGCATCTGGGTAACGTCTATTTGCCAGTCTTCAAATGGGCACTGTCCTTGATATTGCTTTCTTTCTTTCTTTGATGGGGTTGTTCTTCTGGCACATAACACATCTAGCAATTGCTTTTCTTATGGCTTTAGAAATTCCAGGACTTGCAAGCCACAGTTTGACATAGGTGGTTAATGAGTCTTTTCCACAGTGTGTGGCCTCATGCTTCATGACTGGCTCTACTAAATGTTCAGGAAAACAGTATAGCTCTTTTCTTATTATTTTTCTATTGGCTATCAGGACCTTCTTCATTAAAACCTCATCTCTTAGCTTTCTCTAAGTCTGCAGTCAAATATTCAGGGTCAAATTCTGACAAGTCCAGAACAGGTACCAAAGGCATTATAAATATTCTTTAGCAGCCTCTTTTGCTGCCTGTTCAGCCAGATTGCTTTCTCTAGCCACTTTAGTGTCCCCTTTAGATGCCCTGGGCAGTGCATAACTGCCACCTGTAAAGATACCTGAACAGCATTTAATAATTTTAAAATTTCTGCTGCATGCTTAATCTCCTTTTTATTTGGAGGTTAACAGTTCTTTGTCTTCCCAGATGAAACCATGTGCACGCAAAATCAGGAAAGCTTACCTTGAGTTGATTGATACACACATTCGCTCTCTTTCCATGAGACAATTCCAGTGCCCTTGTCAATGCAATCAGTTCTGTTTTCTGAGCAGAGGTTCCTGGTGACAAGGCCTTGGCCTCCACTACTCCAGCCTTTCTGCTTCGTTTGTCCATATAACTGCTTCCATCTGTATAGAGTCCAGTCTGCTTCTTCTAAAGGTTGGTCCTGTAAATCAATCCTGCTAGAATACACTTCATCAGTTATTTCAGCACAGTCCTGTATTAGCACAGCTGAGTCAGGGCCTGGGAGAAGAAAGGCAGGAATTACCTTACTTGCAGTTTTGAGGGAGACGTTGGGATTGTCAAGAAGGGATGGCTTGGTACCTGCCCATTCTTTCAGCAGTCAGCCACATGTTTCCCTTCTGCTCTAGCAGGCTCCACACTTTCTGGGACACATAACTGGCATAGGCTGTTCCAAGGCAAACTTTTTCAGTTTCCTCCAAGAAATCGCAGGTGGATCCCACTCTCAAACAGGCTGGCCACCCCTGGACAGTGTGATTTAATTTCCTTGACAATTATGAGATGGACTGCAAATGTCACTAAGCATTTGGGTAAGGACTCCTAGGGCAACGCCCTGTGGCTCACACACTATCATTGAAAGGGTTTCAGTAGGTTCGAAAGCCCCGAGGCTGGTGCTGAAGCCAGGTGTACTTTCAGGGACTCAAAAGCCTGAGTGCACTCCTTTGTCATTCTAAAGGGCTATATTCCTGTCCCTTTAGAGCCTCATACTGTGGATTAGCAGTGAGCCCAAAGTTTGGAATTCAAATGCAGCAGTCGCTTGCCTTCCCCAGGAATCTCTTTAACTGTTTCCTGGTGTTGGAAGGGGTCCTCTGTGGACTTTTGTTGCAAGGCCTGCACCATACTCACACTTTTCTGCTCAGGGAGGCCTTTCCCATTCCCTCAAATAGGCATCTCTTATAATGCTCTAAGAGAGAAAGGCCATCCCCATTAGGGTCTCAGTTGGGCTCGGTTACAGATATTGCCCTGGGAAGGCCCAGAGCCCCATCAGGATTTTCTTGGTGTAACCTTTGAGCCTCTTTATTTGTCTTACCTAACACCAGCCTCTGCTCATCCCCCTTATTGAAGCAAAGAATTGAATAAGGTTCCTATGTCTGCCCAATTGAGATGATAAGTGGCAAAAACTGACACAACTGAATCAGTCATTTTAGCAGGATCATGTCCATAAGAAGGGTTTGTGCTTTTCCAGTTTAATAGATCCAATGTAGCAAAAAGAGTATGTGCCCAATAACATCCAGCAGGCTGGCCCTCTGGCCTTACTCTCACTGAAAAGTCTCCAAAAAGGATATGGCCCTGCCCCCATAGGGGCTTTTCTCCACCAAATCTGGTTCCTTCACTGGTTCCAGACAGCGACTCCAGTTCAGGCGCATTTTCCCATTTCACTCATCAGAGTGGATCCCCCCCCGGGCTGCAGGACTCTGACCAGCTTGCAGCAGCCACAATATCTAGATCTTCCTGACCCCTCTCCTCTGGTCTTCTATCTTTCACATGTAAATGCTCTTTTCTCTGAGCCATTAACTTATTTTTCTCTTTTTTTTTAACTCTGCATGAGTCTTTATCATGTAAACCCAAAAACTTCTAGATAAAGCAATTTGTCCCACTTCCCTGATTTTTGACAAAACAACTCTAGTTACAATATAATACAGTAATTTAAAGATTCATTCAGTGACCATCACTCTCCTGAGTCTAAATTATACAGAACACAAACAGAACAGTACTACAACAAAACAACATACACTTTCGATATACGCTTATAAGTCAACGAGTTATAACTGGCCCCAAAGGGCCGTTTCACAGAATGGAGGCTTTCCCTCCCATTCTACCTGATGGAACTCCACAGAGCTCCAAACAGAAGGTACCCAAACAGATGATCTCAATTGTGACCAGGATTTTAACCTGAACCAGAAAGAGCAACGATTCAATCCAGTGTGATGAACGACAAGAAGTACTGGGAACGAGGGCAAAAGAATCCCCAGGTGAAATCACTTGGCAGCTACTTGGGATTCTCTGATTTCAAACCCCCAGGGCCTCTCAGTCCAGGCAGCCAATAGGACTCCCTGCCAAACAGCCAGACTCACTGGAGAGTCCCAAAGTCTGTCCTGGCACAGAGTCGCCAAAATATGTAACCAAAAAAGACACCAGCGTTTGGGCTGCCTGTCACTACCAAATCCAATAAGCAATGACAGCAATTGAATCTTTTATGGACACTTTATTCAGATGGCCGGTGATCCGAGAAGATGGCAGGTTCATACCCTAACAAACCATCTTCTCTTCTCTTTGCCGGCCAGATCTTTTATAAGGGAAGTGAGGAAGGACAAATAAGGTACAGTGAGGGCTTTGAGATTCAGAAACTGCAACATTCCTGTCCTTGTCAGCTAGCTGTTCCCAAGGTGGGAGGGTGGTCCACTGCTCTCCCTGGAACAAAGATTTGGATGTCCCCAGGTGGTAATCTCTAGCAGTGCCCCCAGAGGCCAAGGGCCGGCTGTTTTCCAGGAGCCAGGATGGGCCTTAGCTGTAGTTTCTGAAACAAAAACTTTAACATACACATTACTTGCTAGACTTTTTCCTTAAGCTAAAATTTTCAGAGTCTTGAGTCCCCTATCATTTATAGTCTTGAAGAGTAGAAAAAGAATCTACTTAAATTGTGGAAGAATATTGAAAGTATTAATAAATAAATAAATAATGATAACAAAATATCATTTATTTATTATAATGATAAGGAATTATAAAAAAGTAATGCACTGAAATCAGGAAATATTTAAATTCTAGGTATTGTTTTAAATTTTCTCATTTATTTTTTTTTTTACTCCCTTCACCTTTTTCACCCAGGCGCCCCCCTCCCCACAACCACTCTCCCCTCTGACAACCGTCAGTCTGTTCTCTATCAATGAGTCTGTTTCTATTTTGTTTGTTAGTTTTTGTTCATTAGATTCTAGAAGTGAATGAAATCATATGGTGTTTGTCTTTCTCTGTCAGGATTATTTTAATTGGCATAATATTCTCCTGGTAAATCCATGATGTCAGAAACAGTAGGATTCCCTTGTTTTTATGGCTGACTAGCATTCCATTGTGTAAATGCACCACAGTTTTTACCCATTCGTCTATGATGGACACTTGGACTCTTTCCAAATCTTGGCTATTATAAATAATGCTGCAACAAACACAGGGGTGCATATATGTTTTCCAATTATTATTTCAGGTTTCTCAGATAAATTTCCAGAAATGAAATTGCCAGGTCCTAAGGAAGTTCCATTTTTTTATTTTTTCAGTATGATTTTGGCTGTGGGTTTGTCATTTGTAGTCTTTTATTAAGTTCTGTTATATCTCCTCTATTCCCACTTTGCGGAGAGTTTCTTATAAATGGGTGCTGGATTTTATCAAATGCTTTTTCTGCATCTGTTCATATGATCATTTGGTTATTATTCTTTATTCTCTTTATGTGGTGTATTACATTCACTGACTTGTGCATATTATGCCAATCTTGCATCTCTGGGGTAAATTTAATTTGATAATAGTGTGAGATGTTTTTAATGTATTGCTGGATCGATTTGCTAATATTTTTGGTGAAGATTTTATCACTTAAGTTCATCAGCAATATTGGTCTATAAGTTTCTTTCTTTGGAGTGTCTTGTTCTGGTTTTGGAATGATAATACTGGCCTTGTAAAATGAACTTGGGAGTCTTCCAAACCCTTGAATGTTTTGGCATATTTTGAGGATTGGTGGTAGTTCTTTGAATTTTTGATAAAATTCATATGTAAAGCCATCCAGTCCAGGACTTTTGTTGGGGTTTCAGAATATATTTAGAGAAAGTATTTTCAATCAAGATCTTGCTGGGTTGTAAAGTAAAATTTGTTCTTGTCCTCGGCCTCTCCATTTGGTAAATCTTTCTCAATGTAAGAAGTGGCTTCACTGTTGCCTGTAAAAATATCCTTTCAGGTTGAAGATTATATCAAGTATATTGTTTGTAGGACACCTGTGTTAAGACCTTTGAAAAATTCAAAGCATGCTGTTTAGACCCTGTTAGCATAAAAAAAAAAAACCAAACAAACAAAAAAAAAAAACCATTAAGTTCCCATAAAGATGTTTCTCACAGCAGCTGATGACTTACAGTCCAAAATAAAGGGAAGCTTAACAAATGAAGATTTGTGTGCTGGCTTTCGAGTAAAGGAGTGAATTATAAATTGCTATGTAAAGATTGCCTGGAAACATGGAAAGAATTGTCTGCTTTGAATTAAAAGGGCCAGAGACGGAGACCACACATGTACAGGCCCTGAGCCCCAACTTCTTTTTGCAGCTACTACCAGACAATTTCTGTTCCTCTTTCAAAATCACCTATCAGTTAAGTCATTCTTCTTTCCTGTAAGAGGAGAGAGCAAGGGGCAGAAAGAGGCTTTAGAATTATTGTAAGGTATAGTGAAGCAAAAAATCACTCCTTTCATAGAGCTCCAAAAATGTGTTTTGGGTGTGTATGAGAAGGCAATGATAGTATGTGAACAAACAAACAGAAAAACAAGAACATTTCACACAGTGGTGAGTTAAAACACAGAGTATTGTGACAGAGAATGCCTGGAACCTGAGTGGACCTACTTCAGTGAAGTTCTCTTTGAAGAGGTGACAACTGAGCTGATTTCTAAATGATAATGAAAGGCATCCTTGAAGAGACCTAGAAAAAAACATTCTGGACACAGGAAAGAGCAAGTAAAATATCTGAGAATAGAATGAGCTTAACATGTTGGCAGTGCAGGTATACCCATGTGTCTAGAGCTTAGTAAAAGGGGGAGACTATTAAACAAATTGAGGATGAAAGATGAGCAGGACTAGATCAGGATGGATTCCATAGCCCATGCTGAGAACGTTGTTTTTATGGCAATATGAGGCAAGTGGAAGGTTTTAGGCAGAGGTTTCAAATAGCAGGTTTACATTTTTAAGACCATTCTGTATGTAAAATGGATTAATGGAAAAAAGTAGAAGCTATTGCCAAAGTCCAAAAACAATACAGCTTAAACTGGAATTATAGGAAAGATAGAGTGAAAAATTATTGGTTTACTATATAGTAAAAGTATTGAAGACAGAATTTGATTATTGGGTCAATATTCAAGATTAAGAAAAGGAAGACATAAAGGATAATGCCAAATTTCTGGGCCATAAGCAACAGGAGTGGGAGTCATTTATGAAAGTGGGAAGACTGAAGATAAAAACATGCTTAATTAGGAAAAATCAATGGTTTTGTTTTTGATATATTAAGTTTGAGATGCTTAATAAACAAGCAAGGACACACTTGTTTAAATGATTGTAAGAATCAGTGTAGAGACATTCATAGAGATAATATACTAGGTTTTAATGTGATAGCCTAGAGAAGAGATATCCCAAAACTGAGACACCAAAGCTTCTTTCTAGTAAATAGACTGTAGAAGAGGAGGAGCCAGCAGAGGAGTCCAGAAGGAGAGGTCATTGAACAGAGAAAGAATAAGGGAGAGCGGTGATAAAACAAACTCGGTAAAGAAATTGTTTCACGATGGAAGAATCAGCTACCTCCCAGAAGGCTTTACGAAGAGAGGAAATGTGATATTACATGCACGGCCATAGTGGTTTCTCTTTCTTGTCTTTCTAGACAAGAGAAGTTATCTCTTTAAATTAGAATTTCAGCACCCACCACAGGAATTTGAGTTCCAAATATCTGCATAGAGTCTCCAGACCTCAGAAAAAAAAAAATATTTCTGTGATCTGAACCTTCTTTTTTAAAAAGAATGTCATGGAATCATTAGGGAATACATTGTTCCTTTAAGTAGCCAGAATTTTGGTTTTGTTTTTGTGTATTTGTAATCAGTTAAAGAAATGCTATTACAGTAAAAAAAAAAAAAAAAAAAAAAAAATCTGCCTTGTGTTCTCACTCCTAAAGATAACAGCAGCAAAGTTATCAAAATGTGGCAAGAGTAATGCCATCAACAGCATTGCAAGGGTGGGTGCTCGCAATAAACTGTGGGAAATTTAGAAACAACCATAAAACCAATTAAAACTGGCTGGCTTTTTATTATCAACATGTTCTGGCAATTCTAAACTATGTCAGTGATAAAATGCACCTCCAAGCAATTGCTGCAGTGACTGTTAAGTTCTAAATATATGTTTATGTTTACATATATATGCAATTTTCAACTGAGCATATTTTATTATTTATTCTCTATTAATATATTTGATATGGAAATTAAATTGTGCATACTGTTTGCCCCCAACAAACATAGACTCAAATATGTGCACTCGTTTTGAAACTAAATTCATTAAGATTTGGGATTATTTGCGGTTAGTTTGGGACTAAAGTCTCCAACTCTTCTGGTGCTGTATATTTCAGGTATTAAGCAGTTAATTCAAAATAAACCGTGATAACCCGGTGCTTTAACAGGTAAAGACAAAAAATTACTTTCTGTCATTCTCTGTGACTACTCGGAGTTTTTATTGTTTACTTTTTTCTTTCTTTATTCCTTTTAGTCTCCTACTATAATTAATCCTGAAGAAACAAAGACTTAGAATTGCCATTTCTAAAGTTCACTGTAAATTAGGGTATTTATGAATTTCTGCCAAACTTATCTTTATGTTTAAGACTTTTTCAAGTCATTTGTATTCTTGTTCCTACATGTGAGGGAAAGTTTCTGAAAGAAAAATTGATAAAAAAAAAAAAACATTGTTCAAATATGAGTAAAGCTAGATTCACACTATCGAATGTAATTATGTGAAGAATATCAATTGTGATGAATTCATTGGCAAATTTCCAGAATTACAGTTCAAAAATAGAAACTGTAGTTATTGTTCATTACTATTACAAACTAACATAGACATATATTTATTTTTAATTTCAAAAAATACACTAATATAATTTTTAAAGTTTGTAATTTTTATTATAGGGTATTTGAATTTTATTGTAATATTTATTCATATAAATTTCAACAATAAATTTTCCTGTCAGCATTTCTTTACTGCTTATTATTATTTATTTTATGTCATGGTCATTACTAAAATCATTTTGTTATATAGAGAAGAATGGCGTTAAAAAATGACCTGCTCCAGGTGTTAAATATGCTAAGTACACCACTTAGGGTAATTCCTGTGGGTCAAACAGAAGATTCAGGTTTCTAATCAAAGACAGAAGTGCTTCACACACATGAAAGTAAAATCAGTGCCCTCATTTTCATTGTCAGGAATTACCAGAATGAAAAGAAAATAATGATGATTTTATTTATGGATCTTGAAGTTTACTTGGAAGAAGAGAATTATTTTTAAGTCATTAAAGGTCCTTTTAAACTAACTAAAATTGTATAAAAAACATACATTTTATTAGATTAGATATAAAATGTTTTATACAAAAAAGCAGAGCATGAATATGAACAGATATTGTTAAAACTAAATAGCAAAATATATATATCCTTAAAAATTTCAATGTGATTTTTTAAATTAAATCTTTATTGTATTTTTTCCATTACTATTTAGTCCCCTTATACCCCCCCTCTCCCTTAGCAGCACACTGTCCATGCCCATGAGTTCTTTTTCTTTTTTGGCTCTGTCTCTTCACCCCCTTACCCACCCCCCACTTACCTGTCATCTTGCAATGCACAACTTCATTTAATTATTTTAGCCACCCTATTCAAAAATAGGTCAGGGCAAATACTTGGGGCAGAAACCACATTTTAGAAGGTTGAGGAGTGAAGACTTTGATGGAGTGAAAACAAAGAAAAAAGGTAACTTCATTAAACTCTGATAATTGCAACCTGTGATTAATCCTAATTAAAGAGCACAATAACGATATTGGCAATTTGAACTGTAGTGTGCATTGGGATGTTTTATGCAAATCTCCCTTCTGGACTCAGAGACCTGTTACCCCCACTGCTGGGAGTGCTACTGGCCAGACAGTGTCAGTTGTTAACCCTCTTCACAATTATTGTAGCTGACAAGTGTGTGGTCTACTAAAGCCATCTCCTTTCTAAAGAGGCTTGCATCCAGTGAATGGTCACAACTCAGAACAAATCTGAAGGACCACCCTCTATAAGCTCAGCTGAGGTCTTCGTTGGGACTATAGTATAGCCCAGCTTCTTTCTCTTTTTTGTTATACTTCTTTTTTTTCTTTGCATAAGTTGTGATTCCTCTTTGCCAATATCTATATCAGAGTTTGTTTAGAATGGAATGCAATGTAGGAGAGGTGATTCTGCAAGTAAATCCATACTTAGTTTGAAGCAGGGTCATCTGCCATTCAGATTGTAATAAGAACTTCGTTACTGAATGTAGGTAAAATACAAAAGGCTTTTAGCTCAAGGCTTCAGTTCAACTGTTAAATCTTTTGTTGGTAGCATTTGGGATGAGCTACCAGCAAAAAAGAATGTACTACTGGGTATGATACAGCAGGAGTTTGGAAATACTGGCAAATTTTAAGTAAAAGGGTAATGGGTTGCTGTTCCTTAGCTGAGATGATGCTTTGGAATGGAATAACTAAACACTGGGAGTCATAAATTGGCAAATACTAAAGTAGAAGATTCAAAAGATTTCCTTAGGAATATAAATAGAGGTCTTCATTTTGTACTGCAGAAGGGCATGTAAAACTGTAGACAAGGTTCAGGACTGAAGCATAAATGTATCAGAACATGAAAGAATCTGGCAGATTCAATGTGCTAAGATCAGGGCTCAGAGGGAAAAAGAATGTGGCACTGTTAAATTGGATAGGGATATCTGGTTTGATTCACCATGAAATTTAAATCCTCAAGTCCACTCAAATTATTTGAGTAAATAGCAGTGGCCTAACCTTTACTCTTCGGAACTTATGCCTTCCCTAACTTGTTGGAGATATTAAAGGGTACACTCTTCTGCATTACAAGTTCTTTCAAGGTCCTCTTTTGGCCATAAGGACAATAACTACAGTTAAGTCACAATATAATGTGACCATTGATATGTTGAATTTGACAAGGAAAAAAGACAACTCTTGTCCTGAGGACTTGCAGGATATATCCAGCCTATATTGACCCAGGCTGAAAGAACATACATAGCACTTTATTTTGAGTACCAGGGGTAATGGAACATAAGTTAGAGAAGAGAAAGTCTATCAAATTGGGATATATATGATATAGCACTCTATAAGGACTAGAAGATGGTGCAAGCATACCACTTAAATGGCCACTAAAATCCTGCAAAAAGCTACGGTTTATTCTTGGTGACATAGTAGTACCAGAATCTCTAAGACACATAGTGGAAGAAAGCATTAAAAGGGTCAGAGAACTGGGCTTGAAAGACTGAATATACTATGTAAGATTGGAAAACCCACAAAAGGAGGGCTCACATAATACAACACATAAGGTAGCATTTAGTAATGGACTGGAAAAAAGGGTACCATCATCATCATTGCTAAATTCAATGGTGGCCCTTTCCATTTGGCCAGGGATGACAGTATTTGTTGTCATTACAGAACCACATTGTGTGAGATGGGGTAATACTGCTTAGCCATTAGATGCCAGGACTGAGTTACTGTAAATGGGTAGCAAAGACATGGTGACAGTCACAATAGGGGCACTGACTCACAGACAGAGATGAAGATGGTTAAAAATCATGGTGTGCCTACAGAAAAAATAGATGGGAAGCCAACAAGGCTCCTGTTGTATCTGTGCATTTAAAAGAAATAAAAGATGGCTGATGAGGAGGCTAAGAGCAGGCACTCCAATAAAAAATATGATCCCTTCTTCAGTTTTCAAAACTATGCTGACTTAAAACTCATTGAATGAAGGAGAATCTAGGTCTTCTATAAAAGGTGCAACACCACTATATATATGGGTATATATCTATCTATATCTATATATAGATAGATATAGAGATAATCTATATCTATATCTATATCTATCTCTATCTCTCTCTCTCTCTCTCTCTCTCTATATATATATATATATATATACACACACACACACACACACACATACCCTTTTTAAAATAGACCCATGGCCATACAGCCATTTATTTGGGTAACCATACACCAAGGAAATGGAATACCAAAGTACATCAGAGATATTTGGACACATGATTTGAATTGAAATTGATATCTGAAGACCCAAAGTTGGGTTCCCTCTTAGAATGGTGGTTCATGGGGATCAGATAACAAATATAGTCTTGACCAAGATCCACTTCACAGTGGGTCAGTGGGCTCACTCTTTGTTCATTTTGCTGTTTTCCAAATAGAGAACTGGACTAGATCTATTTGGAAGTTAGCACAACCAGTATATTGGTTTCATGGCCTATGAAAGAAAGTCAGTTATGGTAAGAAAGGCCACTTGGAAGCTTCTGAAACATCCTCCACCCAGAGCAAGATAGTAAATCACAATAAGATTGCATCCCAAGGGGAATGGCAGCATTCAGTGCCATCCTTGGAAACAAAATGGATGCAGGAGAGGGGTTCCCACTATTTGATTCAGCAATCTGGAGTCTGTAAAAAAATAAAGATTTGGAAGATGAGAGTGACTCATCAAATTGCATTGGCTATGACGGATACTATGTCTTTGCCGGAATAGGCTAACATGGTCTTTGTTACATGGATGAGGCAAGTGTGTGTGTCTTTTCCACTTAGAAGAGGAAAAAAGAATCAGAGAAAGTTTATACTCACTTGGATGCCCCAGGAGTATGTTATCTCTTCCATCCTCTGTAATAATAGAGTCCAAAGACACTTAGACAGCCTAGATATCCTACAGAACAGCACACTAACCCACTCTGTCAATGGCATCATACTAATTGGTCCAGATGGGTTATGTGACTAGTATATTACAGTTCTTAATAAGACATGTGTGCTTCAGCAGGTGGGAGACAGACTGTGTGAGGACTATGGCCTGGCATATCTGAATAAGCCTTAGAGCTTCAGTAGTCTGAGACATGTTGGGATGTCCCTGACAAAATACCCACAAAAAAGTAGGCACACCACAGAATATATTTCCTTACTTTGATGGGGTCATATTACACATCTAGAACCTGTCCAAACCATACATATGGTAACAGAAAGGTATTCTAACTTTGAAGAAGCCCACAGCGGGACAGCGATGAGATGGAAGCAACTCCTGTGGTATTGCAACTATCAATGATGGAAAAAGCACCACATGGAGTTTAAGGCCAGCTCTGGTAGGTGAATCACAAGAACAACCCCTAGAGTTCTGGAGGAAGGCCCAGCCTCTTTCAGTGGAGAAGGTTATTTCTTTGGAAAATAGCACTTGGGCTCTGACAGAGGTGGAAAAACTGAACATAGTGAACACATGACCATGAGATGAGGCTACACTTGACTTTCTATTGCTGATTTATTTTATATCCAATGAATTGTAAAGTCAATAAATTCCATGGTCATATGTTGTAAAATGGAAAAGGTACACCCAGGACTGGGCATGGGTAAGCCTAGAAAGCACAAGCAATATGCATGATCAGGTAGCCCAGATGCCCAGATTATTTGCTCCTTTTGCACCTGCATTCCTCCCTAATTAGCACTTTTGGTGAGATAACAGATACAGGAAAAGCCCAAGCTCGGTGCACAAATGGGTCAGGTCGGTATATGAGTGCAAGCTGTAAATTCATCATGTCTACACCATAGCCCCAAACAAGTGGGGCCCTAATAGACAGTGGAGGAATATAAGTCCCTTAAAGTGTAGAGCTCTGAACAGTCATTTCTTACATCCATTTTGTGAGAAAGTGAAACAAAATTTGAATATTTGTAAATGGACTCAAGAGCAGTGGCATAAATGGCATGGCTATCTAATCATGAGGCCTGGGTGAAAATGACTAGAAAATCAGCGCTCTGAAGAAGAAGCATGTAACTATACATATGAAAGGAGAACAATGCAAGCTCTGGCTGGTGTGGCTCAGTTGGTTGGAGTGTCATCTCATAAACTGAAAGGTCACGGGTTTGACTCCCACTCAGGGCACATACCTAGGCTGTGGGTTCAGTCCCTAGTTGGGGTGTGTATGAGAAGCAATTGATCAATGTTTCTCTCTTGCATCAATGTTTCTACCCCTCTCTCTCCCCCTCCCTTCCCTTCCCTCCAAAATCAGTAAACATGTCCTCAGGTGAAAATTAAAAAAAAAGTTGAACAATATGTGAAGATCTTTGTATTGTATCACCACCAAAGAGCACCTACCATGGAGATGGATTAAACAACCAGGTTGTCAAAATTCCTCAGACATTTGACTTTACCAATATTCAATCATCAAGCTCTTTACCTGTCAGTAAAAGCAAAATGCCTGTGTCCCAGAATCCAGGGGTGGCAATAGAAGCAGACCTTGATAAACAGAGACTAAACTAGTAGCCACAATGGTATGGATAAATATTAGGCACAGCCCAAACAGCATAGGCTCCATTTATCAAAGCTAATGTAGCTACTGCTGTTGCCAAGTGTCCCACGTGTTAGAAATAGAGAACCGTACCATAGTCCTTATAGAGAAGCATTCCTTGAGATTACCAATAGCTACTTGATGGTAAGTTGACTATGTTGCATCTGTTGCTTTCCAACAGTAGCAGCAAGAAATTTTTGCAGGCATACACACATATTCATGTAAGGTTTTACCTTTTCTTGTCACAAAACTCAACCAACCCCATAATTCAAGGTCTTAGTTGATTTTTTGACTCGAACATAATCCCTCATCACATCATCTTAAATCAAGGGACTAACAAAACAAAGGTTGAGTGTCAGGGGTTACAATTTCATGGGATCTACTGGGCAGCTTTATATGTTGTATAACTCAGAAGATGCTGGCCTGATATAATGATGCAACAGCCTGTTCAAGGCACAGACAGACCCCGCTCACAAGGCAATGCCTTATGAAGCTGAACACCCTTCTCCTGGGCTCAAAAGACATGTTAATGAGGAAAAACAAAGTGTTTCTGGCAGGCAGACCAACTGTATCCAAGCATCCAGGGTTAAAAGTAAAAGTGGACCCTGCAAATGTGTACTATGTGACTTTAGTGGCCCTGGACCCTGAAGGAGAGCACACAGAAGTTCCATTAACTATAGGCTTCAGATTCCTCATGCCAAGGAACCAGCATACAAGAAAGAGTCACCTCTTGAATGTGAGGAAGAGGAGGGAACAGCAGGTGTCAGTTATCATGACCAGCTGCAGCCTCAGAGCCATAGTTGGCTCCACTTCTCTTATAAGTTCCCTCAAGGAAAAAAGTCTCCAACTCTGCCAGGAGAAACTGTTCCCACAACTTACATAACAGTGTCTATCCCAGTAGCCAAGAGCGGGACTTTAGTGAATGCTGAGATGCACCTGCTTGATGCCTTCTTCATGACGAAGGCATATCCCCATCTGCTGTGAGTGCAGCTAGCAGATAGCACTCAGCAATCAGTCCCCCTGCACATGGCCTCAGCAGAAGAAAACCATATTGCTAACAGTCATTCCCCCTTTTCAGAAAGGTCCACATTCAGTGACTGTTTAACTAAGGAAAAATGCTCCTACTCCATAACTAAATTAGGAAAAACTCTGGGCTGCCATCCCAGCTTCAGACCCAGTGAATCACTGGAAGCCTCGAGGATCTTTCTTTCTCCTCTTTTCTTATTTCCCATTGATCCCAAGTTGACTCCCAGTACGCTGCTTGTACATTAATCTTTGTCTGATTTGCTTTCTGGGGAACAAACCTATAATGAATAATAAAATGTTCAAATTCTTTTCAAAATCTTGTGCAGTGTGTGTGAGAGATCTTATTTTTGTTGAATGAACTAGTTTATTATTAAATTAAACAAAATGACTTTAAGAAGTTTCCTGACCCTTGATTTGCATAATTTAAAAATGCCATTGTAAATGTATTTTACTACATATTATTTTTGTAAGACCTAGTTCAAATGAGTATTATATTACCATCATTTTGTAATTATCATCATTATTAAGGTTTCAATTACAAGAAAAAAAAAGCACCAATTTTTTCTCTTTTGCCTAAAGATACAACTTCTTGTCTGTTCTCTTAATGCACTCTAAGAATTTAGAGAGTAATTCTTTGTAAAAACTGCAGTTTAAGCCCCCCTAATAATGTCACGATTTCACTTAAAAACGCTTTGGAAGCTAACTTTTTAGGTGACTTTGTGAAGGAAGCAGCAGCTATACAGCCACATCCAGAAAGCCAGAAAGACTTAGGGGTTTTGATATTACAAGCATTTGAAATTTAATAAAGTTTTGAAGTTTCTGTTATTGTCATTATTTGGTTTTTCCGTATTCAAAATCTATATCATCAATTTGAAAAACAAATTTAAAAAAAGACAAGAAAAAGGCAACAAATTATCTGAAAATGCCAAATTTCATTTGGAGAAACCCTGTACTTGCTTAGTACCTGATGCATATTTTGATAATCATATTGGAATATTTGATTGATTATAGAGTACGCTTTGTTTGATCACAGTGTGCATTGTCATGTTACAACTCTCCCTGCTAATTGTCAAAGAGCCTTGGTTTTATTCTGTGATATATCAAACTGATTTGATTCATTCAATCGTACCCTGGATGTCTTTGATCCTTTGTTGCTATTTCTCTTGGTAGCGATCAAACAGAGCTACTCCAAAATCTCTGAATTCCTGTAATTAATATTTATCAGTTTTATTTATAGGATCTGTGACAAAATGTAAACAACCTCATGGGAAATATGGAAAACAGATCTGACACTCTTGTGATGAGGGAGAAAAGAGTAATTTCTTAAGGAGAAATGTAACTTGGGTCATGAGAGGAAAACAGGTAAGTGAGAAGAGCGCCTCCTAGATGAAGTTCCTAGATGATCTTCAGTCTAAATTATGTTTTGACTAACACCCTCAGTATTTTATTGGGAGGACTGAGGCCTGACTTTCTCTCATTCTAGGAACTGCTTATTATTTCCTTGAAGTCTTCTGTTGTCTAACTTAAATTTTCTAAAACATCTTACTTGATCATACCCTCAACTCTCAAAATATCAACACCCTAATTTTTATTTTCTCAGTCACTCATGTACCACATCACCACTTTTAAATAATATCCAGCTTCCTCAATCTTTACATACAAAGCAGTATTGAAATATCATAACCATTATCCCTTACATATTTCACAAATTCATCACGCCTAATAACACCATTGCTATTTATCATTTCACACCAGAATTACTGAAAGGACTATTTCATCGATCTTTTTATTCAAGTATTATATCACAGTTAATTCTTCCAGATTTTTCATTTAGATTAATTATTCTTAAACAATAAAAACAAAAGTATCTCAATCATATTTTTATTTAAAAAAAATTTCCTGAAATATTTATAATTTAGATTGATTAAATCTCGTCCAAGTCAAACTTTTTACGTTATAAAAAGTTTCATAGTTTTAGGGGGAATTTACTTTTGGCAAATATAAAAGTGTTCTGAGCACCGCAATTCATAATCTCCTTTTACATAGTATTTTACTAGCTCTTTGCATTAGCTGTATGACATAGGAATTGTCGGTCACTACTCATTAGTTTCATATACTGAACTCAAAGGTCAAACCACTTGCTCAAGCTGACCCAGTTTACACTGCAAGGATAAAAACAGTTTTCAGACACCATTGTTTTTTTTTTTC
This sequence comes from Glossophaga mutica, assembly GCA_039655065.1. NCBI lineage: Eukaryota > Metazoa > Chordata > Mammalia > Chiroptera > Phyllostomidae > Glossophaga > Glossophaga mutica. Next base: position 188,234,407 of record CM077303.1, read on the forward strand.
CTCTTTAAATCACCACCTCTCCATTCCATCTAGTGATTTCTTAATAAAGTTTATTTTTTTCCTAATCCCTTTGTTTGGTTCATATTCTCCCAGGTTGATAGTTTGTTTTCAAACAATTTAACCCCATCTTTTACAGTGTTGGTCAAATTGAATGTCTAACATGAAACTTTCCTGAAAAAGGAAAGGACAAATAATCTGTCCCTCCCTGGATTTCCTACAATATTTATGGTTACAAAATTTATTCAGTTATTTATTAAATATATTAATTCTTCTGAATATTAAGGGGTTAATTGTCTAGTCACTATATTTAATATCCAATGAATAAAATATGTTTCTTTTACGGAAATGCTTAAAGCTGCATTCCAATTGGTACGTATTATTAGTACCTGCACTTCTATTCCTTCACTGTGCATGTCTCACCAACCCAATTAGATTGTATATTCCTTGAAGTGTTCACTTCTGTGGTAGCGAAGTGAACACCTCTTTTGTGTGGTAGTCAGCAAAGCTTTGCACACTCAATGTTGTATCTGCCAAAAGTTACTAATGTTACTGAAAATTGTATATCCAAGCTTCATGGTAGTCATTCTTATTCCTATAAAAGAAAATATATATCTATGAAAGTAAAACTAATGCTTATTGTAATGATAGAAATGTACAGTTTTCTGGAAGTTGTTCATAACCAGTATGATAGGTAAACAGAGAAGGTGACTCCACTTCCACATTTGAATGTGGAAAATCAGGCTCACAGAATTTGAGAAATTATCATGAAGTCACCTAGATATAAATCAACTCAATGTTAGTTATAATCCAAATCTGACACATGAATGTGATTCCTTTAGTCAAAATTCTTGGTGGATATAGGACCATTTAATGCTTACCTGCCAGGTATTGCTCTATTTATATGTTTTAACTCATTCATTTTTCAATAAACTTAGAGGGTAGGTATTTTATTGTTTTCCTTTTTTCATATCATCAAACTAGTGTACAGAGTAAAAGTAGTCTGTCCAAGGTATCACAATTATTAATTAGCAGAAATCAAGAAGTCAAATTCAATTCAGGTATTCTTACCTCAGCATTTCTGTTCTTCACCACGATGAGAGTCTACCTCTTCTATTTACCTTAAACAGAAAAGTAAAAAATGAGAGAGATAAATAGCACTTACTAAAGTCACAGATATATAGTGTGTTAAAATGCATCACAATCTAATGAGAGATTTTTAAACATTTAATTATAAATTTTATCCATTTTTTCTTGGATAGAAAGGCTCAGAAAGAACAGACATGATGGAAAGGGCCTTTGTTGGAAAGAGTGATCCACAGGATGAGACTGTTGGTGGACCTGCACCTGGGCCATCCGGAGGCTCCTCACCTCCTCCTGTCCTTGGAATGTGTGTGTTACCTACTGTTCCACAGTGGGAGCCAATTTCAGGGATGCAGCCTTGAGAAAGTAAGGTGTTATTGGGACCATTTGGACTGAAATGTGTCTGAACCCCTGTGTACACTTTTCAGATTCTCGTAGGAAGGAGTGGAAAACTATTAGTCTTGCTACCACCAAAGTCAGTCTTGTAACTTCCCTTACTTATAAAGCCTGGCACCTACTAGCCTGGAGTGGTCTGCATCTTTCTTCAGTCTCTCCTTGCTTTCTGGGTAAAGGGACCAGTTTGTGACCTGTTAACCTAAAAAAAAAGAAAAAAAAAAAACAATATGTGAGGCAACAAGTATTTATTTGAGATGAAACAAAAACAAAAACAGCTATTTGAGTAGAAGCACATATTCAGGCAGAGAAGCCCAAATAGTGTTCTCATTAAAAGACAAAGCAAGGAGTATTTATGGGAATGGGAAGGGAAATAATTCCATCAATAGAAGGAAGGCATTTCTACTGGCACAGATAAACTAACATAATGGCACTGATTCAAAACAGTGTTTTAAATTCTCAGTCTGGTAGTCAGTAGCCCAGTAGTTCTAATATCTGCTTTCTTATTATCTTTGCTCTTTGGGACCCAATCTTGTTTTTAAGCCCAGTCCAAAAACCTGAGGCATAATATGCACAAAGCCATTCCTCTGGGATGGCATCTCCTGATCCATTTTAAAGTAGTTCTGTTTATATTGTATTTTACAGAACTAATAGATCTACTGGTACAGCAGGTCTTTGAGTAACATCATTGCATTCAATGCTGTTTTGTTGTAATGTTGATGAGAAAAAATAAATCAATTCCTGGCCAGGGCCACTGTCTATGTAAAGTTGGCACTTTCTCCCTATGTTTAAGTGGGTTTTCTCCACTTACTCTGGTTCACTCCCATAATCTAAAGATATGGATGTTAGGTGAATCTTGTGTATTGTCCCAGTCTGACAGAGCATGGGTATAGGTGTGATCACACCTTGCATTGGAAGGGTGTCCTATCCAGGGTTGGGTTTCACTTTATGCCCAAAGCTCCAGGAAAGGTTCTGGTCACTACAATATGAAACTGGAATAGGCAGGTTGGAAAATAATAATTTTCCTTGGTTTTTTTTTTTAGTCATTCTTAAATGTGTATATAGTTCACATTTATTTCAGTGTTTAATATTACAACTTTTTTTGGTCTTCAGTTTGAAGTCAGTGACTTCTTCTGATCAGAAATATACTATAGGAACTTAACTTCTGTTTTTATCAATCAGCTTGTGGTGAAATGGGTTTTCTTATATGTCATGTCACTTAAAGTTACAGTTTCAAGAACCTAACCATGACATTAAGTGAGGATATATTCTATTTGTGGGAGGCTCTGGGGAATTCCAGGAAGAGGAAAGAGCAAAAAGGAATGTCCTGTGGAGGGCGGAGTTCATTGATTTGAGAGAACAGCAGGAAATCAGTGTAGCTGGAATAGAGTGAGTAAGGGGAGAGAGAGTACAGAGCATCAGGTAAGTCAATGTTTAGAATCCAGATCTGTAGGGCCTTGTAAACCACTATTAGAATTCTGGCTTTTACTTTTAATGTAATACAAAAAAAAAAAAAAAAAAAAAAAAAAAGCATTGAAGGGTTTTGAAGAAAAGAATGAGAAAAGTTTGACCTACATTTTTATCAGAAAAAAATGATTTTCATTTTAATTTTATACCGAATGTGCCGTTACAGTTGTTCAAATTTTCACCCATTTGCCCCCCTCCACCCAGCACTCCCTGCTCCTTCAGACAATCCTTACACCTTTGTTGATGTCCATGGGTCATGCATATAAATTCTTTGGCCACTCCATTTCCTATACTATACTTTGCATTCTCATTGTTATTATGTAACTACTTATTTACATTTCTTAATCCCTTCATCTCTTCACCCATTTCCTCACACCCCTCTTCCATCTGGCAAACAAGATGAAAACTATGAGTAATAAAATGGCAATACATACATATCTATCAACAATTGAATCTAAAAAACAAACTAAGCAAACAAGAACAGAGACAAAATCATGGATATGGAGGGCATTATGACTTTACTTTTAGATGAAACATTAAAAATAGACTGAAAGGCAAGAGCAGAAGTGGTAAGATCAGTTAAGAGGATATTCAGTACTCCAGAAAGGAGAAGACTGTACTGTACATCGGGATAATAGAAATAAGGGTTATGAGATATATCTAACAGATTTTAGAGAAGTATTAGATGTAGTGTGAGGAAAGAATATAAGGATCAAAAATGGCTCCAATTTCATTGTTTGGAGTAATTTTAAAGAAAAATTCTTCATTAACTGAAATAAAAGACTGAAGCAGGAGGATTATAAGTCAGAGATCAAAAAACTCAATCTTGTTTTTTTGTTGCATTAAATTAAAATATGTATCATACATGTATATGGGATTCTTTCTGAATTCAGGAAAAAGGTCAAGCACAGAGATATCAACATTGAAATTGTTAGCCTATTGTTAGTTTACAATAGAGCAAATGAGAAGAGAAAAATCTCAATGCTTTGAGGTTGGAGAAAAGAGGAAGAATCACCAAAAAACAAAAGAGAAGGAGCAGCCATTGAGCTATAAACACAAGATTGCACTGTGTCCTGAAAGTCAAATGAAGAAAAATGTGACAAGGAAGAAACAGTGATCGACTATGTCTAATGTTGTTGATAGGTGAAATGAAATAAGATTTGAACGTTGGCCATTAGATCTAGGAAAGTGACCATCAATGGTGACTATGATAAGATCTGCAAAAAGTCACAGAGAAGTTATGGTTTTCTGAAGCAGACACTGGCTAGCCATGTCTGTGTCATTATGGATGAAATAAAACACACACAGACTACCGAGTCTGGTCTAGGAAAAAGGACAGCATGGCTTTTCTCTCAAGGGGAGCAAAAGCTGTAGTGCCTGCCCCCTTTATTTTATTTTATTAGTAAATAAAATAAGGCCTTTATTTTATTTCTGGTCACATTACAAGATGGTCCTCACTCACTATGCCAAGGTTCACTATTGTAGTTACCTTTTACAGACAACAAAAGAGCCAATGCCCCTAATCACATCACAGAAGAAGGATATTAGCAAATGAAAAGGGAAAAGTGGTTGAGCAGGTTACACTGATCCTTCCAAGATTTAGCATGGATTTAAGGAAGTTACAATAAACACTTGCCATCCCAATCCAGAGTGAGAGGGTTTAAGCAAAAAGCAAGAGTCAAAGCAGCTTAGATATATTGCAAACTGATTACCCACAAGAGAACCTATCTGGGGGTATGGGTCATGTTCATCTCTGAGTAGGAGCTGGACCTATGCCATGCAGAAGGGTCTGCCACAGTTTTCAAACTCCAATGAAAAAGGGTTCAAGTCAGAATGGGGAAAAATATCAGATGCAGTGAATAATGAAAATTAATTTCTGAAGTTTTACTAAGAAGGAAAGAAAATAAATATAATACTAAATCAAGAAGAAACAGGGTCTGTGAATTTCTTACAATGAGCTTCAGTCTAATTACCACATCCTTTCTTGCACAGATTTTATTAACTACAACATTAAAAGTCAAGAATAAATCTAACAGGTATAACTGTGATGGATAATTTTATGTGCCAATTTGACTAGGCTAAGAAAAGCACAAATAGCAAAACATTATTTCTGGCTGCATGTGTTAAGGTGTCTCTGGAAGAGATTAGCATTTGGATCAGTAGACTGAGTATAAAAGACCACCCTCACCAATATAAGTGGGTATGACCTAATCCACTGACAGTCTAAACAGAACAAAAAGGCAGAGGGAGTATGAATTCTCTTTCTCTACTTGAACTGAGATATCTATCTTCTCCTACCTTTGGACATTTTCATTCTTGTCCCTGGACCATTGACCTTAGACTAGGACTTATGCTGTGTGCTTCCCAATTCTCAGGACTTTGGACTCAGACTTACACCATTGGCTCCCTTGGTTCCAAGTCTTTGGACTTGGACTGAATTACTACACCTCTGCCTTTTAAGTTCTCCAACTTACTGATGGCAGTTCCTGGGACTTCTCTGCCTCCATAATCTATTGAGCCAATCCCTCTAATAAATATTAGATAAATACATAGGTATTTAGATATAGATATATAGATATCTTCTATTAGTTCTATTCTTGTGGAGAAACCTGACTAATACAATAGGTAAACTTGGAAAAGAACGCAATAGGGAGAAAAGGTAGGAAATGTGAAGCTAAAAGATTTCGTCTTACTGGCCTGGCTGGTGTAGCTCAGTGGATTGAGCGCGGGCCTGCGAACCGAAAGATCGCGGTTCGATTCCCAGTCAGGGCACATGCCTGGGTTGCCAGGCCAGTTCCCGTCAGGGGACATACAAGAGGCAACCGCACATTGATGTTTCTCCCCCTCTCTCCTTCCCTTCCCCTCTAAAGATAAATAAATAAAATCTATAAAAGGAAAAAAAAAACTTAAAAAAAAAAAGATTTCGTCTTACTAACAAATTTTCTATAATCTTCAGTAATGTTAAATGCTCCATGTGAATACTGCATAAAAAGGGGTCCTCTTAGTATAAAATTTCTCTACATTCCGTGCAGAAAACAAACAAATATAATGTACTAGGAATATTCCCTCTCAGAAACAGGGCTTTGACAGGAGAGATGGCAGATACTCAGGAATAAAAATGATTTTATGAGGCTAAGGAAAGTAACAAGAATACACAGAAATCTTAGTGATCAAATGTCTGAGCTGTGAGGACACAATGTAGACACCACTCCCTAAAGACAAGCTATGCAGAGCAAGGAAAATAATCAGAATTTAAGGGCTGAATTCATGTCAACTGCCCCCCAAAAAAGTGACACCTTGATCCTAAACCAAGGAAGATCCTGGCTAATAGGACCAAATAAGAAAAGATCCAAGAGCAAATGAACCATAGAGTCTAAACCTGCAATTAAAAACTGTTTTCACTCATGGAACACATAAACTAATTACTAAAATTCAGCAGCACACCAAAAAACATATACTTTTGCAGATCTGACAGAAATATAGGTATAATTCTGATTCATTCACATTGAATGACTATTTCTGTGTTGGGTGTTGTCATTTTTTATTTGACAATCTAAAAGAAAAGAGGTCAGTGTTTCTGACTAAAATAGTCAGGTATCGCACATTTTAAAAATTCTTGAGGCTCATCAGTGTACCATAGTACACCAGTTGCAAATCAGTTGTCTGAACTACTCAAGTAGGAGTTCTATTTCCTTTCTATGGGAGACTTGAGATGATTAAAGACAGAAAGCACTTTCCTATATTTTACTCCCCTAACAAGAGTGTTTCCTTTGTGCAGCAATTACTCTCCTCATTTGCTCTGAGGGATTCCCTTGCTTTACCTCTCTGTTGCCTCTGGAGGGCAGAACAGTCACTGTTTGTTATACTGGCATCCTTTGAAATTGTTATCAAGCTAAATAGAGTAAGTACAAAAGGAATATTTCTTTTTAATTGAACACAATCCTTCATACACATACGTACTATACCAGATCTGTCCAGAAGGTGCAGCCATTTTTAATATAACAAGAATAATTTGTGTGACATTAATGTAACCTGACGGCCAAGGAGAGTGGACTGGAATGCACATGTGTGAACAATGACAACTTCACTGTACTAGTCAGTGGGAGCAGTAGATGTCATTGAGTGAGCGTGTGCACTGGGTGGCTGTCACATTCAATATGTCTGAGCAAGCAGAGCAGCAGATCTGCATCAATTTTTGAATTTAGCTTGAACACTCCTCCATGGAAACTATTTGGATGATTTAGAAGGCTTTCATGAACGATGCAATGAGTGCAGCACAAATAAAGATGTGGCACAGATGCTTCAAAGATTGTCAAGAATCTGTTGAAAGTGACCCATGTTCAGGAAGGCCTGCAAAGAGCAGAACGCCTGAGAATGTTGAACGTGTACAGGCTGCAATCAACAAAGATCAGCGACTAACAGTGCAAGCACTAGAAGCTGATCTAGGGATTCCAGAAACTACTGTGTCCAAGATTTTGATGCAGGATCTTGACATGAAATGCATCACAGCAAAATTTGTTCAGCGTCTTCTGTTTTGAGAGCAGAATGAACATCTTACTGCAGTTGCTAATGACCTGATCCAAACCTCTACCAATGAACCGGATTCCACAAGGAGGTCATAACTTTGAAGGGGACTGAAGGATCATTGTCTTATGAACAATGTTTCTTGTGTCTTTCATCTTCTTTAGTGCTCTATTTTTCATATATGATTGAATACTTTCTGGACAGACCTCCACATACATCTAATGATGTATATAAAGTTGGGAGTTAATGATTATGCTTAACATCAAAACTATAAAGAAAGAGCCTAAATTATGGAAGTTCTCACCAAAGTCTGGAACTTTAATTTTTCCCTTTCTTTTCTTTGATACATTATCTAGTTCATTTTACAATCATTAGCAGCAGTGCCCACATTCCCTTGATAAAGCACCTTCTTCATTTCATACCCACCACCAGCAGCAATACCACCCAGCCTAACACAAAGTTTCAGAAGTTTCTCAAAATCTGAAAATTTTGCTCCCCCTAAATATCCATATCCTAAGACACAAAGTTCCAATCATTCTTATATGAAAATTTGAAGGATTATATTAAGAAAAATTTATGCTGAAGTAATAATGATCTAGCAAAAAAAAAAAAAATGAAAAGGGGTAGGGAGAGTAATACCATCCCCACCCAGATGTCTTTGACATAACCTAAGGAACCTATTAGGTTACTTACAAAGGAAAATAAGTTTACAGAGAGAATTAAGGTTATTAATCACCTTAAATATGAAATTGTTCTGAATTATCTGTGTTATCTGTGGGGGACTGATAATATCACAGAGTTGTTAAAAATGGAATATTCCAGGGAGGAATGTGACCCTAATAAATTTTTGATTTTAGTCTAATGAGACCCACTTTATTTTCGAACTGCAAAATGGTAAGATAATGTTTATCTTATTTAAATGATTAAATTCATAAAAAATATTTCAGCCACAATTATAAACTATCACAGAAGGAAATAAGAGAACTAAAAATTAATTGAATGCACAATATATGCTTAAATATTATATAAAATATTTTTCTATGGTTTAAAGTATAGTTTATTGATGATGCTATTACAGTTGCCCCATTTTTTCTCCCCTTTATTTCCCTCCACCATGTAATGCCCCTCCTACCAGCATTCCCCACTATGCCTTAGTTCATGTCCATTGGATATACGTATAAGTTCTTTGTCTTCTCCATTTCCCACACTACTCTTAACATCTCCCTGTCTATTTTGTACCTACTATTTATGCTTCTTATTCCCTGTACCTTTTTCTCCCATTCTCCCGCTTTCCCATGTGATCTGATAGCTCTCCATGTGATCTTCATTTCTGTGATTCTTCATCTGTTTTTGTTTTGTTTTTAGGTTCAGTTGTTCATAGTTGTGAGTTTGTTGTCACTTAACTGTTAATATTTTTGATCATCTTCTTTTTCTTAGATAAGTCCCTTTAACATTTCATATAATAAGGGCTTGGTGATGATGAACTCCTTTAACATTCCCTTTTCTGGGAATATGTTTATGGGAATAAAATTATGTTGTGTAATTTGTAAACCCCGTAGAAAATTAGTGTAATTAGATATTGTTTACAACAATTAACGTAATGGTGAGGAGAAGGTACTTAAACTTTGGCAAATTAAATAACCAAAAGAATGTTCATAATAAATAGACTTTCCCAAAGCTACATGCTGTAAATCTGCTTCTTAAGCTCTTGAAATGTATCCAGTTTATGAGTCATATATCCAAAGACAAAGAGCTTCTTAGAAATACAGGTAAGGAGACTTTTCTTTGAGACCCATATCTTGACAAGTGGTCTGTGAAAGTTGACGCAACAAATCGACAAGCTGTCATGGTGATGTGCAAACAAGGGCCAAGTTTGTGCAGATGTCTAATATGGCACAGATGGGCAAACGAGGCATTTGGCTGTGGGTTTTTTGTAAACATAAATGAAAGGAGTACCCAAACCGAACTTTTGAAGACAGTAGTCTTCCAATTGGAGAGATGTACCCAGCTGGCTGACCGTCACAGTGCTAACTGCCATCGGCACCCTGCTCTGCTCCTTGGCAGCAGAGAGAGAGGCAGCCCTGATACACACAGCAGTGCTGCAGCCAGAAACAGCTGTCAAAACCTGCAGCTGCTGGCCGACTAGGTTCCATGATCTAGTTAAGGACTTGGGACAATATTTTTCTCTTGCACTTTGTAAAAGTTAGTATGCTTTTTATATATAAGTTGTCAGTCTTCATATGGGGAAAGTTAACTTCCATGCCATACACTGCCACAAGGAAAACAGAAAGAGCAAGCAAGAGAGATTTGTATTGTGTTCTGCATAAATGTCTGTCACATACAGCAGCTAGAAAAACAGAGCAAATCATTAGAGATCTAGAGATGAAAACGTTTCCAGACTTTGAAGCGATGATCAGAATGTGTGTTTGTGTGTATGTGCATGTGGGTGTGTTACCCTTTTCTCTCTAAAATCCCTTTTGTGTTCATGGAAATATACACAGTATTTAGCACTCTAACAATCCTGTCATTTAATTTGCAGAAGCATAATACATTGTGTACATGTGTTTTCTCTTGCTATTCGCCAAGATGTTTACGTTAAATAAAAGTGATTTCATTTAGAAAAATAGCAATATATTTTAAGTTAGAGTTTTAAATTTTCTCTTTTGTATTTGTAACTCCTAAAGTGCTCTTACTCACAGTATTTATCAACTTATTAGAAGATGGAAAATAAAAATCGGATATGAAAAACTTCAGCATGTTAGTGAAATAAACATAGAGTTACAATGTTCTTAACTTTTGGTGAATTTCACAACATCAAATAGATACTGAAATCACTTATTTTCAGAAATGTGCACTGAAGGGAATTGAAAGTAATAATTGATGATAACCTTTTTCATATGGAACTTTCTCTAATCAATCCCGGGTTTTTGAGCTTTGAAAATCAACAGGTTCTTTTTTTTCAAGCATCTCATGTTTATTACAGCTACATACTACTGAAAACTAAGGCTTACCCCAGAGAATGACACACATAACTCATACACACATTTTCTGCATTAATAAATGCTATTTGCCCAACATTATTCATTGCAAAAAGAATATTTTGGCCCTTACATATAAAGTATAAATACAAATGTGGGAAGCCTAATAATACTGGTTTTAAAGCCAGAAATTATACTGAGACTTTAGGAGTGTTTCACAAGTTTGGCTTAAAAAATAAAGTATTTAAAAAATAAAATATAAGAAGCATTAGATGAAACATCAACATGAACTTAAACAATTTGAACTGCTGAACTAACAAGCAAGAGGGGTATATATGAGAAAATATTTACTGCCACTAATCATCACATAAATGTAAGTCAAAACCATGATGAGATATCACTCCGTACCGATCAAGATGGTTATTATTTATCTAAAAATAAATAAGTAAAAGCACAAGTGTTAGTGAGGTTGTGGAGAAATTAGAACCCTTGCAAACTATTGGTGAAATGCAAATTGGTGCTTGTACTATAGAAAACAGTATGGAAGTTCCACAAAAATGTAACAATAGAAACACCATGTACATGTTCCATGAATCCCCCTTCTGGGTATTCATTGAAAAGAACTGAAAGCAGGGTCTTGAAGAGATGGTTGCACTCTTGTGTTTATTGCAGCACTATTCACAATAGTCAAGATGTGAAAACTACATAAATGTCCATTAACAAAAGAATAAATAAAGAAAATATATATGTAAAATGGAATAATAAATAACCTTAAAAAGAAGGAAAACATGCAAAATGTGACAATATGGATAAATCTCAGGAATGTGATGCTGAGAGAAATAAACCAGTGATCAAAAGACAAATCATGCATGATTTGATGAGCACAGGGTATCTAAAATAGTCAAAATCATGGAATCAAACAATGGAATGTCAGTTTCCAGAGGGTTGGCATAGGTAAAAATCAATAGGCATAAAGTTTCAGTTAAACAGATGAATAGTCTCTAGATATCTACTATGCAACGTCATACCTATAATCAACAATAATGCATGGTTTGTTCAATAATTCAAGAGGGTAAATATCATATGAAGTGTTCTTACCACAATAACATCGAATTTAAAAAATAGGGACACTTGAAGAGAGATGGACATTGTAGCGTTCAACCAAATTGCTGTGTGAGCAAGGGGACTGACCTTCATGGAGGCTTAGCACAGCCCTTTGCTGAGAAAGATCGCTTTGTACAGACAGACATCAGGGCCTTTCTTTCCATAGGGGGGCTGTGTACTGAGGCAGGGGAAACTACACATGGAAAGCTGCCTCCCATTTCAGTTCCCCACAAGTAGAATGGACCTTAATTTGAGTGAGTTTTAGATTGCAGACAAGTACCAGATTTTAAATGACTGGTAAGTTTAAAAAATAACCAAGATAAATTAAAAACCTTAAGAGAAGTAGAAGTTGAAAGTGAGCTAAAATGTACATTGCCCTTTACAATTTATGGCATATAAATACAGGACCTTCATAAATTCAACCTAATTTTTTGCTTCTAAAATGTTTATGTTAAACTTTTTTGTCACTTCAAATGGAATATTTAAATCTGTGCACAGTATTTTATTTGTCAGCAACTCTTCGAAAATGAAACAGAGAAGTGACCTTTAGCTCCCACAAGCTGGGTTACATGTGTTGTGGTCACAAAACCCCAAAAGATTCAAGTTGTCTAAAATAAGAGGGTATCGGTTATAAATATGAACTTCACAGTCTTTATGGGCATTTTACAAGTGTGTTTTTAACCTAAAGTTTTGATTTACTACATATTGCAAGATACTGGTTTTTTTGTTCTCCTTTGAGAATAATTTCAAAAACCCTGTGTCCTTATAGTATATTTGGATTATTATTTTAAAAATGTTTGGAAGACCAAAACTACATATTTAGTTTTTTTTCCTGAACAATAGGTTGATTATACTGAAAGTATTTGTTTAGAACTTTCATGACTGATATTCAATAGAAACTGTATCCTTTGATCTCTGAAATGTATACAATATAGATCTTTCTGTGAGAAATTTAATCTTTTCATGCTATTATAGCTCCTTTGTTGCTGCATTTATTAATTTGATGTTAATAAAGATTAGTAAAGTAACACTACTGTAGCACCTGGACACACACAGAAAAACTCACTGGAAAATTAAAATGTGAGCAAATGAATTATATATATACTAGCATGATATTAAACTACATTTCATTAAAAAATGACTTTTCTTGTAATAGCACACTAAAATTCAGGTGTATTGGTTGTATCCATCTGTTAGTAATGGATTTCTAAGTACTTCTGTGCAAGTTATAGACTGGGTATTCAATAAATATTATTTGGAAATATAGAACAGGAAATAGTGATTTCCAACCCAAAACACCATAACTCAATAACTTATTCATTTAACAAGTATTTAAGAACCTCCTTTCACTTTTTGATATGCTATAATTTTAGACTTGCTGAAAAGTTGCAGAAATAGTACAGAGAGTTCACATATATCCTTCAACTAATTTTCCCGTTACCATCTTATATCTTCATATTACAATGATAATAGCTAAGACATTAATATTGGCATTATTAACTGAGCAAAAAACTTTACTCAGAGTTCACTAGTTTCCCTACTAATATACCTTGTTTATTATCTTTTTATTTTATTTTTTTGTTCCAGGTCCCAATCCAGAATTTCACATTGTATGTAGTTGTTATATCTTCTTAATTTCCTCTAATAGGTGGAAACTCCCCAATCTTTCTTGCTTTACATGGCCTTGACACTTTGAAGAGTGCCTCTGAAATTGGGTGTGCATAATGGTTTTCATGGTTAGATCAGGTGTGCATTTCTGCATGAATGTTAAAAAGTGATGTGCCCTTCTCAGTTCATTCTCTCATGGGGCGCACGGTGTCCACAGACAGCATTACCGGTCATGCCAACCTTGCTTGCTTGGGTAAGGAGTGTCTCCAGTTCCTTAATGGTAAGAGAAGTTTTTGATAACAGTCACAGTCTCTGTTTTCAACAAACCAGTAGGTTAAAGAATTTAACTGGAAAAACTAACAGTCAACTTTTCCTTGAGTGCATGATGTGTGAGCTGTGATTTGGAGCCAAGTGAAGAAGAGACAGAGAGAAAGGAAAGCTTGTTCCAAACATAGTAATCATGGCATGTAAAGTCACAGATGTGTTGGAGAACTGCAGTCAGTGAAAGATGCTTAAAATATAAGTTAATTATTGGTGAATCTAGACAGTTAGGCTGAACAGATTGTTAGCAGTCAAACCTTGAGTGCACTGCGCACTCTTCTGAGAATGTGGACAATATCCTCTAGACTTCTCATTTTCAGCAAAACAAAACCTAGAGTTTTTAAGCATGCCAGTCAATTCCTTGAACAGTTTTATCTGAAGCTTCTTTTCCAGCCTTGTCCTCTCCTAAACTTCACCAGACTTGCCATGGGTGCCAGTACTTAGAACTTTCAAACCTACCACATGCTTTAGACCACTGCATTATTATTCTGACCTGTGCTACACTTTTTGTCTATTGGCAGACTTCTATTAAATTAATAAAGTCAGGATAAGTATCAACATTTCTACAATAACATTCCTTCTTTGGGGTACATTATAATGTTGCATTTATACTGGTATTATAACATTTATCACAGTATGAGTTTTACATGTGCTTATGTGAAACAACAGAATATATTTTTCTATTCCCATTTTTTTATCTCAATATCTGGCTTATAGTAAGAACCCAATAAGTAACTAGTGAATAAATGGATAAAAACCAAACAAATAAACAAATACTCAGTTTAATGGAAAGCTCCAATTGAGTCAGTTATTTTTAGTGATTGTTGTAAGAGTTAATAAAGGAACTGAGTTAAAGAACATTATTCATGTTATTACTGCAAATAGAATCAGCATAGAGGGAAATTAATTTGACTTCTAATTTCTTGTCATAAATATTCAGTGGCATTTGGTAAGATTGCAAATGAGTTTTAGTTTCCTTCATAGTTTATACATTAAAATCAAACTTTAAAATTATAATAAAATAAATATGCAGTAAGTTATTACTGGGATTTTTACATAGTTAAAGGCAAGAAAATGAAGAAATATTGTATATATTTCCTTAATTATTTCAGTACTTGAACATAATAATCATAGTTAAAATTAAGGATCTAAATTATTTTCAGTTGATGAATGAGGTAATTTTTCTTACATCAAAACTGAGAAAGAACAAATATTACTTGGAAGATATAATATAAATCTGTGCATTTAAGCAGTAGTTCATTAACGGTAAAATATGAATGCTCTAAGGAAAGGTTTTAGTAAAGTGCTTACCTTGGCTAGTTTCTGGAAATTTTCTTCAAATCAAAGAAACAGATTAGCTCAAATTGTCTGAACTCTCCCAAAATTTTTACAAAATTGAATTTGAATTAATGCCAATGAGTTTCTTAAGCAGTCATATGTTATCCCATGTGGGAAACATGAAATCAGAGGCAAAAAGAAATTGAGCCAGTTATTCAAAGTTATTACAAGTCAAAGTTGCTTCTTTCATAAAATACAGATTCTTGTGTCTTGTATGGATGTGGCAAGCAAAAAATTAGCAAAGTATTGAGAACATTATCAAAGTCATAATTTTGTTTTTACTAAATTGAATTTAATAGCCTATCTTAAAGATTATGTTGCATGTTCCTTAGTCTTGCAGAGAAAGATAGAGTAGCAACAATGATAGTGAAAATGTCAGGGCCAAGAGAAAAACAGTTGTGGTGACATAACTGCTTATATTACAAAAACCAGTGAACAAGGGGGAACTTGTGATGGGGGGAGGGGAAAAGAGTATGGCAGACACTATAAACACAGAATCATCACTGAATCAGATAATGATATGTCTGCATTTTCAGTTGTGCAAACAAAAACATTCCCAGATTAACAGAAACAAATAGAGAGGTTAATGGAATAGGACAATTATTAAACAGAGCTAAGATACTGAAAAGTGAGTCCTGGCCACGTAGCTCAGTTGGTTAGAGCATCATCTCAGTACTGCAAGGTTGGGAGTTTGATCCCCCATGAGGGCAAGTGCAATGGATGCATACATAAGTGGAACAACACAGCAGCGTTTCTCTCTCTCTCTCACCAGTAAATTTAAAAAATTTAAAAAGATACGAAAAAGTAAAATAATGTTAAGTAGACCAAGAGATCCTGGGCAGAAGCTATGTCAGAGACAGCAGAAGTTGGTGAGGTTTTCTTCATTGTGGAACTCTTCAACAGAGGCTACTGTGGTCCGTGCTTACCCTCCAGGATAAGTGCCATTCCATTCACATTCTGGCTGAAAAGCAAAGCCATGGGAACTGATTTCTAAATAATAAAAAATTAAATAATATGAAAAGATGAGTTATGGTGGGTCATTAGGGGAAAAACAAAACCTGAATTAAAGGCACAATAAAGAACAAAAAAGTAGCAAACTTTAAGGAGCAAGCTAAAAGGAGCAAGGCTGGACTTCTTGTAGATTGTGTATTTGAATGGGCATACACAAGTGCTTTATGATAGGGTTAGCTGCTCTTACAAGACAACATGCCAGAAGCACAGTTAAAGAAAGGAAAGAGGATACAATCCAAGCTTTTGAAAAGAGAGGTCTGTTGCAGAAGATAAAGGTTTTTTGGTGCCTTCTCACAGAAAATGAAACTGCATGAGAGTTTGCTGTGAGGCATACTTGAATGGCAAGCAGCCAGGAAGGGAAAACATAATGATGGTGATGGATATAGAAACTCTTAGGTGTTAAGTTTCAAGTAAAGGAAAGTATAATGTTTTGCTCTACACTAGGTTCCATCCAGGTACAACAATTTCTGCCAAATCATTTATTTCAGACTAAATTTATAAGTTATTTGCATAAAGCATACAACTCTGATAAAATAGGACACATGGTGAATATTTCTTAGGCAAATTATGCCAAACTGTGTCAAAGGGCTATAGAACATCAAAAAAAAATTTTTTTCAAACTTTCTTTGTGCTTGAGATTGTATGCTGAAATCATCAATGCCCCTCAGAGGAGTTTGCTCAAATAAGATATACTAAAAATACAACCTTTTTGTTCATCCAAAAATAGAAACAAGAAATAGTAGTTTTCTGTTTTAAATTTAAAGCTCTCCACTTCAGGAATTGAAATCAGATTAAAGGTGTTAAGATATCAATGGAAATTTGCATTATTTTTCAAGTAGTATATATAAGATATATGTATATGAAAAAGGAAGTACATTAGTATAAGATTTTTCATGTTAACACATAGGAATAATGAAATATTTTAAAGTATAATTACATTAGTTTGATATCCCAGATTTTTAAGAGCTAGTTTCCTGACATCACTATTTCCATCCTTTGGTGCAAATGTTATAATATGGGTAATTACAAATATGCCTAATTTTCAATAAAATAAAATGACCTGTTTTTGCAAGTTACATATTTTTATCTATTGCCACATTTCCCCATTAATACTTTACTTAACCGGCTTCTATTCTTCATTAATAGATTTTTCTTTGCTCCCTATTCTCAGATCCAAGCCATGCTACCTGTGAAACTGTCCTTGTAACAAATTGTAAAAACAAAATAAAAGCATAGTAGAAAGTATTATGGATCATGATAATTAATATTTATTGAATGCTTCATATGTGCCAAGAACTTGGTGACTTTATTTTTTTCAAATTTTACTATAGCCATCTGAGACAGAAGTTCTCTTTTCATTTTACAGGTTAGGAAACACATTTTAAAAGGTTAAGCAGCTTTTCCAAACAAATTTTGCCATTAATTGATGAAGCTAGGATCTAGCCCAGGTCCACCTGATCCTGGGGACTGCGTTCTTAACCACAACAGAACAGGGAGGAAGTAGATCTGAGGAGCCTTTTGTCCTTTCGCAATGTGAAACAGGACGAAGACTTTCCTGAGCATAGGAGTTATGTCTGGGCACCCACAAAAAGAAACTCAAATGCAGATTATCTGCATTGCAAAATGGTATTTTAGTTGAAGACTATTACCAAAATATTCCTCATAATTGCTAAACTAATCTTTGAAATATTTCTGAGGACCTAAATTTAAATAAACTGATTCAACCTACAGAATAAAGTTCTGCCTATTGTTTAGGATGGTTCAACATTTTAGTGGCCTCTATAAAGGATGGTAAATTAAATGGGTGTCTTCAGTTTTCTCAGAAGATGTTCCTGTACTTCTTGGAAGTGCTAATGAGTTCTAACACATCTGGAAATTACTACATAATTTTTAAGTTATTATGGTTATTCATTCTCAAATACCTTTGAGGAAAATCTGCATTTTATTTTCAATCTTTGCATATTATTACATGGTCAACTCCTGTGATCCCACCTCCAGAGATATTTGTATTGAGCTTATCACTACTTAATTTATGCTAAATTAACTTTAGGGATCTATCAACTGGTATGGGAAGGCCTTTCTTGTACTTGGGACTCATGCATATAAAACCAGTCTAACCACCTACAATTCTCTAAGTTTCCCAAAGAGAGAGACTAAGTATGATGATCATTCTTGCATGTCTGTGAGGAGGAGAGATGAAGGGACAAAGGGAGGAGAAATAAATAAGAAAAGAGTGAGGAAAGGCAGATTGCAATATATGATTTCCACCCCATTTATTTCTTTTAAATGAGGGCCTTGCCAGATCTAGGTCTCCAAGGAGGCACTAAATTTTGGTCTTGGTAATACCCACTCAGATATATATGATGTATATCTGATATGTACCGTTTCTACTTGTCAATATACCTCAAGACAGCTGAAAAATAAAATATTGGCAATTTAAAACAAAGATCTGTTATTAAGATTGTTACAGATCAAACGCAACATGATTAAAATTCCAAACACAGTGAAGCTCAAAACTTAATTGATGTTAAGGAAAAAAAATATTCAAGTAATTTAAGAAATTCTCAATTCTATTAATATGTAAAGTATAGATTTAAAAATCTACATTTAGAAATTGTGATGATGTCCATGGTCCTCAAAGTCCCAGACTCTCCCTGTTGAATGTCCTTCACATTTTATGATTTACCAGACTTCTTTTAGTTGTTTCCTATTGTTTTCAAATGTTAAATTCTTTTCTGTTAATAAGATAGTGTTTAACAGTTATGTAAGTCTGGGGCTGGCAAAGTAAAGGTGGTATAATTATGAGCTCCAATGAACACTGAACAGTATGCCTTGAAGTTTCTAGAGATGAAGGTCTTTGAAAATATAGTACATTATGAAAAGTTCAGTGGTTTTCTTGTTGTAGACAGGATACTTTCCTAGTTGTCACTAGAGGTCACTTGGTTTATTTCCAGAAGTTTGTGACTTGTAAGATGTGCATTATACTACACTCATCGCCAGTACTCCTGCTTACAAAACATCAACTTCCTGCTTACCACTGTATGAAAACTGATTTCTACGGAAACTAAGCTACAGACCTTTACATCCTTCCTGCAGCATCAGCATTAGTCTGAAAGATGTTTCTCTTTAGCATGGTACTGGTTTGCTTTGTTAGTTACTCAAATTTTATCTATAATTGGAGTTTCTTGACATTCACTTGTATACCTTTTATGTAAATGATTTCTTTCAGGATCCTCTTATATTTTCTGTATTTTTGAAGCATGTACTTCTTACAGTCTCTAGTGTATCTCTTCCATGGTCTGAAATGCACTCATTGTTCTCTCTTTGTATAAGGTCATTAGCATATTCAGTCATGTATACATACTTGTATCTTTAACTTAAACATAAGGATAATGATACTTTTCATTTTCTAGGTGAATGATTCAATATGCAAAGTGCTTAAGTAGACAAGTAGTGGTACTTAAACTCCACGGCAAGGTAGGAATGCTCACAAAATAGACATCAGGCCAGAAGAAGTACCATAATAGTTTGATTCCTCCAGATCTTTGTTAGGGGTTAAGTGATCAGAGTCCTTGACGGTAAAATACATCAGTAGCTCATAATATCAAACTTTAGTTATACAGGGGGTGGGGGGGAAACCACTAGGTCTTGATGGAAATCTCCATTATAGATTCATAGCACGTTTTTTTAAACATTTTATTTATTTATTTTTAGAAAGAGGACAAGGGAAGGAGAAAGAGAGGGAAAGGAATAGCAATGTGTAGTTGGCTCTTATGTGTCCCCTACTGGGGACCTGGACCTAACCCAGGCATGTGCCCTGACTGGGAGTCGAATTGGTGACCCTTTAGTTCACATGCTGGCATTCAATCCACTCAGCCACACCAGACAGTGCCATATCTCCTTTATTACTCTGAGACATTGGTCAGTTCACAGATATGAGACCTTGAATAAAGGAAAGCAGCAGACTTTGGGTACAAATGAGAAAGGTCTGTTAATTCACAAGCATCCATCTTCCTCCTAGCCTTCCCCCAACAGTTCCACAGCTAAATTGCAGGAAGTATTTGTATTGGGGAAAGAAAAATATCATACAAGACCTTTTAGGTGTCCACAGATATTGGCATTAGGCCAATACCAATCTCTCAGCATCCATAATGCCAATGTGGCCCACCAAATTGACTAGGGACTTACGGAGATCATGGGACAAAATAAATGTGGGCCTGGGTCAGTCTCAAAGTATAGTGAGGACAGAGTTTCCATGAACAGATCCAATATTCCTGAGTGTATAGTTGATATATATATCTCAATCACAGAATCTTAACGTTATTTTTATTATTCATTGAATGAGGCTTATTATAGGAGGAGGAGCCAAGAAGTCCCTTAGGTTTCTTCTCCATATACAAGGAGTAAACTGAAAGCAAAATCACCAGGGCCATCAGAGAGATTAATGTTGCTATCAGAGATCTGAAAGATGCAGGGATGGGTGCTGAACTCTATTACATCCTATGTAAATTACCTGTTTGTCATACATAGGACGAGTGGAGCCTAGCGAATGAAACATGGGTTATAGGAAATGTGATCAGGCAGTGACACCAGTGGTAACTGTTCCTTTAGAGACATGATCTTTCCTCTGGAGTTCCTGTCTAATATATGGCTATACAAACGATGAATGCATTTTTTTTTTCCTGCACGCTGATACTGCGTGCATAACAGAATCTGTTTGCAGCTGACAGGGAAGTGGTATATTTTTACCAGTTTTCCTCAGATTTAACAGCATCTATCTCACCGGTGCCATAATTTAGTCTGGAGAAATTCTAATGATCTCACCATCCCAGGGCATTTTATGCTAGTCCAATAAATTGATGACCTCATAAAGTTTGGACCTGGTGAGCAGGAAGTGGCATGCTCATTTATGTCTGGGGCATGCTACTAGGTGGGGAAGAGAGGCAGTGCTTTTGCTGCAGGCTTTATCATGTAGGAAGTAGTTTGCTTTGTTTTTCCAGCAGTGGTGGTAGAGCAATCTTGGTGGGTTACATGGAAGGTAAAAGGTAGGGTAGAGGCACCCCTCTTGCTATCATGAATTAGGGCTAAAGCAGTGTGTATCTGGAACCAATATTTTAAGGGTTGGCTTCCCTATTTCCTGGACGGAAGGGATGGTAGTATGCTCTTTTCACAGAAGTTCAAGTAGAGATTCCTGTGTCCTGACCTTCCTGGCTGTGGCAGAAATTGCTACTTATGAATCAGTTCTGTGCATTGTTCTAGGAATGTTTTCTAGAAGGCAAATTTGTAGCCTGTTTTTTTGTGCCTTAAAATGGTTCACCAAAAATCCAGTTTTCAATATTAAATCCTTTTCCCATTAACTAACAAACCTGGCCCTTGTCAGCTGCCATTAAACCTTAACTGATAACAAGATGTGGGTGTTTAAGCCCTATACCTATGTCGAGAGTAAGAGTGAGTCTGGAGGTGCATTTCAATGGTATTTTATCCAAATTCTTTATAAATCACCTTTACCTCTATTTGGCATTCCCTTCCCCATTCCAGCCTCCCTGTGTTAGATCCCAAAGGAGCTGTACGTGGTTAACATGAGGCAATTGGCTCATCACTGAGCTTGAGTCTGATAGACCCAATTGCAGCACATGGGTAAAGATTCTTGGAAACATATGGTTTAGATGAGACTTATTTCCAAATCTAAGTCTTTTTTTATTGTGCTTTATGTGACTCCATGCAAAAAAATATCAACGGCCATCACATGTGCACGCAAAGATAAAGAATTGGAAAAATGATCATAATCAAATATTTCAGCACCCTTTAAAGAAAGCCAAAGGAGGATAGGATTGAGGGTGGGAGGTGGGGATGTCTGGGGTGGGGGAGAGTGATGGGGGGAAATGGAGACAACTGTACATGAACATCAATTTTTTTGAAAAAGGAAAACAAAAAGAGATTGGTGACCCTACCCATTAGTAATTATGATCTAATCAATGTTCTCTGGCCACAAGCAATCCTATTAGTCATTCCCACTCCCTGGAGAATGATTTAGAGACAGAAAGAGAGGGAGCTAAAACTTTCTTCTTCTGTAACATGAAACAATTTTATATACAATATTATGTTCTTAATGAAGTGCACAGATTCATTTTTTAAAGCTATGGCAAATTGGGGAGAATAATATCGCAGACAGAAATTTATACATAAATAAGTTACTATAATTCTTGCTTTGATTTATTATTGTACAATACCTAGAGCAAGTTTTAAGTAGGGACAATTATTATTCAGTGTATATGTCTTCCTATGAATTATGTCTGACTCTCCCCTTAAAAACTCTAAGATTTAGATTTTTCTCCTCCTGTTTCATAGATAAAGATATTGGTCTATGGTAAGATTAGGTTAAATTATCCAGGGATCAGAGTTGTTCTTTGACTTATAAAAAAAAAGGATAAGTATAATCAGTACTTAGTATACAAATTGGCTCCATAATATGCAAAATTAGATGTGTAAAACATGTATACTTCCAGAAGTTATGGAACTGGGCTGCTGAATGTTTCAGCATGCCAGATAGATTTAATTAATACAGGAGACTGTTAATGGATATAGTGATTTGGATAAGAATCCAAAGCTCTATTTAATTATATTAAGGTCATAGAAATCATTGCAACATGCAATTTTCTTAATTGATTTATGTGAACTTTTGTATGCAGCTTTTAATGTAATTTGTGTGCTTTATATTTGTTTCATTCACACAAACATCTATAGTCTTTAAAAAGTAGGACAAGAAAATTCACAGCTTCTTTGTGCAAGGTTGGAAAGGATTGACTCGGCCGGAATTAAATTTGAAGCACTTTATGCTTTTTTGATCCAGTGGTGACTTTGCAGATGATGGTGTTTGGATTTTCTGCTTCCCCCTCCTACTTATCTTTGTTACCGAATCTGGAATCTTAATAGAAAATGGGGGTGGGGGGGAACAATAGATTTTTGAAGAACTGAGAGTGTTGTCTTGGCTTATGCACCTATGTGTTTACAGAGGAGATGAAAACATTGAAAGTGAAAATGGAATTCAGATCAGGCCAAGAAGAAAAGCCTAAGGGATGTCCTTCTGGCTTTATCATTACTTGCAAAACATTACACACAAATTTAGATAGCAAAGTTTGTAAGATTTCTCTGGGAGCACTAACTGGTTATGTGTATTTCTCTGATCAAGCCAGAGAAATTGGTCTTGAAGTATTTTTGAGACCTCAGCAAGAAAATTTCTCCTTTCATTTCTTCATTTCCTACACTAGACAGGTTTATGCAGCTTCTCAGTCAAATATATTATACATTTAAGTGCAGGGATTCTTTCTTAACAATATATCAGATAATACCTGTGCCCTTGGTGGCCTGAAGTCTGAAACTGTCACAGCTTTCTATTTATAAAACAATTTTGAAAAATTTTTCAGACTGATAATTATAAATATGGAAAGCCTGCTGCCATAGTTTTCCTTCAGATGCATATCAAGTAATTCATGCACCAATTCTATTTTCTTGGAGGTCATTGATTGTTGAGAAATCAACTTAGTTGGAAAATTAGCATTTATTTAATAAACTTGGTAAAAATTATTTCAAGTTTCATGGTCTGATGTAACAGCTGTTTAAGACATTGTTTCTCCTTAGAGTAAGCATAAAGAACTCTATTTTATAAGGTGGGTCAGTCGGTGACCATGATTGTTTGACAGGTCATAATTTTACATGATTAGTATAGGAAATAAATGCTGTCACTACATATTCAATATATAATAACTGGAATTTTGAAACCACAAAAATGATTCACTTTTTCCATATCCAATATCTTGTAGCCCAATCTTGTAAAACAAAGTAAGATATTTGAATATACAGTATTATTTCAGTTACCCACTAACTATTTGTACATAGAGGATTTATTAGAGGCTGTCAATAATGTGAAGCCAAACAATTTGGTGGGCTGAATTGTTTTAATTAAGTAACTACTTAATTAACTTTACCTTTTTTTAGCCAGGCTGATTTAATTATGTAGATATAGTCACAAATCATTATGGAAACCAAAGATATTTACAGTGATGGGGTGAGGGGAAAGATAGGACATATGATAATTAAATGGTTTTCCAAAGACAATTTTTTTTTAATAAAAAAGATATTTCAGTATTGTGGTATTAGCGATATAGGGGATATCTTTTGATGACCAGCCAAGTTCTCTGAGCATCAGAACCTGACAGCTTACAGCTGACTCTTTTACAGGAGACCAGCTCTGGCCAATGTTGTATAGCAGTCAGCTTGTCAGGTAAATTGCACATGTTTCTCCCCAGCCTCAGACGCAGCCTGCCACCAATGACTGGCTCACAAGTGTTAAGCAAGCCAGACCCGATGGCTTCATGGGACCCACTCAGTGGTCCGATTCCTGCTCCAGAGCCCTCTGTGGGATCAATCACAGGTATAGTCTCTGAGACACAGCTCGGTTTTGTCCCTCCTTTTTCTTTCAGAGTATTCTATCAATAGACCATATGCAACAAATTTATGTATCAAGTTTTGCCTCTAGAGGATCCTATAGGAATCAATGGGTCTAATCATTTATTGCTGGGAATAAAAAAAAATATGATTGGTTCCAAGTGTCTGGTTCTGAATGCATATTTTTTCCATAAGAAGAATGGTGAATCTTAAAATAGTGTATTTGAATCTACATACACAACTGATTTGCCTGGATTTGTTGTTATTAACCCACCAGTATAATATACTTATTTTGTATTTTGACGTTATTTTCATCTTTCATTGAGTAAAGAATACTGAGCATGTGGGCCTAGTTAACGTTTGTTTCTAGGACACCATTATGGAAGCCAAAACCCAAGAGGTAAAACATGTTTGAAGCTGTCTGGCACACATTCTTTATCCTAATAACCATGGAAATAACATCATTTATAAACTTATTAAGAGTATCAAAAATAGATTTTCTTCTATTAGAAATCCTTACCTCTTAGTCACAAATATGTATCTGGAAAGCCAGAAGTCTATAAACCATAATATATAGAGACTGTTATGAATATACAGGAATTTCATCTACAACATCCTTGCAGTAGTTCATACATCTTCTGTTTGAAATTTACAGTGATATGAAAGGGGTCTCCCTACTACACCATTAAGAATTTTATGGATAAAAATATGTTTGGAATTACACTGAAATCGGATCCTGATTCTGTAACTTTTAACACATGAGACCTTGACCAAGTTAATTAAATGTGCCCTTAAAAATTTTTCAGAAGGGGGAAAGTAGTGGTGCCTATGTTAGGCTAAGAAATGTGCCTTTGAAATACCCATGCATTGATCCTTAGGAGCTACACATATTACCTTCTATGGCAGATGGGACTTTGCAGATCTGATTAAGTCAATAGATAAGATAAAATGAAGGTCTTAGGAGGGGGAAATTATCCTGTATGATCTCTGTTGGCCCTAAATGCAATCCCGAGTCTCGTTATAAAAGTCAGACAGAGGGAGCTTGGATTACCAAAGATGGGAAGACAAAGGGATGGCAGAAGCAGAGATCAGAGTGATGCGGGTGGAAGAAAGGGAAAAGGGGCCACAAGCCAAAAAATAAAGGCAGCTGTAAACAAGCCAATATACGTAAGGAAAGGCACTGACCTCTCCAGCCTCTACTAGCAACACAGCCCTGTCAACAGCTAATTTAGCTCAGTAAACTGATTTTGGACTTCTGACCTTCATAACTATAAGAGTAGACTTGTATTCTGTTAAGTCACTAATGTTGTCACAGTTTGTTACGCTGGCAACAGGAAACCGATACAGTACCCAGCTCATTTTAAGTTCAACTTGAATAACATAATGCACATATAGCCCAATAACTATGCCTAGAAGACTAAGCACTAAGTAAGTGTTAAAGGCAAGAGTCTGCACTTCATTCTGCAGGACAGAATTTTGGATAGTCAGTGCCCGTGCGCTGCCTCCCAACAGCCAGCCTCGGAGACAGGGCCCTCTGCCACCACTGATGCAACAGAGCATCTGCACCAGGAAACAGTAACTTGGAGACAAAAGAAATGCTCAACTCCCGGTATTTCAAAACCAATCATAATAAAATATATACATGGCACCATAAAGAAAAGCATAATACAAGATTATTTTAAAAAGTGCACAGCGGCTAGTGCCATCATTCTAGACCTCAAGTACTATGCTGATCAATCCAGTCTTATTCAAAGCATGCTTTCACTCAGCCAAGGTCAAAGGGGTTGCATTTATCAAATAAATAAAGATAATAAATAAATGAAAAAATAAATAAATACACTTTCAAAGAACAGAGTGTTATTGATGTTGACTGCCAAAGTGGATAAAACTCAGTATTTTTATCTTTACTTCATAACTACTCCTTTGTTGATCAAAAGAAAAATATTAACCCCCCCCAAAAAAAACACACAGTTATATAAGATAGTGTTTTTGAATATAGGTAAAATAAGCAACATGTCAAATCCGCCTCCTTATTTTGTCTAGGATATACTTATATGATTTTTAAGAAAGAATCAAACAATCTTTTATAGTTCTTCATGTAGTTAGCTATATCACACCTATATAGATTTAGTGAACAGCAAAATGTGAGGACGTAAGTAAGAGTTACAATCTGTAGTAACAAAATGGATTGTAACACATGCTTTCACAATGTAAGGTTTAAGTTTAGAAGTTCAAAATGTCTTAAGTGTCTAGAAAAGACTACAGATATGAAAGACAAAGGGAAGAAGCAGAAATTAACATTTGCTACCTGAAATAACGTTAATATTTATTCTATGGTATTTATGAGCTTTTAAATCTCTCAAAAATGAGAAAACACACATTAAAACTGAGAAATATCACTGCTTTCAATTTTTAATACCCATGAACATATAGACTCTCCATGGAAAGTGAATTAGGAAGTATCATTGGAATTAGGCTACATATGAACATGCCATTCCTACTTAGCAAATAAAAGAGGACAATTTGCATTCTCTGTCAATCCAGCTCAGTGTGTGTGCTCTGTCTCAGCAGTGGCAGTCCTGTAAAGAGGACCATTTAAATGCAACATTTACTCTGTCACAGGTTGGTTCCACTCTCAGGTTTTCCTTCAGGGTTATCTCCACGTGCACATAGGTCTGCTTTCAAATTCAACTACTGAAACTAGGGACATTGCCATCTCTGCAAGAGTGCTTGGGCAATAGGAGAGCCAGCATGAACAGAAGTGTATATCATCCAGCCTTTTCCCCTTCCACTTGCTGCCTAGCACCTGGACACTTTTCGAAGAACCTGACTTACTTTGCAAGCAAGCCTGACAATTACAGCTTCCCAATAAATTATCTGTGCTCGTAGCCATTGTAACAGCATTGGTCCCGGGGTTTGTTAAGAATTCCTAGTGAGCTCTCAAAGGATATTCACAGATTATTAAGAAGCATCAAATAATCAAATGAGTTTCCTGTGGTGTAATACCTTAATTGATTAAAGCGAATGTCTTTATTTTAGATTTTTCAAAGAAATCCTCAGGGGGGGAATGAAAGTGTCTTTGGATTTGGGATGTTTGACTGGTCCCTCAGTGTGTAAAGCCCTAAGAAGTAGAAGAAATCTAACATATGTACTATCTAAAAGGATAAGATAAACAGCAATGAAAATAATGCTATAAAATAATTCATGGTTAGATGATAAGCAATGGATACAGAAAAATATTGCTCTGAGTCTAAGAATATGAGAATTTAGTTTGGATTATGATCCGTGGTAGGCACAATGATAGCTATCCAAAAATATCCAAGGCCTGATCTTAAACCTGTAAATACGTTATGTTACTTGGTCAGGGATAATTAAGGTTGTTAATTAGGTAACCATAAAGTAAGGAGATTGTACTGGATTATCAAAGTGAATGCAACTTAATCATAAGGGGCCTTTTGAAGTAGAATTGTGGAATCAGAACAAGGGAAATTTGAAGACCCTACACTGCTGGCTTTGAAGAGAGGGCTACAAGTGAAGGATGCAGGCTTCTCAAGGGGCTGAAAACAATAAGACAATCAGTTGTTTTGACCTTACAGAAGGAACACGGACCTGTGTAGCTCTTTGTTTGTTTCTTTGTTTGTGTATTGAGATCCATTTCAAATGTCTATAGAAAGATATTAAATTTGTGTTGTTGAAGCCACTAAGTTTATGGTGATTTGTTACAGCAGCAGTGAGAAGCTAACACAAGGTCCTAGAAAAACCACACAGTAAAGGAGTGAGA
The DNA here is from genome assembly GCA_039655065.1 of Glossophaga mutica. Taxonomy (NCBI): domain Eukaryota; kingdom Metazoa; phylum Chordata; class Mammalia; order Chiroptera; family Phyllostomidae; genus Glossophaga; species Glossophaga mutica. The sequence goes on from CM077303.1 coordinate 188,262,457, forward strand.
ATGTCCAATGCATATTTGCTTTCAATAATAATTGGTAGGGATGGTCTGAGATATAAGGTGTGAAAATGTAGGGTGGGCACTTCAAAGAAAAGCTTAAAAATTAACATGTTTCTCAGGTGGTGGTGGAAATTAGAATAAGCTATCCAAATACTTTTTTTTCTACTATCCTCTATGGGCTATTTTTATAATGTGGACCAACTTGTTTTCACATTGTCTCTCTTTTTTTCCCTTACTATAACCCGTATGATTTCACCCAGTCTCCTGTGTTCCAACATCTAAGTCAATTTTTATTTCTCTGTCCTCTATGCAGAATATTTTGTTTTCCCATCTAAAGGATGTAGAGAAAGAAGTATGTTTAAGAAAAATTAACAATTATTATGTTTATGTGGCAATAACCCAATATTTTAGAATCATATACACATATTAATTATTAATGCATAGGGATTTGTAAAGCCTAAGTCTTTCTCTTTACCCTCTAGATTTTATATGAAAAAAGGGGTTATATGAATGATAATGGAGGATCTGTGACTTTATTACAGGTTAAAAACAAGTATTTCACTAAGTTTCACATGAATTCCCATAAAATGTATAGATAACATAAAAATTTCATGCTTACAATTAATATCTACATAGAAATTTTTAAGATACAAAGTGTTTTTATGTTTACTATCTCTAAATCTCAATGCAACCTAAAAAATAATATATTGCTATGACCATCTTTTTAGTTGGGGAAGTTTCATTCTGCTGCCAAAGACCTGAGCAGGATTCAAATCTGAACATCATGTCCCTAAATTCTTCACTTTCATAAATCAAGTTCTATGATTCTTAAAGTGGGAAATCAGAAACTATTCACTTCTTGGGGACTGAAAGTGAAGATATGAAATAGGCCCTGACCACATTGCCTGTGAGATAACATTTGTGGCTAAGAATCATCATGCTAAGCAAAATAAGCCAGGCAGTAAAAGACAAATACCATATGATCTCACCTTTAACAGGAACCTAATCAACAAAACAAACAAACAAGCATAATATAAACAAAGACACTGAATTTGAGAACAGTCTGACAGTGACCAGAGGGGGAGGGGAGGGAATTTCAGGGGAAAAAGAGAAGGTTTAGAGCAACAAGCATAAAGGACTCATGGACAAAAACTATGGGGGGTGGAAATGAGAGGAAGGTGGGGAGGGCTAGGGTGGTGGGCTGGAGGCAGGGTAAAAGAAAACTGTACAATATCAACAATTAAGAAGATAAAAAATAAAATTAAATTAAGAAAAAAAAGAATCATGGATGTAAAAGGAGTAGAATGGCAGAATGTTTTAGTCCTGGGGAGTTACCAGCTCCTTATTGTTTTCCACTTCCCTTTGCTTCTAGCAATTTCCTACTTTGGATCTCCCCCCAGAACTGGTGTGTGGGTGCATATGCATGCACATAGCCAAATCAAGAAAGAGATGAATATTCCAAGCAGAAGAAAAGCTATTCCTGTGAGTTCCATGTTGGTCACATTTCCGAATATGTTCATCTCCTACTGGGATACTGATGAAATGTCAGGATTTTGGAAAAATTTGGAATAAAAGCAGCACATTTCCCCAGAGAGACATTTTTAACTCAAATATTTGATATAAAATAATTAATTTACCTAGAAACATACATTTTTATATTGAAATACATTATGGAGTATAATATATTTGTAATATATTGGAATAATAAAATATTTTTCTTAAATTTATTTTTTATTTTTTAAAGATTTTATTTATTTATTTATTTATTTATTTATTTATTTATTTATTTATTTATTTATTTTGAGAGAGAGAGAGAGAGAAGAAGGGAGGGAAAAAGACAGGGAGAGAAACATCAATGTGTAGTTGCTTCTCGTGTGCCCTCTACTGGAGACCTGGCCAGCAACCCACGCATTTGCCCTGACTGGGAATCAAACCAGTGATGCTTTGGTTTTCAGGCCAGCACTCAATCAACTGAGCTACATAAGCCAGGTCAAAATATGAAAGTTTTTAAAAATTGTATTCACAATAGGCTATTTTCATTTTGTGACCTCAATTCATCAGAGATCAAGTTTACTATTCCTAAAATCATAGAATTTTTTTCTATAAAAAAGTTGGCACATCAATTTTTACTTTATAATTTATAACATTATTTTCCTACTTTTTTACTTAATATGCATAATTAAATGTGGTAATACATGTGAAGAACTTTTAGTATAATGATTGGTAAACAGTACTCAAAACCTAGTATCTATTATTACTACCATTATTGGGATAATCTGTGAGACAGATATTAATATCCTGATGATACATGTTATAATTATATAGAAAATATAAAATAATTGCATGAATTGGGCCCTATGCAAACAGATACTTAATCTTCCTTTTTTTTAAATGGTACTCCTTGTACATAAAACAGTGCCTATGCCATAGTTGTTTCTAAATAACAATTTTTGGATTAATTAAGAATGTATATAATATCACATAATTCAGTAAGTTGGGAGTCAGGGAATATTTGTAGTTAAAATAAATTTTGAGCCTATCTCTCTATTTCTCAGAGAGAATTTCAGTTCTTGAGAAGTTCACTTTCAATTATTTAAAATAATGGATTCATGTTCAAGTGCTTTTTTAACATAAGGTTCAAGAATCAGTCACTGTGGTGTCCAGGTTTGAGCTTGGGTAAACAATCTTATAAACCTATAAAACTGTCAGAAATATGTTATATTCACATATTCATATCCTTTTTTTTCTGTGAAGGGTCTACATAGTTTTCATCAGATCGTCGAATGATAATTGATCAAAAATTATATTTAAGAAGTAGTATTGCACTTCATCAGGGCAATAGATCCTATGACCTCTTTGCAGGCAATTAGGATCCCTGGACCTTATATTTGGAGAGAGAAAAAGGAAAAAGAAGGAAGAAAGGACGAATGAAAGGGAAAGAGAGGGAAGGAAGGAAAGAGGGACAGAGGGAAGAAGAAAGAAAAAAAAAGAAGGAAGATAGGAAGAAAGGACTTATTCATTTAGATTGACCCTGTAATCAAACAAAAAATAATTTTAAATAATTTAATTACCCCATTTTAAAATCACTTTGTGATTTAACATTTTGTAAGACTTTTTCTTTCAAAATCCCTTCAGTGAAAAGTATATGAAACTCTAGCTCCAAAATCTCTCTAATATGTTTTAAGTCTGAAAATGTTGCAACTTACAGTTAACCATTTTTTGATTTATGTGTTTAATATAGTTACAGCTTAGCATGCAGTGTTTTGATGAGATAAACCGATCTAATTTAGGCAAGATATATGAGAGAGCATTCTAGTCTGATTGAAGTATCAAAGACTCATTTTATGGAATAGGAAGCTCAGAGGAGTTTAAATAATCAGAACTTGGAATTGAAGATATAATAGGAAAAATCATACCATTGATACACAAATATTGCACATACACAAAAAGTTAAAATTATACTCAATTATAAAGAGGGAACTGAATGAATCTGCTACACTTGCAAAATAATGGAATTTTTATTTACTGGAATAAGATGCATTATCATTCAAATACTATTGTAAAAAGTAATAGGTGATCTTGGCTTCTGCTTTTAATTTGATGAATGTGTTTCTTTTTTCATATTAAACAGTTTTTCATTTTACTATTAAAATCATATTCTAGAAGTCTTGAATTTCATACTTCTCATGAGTATGCGGAAAATAGGCAATAAATCACTGCTATGCAAACTATTTTCTTAATTAAATTTACCTCTCAGAACCATTTTGGTAATAATACTAGTGGACTGCTGTGCACTGGAATAAGTACCAGTATATGACTATACCACTTAGCCTAAATTGTTTTGACAACACATTTGCAGAACTAAGCCACAGTTAAATTGGGTTTATTTGAACACCTGACACTTGAATTTTGGAATATCCACTACCCTCCAGTCATCTCCTAAGCCATATAAGCATGATAAGGAAAATAAGTATGATTTGGGAAAATTCATCATCATTTTCCCAAAAACAGGTAGTTTCAGCTCTGTGGCAGACCCTGTTTTTTATTCAGTTAGCCGTGTGGGATTCTAATATATGGATTCTTTATTCTGGTTATTGTTAGAAATACCGCTCAGAACCTGCAACAGGACATTTGGTAGCCAGAGTCTCAGATCCACTTGTAGCCACTGATCTGTAAGGCTCTTACTGAAATTGCAGACCTAAAATACAATCCTATGTCTTCTTAAACAAATGAACTTGAAAATAGTTTTTAAATAGAATCTCTATTTATGTCTCTGTTAGGTGTGCCGTTAGCTTAATTATGTATGGTTTCAACAAATGTCTGCAGTAAAATGCTGAGGTCTTGAATAGATTTTTTTAAGTTCGTGCAAGGGAAACTCGTATGAATAAGTTGATTCTCTAACTTGGAGAAGGGGAAGATTTAAGAAATTTAAGCAACTGAAGCTCATCATCCCCTGTCCTGCAGCTGTTCGAGGCCAGGCAGGTTCACACGGGATTCTGGCAGACAGAAGAAAATTCACGGAGCTCTGGGGACGTGGGACATGCGTTTATTCTGGAGTATGGCAGTGGATGCGTGCTGCAGGAAGTCCCGACTCCCTTACACACTAAGTGCACACAAAGCCAACAAGGTGCCAGTATTTACTTCTAGTTATATAACAGAGCTTCATTCTACGTACGTGGGCCCTTACTCATGGCCACAAGAACACTGCCAAGCCACAGTCCCCAGGACATCCTGATGAGGGATCTTGACTGAGTTCATTTTCCCTCCACCCTTTTTTGAGGTATTCTGACATGGTACATATAATAAAATCTTATTAGTGTCAACTTCAGTATATCCTAGTCTGTGACAATTTAGTAATGTAATAACCTAGTATTAAACAGAGCACCATGAATTAGATAAAGTTTTTAAACCTTGTATATACAAGGTTTATGACATATAACAAAGTAGTAGTACAAAAAGTTGACCCCAAAATTGAATCTTTTAAAGAAAAACACTAATAAGCTCTCTAAAATCATCCATTTTCATAAAGCTTACCTAAATAATTATATATCATATACAAATTATAGATTATGCTTATCTTTCCCATAAGGTAAGTCTCATGGATTATCAAATAAAAGCATCTTGTCATTACTATGAAAAGTAATTTCATAGTTAGGCTGGCGATTTTCTAAAAGAGATTTGTCTAATGAATAGTAAACTAAAAGCATCCTTAAATAAAACACGTAAGGATTTAGCAAATTTAAGTTCATATATAAATCACCAACTTTGATTTTAGGTTTACTTGATTTAGGTAACATTTACTAATAATATCTGTATGGAAGTTTTAATTACATATAATTTTAAAATAATATAATTTGTTGAGAAAAATATAGTTTAATAAAAAAGAGCTATATATACTTTCACACATAATAATTATTCTATTTAATATAAAATGTCATACTACATAGCATTATATTGTTAAAGTGACTTTAAAAAATGCATTTGCACCTAGTGTATGCTTATATGACCACTATCAATATTTAATAAAAAGAATATATAAACTCTTAGTTGGAAGTCATCAATGAAATGATCAAGGTTCACTTTCCCTGATATAATATTTCATAATTCATGGAGAAACATACTAACCAATATTATTCCTCCCTAGCATCCTGGATGCTGGATTTCAATCTCTCTAAAAATTATTAAAAATAAAATTGTTTTATCATGTTTTTCTCACTAATCATACTTAATCCTGACTGCAATGACTATCATACAATCTATGTAAAATAAAAATACCAGTACATTATGGTTTTCTTGGATGGGATCTGTCAAATGCTGTGCAAAGGATGGTATCTTGTGAAATACTTCTTGAGGCTCCTTGGGACTTTTAGTTCCTCTCTGTGGCTGACTGGGAAACAGGTATTTGTATTGATTATTGTCTGAATGACAATCTTCTCTATTATCTGCACTCCTGCCCTGCAATTAATCAAAAATATTTCTAATACTTTTCAGGAATTCTTCCACCACCTGTATCCCCATTGTTAAAGAGGCATTTGGTAATGGCAAGTCTTTTTAATGATATTAATTTCATAGCACAATGACCAGAATATAGTACTGTTGGCCTTCTTGAGGTTAGCTTTACTATTTTCTATTTCTTTCTTAAAATAAAAGACAGATACTTTATTAAAATTCTAGAAAATTAGGCTATTTTCTCTTAGGCAAATTATCACATTGACAAGACAAAGCACAACAAAATTTTCATTTATTTAGTTTTTAACTTTTCCAGATTGAATATTTTCAAAGTATATGCTATTGAATCATGAAATGTCATCATCATTTATAGTCACTATAAAGAATAGGAAGTCTGAACGTGGCTTCAATTGAAAGTTAAAAAAAGAACACTACTTCGGAATTGAAGTTTTCTGAATAATTACAACTGAAATTCATTATGTAGGACATCTATCAGGCAGAAATCAATTAGGTTTTCCGACTCAATAAGTTTGCTTAATGAAAAAAAAGAAAAAGTAGAGAGAACAAATTGAGGGAAAAAGTTCAAGAACTGTTTTTCCCTCATTATAAATGTCCACCAGTATGGCCTAAAAATGTTTATCTTCTATGCAAGTGGTAAAACGAATCCTCCATAGTTTGATGGAATTTTTATCTCATTGCTTTTTCTTAATTGGCAGTGCATCACTGAAAATGTAGACTTGAACAATGGTACAATGATGTCCTTTGATAAAGTTTTCGTCCTTTTACCTAAATATGATTTTTCTGAACTAAAGTTTCTCTTGAAAAATTAATAACCCTACAGCACTGTCACTGATCTTGTTTGTTTCTCATCGATAGCACTGACTTTTCAGTTCTAAATATAAGTGACTTTCTCTGCTTTCCATTATTCAAAATGGTCATTTCATTACTTTTACCACCTTCTTCACTGCAAGATGAAGATGTTGCTTTAAACTAACTTTTCACATTACTATCAGAATTTTAGATCTAAGAGATCTAAATTTTCTTGTTCCACAAAATTATCAAGAGCTAAATATTGCATTTTCTACTTTTTTTATTTGTTCATTTACTTGGTGACATTTAGGATAATCCTCAAATGCAATCCAGTAGATGCATTTTACCCTTGAAATTGTTACAACAACAACAAAAAAAATAGAATGTAACAAAGTAAAAGCAAAATTAAAGAATGATAAACCAAAATACGCCTTAGCCAAAGAAGATGACATCTATCATAATTAAGTTACAATATTCAAATTCCATTAGTAAACTCCCATATTCCATCATTTACTTTTTTGGTTCTTAGTTCTCAAGCCTTTCTGCAATGTCATTTGTTATGGTCCACTGTGGGCTCCTAATGCATTTTGTTCTGGTCCATGGTCACTGACGATTATTCTCCTCAACCCCACTATAAACAGAATGTGATGTTTCCTGGACATTTTTCTGATGATCATCCCATTAGGCTTCTGATTTTTATTTTTCAAGTCCCTACCACTGATCATCTTTCTTCCTCTTGATACCTTTCTTTACTCATTCGCTGATTTTCCTTCCTGCATGTTTATGGTTGTGGTGGTGTGGTGGGGGAAGGGGTATGGGAAGTGGGAGAAGTGGGTACAGTGTTGAAAACTGAAATGAAAAACACCCTTTTATTAAATTAGGTTCCTATCTAAATTACAACTCAACATATTTATATATTTTGTAATATCCTTGACTTTGAATTGTAATTCTCTTTCTAAATCTGACACTTACAAAGGGCCTAAATTAACATTACTATGATATATATTTAGAGAATGTTTTATTTCTTCTGATTTTCTACTGTATTTCTCTAGATGATCAAGGAAAGGTGTGCTTTTTAAAGTATTATTTGCAAATGTTTGAAAGATAGTATGTGTTAATAAAGAATTATTTTCTTTTTTTGGTTGCAAGTGACAGAAATCTAAATAAATTAACTGAAGCAAAAAATGCATTAATCCTGTGGTGAGTCACAGAAGTAACAGAAGAAAAGCAGGAACCATTAAGCACTGTCAAGATTCCCCTCCCCCCAATCCTTTTCTTCTATTTTGTGCTTGGCTGAATTCTTTCCTACTGCAGTCCCACTTTATCCATCACTTTCTCTCTCCAAGCTCCAATACAGCACATTCCAGGGTAGGATGATGATCATCCTGGATTCGGTCATGAGTCTACCAGTAAATAAATTTTTCTAACCATAAGCATGGGTGATTCAGTAGACCTGATCTAATGGTCCAACCCTATAGCTAGATTATGACTGGAAATCCTCCAGAGAAATGTTATTTGAGTGGAGGAGTAATGGTTTGTTTTGGGGTTTTTTTTTTTTTGGTTTTTTTTTTTTTTTAAATAAAGAAGTGGTGTCTGTTACCATAAATAAGAGGAAATAATTGTGGAGCTATAGAACCAAATTCAAGAGACCTTAATGTTTCCATTTTATAATCTTTTTTTTTTTTCAGTAGGCAAGAATTGATTAAGGTAGAAAATAAAATTCAGAAATAGGAGGAACCAAATAAAGATGCCTAACAGAATTGTTCTTGTTATCTTATGTATTCATTAAGTTGGAGATTACTCTCTGAAGATATAAAATAAAATTGCTTTTCTATACACATTTCCTTGCCTATATAACACATAAGACTTCAAACATAGTTTCACTTCAACTTATCAGAAAGAAGAATGACAAAATAAATTACCATAAATTTTCTGCCCAAATCATGACCTTTCTGTATTAAAGCTTCATAGCTTGCCTCTTTGTCTAAACTCATTTCTACTTAATGGTGAATTGTTGGAAAATTATGAGCTCCGAAGTCTGAGTGCAGTTACTTTGTGAAAACCACTGCAGATTACAAGTGTTGACGAGACACACTTGGGATACATATGTAGATTGGCTTCTCATACCAAATCTATTTGAGACTTAGATTGGTTGAACCTTATAACTCAAAATTATGCCTTGAAAATAAAATATACAAAGTGAACAAAAGAAAAATTCCATTTACTCACTTTGAATGACTCTAGTGATTTTTTAAAGATTTTATATATTTTTAGAGAGAAGGTAAGGGAGGGAGAAATAGAGGGAGAGAAACATCAAGGTGTGGTTGCTTTTCATGTGGTCCCCACTGGGGACCTGGCTCACAACCGAGGCATGTGCTCTGACTGGGAATCAAACTGGTGAGCCTTTGATTCGCAGCCCACGCTCAATCCACTGAGATACACCAGCTAGGGCTCTGGTGATCTTAATTTAAAAGATTATAGTTTAAAATAATCTACTGGTAATATCAATTTATACTAATCAGTATAACTTATCTTGTTTATAATAAGCAAACGTATATGAACAAATCTGACATTGAAATTTAAAATTAGATAACCAGCTTGATTTGGCCAGTAGAGATTTTTGCATTCATTTTCAACATAGTGTGCTTCTATAAGAAAACAATAAATATAATTTATTAAGTGCTCTGATTATGTACACACATTTTTTTCTATTTTCAATGTATTTAGATTTTTCTTCAAGGTATTAATACAATATTTAATAAATCTTGGAGCGTTGCATCATTCAAGGACCTAAAACTAGCTCATTTGGCTTTGTACAGTTTGTGAAGTCTAGTATTCATTCAAAATTTGCTTAACCTCAAAATATCTCATATGGAAATAAGATAAAAAGAATTGATGAAGGTGTGTAAAATTTTTTCTCATTCTTTTAAATATGCGTGAGGGCTATTGTTTGTAATAATACTACACTGCCACCTGGTGGAATAATTGGATGAAATCCAGTTAAATAAACATCAGTGGTTAGGTGCCACCCCTGGGGCATAAGCATATCTCTTGAGGACTGAGATAAAAGCTGTTATGTAGGTAATTTACAATGACATAAATGGGTATATTGTGGTAACAGATTATATTGCTTAGGTGTGAGTTCCCTACAAAGAATTACTCCAACTTATTTTTATAGAGATTTATTTTTAAAAAGTTATATGCTGTGAAGTACATTTTACATGAAGAGAAAATATCAGAATTCAAGTCCTGCATCTACTATTACTAAGTGCTTTTAATCACTAAAATAAAAAGTTATGCTTTCTTATCTAAAAACATCAATGCTGTCATTCATTGTGCATATATGCACTCTGTGAAGTATTCTTTGAATTTTCTTTTTTTTACACACAAATTTTTTGCCAGGCAATGTATGTCATGCTTAGAAATTAGTGATGATTAAAAAAAAAGACCCAGCATGATAATATCTCTGTTTATAATACCTACTGTTTAGTAAAAGATAAATTTAATTACAGTAAAAGATTGTTAATTGAAAAAAGCTTAATACTCTCAGTTAAAAGTATTAATTATATATACTTCAAAATCCAAGTCTATTACTCTCAATTATAAACTATAAAATCAATATATAAATTATTAGAAGAGGACTTATTTTAATGAATTTTATAAGTGTTTTAGCTTATTTTCATAAAAGGGTAAATATCTAAAGGTTTTGAAATCTTTAGCCAGTGTAAATAAAAAGAAATAAAATAGATTTCATAAAATTCAGATTTCCTCCATCATATTTTTACAATACAGATATATCTCTAAATTTGCTTAGGAAAGGCAAATGCTAAATCAAATTTAGACCCTTTCTGAATTTTTAATAATTCAAATATAAGTAATATAATATTTATATAGAAATTTATAACAATATTTCCTTTTTATGGTTTTTGAATTGAAAATATTCTAAAACATATCGTGATCATGTTTTTAGGCCATTTATAAACTGGAAAATTTTTCAATGGCCAAATCTTTCAGTTTTGGAAGAATCAGTAAATTTTTGCAAGAATCAGTAAATTTTTGCAATCAAACACCAATAAAGTTACTTCAGTTACATCATACTATAATAGATTAATGATAGCCTCTTATAGGTGTGTATATGTGAGTGTGTGTGAGCATGTAACTTGTATCATAACTTGTGTTTACTATATCTAGTTATTTCAATGTACCATCAACCTAAATTTCTACCACTTCTATGCTAGCTACCCAGGTCCGTGGGCTTTCATTTGGACTCCTCCACTGCATAATTGCACAATGTCAGGGCGGCACATAAGTGTCAGACATTCATGCCATCACTTCTCTTTCTCACCCTCCTGGTTGATATCAATAATTAATCATGACTGATATTCCTTGCTAATTATCATGTGTTGATTCACATATACTCTTCCCAGCTGAGTATAAGACAGCCTCTAACAATCAATCAGAAATGACACACATATCAAAACTGATTGACTATCTCCAATAATTGTATTCAATACTGAGAGTTCTGTATCATTAGTCCATCTCACTTATATTTATCGCACAGATTCTACACATTAAAGAATTATTCTTGTCACTCTGTATTATCTATTTAAATGTATTGTACTTCATAATAGCTTTACCAACTGAAACCTAGTTGAGCAAAAGAAACTGCCAAAAAAAACAAAGAGGGCAAATATTTATTAAACCAAAGTATCAGAGACATGATTCCATATTCTGTATTTATGGAATGCCTTGTGGAGAACATATCTCAATATATGTATAGAAAATATTTGAAAAAAGTGAAACAAATGTATATAGAAATATATATGTGTGTGCATATATATCACCTCCAATTGTTTTGATCATTCATGATTTTTAATATAAAAATATTTTACTCTTGACTAGCTGTGTCTGAAACATACGTCTGAGTGTACTCCTTCAGTTAATCATGCATCTGCTCATTCAAACAACTAGTTACTATGGATCACACAGGGTTTTAGGTACTATGTGTGTAGTGAACAGGATAAATGAAGCCCCTGCTTTTATGGAGATTTAAGTTCAGTCAAAAAGAAAGCAACTTAAAATTGTCAGTGCCGTGATATGGGAAATGTGGAACAGACGGCACAGGTAAACACAATAGGACCTCTCCTAGCCTGAAAAGACAGGGAAGCACCCCAGAGGAAAGGGTCATTAAATTGTGCTGGAAGGACGCCCAAGAATTATTGAGAGAAAGAAGAGAAATGGGAAAATATTCCAAATAAGGGTACTGGCATATACTAATTCTTGGAGGCCAATAATTAGATCCAAAAACTAAAAGGGAATTATTGCTGGAGATTAAAGTAAAGAGGTGAAGTGGCAAGAGGTGAGTCTAGAGACCAGGGAATAGGCAATCAATAGGGTCCAGCAAGTTACTGTGAAGAGTCTGAACATTATTCCCAAGGTGTTGCGGACCGTTCAGCCTGGTTTCAGGAGTTGCAACCCTCACCCCATAGTGGGCTGTGTAAGAGCCCAAGGGACCCACTTCATCTGGGTCTGTTCTGTCACGAGGACGTAACCTACTAAGGAGACAAAGCTTATCTCCATGGCAGGAGTGCTGCTTCTGCCTCATCCATCTCTGGCCCCAATGCTTGGTTGGTAGTCAATGATGGGTAAGACTCCTTATGGGAGGGGCAACCTAAGCCAGACACAACCACTTGGGAGGCCTCATGGAAGGACTTGGGGGGCTGCAGCAAAGAGGATGTGATGGACCCTCACCCCCTGGCTATTCTGACATAGCCCGAGTCCTCATTTCCGTCTGGGAGATGTCTCCTGCTTCCTAATCGGCTTAAAGCCTGAAACTATGAGGGCGAGTGGTGCAGCCCTGTGCTGGCCAGAATGGTTCCCTGGGTGATCGGGCATAAGAAAGAATTCCTAAAGTCCTGTGAAACCTGCTTTGTTAGGAGTGCTCTCATTTAAATGATAAGGGTCCTAGGAGGAAATGGGTATGTCTCCCAAAGTTTTACAACCCCCTTTCCGGACAGACATTGACTCAGATTAAGCCCTCAGATTTCTTTGAAATGTTAACCATTGTTTGATCCTTGCTGCCTGACATACCTGTATTCCTGTGTATTTGAGCCCAATAAAAGCCCAGTGAGGAAGGGGCTCTGGGTCATCCTCCTCTGAGAGTTTGACCACCTTTCCTCCCCAAGCAGATCATGTCTTGGTAGTTTTTATTTTTATCCGTGACAGAGGGATGGGGCTCTGCGGGCAGAGCCCCCCCCGACATCTGGCACCCAGGACAGGGGCCCCCGCACCAAGGAAACTTGAAAACATTGAGATGTAAAAAGGGAGTGACATGATTCACTTTTCATTTATAGGTGTCATTCACTGTAATTGGTGGATTTATTAAATAGGTGAAAACTAGAGGGAGGCAAAACAGAGAGATGACAAGAAGTCCAGGCAAGAGACTATAGGAACTTACGCTCACATGGTCACTGTGGAGGGACAGAGAAACATAGGTGGCTCCTGGTTTGGACAGGCAGTGGTGCTCTTAGCAGAGTTAGGCACTGTGAGAGGAGCCTGTCTGTGCAATTAGAAGGGTCCAAGTTAAGAGCATAAATTAGTTCAGTGTAGGACATGGTGAGCATTGAGTACACCCAATAAATATACTAGGTTGGCAATTCAAAAATGTATATGAGTTTGTATTATTTTTGTTAATACGTGTACCTGCTTAAGAAGCTTCAGATAGATAATAAATGGTTATGGGGTGGTTATAGTAGCCAAAGTGTGGGTATGAAGAAGACCTAATTTAGTGCCAGAGAGACAAAAGAAAATCCCAGAAAGTAAAGACCCTACTGCCAAAAGACTGAGAGAAAAAAAAAAAAAAAGAAGAGAGATAGATGTAAGTACTATATGTTAAATGCATATAGGAAGAAGCTAAGATAAACTGCTAGAAATATATCTATATAACCATACTTAGTAGCCTACAAGCAAAAAAAATAAAATTATTATTCAACAATATCATTTTCAAAATAACAAGTATAAAATATCCTGATAATTGAGTATATGGTGAATTTAATTAATATATGCATATACTTAGTACTCATGTATAACACTAGTTCAGTCCAATTCTTGTTTTTCCAGAGAATGAATTATGATAACTGAGCACCGAATTCACTACATATTGGAAAATCTGAGATGCTAATTTTTTCTCTTTTAATCAAATCACTGTATGTCTTCTAATTAGAATGAAAATACATTCAAGTTCAGAAAGATCCCATCAACATTTGCCTAAAATAAATATATAATATTAGGTTCAAAATGTAAGCTGACTTTAAAATATAGAAAAACAATCTAGGAATGTTTCTATGCAACAAAAACATGTCCAATGGATTATTTTTGCTTCAGTATAACTAGCAAACACAATAGAACAAAAACATAGGGAATATCATAAAGACACTGAAACTTTTCTTTATGATCTATATCTATTTAACACTACTAGAAACAATATTATTCCACCCAAGAAAAGTGATCTCATAGCATCTCATAGTTTCTTAGTTATAAACTTTGTTAGTCAAAACCCTAATTAATGCACTCCAACGTTCTCATTCACAAAGCAAATCCCAGAGTCTTATCTGAGAACTTTAATACAAAAAATCTTCCTTTCTCATTTTGTCACCACACTTAGATCTATACTCATTTCAACATCCTCTTGTGCCTCCAGCACCATTAGTGCTGAGAATTCTACTGATTCTTTATTCTTAAAATTTAGGAACTGGAGATTTTCTGGTCTGTTTCCAAGGAAGTACGGCAGATGGGAAAAGGCTGAGAAGAGAACAGCATCACTGATAAAGAAGTTGCTCTGCCCTAGCCAAAATACACTTTTAATCTTTAGGTCACATTGGCATTTTTTAAATCACTGTAGAGATTGATTGACCGACCCACAGAAGCTTTGCTCCTGTCAGAATTTACAAATCTGACCGGCAGTGCCAAAGTAAGTAGACACATTCAGCCACATCCAATAGCAATATAATTAGCTAGAAGCAGATAAATATAAGATCTCATGTTTTTTATGCTGACTTACCCTGATTTCACTTTTAAAAACTGTAAGCTGAAATATTTCTGATAGTAAAAACCAAAATACTTAAAAAAAAAACATTTTTCCCAGAAGCAAGATTTTAAAAATGAATTGTGTCATAATTTCATGATTTGCATTTATTCATTTTAATTAGTGACTTATAACAAATGTATATTTAAGCATCTATTTAATAAATATATTATGTTAAACAATGGGTAAGGAGAAGCTATACCATTTTCTCTTGCTAGGTATTGCCTCAACATTTGCTTTATAGTTCACTGTGAAGTTTAAACATCATAGAAGGGAAGAAAATAAATGCTTATTAAATTACAGCTAAGGCCAGGTTTCTGATTCCCACTCTTTTAGAATTACACTGGTTATGATTACTTTTCAAAGATTTTTTTAGCCCTGGCTAGCCTGGCTCAATGGACTGAGTGCTGGCCTGTGAACCAGAAAGTCACAGTTTCAATTCCCAGTCAAGGCACATGCTTGGGCCTTGCAGGCCAGGTCCCCAGTAGGGGATGCATAAAAGGCAACCACACATTGATGTTTCTCTCCCTCTCTTTCTCCCTCCCACTCTATCTAAAACTAAATAAATGCAATCTTTAGAAAAAGAATATTTCTTTAAAAAATAAATGTATGTAATCCATAAAGTGCATAAAATTTTATTTTCACTTTTTAAATATATATCCATAGTGATTTGCATTATATATCATTTGTAAATTATTACTTTTGTTTCAGAGTATTTATTTTTAACATTTATTCACTTTCATATATATAATTATTAAATTTTGTGATGTGATTGTACTACAGTGTAACTGTAACTGATCAAAAATGGAGGTTTCGCTGTCTGTTACCGCAAAAGTGAAACAGGTGAAGCAGATATTAATGAAAACGGAAAGAGGTTTTATTCATATGCAGGGTGACTTGGGAAAATGGCAGAGTCTAATTCAAAACCCATCTCTTCTTTCTGCATGAAAGGTCCAAGTGCCCTCAGCAAGGCCAAGACAAAAGCCAGTGCCTGGATTTCCAGCTCCATTTTAAAGTACAGTCCTTTGGAGCCTGCAAGCATCTGCTATGCAGCCTTAGTCCCCATCTAGGTACC
Source organism: Glossophaga mutica (assembly GCA_039655065.1). Classification (NCBI taxonomy): domain Eukaryota; kingdom Metazoa; phylum Chordata; class Mammalia; order Chiroptera; family Phyllostomidae; genus Glossophaga; species Glossophaga mutica. The sequence continues at coordinate 188,278,371 of CM077303.1, forward strand.
TTAGCTTGTCCCCAGCTGCTGTCCATTTCAGGATCCTTTCTGGAACCTGCATGTTAAGCCCTCATGGCCATAGTGTGGTGCCATTGTGTGGCTGCCAGGGCTGCATGGTTGTGTGCTCCTGGGCAAGAGAGCACCTGAAAGCATGGGCCAGTGCATCACCAGGAAGACAAGAGAGAACAATACTCCCTCCTGGAGGTCATGGGCCACATGGCTGCTAAGGCCACATTGCCCATGAGCAGAACATGTGAGTAGACCTAGCCGGTGAAGGACACAAGTTAGTGAGAGAGAGCTTCATTTTTTTCCTGGGTTATATTAGCTTGGGTGCGAAACAAACCCTGTGCTTTCTCAAAATGACCAATCAACTTCACATATTTTCCACACTTTAAGTGGGTCCACCCCCCAACCAATCCCTTCTTACCCCCAGCTAGACTGACAAGTCTCTTTGATCCAACACATCCCCCAGTGCCATGATGACTTCTGTGGCACACCCTCAGTCTGGTACTGGAAGAAAGAAAAGGGCTTTTCTTCTCCTATCAATTATCTTGCTAGCTTTTGGTGCACTCAGACCCTATAGTATACATGGACATTTCTAGCTTTCCATGTACTCATTCTGAGAACCTTACCCAGCCACCACTTGGTCAATGGGGGAGACTCCCCAGCACTCCCACAGACTGTTTTATGGTAACAGAATGATTCTGATTTTGGAGGACATTTGGGAAGTTTCCCCTCTGTTGCTATCACAAGAACTGTTGCATTGAACAGTCCTGTACATGGCTCCCTGAACACATGGGTGAGTTTTTCTGGGGTTTATGCATATGTATAGAATTGCTAGAGTGTTGAATACCTGCATGTTAAACATTACTATGTATTGGCAAGTTTTTGCAAAAATATGTTACATTCCAACCAGTAGCAAGAGTTTTCAGTGGGTGGAAAATTAGTGAGTCAATTTGTCCCATGGTGTTTAGATTCCTCAAATTTTTCTTCTTTTTCTTTTTTTGAGTTGGTCTTATTCATGTATAATTCTGCAGGCTAGCTCAAGATATGGCTCCTTCCACCACCCATGATAGAAGCCTGTCAGGGGGCCTGTGGCTAGAAAGAATGTGTATCATTTTGGATATGGATTATAATTCCTTCCCTATCCCATTTTGGGAATAGCTTCCACTCCTGGGACTGCTTCTTGACCTTCTCTTTCTGTACAAACACACTGAGGTAGTCACAGATAGAACACATGCCTCCTTCATCTCAGACCTCTTGAAACAAGTCTTGGGCTAAGGAGATGTGGTCCTGTTTGCTGACCTGACACCTTCGGAGCTCCTTGTAATGTGAGTAATAAATGCAATGTCTGCTCCACCCAATCCTCTTTGTGGATTTTTTTGTTTATTGGAATGAACAGTTGAGATCCCCAGACTTCATCTCCTGCATTACAAATTCCTATAAAATTTATTTAATTTCATTTAAAAAATATGTTCATGATTTTAATAACTGTCATGTATGTACTTATGTCCTGATTTTCATGCATTATTGTTTATATATTTTTATTTACAGTAGTAGACATGTTTTCTATGGTTGTTCTTTTTGTGTGTGTGTTAATCCTCACCAGAGGGCATTTTTTCATTGCTTTTAGAGAGAAGAAGGGAGAGAGAGTGAGAGACAGAGGAAGACACATTGATGTGAGAGAGAAATATCAATTGGTTGCCTTCTTGTACACGCTCTGATGAGGGTTTGGACCTGCAACCTAGGCATATGCCCTGACGGGGAATTGAACCCACAACCTTTTGATCTATGGGACAACACTCCAACCAACTGAGCCACACAAGTCAGGGCACTATGGTTGTTCTCATATCTCACTTAGTAATGCGTGTTGCTAAATGGTTTGCTTTTATTTCAATTGTGCCACATTTCAAAACTAAAGGGAACTAGAAAGAGAATAATATCTATTTATTATTTCAACATTGATTGTGTAACTGATATTATGTATTTACTGATCATGTTTTTGCAGGTTATTATGGAATTGCAGTTACAGTTTTAAAAACAGACTTCATCTTTTAGAGATTCATACTGAAATGTTTATGGTTTAAATAACAGATTGCCTATAATTTAATTTGCAATAATCCAAAGTGGAGGTTGATATATAAAAGTGGAAAAAACAAGGTTGGCTTAAAGTAACAGGTGTTGAAGCAGGGTTATAAATGCACAGGGGTTATTACATATACTGTTTTGTTTAATTGCAAAATCTTTGAAAAAATTTATAATAGAAAATAAAACATCAGAAACTCTTTTGAAGAACATGTTAAATGGTCCATTTTTGAAAAAGAAAAGGCAAATAAATTCATAATGGCTGAATTATATGTCTATTTGGCCACACATGATGGAACCAGAATGCCAAACTCCTTGTCTCCTAACATGAAGGAACATTCTCTCTGGAGGATTACTTGAGGACAAAGTAATCACTGATCCCATCCTTATGAATCAGCCAAGGGGAACAGATTTCAGAGGAAATGATCTAATATTTAAATTAATAAATATTAACATTTAAATAAGATAAGATATTTTATAAGAAAATTATTTTTATAGTTCCTTGTCGTTTTTATGGAAATAAAAATCAACCCATAGAATTGCATCATTTTTATATTCTTCCTTAATTCCATTTCTTTCTTTCCTCTAGGCAAATAATCATTTTCTGACTTTAGTGAATGTTCTTTTTTGTTCACCTTTTGAGGTTGATCTGTATTGATAAATGAAAATCCAGTTCATTAATTTAAACTGTCAAATATTATTGCCTTGTATTATTATATGAATATTATTTTATCCCTTTCTTTACAACTGGGCAATGAGAAGCTTCTCATATAGCTCCTCAGGACCCAGAGCCTTGGATATGCCCACATTTATTACAGAAAGATAGTGGTTCTAGCAAGGCTAACTTTGACTCTTTTCTGTGACAACACCCAGTTTCAGTCATTGTTAGCTGATTGCTTTATTCTTTCCAACAAATATCCTGGGGCATAAATGGTTCTGCAAACAATCTATGGGTTCTTTTAAAGGCATGATTTCCTGGAATAATTTTTGAGATTTTTTTCTGGCCTAGACTGACTTCTTACAATTATCACTTTCCCAGTACTCTCTGACAGAGTATTTGGTCTCTATTTCTCCAATGAATCTACTAATCTCTTCCTACTTACCTTTGTCTTCAACCCCCACTATTTTTTACAGTACCCTTAGTTTTAAACTTCATACTTGGTTGCAAATGAAGTCAGATTTTTTAAGGAGAAATATTTGGAACTCTATATTTTATGGCCTTCTTCTCACCAGGGCAAAATCTCTGAACAATGGCTCTGGTAATTTGTGGGGGAAGGGCAATGGTAATCTTCTCTATGAATTATATTTCTGGTTGAGTAGCTGAGCATTTGGCAAAGAGAGGCAACATCTCAGGGTCTTCTTGGCTTGTATCTCCTCATGAGGAATACTCTAACACGTGGGTGTGGGCAAAGATAACCAGGGACTCCGTATTCTCATCAGCATTGCACCCCGTGAATGATGTCTAGGGAGAGGGAGCTCTACCTCTCGGTCATCCTCACTTGCAACTTAGTTTCATCAACAAGTAGCTGGGAACAAGATAAGAACTGGCCCATCCAGGAAGTTAGTGCCCCCCCCCCCCACCCCACAACTCAGAGCGAGGAATAGAGGAAACCTTGATGTTCTTGGCTACTCCAGTCAACCTGAGTGGACATTCCATTTCACTGAGCTGAAGTGGAGAAGGAGAAGGTCTTGGTTCAAAGGCCACAAGATCTTTATTTTATTAAAGAACTTTATTAGGTTTTCTTGAATAACTATTTGCTCTATGCTCTTCAGACCATTTTCAGAGACTTTACCTGTTGATTATTTAAAATAATCAACCAGTTTTGCTGGAGAGGGGTAGGTCTACAGAATTCATGCTGTCATACTGGATATATGTAGAATGCCTTCCCTATTAGCCCTTAAATGGGATTCCACATGTTTGATTGACAGGGTTTTAGTTTAATACACATACATACAGGGTGGGGCAAAAGTAGGTTAATGGTTGTTTGCATGAAAAAATAATGCAGTAATTGCTAATTAATAATAATACAAGAATAAACTGTTAACCATACTCACAACTGTGAATCTACTTTTGCTATACCCTGTGTGTATGTGTGTGTGTATAATTATTTTTACCCCGTAAACTGTTTAAAGTCTATGTTTTGTTTTATTACATTATTTCATGTACAGTAGTTTTATAGAATTATGTGTTGCCATTTTTCATAGTATAGTCTCATAATTGGCCCCTCACTTATTTTGGAACAATGTGTATTATTTTTTACCCTTACACTGCAGATACAAACTCACAATTCTTCCCCACCATAAATGCCCACCTTAATAGATTTGAAACATGTCCTTTACTATGAACTCATCCTTACAAAATCTGCATGTGACATTTGAATGCATGCATTTCTATTTTTGTAAACTGTATCATTTTATAAACCTCACTTTATTTCTTGATCTTCTTACTTAACAACTAGTTTTTTACTTAAAAACTAGTTTTACTTGCTAATCTAGTAATCCAAAGTACACATGCAATAAATGTGACTTAACAATTATCCTAGAGATGAATTATCCCTTCAACTTCCCTCTAACTCTCTTTTTCTGGAAATATTATCACAGTACATACCATGAAAATTTAAACCCCAGCGCATGTATAAGGCAGAAAGAGGGCTTTGATTTCTTAAAAATCACTTCTTATCCAAAATCCCAGTTATACTGAAGGATTCCTTACAATTCCTTCATGCTGATAGTAAGAGGTGTTCTTTGCTTTGGATTCTGTGTTAGGGAAACACTATGGAGATTTATGCCTGTGCACCTCATGTGGGCTAGCAGATTTCCTCTCTTACCGTGAGCATTAGGAATCCAGATCTCTAATCTGAGACCTTGTCTTGACCTGAATCTCTCAATGGATCTTGAAGATATAGCTTTATTTGGTCTCCTAATTTGGTACTTGAGGATATATACTTCCTTTAAATTAGGCTTTTTCTTTAATTGTTATATTTATCTAGTGTTTCTATTTGATATAATATGATATGGACACCACCTGAGCTGTCATTTTGCTAAAACTTCCTTGAACATTGCTTTCCAAAATTTAATACATTTACATAGTTGTCACTTGAGATTTTTGACTAATGAGAACATATGGTACTGTCAGTAAAACAATAGCATGCTGCTTAGAATAAAACCATTATCTATCAAAATTAATTATCTATCATTTTAAGCAGAATAGGCACTACAGGGCATAGACCACCATACCAAATGTGCCTCCTGAAGTTATAAAATGTGGCAGTATGGTAGAAAATGAAAACGACTACTTAAAAAGCAGAAATACTCATAAGTAAGCATTTTATAAATTCAGTTTTCTATGGTAAGTGGATAAGAATAAATCAGAACAAATATAGTATAGTAACTTGGAAGAAAAAGTAATGATTTTTAATAATCATTGCCTTAATTCTTGGTTTCTGTTTCTTATTTTCTTCTCTCCAAAGTAAATTTAGAATGTCAAACCCATTGCAGAAAGAAAAAATTCCTCACTTGTGCCATGAATCCTATTAGGTTCATTGCTGGTCTTATGATGTATTTATTAAAGTTCAATTATTGGCAGATTGTTAGGAGAAAGAGGGTGGAAGAAGTGGGTAAATATGAAGGATTGCCTCCTTAGTCTGTACTAGTTTCCTGAAAGTTTTAACAGGAATAACATTTAAATAGTCTTTTTTTTTTTTTCATTTAATGCCAGTAATTGCTACTAGCAAGCAGAGTTATGGCAGAAATAGAAGAAAAATATAGCTATATCATGATCATTTGACTTTCAGAGCTCTGTCTGGATTTGTTGACAGCAAGGGAAGATATTCATGGATGACTTTTGCCTATGAGAGTGTTTAAGGGCTAATTGTTATTATCATAAGTATTTATTTTGATTAGCAGAATTTTTTAAGCTAAATTAAGAATATGGACCTTGAGGTTCATTTAAGATGATTGGAGGCTTCAGAAATTCCAGATAAACAAGTCAGCACTTAGAATTTAGACATTTTAGGATGTCATTTATTCAAATTAAAGTTAGGTTAGATGTAGAAGATATTGTTTCAAAATAGAGGAGTTTAACTTGCAATGATACTCATCCTGAAAAACAAATATTAGAGAATATTCTTAGTATATCATGCTTTAAAAAATTAGAGTTGTTGGAACTTCATGAAGTTGAATGCTATAGAATTTTATTTTGGGTAGAGAAATTAAAACAAACTTTAAAATCAAACCATTTTGTTTTTAAAAATTAGCCCTGTTCAGATAAGAATTTTTAGCTACCTATACATGGTAAAAGTATTGAATTTATTTAAAAATTTAGTATCTATAATGCCATTTTATTGTAGAATAATATATGCACAATAAGTGGATATATTGGATAAATGAATACCTAATAAGTGGACGGATGGTAAGAGTAGTACCACTGTGAAGAGGTCTAACTAAAACATAGCCTAATAGTATTACATAGCAGATGTGTATGTGTGTGTACAAACCGTTGGCATACTGAAGTGATTTGCTATTTGCTATTGAATTATAAGATCATAGAGTAACAGAGGTAGTACAAACCTTAGAGATCATGACTTAATCTGTAGCTCTGAAGCTTGTTGGTTACTCACCTATCAAATAAATATGTGACTGCATGTTGCCATCTCAAGATTTGCAGGGATAAATCTTGTCTTATTAGCATCAGAATCAAAAAGATGTTTTATTTTGTTATTTCTATGTCTAGCTAAAATATCTCTTCCTTTAAGTTGATTTACTTTGGCTTGTGAAAGTGTATGTGGATAGAGAGAACATGTGAGAATTTTCCCCTCAAAAGTACAGACACGCATCAAAGCAATTGAGCTTGTTTTTTCCCTAGGTCTTCGCTCCCCAGCTACCTCTTTTTCCATGGTATTTGCCTTTATTGCTCTTGCTTCTTTGCTATTTAGCCACCTAATTCATGTTCCTTCTCACAAAAGTCAAGATCTCACTTCCAAGCAAGAATATATCTACCTCTTCAGTAAGTTTGCCATTTCTCAATGCTGAGGCGGGAAAGTTAGAATGGGAACAAAGGTCCCTTCATTTTCCATTCTGGTTGAAACATCCTGAAAGTTTTACTAACTACCTTTCACCTCCCTCTCCTCCTTCCACCTCCCAATTTCCTATAACTGAGACAAACAAAAACCGTTCTCAACCAGATTTGGCATCCATATTGACATAAAAGTGACCAACAGGGCTTTTACAATATTATTATACTAAATTTGCATTGTGGTTTTTGAACCGCTCTGTCCCCACCCACAATCACCATGACAGCTCCAGAGACCCAAAAGTAAATCATTCTCTGGAGAGGAACTAGATACATGGGTGTCAAACTCATTTTCACTGGGGGCCATATCAGCCTCATGATTGCCTTCAAAGGGCCAAATGTAATTCTAGGACTGTATAAATGTAACTACTCCTTAACTAGGGGTAAAGGTGTAGAAACAAGGTGCTGGGCAGAATAAAACAAGATGGAGGGCCAGATTTGGCCTGCAGGCCTTGCGTTTGCCACCTGTGAGCTACAAGGACAAGCTGCGTGGGAAGACACTCTTCCAGCCAAGAACTACCTCATCATCCCTCTCCCCCCTTGCCTACTTTCAGTAAAAACCTTCTACCCAGAGCCAGTGGAAGCATCTTGTTCTCAGAAGTCTCTGCTCTCACTTCTTGAGTGTGTACTTTCTCTTTAATAAATTCTGTGTGCTTTGCTGAATCTATCTCATTTTCAAATTCCTTCTTGAGCAGTGACAGGGACCTGGTGACGAGGAACTAGATCTCGTTATTGGGTAGAGGCCTCTTTTGTCCTCCCCATCAAAGCCACTGAGGATTTCTTGTATACTCTTTGAAAAAAGCCACCTTATGGGAATGACTGGATAAAAGATAATAGTAATATCGATATAAGTCTTTAACACAAGAAGGTACAGGGAATAAGAAGCATAATTGGTAGGTACAAAATAGACAGGGTGAGTTTAAGAATAGTATAGGAAATGGAGTAGCCAAAAAACTTATATGTATGATAAATGGACTAAGTTGGGGGAATGATGGTGGGAGGGAATTACAGGGTGGAGGGGAATACAGGGGAGAAAAAAATAGGACAACTGTAATAGCATAATCAATAAAATATATTAAAAATATAAAAAATAAAAAAGTATAGTAGATTTATTTTCCCTGATCTTACTTGCAATATTCCTTTTAATATCTTTCATTGACTTGTTTAGTGGTTTTGTCTTTTTCACTTAATGTAATTTTGCTTGCACTTACTGAAAATTTGTAGTGTTTTTAAGGATTTTGTTTATATTTTAGGCAGAAGAGAAGGGAGGGAGAAAGAGTGGGAGAGAAACATCAATGTGTGGTTGCTTCTCATGTGCCCCCTACTGGGGACCTGGCCCACAACCCAGGCATGTGCCCTGACTGGGAATTGAAGCAGTGACTCTTTGATTTGCAGAACTGTGCTCAATCCACTGAGCCACACCAGCCAGGCCCAATTACTGAATTTTTAATGAGCTATAAATTCCATATCTGTTGTGTTAGAGTCATTTTTTCTCTGTTATCCTTAAAAAATGAAATAGCTTTTTTTTTTTTTTTTGCCAGCAAGGTATAGCAAATCATAATGCAAGTATGAAGAGACAAAGAGAAGGATAACTTTTATTAGGTTTCAGGAGAAAACTGGGGAGGGTTGTTTTAAACAAAAGTTCACTGGAAAACAATATGAGTTTGAGGTTTTGGAAGTTTCTCATTGGCTGCTTTTGGTGGTTAGTGCATTGTTGTTGGAGAAAAGATGAATCATCCTTTCTCAAATAACAGGAGATGAAATTCCCATGTGAAAAATGTCCTCCCTAGTCAACCTAAGTCTTATGTTCCTTCTCCTGTTGGTTTCTAGGGTGCAACAAATGGTATGTGCAGGAGAACCCTCCCCCCAGTACTTCCCAACTCCATTTTAAATGTTTTCCTTTGTTTTCCCATCTCCTTTGTTTGTTTACTATTTGTTGCTTAAAATTATATGCACCATATGACACTACTATTTACCTTTCTATTAAATTACCTTTCTATGTTTTACTCTAATTACTGTTACATGTAAAATTCAATTCTTTATGTAAAATGTGTAATTAGGAATAATTTATCAAAATGTGTGAAAGAAAAATTGATTTAATCACATCAGGGCTATAAATTCACAAAGAACTCCAATAACTATTTAGAGTGAAAATTATATAAATTTTATAATAAAAAGTCTCACTTTTACTCTACCTGTTAGTGGTTATTTTTCCTAGTTTTTCTTTTAATTCTCCTACTGTTTCTTCATAAACATGCAAGGAAATATAAATATATATTATTTCTCCTTTAATAGAGAAAATTGTAGCAGCTAATCTTTTCTTACTGCTTATAACATGCCTAATAGTCTATATGTCTAATAACCATCACCTCAAATCTATTCCTGTATTAGGAAAGAAACTGAAGTGCAGAACATGTTAGTAATTTGCCCAAAACATCACTGTCAAGTATGAGAGCTAGTGTTTGAATCCACGAAGTCTGTCTACTAGGCTGAAATTTTAATCAATAAATTCCACTGCTAAAATTAGAAAGGAATGTGTAGGTTGAAGTGTTTAAGACTAACAGTAGATCAGATAATCTAAATTCCATCAAATTGGTCCTCATTGAGATAAGAATGTACAGTGAATTACAGGTAAGATATCCTGTTTAAATGCTTCTACATATTTTTGAGTATTTATAAAAGCACATATATTATAGGATTACAGCACAAACTCTGGTATTTATCCCAGCATTTTACAACTTTATGACCTTGACTAAGCTACTTAATTTTGCTATACTTAGATTTCCTGATTTCAACAAAGAGAATAATCATAGCAAATGCTCACTTCATAGTGCTGTTACTGGTTTAAAGGAGATGATGCAGGTATAGTGCTTAGTTCAGGGCTTGTCATATCATGTATACTCAGTAAGTGGTCATTCAAATTCTTTTTCTTATTATCAATAATTGCATATTCTTCATAAAATAAATACATTAGTTTTGATAAATCAAACTATATTACTGCTGTTAAGTCATTGATGTGAGTGATGAATGTGTAGGAATACCATACGACTGAGTAAAATATCATGTTATTTGTTCACTTTTAATTGTCACTCACATGTGTATTTCAATCTCATATATGCCTAGGAAACTGCCTTAGTAAATCTAACATCATATAATGCAATTAAGGCTATGTGTTTTTTCCCCTTTTCTGGTCTTATAGTGGACAACAATGCATGATGCAAGTCATCTGACAGAACTCACTGACGCTCCCTCACAACTCTGTGCCCACGAAGATTTGCAGAACTGTTTGACTTTGTGTGTTCTACACTAACTTTAGTATGATTTCAGGTTGAAGACTCTAGTTGGTTTCTTCTGTAATTTCATAAAGTTTTAGCCTCTCACCTGAAATTTAAGAATTAGAATTCAAAAAACCTAGTCTAATAGGTTATTTACATTTGTGAGCCTCTTGAGAAGAGAAATAATATCTTATTCTATTTTCTAAACTCTGGTACAAAGCAAATAAAAAATAAAAATTTCTGAACAAGTTATTCAAAAAATTAAAAAGTATAAATTTTTAAGAGTATAATGGGTAATGCAGATAATGAAATCTAATAAATCTTTATCATTTCATGTAATAAACTTTGGAGACCACTGAAAATGAAATCTTCAGATGTGATTACCAACATTATGACAATCATAAAGTGCAGTGTTACTTCTTATGGAGAATGGCAAAAACTCACTTTCTAACTTAAATGTTTATGAATGTGATGGGATTGAAATTATATTCTTTTAGGAGAAAGAAGTACCATACATGGAAGAGCTATGTGTGTATTTATTTAGGCGTTTCTTCATGGCAGAATGGAATTAGTATTATATTAATTATAAGAAAATTTTCTCTTTCTAAATTTTAATTAAAATTTTTATAATTATTTCTACCAAATATGACCATAAATTTATCTCTAAGTATATCTTGGTTATATATTTATTATACAGAAAATTTATTATCTAATACAAAAAATCCTAAAATCAATTAATACAAATGTATAATTCTGGAAAGCTGATAGTATCTCAGAACAAGTTATATTATATTATAATTATCATTGTGTTGTTCTCAATTTCTGTCAAAAAGACAAGGAAATCAATTCTGTAAATTTGATCATATTTCCCTAAATCAGACTCTCTCTTCTTCCCTTCCTTTCCACACTCATTATAAACTTCTTGTTAGCATTTAATTATACTTAAAATGAAAACCAATGGGTAATTGGTAATCATCATTAATCAAAGCCAAACTACAAATATGGTACTGTATTCAGAGATGAGAAAAATAAAAAGGAATTACTGTGGTTCTTTCCCTTTGCTTATGAGTGGTATTTTTTAAATATTTTATTTATTTATTTTTAGAGAGGGGGAAAGGAGGTAGAAATAATGAAAGTGAAACATCAATGTGAGAGAGAAACATTGATGGGTTGCCTGCCATTAGCACCCCTAGGACTGAACCTGCTACGCAGACATGTGCTCCAACTGGGAATTGAACTGGTGACCTTTTGCTTTGTGGAACAACACTCAACCCACTGAGACACACTGTCAGGGGTGCTTATGAGTGAACTTTGACAGAATATAGTCCATGACATAATTAGTTGGCTTTTAAACCCTGTGAATATTTGTAATATGTGATTTGGAGACATGATGGTGGGAAGAAAGCATAAAACATTTTGATATGTAAACAAGTTTCATCCATCTGTCAGAAATAGATGATTTATGAGGTCTATTCTTCCTATAATTAAAAATAACTTCTAGAGCCCCTGTGGTTTCAGAAGATACAATACTAGGCTAACTCATAGAACTGTGAGAATACTTTGAGTTAAGGCAAGTAAAGAAAATAGAGAGATGTGTAATATATAACACATTTATAATTAAACTTATAGATGTTTTATTGCTAGTAATTTTTTTTTATGTTTCAATGATTTCTTTTTTGAGTTTTGCTCCAACCCACCACTAATTCTTGGTCATCAACTGGAAGACTTGAGCGAGCTTAGTTTTTTAGGCTGAGGACTTAATCATCCAATCAATCCATTGGCCACAATCCATGAATTAGTATACAGTCAAACCTCTGGTTATTTCCTGTTCCAGGCAAAATAAGCAACCAAATTCACTGCCCAGCGTTCTGTCACTGGGGGGATTTTTTTTCCATCACTTTCATTCATGGAAAGAGTGAGGCCCATGGGCATTTGAGCTATTTCTTCATGTTTCCCTATTCTTGCTCTCTCCCAACCTATATCTTTGGCTTTATTACGGGGCTTTATTAGGGATCTTTCTACAATCAGTTGATTGACACAGAGGAAATGGCCTAATAAACAGATGGTTCTGCACAGTATGCAAACACCACCCAAAACTGGACTGCTGGTGTACCATAGCTCTTTCCTGAGGTATCCGTGATGGAGAGTGGTGAACAGAATCATTTCCAGGAAGATAATTTGTTTCTTCAGGTCTTGCTTGTGTCAATCATATGTACTCCTCTTCCATTTGATGAGAAGTGCTCCTGTGCACACCCAATTTTATGGCTTGGTGGGTCACACAATGCCCAGATCAGGGTGGGCAACTCAGTAACTGGATGGCCTATAGTTAAATATTCTGTTGTTTCCAAAGCCCACTAGCAAGCACAACACTGTTTTGAAAAGAGAGTAGCTCTCCTCAGAGGATGGCAGGATTTTGCTTCAAAATCGTAAGGGTCTTTACTGTGATCCTTCACATGTAAGAGCCTATCAAAGGCTAAACAGTGTCACTCTCTGCCACCGACACTTTGAGCAGCATGGTAACTGCTGAATAACATGGCCAAAGTGGTGGATCAGCTTGCACAGCAGACTGGAACTGCTGCAGAACCTTCCCTTGTTCTAGGCCCCACTGAAAATTATCAGCCTTTCGAATCACTTGGTACTCGGAGTAGCATAACTAAATGAGGAAGATATTGCCTCCAAATCCCTAAGAGATACCATTGGTACTGTGTCTGCCTTTTGTTTGTAGGAGAGACCAGATGCAACAACTTACACATCACCTTAGAAGCGATGTCTCAACATGCTCCACAGCACTGGAACCCTAGAAATTTCACTGGGGTAAATTTTTTTATCAGATTTATCTTTTATGCTCTGACACACAAATGTCTTACCAATATATCTAGACTAGTTGCTTCTTGCTCACTAGGTCCAATCAGCATAACATCATCAATGCAACGTAATAGATCAGTGCAGCAATTTCCAATCTGTGTGCTGGCAACACCCGACTATTTAGTCAGGGACACGGACCTTTTTCCCCCTTAGATTGTCAAATAAAAAAATTGCAACAGCCAATATAATAATTGCCATCCAGTGTGAATGAATCAACAATATACCTATTTTTTTTTGTCAGAGCAGCAAAAAGTATATTTTTGGTGTACTGCAAAATTTTAGTAATTAATTTATGAGCTATGAGATAAAAAAAGTTGAAAATCTCTGGATTAGTAGGATGTCTTATGGAAGGGAAAGTTAATTAAGGTACCTGTAGACAAAATTATGACATAGGGCTGGAGATTTGATCTATCCCTGAGGTAAGACAGTGAAGGTGTATCGCTAGTCTTGCCAGCTGAAAGCAATGGACTTCTGGTATTTTGACTGACAGGCATTGAGACAAAAGCATTTGTCAGATCAGTTGCTTCATTCCTGGTACGGGGTATGTGTTAATTTTCTCAAGTAATGAAAATGCATTTGGTACAACACCTGCAATTAGAATCACCACATGGCTATGTGTACAATAACCCATTGTAATTCTCTAAATTCTATCTGTCTGCTGCAAAGCCAAAATAGATGGTTAAATTTGAATGTCTTGGAAATCACTACTCTTGCATCCTTCAAATCCTTGATGATGACATTTTGTCTCTGTAAACTTTTCTGGTGTGTAGTATTACTTTTGGTTTACAACTTTCCTAGGTAGAGGCAGTTCTGGTAGTTTCTACTTGAAATTTCCTGCCGTAATAACCCTCACTGGTCAGAAAACCAAAGTGTGGATTCTGGCATTTGTTGATGGTGTCTATTCTGATTATATTCAACCAGAAAGCTGGATTCTCCTTGGCCTCTCACCAGGGTGAGCAATATGGTTTTATGTGATAAACCTACTCTAACATTCCAATCCCTTCAAGGCTTTGGATCCTTTCCTCTACTCTGGCTACACATTGAATCCAGAACCTCTGTTTAGTGGGCCAATATCAATTATTTCAATTATGTTCCTTCTACCATTATCCCACATCCTGGTTATCCATTTACATACAAATCCTCCAGATTTCTGTCTATGTTAATTGGAAAAAACATGCAGTTATTTTGGAATATTGAGTACCCTTCCTGTTTCACACATTTATGACACTTTTCAAAGCCAAATGGAACTGGAATATACTTTAGGTCCAGAAGCAAAGAGAAGCGGTAGAGGTGGGTTCTGAGGTGAATCAGCAGGGGCATTCAGGAAAGACCATTGCAGGTTCCTGAGGCAAAGCAATGTTAATTAACCTCCTCCAACAGGGAATGGAGGACTGCTTCAACTGTTAAAAAAGACTCATCAGAATTTAGGGGGTCAGTATCCCAAACTTCATCAGAATCTCCCCAAATAAACCCATTTCAACGTACAGAATCCCGTTCCTCCCCAATCAAGTGCCTCACTTGAACAATAGACGTCTTGCAAGGTTTGTAATTCAATGTGTACTGCATTTTACCCACGTTATCAACCTCAACTGTGCAACTATAGGTGAAAAGTTTCATTTTTTTCCCAATGAAGATATAGAAATCTTTAGGTCTTTTATATGATACTTGAGTAGGAAATTGAAAGCCACCAGATCATCTTTTTCTTTCCACAGTTTGTCAAGTGCAATTAATAGCAAGTAACCAACTTCATTACTCAGTAGTTTGACAAAAATGGTCCTAGGTAGCAAATGTATGGTCACCTAGAACCTTGCTTCTTATAAGTATTTGATTAAGAGTATGAAAAAGTTGTATGTTGCCTAGCTCTATTCCACATCACACCATGAGCGATCATAGCTCTCCACTACTAGAAATAATTATTAGTGCCTTTAAAACTGAGAACTTTAGGGGAAAAGGGGAAGGGTTTAGACCAACAAGTATAAAGAACACATGGACAAAAACTAGGGAGGGTTGGAAGGCTGGGGCAGTGGGCCGGGATGGGAGTAAAAGACAGAAAACTGTACAAGAACAACAATTAAAATAAAGGGAAAAAAAGGAAAAAAAAAAAAAAAAACTGAGAACCAATTTTAAAAAAAAAGAAACAAAACTCTGAACCAATATAGAAAACACACTCTCAAGGTTCTATTCCTCTAAAACCACTGTCAATACCAAAATCTGTTCTTCAAAGAAACACATGTGTGTGCCTATGTGTGTATAAAATTAATGTTCCTTTTCAATATTGTCCATTTCTGCTGTGTCCTCAGGCATGCTTTGCCTTCATGTTCTCTTATTTTTCCTGTTCTAAAACTTAATATCAGATCCTTTTCAAACATGCACAGTTTGAAATGTTGCTATATCAAGTATGTAGAGGGAGTTTAGCTAATGCATTTATCCAACTCCGATTTTCATCATTGCTTCTGAAAAGGAGGCACTGAAACATTTCTCAGTGGAACACTCCAGTGCCAGCTGAGTGACTGTCCACTCTGCCTCGCTTGAAAGGGAAATGGATAGTATGCTTTATCATTCTTTCAAAGGTGTTAAATGAATTCCAAATAAAGCTTGTAATAAGAATTTTTACCACACATTTTCATCATTATTCTGGATCAAATATACAGCTCTGATAAAAGGAGTTTTATGAGAACGTGTGGCCTGGGGCTGAATTATAAGAGGATGAACAAAGTTGCACTTATGTTGAATTGGGCCTACATATCAACTGATGTGACACTGTAAAACATCAGTTTAATTTGGGTAAGAAGTGCAAATTCAGCCTTAGTGTTGATGCCTGGGGGATTAATGATTCTACATTTTCATTTTGATTCACTTATTTTGATCTTAAATTATGAAACTCAATTACTAGAGATAAATTCCATCTAGTCTCATTGCATAATTAGTTTCTGTAGAGTCCATTATCCTAATAATTATACCCTAATTGGCATAAAAATAAAATATTCTGATAAGGAACATGAGGAAATAATAACAGTAATTAATACCAATTAAATTCCACTCAGCCCATCATAGAACACAGAGGTTGGAGGTGATTTTAAAAATAAATTTATCTAAGATTAAGCATACATTATAAACACTTAATTTGAATTTTTGGTTGTTAATTTATCTATGCAAGCTAAAATACATTTAAATTCACAATTGAGAATTTTGTCCATACTTAACATAATACTGAGTGAATTCAATGAGTGTATTTATGCTAGAAAGTTTGTGTGCTTGCTTTTATTTCTTCATCTCACATGTCTATCCTATGTTAGGCATTGAATTGAACTTTAAAGAAGTAACGACATATATAAGATATATCCTGAACAGTAGGGGTCATAAAATTTCATCAGAAGTTCAGGTTGTAAGATGAGGTCTCCTGATAGGGTTCTGAAAATAGAAGATGTAGCCCCTCTTAGTAGTAAGGGTAGGGATAAAGATTGGGAATATTCTTTCCCTTTACTCTTGTTTGTAAGTGGAGGGGAAACATATAAAGATGATATTTTTGTCTGTTTCTTCTCTTGCTCTCTGTTCCCTAAATCCCCTGTGAAAAAGGAGTGAGTTATCTGATTTAGAGGGATAGATTGAGTTTGTGTGGCCCAGTTCCTTTTCTTTTCCTTTTTAGAGTGTGCCTGCCTGCGTTCTGAATATGCAGCAATTTTTTCATGAGACAGATTCAACACCTGTGGGGAAGAACTTTCAGTTGCCAACATTTTCCATAAATAGGGTATATAAGACTGTCTTTCTGGGGATTGATTTTAGGAGGCTCATTAGGCTATATATTAAACCTAAGCCATTTTCTCCAATATCTTCGTTGTTTGATCTACATTAGTGTTTCAGTGATTTATTGCTCTATGACACACTAACCCCAAAATTCAGTGTCTTAATTATGGTTTTCTAACAATACTGTGGATTGACTGAGCATATCTGATACTTCTTCTGCTCCATATGGTTTAGCTGAGTTACTCATGTAAACTGCATTCAAAGCAAGTTCAAAGCAAGTGACATTACCAAATTTGAGGTCAATGTGGGAGGAGATACTACATGGGTCTGAATGCTGAGATGCCTTCTTCACTGGGAACAACAATGTAACAGTCTACCACAATCTGCCTGACCCTTGCTTACCTCTGAACTGATTAGAACTTAGAAGGAAGAGGGCTCTCATTTATTAGAGTCCTGAAACATCCTTATTCTTTCCAATTTTTCCCTCTGATTGGTGTCATTTTCTCCTTAAATGTTCCCCATTTATTTTAGTAACATTGTGTTGCAGTGTTATTGATTATTAAAACTTTATCTACCATGTCTTAGCTATATCTGCTCCTAAATTCAACACATCTTATTTATTTCAGCATTTAGTCATTTGTCTCTGACATTAGCAAATTATATTCAAATCATGGATAACTGTTTATTTTTACTTCATGGTGGCTATCTTTTTCACAATAAGCAAATGTTCTCATTTAAGAGTGACTTTTTTCACCAGATACTTGTGATAATTTTTTCTTTATTACTTTTGGTTTTCATATTTTACCATGCTGATACCATGTTCTGATTATATACATGAAATATTTAATGAATTATGGGGGAAAGGGTGAAGGGTTTACAGGAACAATTAATTATAAAGGACACATGGACAATAACAAGGGGGTGGAAACGGGAGGGAGGTGGGGAGGGCTGGGGTGGTGGGGAAGGGTGGGGGAGAAGGCAGAAAACTACTTGAACAACAAAAAAAACAAGGTTAATAAATAAATAAATAGAATATACATTTTAAGGCAAAAAAGAGAAATATTTCATATTCCTATTCAAGTATAACCTATCATGTTTCACTTTAATATAATTAATCTGGCATACCGCTTTTCCTCAGTCACTTATAAGAATATAAGCAATAAAATACTAAGGAGTACCATTTCATTTGGATTAAGAAGAATAGCTTGAAATGCAACAATAAATTGAATAAAGACTTTTGCAAAAAGGCAGGAAGGTAGTCTGAATAAGTTACATATTATAGCAAACAATGTAACACTCTTGAATCCCATAAACAGAGAGGTCCACCTAGCCATGAACCACTCTAAATAGCTAAGATTTCAAGAAAGATTTTTAAAAATTTTTCATATAAATTTTCATGAAGACAGCACAGTGTAAAACAGAACACAAGAGCAATGGAAATAACTAAACGTTTCTAGATGTCCAAATATAAATGAGCATACAGAAGTATATAGGTAGATGGCACTCCAGACCTGTAACATGGAAGGCACACAGTTTGGACTACTTCTTCCTGTCTGGAGGACGGTGGTGCATTGACGTATCACTTTCAGTTATCCATTGCCATTCATGATCATGCCGCAAATACTAATGACATACAGAGGTTCTACTTGAAGTAATGGGATGAGTAATGGTAACTGATTCATGCAGTTTTGGAAAACACAATAAATAAGTGAAATTCGAAGGAACTGGTTATGTACAACCTGAGAATAGACTATGAAAAGAAAAATGATAGCTGTCTTCTAAAATTTTAGGACTTTCCATGTGAAAATTTAAAACAACATGTTTTCTGTTATTCTAGAAGACTTTAAGATCAATAAATAGTGCTTATATAACATAGATTTGAACTTAGTGCAATGTCTAACATTCTGGAAATTAGAGTTATCCAGCAATAAAACCCAATAATAGACAAAAACAGCTTTTTTGATTATAATTGTGTAAGTAGATGTAGCAATTTAACAACTATGAGAGAAAGTTATTTACTGGATGGAGTTCGAACTGGGTGAACAGTAACACTTTTCTGACCATAGTATTTTATTAATCATTTTCTAAATTTTATCATTATAACCTTTATGAGTTTTTAGTAGCTACCCTAGTTAAAAGTGAGAAGAAATTACTGATTATGTTTGCATGTTTTAAAGTAAATTAGTAATTAAAATTCTCTGAGCTAGATTTTGTGCTAATATTATTTAGTATTGTACATAGGCATTTCTCTCTGATTGCTCCACATCTCATTTAAAAATAAATGGCTTGGGTTGAAGATTCCAGGCAGTTTAAACCATGATACCACTGCACATGGATTCTCTTAGTCAAACGTTCTATACCTATCCAACTTCTTGGCTTTAAACTATTCATTCAATCAAAACACAAAGTAGCCTTCTGGTAATTGGCCAGACGTGATCACTTCTTCTTTCTGTTCCCCAGGCCTTTAGTAAGCGCCTCAAAAGAACAATGCACACTGAAATGTAAGTATTGGCTTATGTTTTTGTTTTTCTATTTATATTTTGAGTATCACAGGGTAAGAAACATACCTATAAATTGTGAACTCCTCAATAACTTGCCTAATCACAGAAATATTCATTTGAGTGGGTGTTCATTGTATATCTGTTCAGCAAACATTAATCTTTTACTTTGTGCATTATTGAAAAGTACATGACAGGAAGAAAAGAACCATGGACCATGGCTGCTGCCATAATTCTCCACATCTATGTGTTGTGTATACCACAGATTGGAGGCTAACCTGGCAGAGTATACCGAATCTGGACTACAGGTTATTTTGTTTGGTTGGTTTGCAAATGTTTTTACACTGCATCTATTACTGAACCAGATTTTATAATAACATATTATAATACGTTATTATAAAATCCGGGTATTGGATTTCTCTTTACACTTAAACCATTGTTGTTGTGTTTCATGTCTGATCCTTTAGACAGGACACATATTTTCCTATTTGCCACATTTCCCACAATTACTTATTGTTTCCTTATCACTAAAGCTAAACTACTTACTGGTTGACATTTATCAGCCCACAACCTGGAACATAATGCCCTTTATGTTCTTAATCCTGTTTTTCATTTGGGTTTGGAATCTCTGCTACTGATATTTCTCCTTAAGACAAAATCCAGTGCTTACCTTTCTCACATAATAAGCAGATATATCCTATATGTCTTCTTTCTGGTAGGCATTTGTACCCTTCAGAAGAAAAAATATATTGGTAAATGTATAGTGATAAAGTGGGAGTAGAGTGCAGTAGATAAACACTGAGAGAAAGTCCTTTTATTTATAATATGAAGGTCTTCGTTTCACACATATGCTAATGCAACATAATGCATATGATCATGTATATCCTATTCCTATCTCAATGGCAAGATGCCAAAATTGACTCATTCAAAATGTGGTAATATCAGTGGTTTGTGCAAACTGACCATTTGTTTTTAAAAAAATCAATAGAAAGCAATATAATATACTGGTTGGGTGTGTGGGCTTTAGTGTCAAAATTCTAGTTCTGCTGTTATTAGACTGATCTAAGAAAATTAAATAATCCATTTGTATCTCAGTTCACATGTCTCTAAATAAAATAGGGACTAGAAAAATGATTACTTCTTAGTGTTTTTGAGATTTAAATAAAATATTACCAGTAGAGTACTTAGAAAAATGCCAGACACAGCAGGAGGGCTCAATAAATATTTTTTTTGTGTGTGTATGTATATAGATATGCGAGAATTTAAAATGGCTTAGTAGTACTTTATGTTATGGCTTAGAATTATCATTCTTAGCATAAGTACATAAAAAAGTAAAATTCAAAGTAGTATATTTTTATAATAAATCAACTAGATGTTAAGTGTTTGATTATTAGACATATGTCAAGCTACAGAAATGATGATGAACAGTTTTCAATACTTATACAGTGTAGCATTTAAGTGCAAGTTACTCTTATTTAGTTATTTAACTAAAAAATGTATTTCAACTGAAGCTCCTACATCCCAAACTTCATGTGGCAGAGTCAAGAGGGTAACTTTCAGAAGAGATTGTTGAAGTTGTCTCCTAATCTATGTAGCTCTATAAATAAATGTGTAAGGAGTGACTATCCTAAAATGCTAACAGAAGCTGCAAGCGAAATCCTTAAAACAAATGACTTCCAAAAACTATCTCCTGAGGTTATCATGAGAGGGACTTTATGTTTTTCCCTAGATTTATCTGGGAAAAGGCAACTGGACTGTTACCTGGATATTTTTTCATTGTTTGGAATTAGCTTTTCTTTAGTTTGTTTTCTGCTTCCCACCATTGAATTTTCCTTAGTATTACAATCTGAGGTGAAAAGTAACTTCATTTCAACATGGGCACAAGTTAGAAATGTGTTATTTAATTTAATAGTCTGTATCCTGCCACACAGAGGCAAGTTAGAAGGGAAGGTGACAGAGGGTGTGTCAAATGATTTGGTAGGGGTCCACGGCCAGTCTGAGATAGGACATCATGCATTTTCTGTTACTTACTTTGGTGATTGTTTCCAAATGTCCTCAGAGATTATAGCTGTTCAAGAGTAATTTTTGTTGGAAATTTAGTAATATATGGTTGTGTTACAAAAGCTTAAACAAACAAGGAACTATATCAGTGAAATATTGTATTTTCTAAGAATTTTTACAGGACTCATGTCATTTCCTGATGCTAAAGACAATTTGGTTGTCATATTATTCAAACTGGGGCACTTTTGCAAATGAATAGGTGCAAAATTAATAATTATATTAGAAATATAGGAATAAATCAGACTGTCTCAGGTGAAGTAGATGTACAGATACCCTGATTATAAGGATATTTACCAGCCATTTTCACTCTCAAATAACTTGCTTCAGTCAGCAATTAAGACTTTGGAAATAACTCTACATACGGCTCTTCTCCGACACAGATTGAAAGAGTTTTTGTTTAAAGAAAAACTGAAAAGAAACAGAGAAGAGCTTGTAGTGCTTGTAGTTAATTTTAGGTGAGGATGAGGATGAAGGTAATTTTTCTTTCCTAGGAATAACAAAGGCACTGTTATAAGTGTTAAACCTGAATCTTAAACTTCACCTTGATCTTGTTTCACACATGTCAACCTCTCATCACAGTGTCTTGCAACAATGGATTTGAAGTTTGTCCTCTCTAACTAGCTCCCTAGAAAATTATCTCATTCCACTAACTTTGAGATTGATGAGAAGTTAAATAAACCTTGCCTGGCAATTCAGTCAGGATCTGTAAGGATCAGTGTATCACTCCATCTGCTGCTCTTTCTGGTGACTTTTGAAACATTACTTTATTCAACTTCACCAAATTTGCCAGTTGATTTATTAAGCATCTTTATATTATATTTGTATATTATATGTAAAATACTTACATTTGCAATGGTTTCCTATAGAAAATTCTACTGTGGGTTTATGAGTTAGGAATTTTATATACTGCCTTGGCTGGTGTGGCTCAGTAGATGGAGCGCTGGCCTGTGAACCAAAGGGTCGCCAGTTTGATTCCCAGTCTAGGGCACATGCCTGGGTTGAGGGCCAGGTCTTCAGCAGGGGGCATGTGAGAGGCAACCACATATTAATGTTTCTCTCCCTCTCTTTATCCACCCTTTCCCTCTCTAAAAATAAATAAATAAAGTCTTTTAAAAAAAGAATTTTATATCCCATACTTTTGTAAGTTAATGATAAAAAGCCTGTATCCAAGAATCAATAGTAATCCATCCTTGCCATCTTTTCTTCTCCCAGGGTTCTTTAATTTTATTGTATTTAGGATTTTCATAATTTTATTTTCAAAAATTTCTACTTTAGAAGTTATTGGGTGGGATTCAAAGACTTAGATATTTTAACAATGTCTCAGACGATTTTGCTGGTAGTCATCCATGGCTTTTGTTTTCTAAATGTGCTCTGCAACAAATACAAGTGCATACAGGTAAGCCTCTTATAAGTTATCCCAGTATCAGCTCCTAAATAAAATTTTCTAATATTCCATTTGAGAAAGCTGAATATGTTATTGAGTTTATTTGTAAACTCAGAAGATCATGTTTACTGCGAACCCTGGTGGATGCTGGTGATGGGATGGTACACAAGAGAGAGATTTTCCTTCCTGAATCCACTGGGATACATAGCTCAAGAAAGATGATAAGGGCTACAGTGAAACAGGTAGAGTCCTTTGGAAGCACATAGACACATTCATAGGTAAGTCATGCTAAAGAACTAAATGATTAGACAACACCGAACGTGGGTGGGGATGGGGTAAACGGAGGGATGATGGTGAGAGATTTAACTGGTTTGGGAAGATTTCATAGGATCGTGAAATGGCTCCTAAGAATACAACAGAGTTTAGATTCGCTTGTAATCCTGTAACAACTTTTATTGTTAGCTTTCATTCAGTCCAATGTTCTCTTTAATGAAATTAATATTAAATATCTCCTTTCGTTTCACATGTGCTTTGTTTCCAAATGATTTCTGGTGGTTTTCTAATACTTAGAGCTATCATCAGGATTACTAAAATATTTAACATATAGTATTAAGTAAACATTTTATACTACTTATTTTTATTTTTTTAAATAGTAGTACTTTTATCAAGCAAAGTGCCTAAAATCAAATAAAATATACCATGCTCGTTTTTGTGAATAGTTCATTTTATTATAAGCATGTCATTTCTAATTGCACTGATTCCTCTTTGTTTTTGTTGTTGTTGTTGTTGTTGTTGTTGTTGTTTGCTTATTAAGGATAAACTCAACTGATGAGTTCAATACCCCAACAGCTTTAAAATCATCATTAACTTAACGTCACTCACTCTTCATTTATTAATGGTCTTAATTTCTCATCAACTTTGAAATATTTGGAAAAGCTGACCTATGCAATTTGATCCCAGTTGCAAGTATTAATTAATGAGTTCTCCGACTTCCCTTATGTTTCCCTGACAGCTTTAATATTGAAACAATCTTTACCAAGATTTTTTTAATCTCCTTCACTTATAGGACCATTCTCTTAGGTCAATAAAATTTAGAAAGAGACCTTTGGAAAAATGATGTGCAAATCACATAAGAATGAACACACAAACATTGCTTCATTCTTATTAAAATCAAACTTTATATAGTTTTTGACTAGACATATCAAGCAATTTGGAGATGTGTACTACAGGCAATTCTTAACTAACATACAGAAAATGCAACTCTTACCATGTTCATTTATAACAGAAATTAAATATTACTACATCTTAGAAAAATATTATCAAGTTTGTTGTCCAAAGACCATATTAAGAAAGCCATGACATTTAGTGCTTCTTACTTACATTGTATAAATAATTCTATGGCTGACTTCAAGTGAAAACTATGAGGCCACTTTACACAGATTTCAGAAGAGATGCATAGTAGCATCCATTTTATAGTATCCCAACCATACAACTATGATATGTAATTCACTTAAAGATCATAGATAATAGTAAAATGTAGTAATATTCATAAGAAAGTATCACTTTTTATATTTTATTGTCTTTGTTTTCACTGTCAGTTATTTTGTTGGCAGCTTTTATAATTTAACTTTTATAAATGAGTAAATTTAACAACCAGATGGCAAAATTCCTGAAAATGTTAAATCGCCTCTCACAAGCTGATATGAATCAGATCCAATACTGATGGCACAATGAGTTTGCCTCCCTTTTGTTATAGAAAAAAGTATACGTTAGTGTGTGTGTGTATAGAGGTTTGTGCATACACGTGTGCATGCTCCATACATGATATTCTTTTTCTTTTGTAAAAAGTTTATGTAATCCAATGTAATTTAATTCTAATTCAATCCTGCATTTTTATCAGCCACTTGGAAGATAATTGTATTCCTTTGACTAGTTACATGTGAAAAAATAAATAAAAATACCCTTGACAAATAGTTAGGTGAAGAATGAGGTGAGCTGGTTAAAAATGAAAGGAACAACATAAACAAAGAAGCATGAAATCTCTGGGTCTTTTTTCCATTGAGTAATATGCATAAAATACAGTCCCTGCATACAAGCTTTCAGATTTTTATATTTTGCTACTTCTGGTGATTGAAAATTTTCTCCTTTAGATATTTGTTGATATGAAGTCCACAGTAAAAGTTGTTCCTAACAGTCTGACATAACCAGACTCTACCAAAATAAATACATGTTTTTTAAATCATGCAAACTGTGAAAGAAGTGTCTACTAATCCGTCACCACAATTTCAGCCTTAAATCTCATGACTGATTACAACTAAACCTTTGTTACGTAAGCACCTCTCTTTACACTCAAGTTACAGGGAATGTAGTCTCTTCTCAAAGTCTGGCTAAAGGCCCTCCTCTAACCGAAAGAGAAGGCAGGACCAGGACAACTGTTGCGGCCACCATCCAATCAGGACCCTCAGAGCCTTTGCTGCTTTCTAGTCCCCTTATTATTCAGGTTGCTTGGTGTTGTCTTCCAATTTTAAATATTAGATTTTAACAAATTGCTTCTAAATTTTTCAACATCCTCAGATTTGTCAGGAAAGATTGATATATTTAAAAATGGTTTCAAGGATGTGGTTATGAAATATGCCCATGCAGCTAAACTTAAAGAACATTTTAAGCACTCTCAATGCAGACCAATATATTTTTCCATGTTCTCTTAATAAATATATCTATCAACAACTTTGACAATTTGACATCATCATTTCTTGGAGTAATCAGAATTTTTCCCAACTATACAATTCATAAAACTTTGCTCTAGGTGTTAACTGACAGGTCTTCTAATGAATGGAAAGATTTCGAACATTTGCAAAACTTTGAAGTACTTTATTATTATATTAAATCTGTTTAAATCATGTTTAAAGTCAGAATTTAATTAGAAAATAAATATTAGAAGTGCTGCTAGAAATACAAGTCTATAAAATATATGGAACAATAATATTGATGAGACAGTTTTCATCTGATATTTTCAAGCATTAGAAACATTTTTTCATAATGGTTCTAAAAGAAATTAAAACTGTGCTGAATCTTTCAGAGGTGTCTGATATGAAAATAGATAATGACCATAATTTATAAGATAGCTCTTTGGCTCAAATTTATTGGATATTTAACTACTTGATATGTTACTGCAGCTTTTTTTAAGTGATTGCACGGCTAGAGGAGAAGAAACTTATCTGAATTTGCATTCTGTTTTCCTGTTTTCTCTAAAAGTCTTCTTAATGCAAAGTGGTTATCACAGTATGAATTACTTCTAATAATATTTGGTAATTTGAGAAAATTGCTGACCATTCAGTACCTGTTCAATATCAGCAGGGATTTTTGTGGCCTTTCAATTGAATCATTTTAATAGTTTTATTTTGATATACTTTTCTTACATATTTCTAAATGAGGACATAATGCTTTCACAATTAACAATAGTGCTTTCCTTCAAAATATCTGAGTTATCTATAAAAGGGGGTAGTTAAAATACCTACCTACTAACTGCATTTTCTGTAATATTGTAGGAAAGAATTTAAATAAGGGCTATGAAAAACTTTGAATTCATTTGGGAAAATGTTTATTAAAACTCAAGTATTAATGAAAGTAGTAACAAAAATAGATATTCATTTTTTTATGAACATGATTTGGGGTAAGGAAAGTCTAAACTATGTACATTCACTTTTTTTTACTTATTAAAAAACTCATTTTCCTGTTCTACAATTTCTTTAGATTGCTAAGCATTTAAAAGTACAATTTTAAGGAAGTGTTTAAATAACTATCACTTCCATACCATTACCACACTATTATCAGAAGTACAATAGAACATTTTTAAAAGGAAAAAAAATAAAAGATTGTTCCCAAATTCAACCATTTGGTTTATATATCTATAATGTTTCTGTATCTGCACCTATCTTTTAATAACATTTATTTATTTTTTCATTACATTAAATTAGGTTTTTGTCAAGAGTTGAGATAGAAGTATTTAGAGAGATACACACAGAAATGTGAGCAAAGAAGAACTCATATTACCTTTTATGACCTTGACTTCTGACTTTGGGAGTCACAGAGAATCACTTAGATCATATAATATTAATTAAAGCAATTAATTAATGGGAGGGAAGGCAATATAATAGACTCCACCTTTTGACAGTAAATTACATGGTTCTGAAATTGCATGTGAGATAGTAGATAATAGTTGTTCTGTTTTTGAAACGAATAAAACTTGGCCATACATAGCAAGCAAGACAAAAAGCAGAAACACTTCTACAGAAAACTCAATGGTAATGTCCCCATAGCCCCAAGCTATGAGCAGGCCTGTTTACTGCCGCAGAAAAATATCCCTGTGGCTCTGCCAACTGTGTGAGAAGTAGAGGGTGGTTACAGTGTTTCTGGTGAGCTTGAAAGCTAGAGAACCAGTAAGTAAAGGTTCCAAAGGTACTAAGTCATAAGTTGAAGGATTTTCCAATTGGCAAAAAAGTTTCAGGGAAAGCTAAAAACAGGAGGCAGTTTCTCAGACCTTAATTGCATTTATCCAAGGAAACTTCAGAAATGAGCCGCCGAACATTCAAAAATTAAATAACTACTACTTTCTTTTCAAGACTAAGCCCTGCTCAGGGGAAGATCCTCTGAATAGAACCTATATTTAACTACACAGCAGCACATGCTACAAAGGAAAGAGAATGTCCAGGAAAAGTGGGAGAGAGGAACAGAGCAAGAGAGCACAGAATGTAAAAAAGCGTATTTTTAGACACTCTATAATAACAACAGCAAAGGGAGTCCCAGAATCATAAAACAAGGAAAGCTAGCTTAGCTTACTGGCATTGCTTGAGAATACATTTTCTAAAGAAACGCTGAAGAAATAAAGTTGGCTTAAAAATGTACATTCTAAATATTATAATGGTAGGACTGGTATTAAAACCAGTTGAGATGTTCCAAGCATTTTAGACTCACCTATTCACAAAGGCAATTGTTGCAATCATTAGAACTTTTCCTATCTACTGATTAAAATTTTTATTAGATCATAAGTAATTAGAGGTTAGATTACTAATTACTTGAAAGATACATTTTTACACTCCTTTGATTAAGATTCATAACCAATTCAAATCCTTAATTTTATCAGTTAGATCTATGCATAGTTTTTCCTGCTCAGGAAACCTAATTTTAACAAGACCTATTTTTATATAACCTTGTATTATATCAAATCTTGCCATCTGATATTTATAATCAAAAGATTAATACTTGATATAGCTATGGTTGTCCTACATTCAAAACAAATATAACAAAGGGTTTTCACCATTTTTTGGTTGTTTAGTTTTATGGAGTTTATAATGCCTCGGTTTTATCTCTCCAGAAATTCAACTACTGATTGCCCTACCCTCTACCCCTTCACTGATAGGAGACAAATATGCTTACTAAAATGTCATTTTAATTTCCCAAGTAAAACAATTGATATTGTTTATAGTTTCTTACCTCACTGTTTAGGAAATTAATTTTAACCTTTAGTAACCCCTTTATTCAGCAAGAAAATGTCAACTTGGTCTTATTTAAAAGAGCTTGACCTTTTCTACCTTACTGGAGAATGGAAAGTTTAACTGATTTAGAATAATTCATAGACGTGTGTTTGTTTACTCTGGGTAAAAAATGAAAAACACAAACATTTATATATTCTACAAATCTGTAACTTCATTATTAATTAGCTCCAGGGGACAGAGGGTTAATTAGGGACAATGAGCAATTATAGGTAACTTAGAAGGGAGGTCCACAGTGCTCCTAGCTGGTGTCACAGGTGGGGACAAGGCTAAACAAAGACAGGGGGAAATAAGAAACAACTGAAGTATGGTCCTGTCAATAGTGCTCTTCCTTTTATTTTTCTTTGGGTTTTCTTGACATGTTTACATTTCAACTGAAAGTAGCATTTATATATAATAGAATATGCTGTATTACTAATAAATATAATGAGGTGATCGATATTTGATTTATATGAAAAGGTACTTTCCTTTATTTTGTGGACCTTGCCCTTCAAACTATATTAGGTAAAAAGCAGTTTCATGGCCAGATGGATTATGGGCAATGCTAAGTTAACAGACCTGTGATCTAGTCTTTAAACGCATAAGTGCTAACAGATTTCACAATCAGGTGGCTACTGTCTCTACTGTCACTCTTGCTTTAATGATATAAGAGTTTCTCATTTGTCTTCTCTCTTTCCCATTCTTTTTAAGGACAACACTCAAGTCCTGCTCTTCATCTTCCAAAAAGTCACGCTGCAGCTCTTTTATACATTTTTTCATTTCTTTTTAGGGTAAGGCTGTAGAGGATGTGTTATGTGCTGCAAGGAATGAATGGGGAGATTGAAAGTCTTTTCTTTTGGAATAGGAGGATTGTCCTGACAGGGTTAAAAAATAAGTTTTCTTTGCTTATTTTCTCAGTCATTCCTGGAAGAGAAATAGTACTTTTTAGTTATAATATCATAGGCATATTTTTTTCACTTTGGGGAAATTATGCTCTTAAGCCAATATAGTGTTTCCAAATGATGATGTTGTTTTCCTGATAATGATTATATAATGACTTAGTTTCCAGTTTACATAGGTCATTAATTCCTTGTTTGGTAAAGTGTACATATGAGCTCCAAAGCATTTTAATTTTAAGGTTAAAAAATATTGCCACTGAAATAGTCTACCATGTTATATGCATGCATCTACCAAATTATTTTGTGCTTAGCACATTGGAGTTAATGCAATGAGGGCATATTAAAGAAATGTAAGATTAGATTCTATCTTCAAAGAGTTGTGTAGCTTAAGAGAACAGGTCAGTGCATGCAAACACAGTGAATTCAACAAGAAATATAAATACTTCTACTGAGCAGGAGTGAACAAGAGCCCTGACATTTTTCAGTGTTAATCCTTTTAGCAACAACCACAGACTCTCAACAATACTTAGTCTCTGACTAATTAAAACCTAGTTTACACTCACTCTGTCTGATAGGAACTACATTGTTCCTATCACAATTATTAATAATTTGAACATCCATGTAGATGATAACCTTGTCATTAAAATTAACTGCACCATCTTTGTAATCTCACATGAAACATTTTATTCTTGAAACACCCCTGTTGTTTTTCTACCACTTCCCTTATATTTCACCTGTATCATTTTTTTAAAGAACAGAGCTGTTTTCTAAAAAGACTTTATTAATTTTATTTTTAGAGAGGGGGAAGGGAGAGAGAAAGAGAGGGAGAGAAACATCAATGTGTGGTTGCCTCTCATGCCCCCCTTGCTGGGGACCTGGCTCACAACCCAGGCATGTGCCCTGACTGGGAATCAAACTGGTGACCCTTTGGTTCTCAGGCCAGCACTCAGTCCACTGAGCCACACCAACCAGGGTTCAACTCTAACCTTTATTTGATTCTATTGAGACCTTCTATCCATTGAGCTGGCAACATTTAATATCTCTATCTCCCTGGTGTTCTTGGTTTAAATTCCATGGCCCATCAGTATAACAGTTTTCTTGCATAAAATTTTATTCCTATTTCTTCTCTACTTCTGTCATACTTACCAGACAAATATCTGTCCAAAACTCCTCGCCAAATTTGGGAGGAATAATGGTTGTTAATGCTGCCGTTGAGTTCTGTTAACATTTATATTGGTGAAATATTATGTTATTTATGTTATTAAATATTTTACCACATTTTTTGCTTCAAAATTTTTCCCCTATTTTCTGCCTCTAAAACCTAGGTGCATCTTATGGTCCAAAAAATATGGTAAATATGACGAGAAATCTCACAATGCTGTCAGCTCATCCCACTTTACTCATAACTGTACAGTAATTTGAAGTAGAATGTTAGTGCTGCCCAACTTGTTTACCCCATTTCACTAGTTGTTAAATGTTCTTTTCTCTATGTGACTATTTCATAACTTTTCTCTAATGCAATATCTATTACTTATTCTTACTTAATGATGATGCTTATTTCTTCCAGAAAATAGAAACAGTTAGGAAAAAATTAACCATAAACTAATACAGAACTACCATCTCATTCACCTCTGGACCCATCTGCATCACTGTTACCACAATGGATGGACTGTCCCTAAGTCCTGTGTAGCCTTATCCCTTCACTCCTGCCATGACTCTATCCCATGTTCCTCCCCTCCAAGGATATTGCCCCATCAGCTGTCACCTCCATCCCTGCCTCGCCATGTTTCCCTTCTCTACAAGCTTATGCACAAGAGTGAAGGCCAATTTAATGCCATTCTAGCTATTCATTTGTAGTGTGGTCTTGAGTAAATAACAAAATCTGTCTGTAGCCCATTATTTTAATCTTTTATTTTTTTTATTTTTTAAATATATTTTATTGATTATGCTATTACAGTTGTCCCGTTTCTCCCCCATCATCCCCCCCACCCTGCACACCCTCTCCCACCCACATTCCCCCCTTTAGTTCATGTCCTTGTGTCATAAGTTCTTTAGCTTCTACATTTCCCATACTATTCTTACCCTGCCCCTGTCTATTTTCTACCCACTATCTATGCTACTCATTCTCTGTACCTTCCCCCCCTTCTCCTCCCACGCCCCTGTTGCTAACCCTCCATATGATCTCCATTTCTGTGGTTCTGTTCCTGTTCTAGCTGTTTGCTTAGTTTGCTTTTGTTTTAGGTGTTGTTCTTAATACCTGTCAGTTTGCTGTCTTTTCATTGTCATATTTTTGATCTTCTTTTTCTTAGATAAGTTCCTTTAACATTTCATATAATAAGAGCTTGGTGATGATGAACTCCTTGAACTTGACCTTATCTGAGAAGCGCTTTATCTGTCCTTCCATTCTAAATGACAGCTTTGCTGGAAAGAGCAATTTTGGATGTAGGTCCCTGCTTTTCAAGATTTCAAGTATTTCTTTCCAGCCCCTTCTTGCCTGGAAGGTCTCTTTTGAGAAATCAGCTGACAGTACGATGGGAACTCCTTTGTAGGTGACTGTCCTCTTATCCCTTGCTGCTTCTAGAATTCTCTGCTTCATTTTAATCTTGGCTAATGTAATTACAACGTGCCTTGGTGTGTTCCTCCTTGGACCCAACTTCTTTGGGACTCTCTGAGCTTCCTGGACATCCTGGTAGTCTATTTCCCTTGCCAGATTGGGGAAGTTCTCCTTTATTATTTGTTCAAATAAGTTTTCCACTTGTTGCTTTTCTTCTTCCCCTTCTGGGACCCCTATAATTCAGATGTTGGGACATTTAACGATGTCCCGGAGGTTCCTAAGCCTCTCCTCATTTTTTTGAATTCTTGTTTCTTCCTCGTCTTCTGTTTGGTTGTTAGTTTCTTCCTTCTGGTCCACTCCATTGATTTGAGTCCCAGTTTTCCTTCCATCTCTATCGGTTCCCCATGCGTCTTCCTTCATTTCACGTATTGTAGCCTGCATTTTCTCATCTAATTTATGAGCAAAATCAACCAATTCTGTGAGCATTTTGATGACCAGTGCTTTGAACTGTGCATCTGATAGGTTGGCTATCTCTTCGTTGCTTAGAGGAATTGACTCTGAGGTTTTCATTTTTTCTCCGGTTTGAGCCATTTTTGGTGGTTTTTTTTTTGTTTTGTTTTGATTTGGTTTTAGTCTGGTCACAGCTATTACGTATGAGGGGTGGAGCCTTAAGTGTTCCTCAGGGCGGGACAGCCCAGTCGCCGGGTTGTGGCGCTATATGTGGGGGCGGGGTCCGAGAGGGAAGAATGGTGCCTGTTCTGCTCTCTTCTGGACTGCGGTTCCTTCTGCTGCTTCCCCTTCGCCTGGATTATCTGCGCACGCGCGCGTGCTGTTACATAGTGAGGAGTGGAGCCTCAGGCGCTCCCCAGTGTGGGGCATCCCAGTCGCTGGGTTGTGACGCTGTATGTGGGGGCGGGGTCTGAGATGGAACAATGGCGCCTGCTCCGCTCTCTCCTGGGTTCAGTCCCCTCCGCCACTTCCCCTCTGCCTGGACCGTCCGCGGGCGTGAATGCAGGACCCCCTGGTCAGCCAGCCGCCCCGTGCGTCCTCACTGGGTCTGCACAGCTGCCCCCCTGTGCCCAGGGTCTGCCAGCTGCTGCCTGTGGGCCCAAGGACCGCCAGCCACCGCCCGTGCACCTGGGAACTGGGAGCCGCTGCTACTTGCATTCCTGGGTTCGCACCTCCACTTTTCCCACCGGGACTCCACCCCTCCTACCGGTCTGGATGAATGGTTGTTGGACTTCCATACAGTTCAATTTTCTATAAGTTCTGGTTGTTTTCTTGTTTCTAAATATTTGTTGTCCTTAATTTTGGTTGTGAGAGGAGGCACAGTTTGTCGTCCGCCTACGCCTCCATCTTGGCCAGAAGAGTCAAATTTATTTTAATCTTTTAAATGAAGATGAGCTTAGTATCTACTTCATGGAATTGTAAATGTTAAAATATATAACACTTGTAAAGTGCATAGTACAGTATTTTTCACAATGTAAGCAAGCAATCCATGAATCCTGGCTATGTTATTAAGTGTATTATATACCTTCACCTATTCCATTGTTACTTTTCATTCATTTATGTATTCAACCAAAATTTATTGAATTGCTCTGAATTCATCTATCTAGACAACAAAGCAATCAATACTTTTATTTATTTATTTATTTGCTTATTTACTTATTTATTTATAGAGAGAGGGGAAGGGAGAGAGAAAGAGAGGGAGAGAAACATCAATGTTTGTTTGCCTCTCCTGTGTCCCCAACTGGGGACCTGGCCCACAACGCAGGCATGTGCTCTGACTGGGAATCAAGCCAGCAACCCTTTGGTTCACAACTGGCACTCAATCCACTGAGACACTCCAGCCAGGACACACATTGCTGAGAAACACAGCAATCCATATTTCTTCTAGGAACATGGAAGTAGTGGGAAGAAAGGAGACAAAATAATTACTTAGCGTTTGAGGATTAAATTTTGTTGAAGAACACAGACAATAAATAATAAGCATACACACAAGTAAATTATCTACTACATAGAAGTTATAGGTTTATGGGAAAAATGAGAAAGAAGAACAGAATGAAGGGGAATCAAATTCAGAAAGGATGGAACTCAATTTTAAATGGAGTGGTCAAAATTAGACTAAATGATAAAGTGATGTCTGAGCACAGCTGAACAGAGGTAAGTGGTAAAAATTCATGTAGGTCTATCACATATTTTCACATAATTTTGGACTGGGTCTCTCACTAGATAAAAGTTGCTTTTAAAGTACACTTGCACTGATAATGTGGTTCAGCGGGAGGACCAGCTAAGACTTCCTTGAGTTTGTAGTAGTCTGTCTTACATGTTCTATGTGCATAGAGCATACTGAATTTATTTTGATTCTCATCTTGATTTTTTTAATAAAAACAAGTTACTGGTTGTCTAGAAATTATTATTTATTAATTAGTAAATGATTAACTTAGTTGATACCTGGTTTAAACTGCAGACCCCCAAGTAGCGAAAGATAAAAATTTAATAAAAACAAAATAATTTGTGGTTAGTATTTGGATTCAGTATATTTATATCATCTATATTACATTTCAGGTAAACTATTTTAAATGAAGAGAAAATTCCTTTAAGCCTTGACTGTCACTCAATTATTTACTCATTAATGTGCTAATTCTGCTTTTCAAATTATTTTCCCTTATGTATTCTGGGACCCCCTGTCTGCTAGCAATGGCTCCCATGGCTCAAATGGTGAGCTGGTTTCTCAGAGTGATGTGGACACTGGCTCCCAGTGTCTGCAGTGTTATGATGAGATGAGACATTCACATAGACTACTGAGTCCTAGGGAGGAAAAGGGACAGCATGGCCACTGTCTCAAGAGGAGAGCGCCCTGACCCTTGCCTTGACAAGCTTTTATTGGGTTCAATTTGCACAGGAATAAAGCTCATCAATCACTGTCAGGCAGAAATGATTAAACAATAGATAACATTCAAAGAACTCTGAGGGCTTATTCTGAGTCAGGGTCAGATGGTAAAAGGGCCATAAAACTTTGGGGAAACAAACACCCATTTCGGGCTTAGATCCTTATTATTTAAATTGAAGGTATTAGCAAAGTAGGTTTCATAGGATTTTTATGCATTCTTTCTTAGGCCTGATGACCTGGGGAACCCACCTTTGGCATTGTTTCAGGCTTAAGTCACGCAGGGGAAGTAAGGCAGCCAAGAAATTCGGAGACTTCTTGCAGACAGAATGAGGACTCAGGCTATGCCAAAGGCGAGGGCCAAGGGTCCATCACCCCCTTTTGCTATAGCCCCCCAAGTCCTTCCCTGGGGAGCCTCTGTGAGCGTGCCTATCTTAGGTCTTTCCTCCCTTGAGGAATCTTACCCGTCATTGGCTATTTGATCAAGCACTGGGGGCCAGGCCCAGTGAAGTAAAAGGAGCAGAGGCAGCACCCCTGCCAGGGAGATAAGCTTTGTCTCCTTAGTGGCTTATGGTCTGACGGTCGCTCACTCAGCCTTAGCCATGTGGGGTTTGCAGCTTCTGAAACCAGGTTCCCAACAGAGTGCACCCTAAACTCCTTCCTACATCAGAGAGAGGCTTCCATCCACTTTCCAAAGGGTAATCCCACAAATCTCTTCAAACTTAATTTTTGAAGGAACATAATTACCAGTGTAGGAGTTCAGGGTAACATGTGATAGCATTACCTGTAGGGTACAATATGGATCAGACACAAGATCCTAACTAGTAATGCTAATAAGAAGTCAGGAGAAAGCTCTTAGTGACATTGTCGCATTCCTATGCAGCTCAGCAACTTCTATGTTCCTGGTGGCCCAAAGTGAATAGATGCCACATTTTTCTTCGAAGTGACAGAAACTTAATCAATTGTAATTATTTTAAAAGAAACATACAACACCAGAGCTCTAGAGACAGAAATATAAATGCAAGCAGTCTTATGCTATTCTTTTTTGCCAGACACCTGGACAGCATGAAAACATCCCTGTATGTTCACTCTGAGTACTAATGTTAAATAGTGAGCCCTTAACAAATTAAAGCCATTTACAATGGGCTAACGCTCTTCTTTTTTGCCCTATTTTGCTATTTGTATTATACAATTATGTATTTTAATCTAGTTTAAAGTGGAATGCAATTTATTTCTTAGTCCTTTTTAATAAAAAATAAATATTCATAGATAGATCTCCCAATTGATTTTATTTGGTAAATAAAAAATTTTCCTGGCTAAATACCAGAAAATAATGTCTTCCATAGTTAAAAGACATTTTAAAATGATGTTTTTGAAGTTAAGTATATTGAATAAAAGAGCTGCATGTCAATAAGCATTATGTCACTTAATACATTTCCAGCTGGTTAGATATTTTTATGACTAAAGGGAATTTGATTTAAAAAGTACAATAATTAAAAGGTATACAATATGTATTTGCCAAAAGGCAAGTTACTGTGTAGTTTGGTGAAAATGTGGGTGATTTTTTATTTCTCACTTGTCAAAAATTTTTCATTATACTGTAGTTTAGTGAGCCCACAGCAAAGATTTTGTAACATGAGAGAGACTTGTGTTCAAACTCAACTCTGAGTATTTAGCTGGATAATATTTGAAAAGTTATTTAACCTCTTAGAGATTCAATTTTCTCATCTGTAAAATTGGAGTTAAGAACATCTACCTGATAGGATTATTGTGAAGAACAATGATGTAACATTTAGAATTGCCTCTGCTTATTTATCACATTCTATTGAATGGTGGCTGAGTTAAAAAATATGTTGATAATTTATAAATAAGGAGTAAAAGACAGAAAACTGTACAAGAACAGCAATTAAAATAAAGAAAAAATAAAAATAAAAAATATGTTGATAATTTATAAATAAAATTTGTCAATTCACTTTTAATTCAAACTTATTTTAAAGAACATCTCTAAGGCTACTAGTCAAGCACTATAGATGTCTTGAAAAATTTGTTCTTCATGATAATTCTATGATCTATGTATCATTTTTATTCATTTTTCAGATAAGAAAAGTGGGACTCAAAGGGATTAAGCAACTTGCCAATAGTAATGAAGTTGTTAGTGTTCAGAAACAACCTCTGAATCCAGGTCTCCCAGACATAACAACTCATGCTCTCCCAACAACCTTTCCTAGACTACACAGTACAGAGTAACAATATGAGCTTCATATATACATCTGTTTCTCTCCTTCTCTAAGCCTCATGAGGGTGACGCAAAGGTGGTCCCAGTTGTATCTACCCCAATGGGGTCTGTTTCATAGCTAACAACCTCTGACATTAGAAACTCTTCAATCTTGTAAGAGGATTGCCAGTAAACTTGCCCTTCTCCCCTCCAAATAGAGATATTTTTATAATCCTGGAATATAAGCAAGGGAGGCAAAAAGACATTCTCTATTTTTACTGTTCTAGTTCCAAAACAAATTTATTATCTCCCACAGAAAAAGACACTATCATTAGCCTCCAAGGCTTGTTTGCTGTCCAACCATCATTGAAAGAAACAGTCCAGGACAAAAACCTGTTACAAAACATATAAAAATACCCTGAAGAATTGTTTCCCCACTCCTAACAGTTCAGTCTAATGGGTATCGTTGTCTAATTTGTCTTAACATGGGTCTTGATAGCACTTTAGGCCATTTAAGAATTTTTTATAATCTGCACTGACCCTGGTCTAGGTGGTTTTCTAGCCTCCACTGCAGATTTTCTTCATTCCTTGCCACAGGGACCCTGTGGTTATTGATTCAACCTGTATACCCTCCAGATTCCCCCACAGGGCTTGAAAAAGTGAAATTCCAACTCCATCTCTTTTAAATCATACTGTATTTCTTGTCGACTTGGGCATAGCCACTGACCCAAGTTGGGGTAGAAACAGTTTTGAGGTAATCTCATTGTAGAAACAACACAAAAATATGAGCAAGAACCCTCTATTTCCAGGTTATCCTTCATCTACACATTTACCTATCATACAGCTAAAGGCCAGAAAGGGGAGATAAGACCCTTAGTGACCCCATGCCACCATCCCAACAGTTTTCCCAGAGGAGCAGAAGAGTCAGACTTTGTATTTCAACTTTCAATCACCTTTTATGCCAAAAGTGTATTCTCTCTCTCGCTCTCTCTCTCTCTCTCTCTCTCTCTCACACACACACACACACACACACACACACGCATACACACACAGATACTATTATTTGAGTTCTCTCTGATTCAGGCTGTTTAAAGCAACTTAGAAAACCCATGCTGTTTTGTTCTTTATAAAGCCTGTCTTTAAACCATATTACCTTACAGCAAAATCTTTTTTTCTTTTATTATTATTATTTTTTTAATCAGTATTTTTTAATTGTTGATATTGTACAGTTTTCTCTCTTTTACCTCGCCCCCAGCCCACCACCCCAGCCCTCCCCACCTTCCTCCCATTTCCACCCCCCATAGTTTTTGTCCATGAGTCCTTTATACTTGTTGCTCTAAACCGTTCCCCTTTTCCCCTGAAATTCCCTCCCCTCCCCCTCTGGTCACTGTCAGACTGTTCTCAATTTCAGTGTCTTTGTTTATATTATGCTTGCTTGTTTGTTTTGTTGATTAGGTTCCTGTTAAAGGTGAGATCATATGGTATTTGTCTTTCACTGCCTGGCTTATTTTGCTTAGCATGATGCTCTCCAATTCCATCCATGCTGTCGCAAAGGTTAGGAGCTCCTTCTTTCTTTCTGCTGCATAGTGCACTGTTGGTGGGATTGCAGATTGGTACAACCACTATGGAAAACAGTATGAAATTTTCTAAGAAAACTAAAAATGGACATACCTTTTGACCCAGCAATTCCACTGCTTGGATTATATCCTAAGAACCCTGAAACACCAATCCAAAAGAACCTATGCACCCCTATGTTCATAGCAGCACAATTTACAATAGCCAAGTGCTGGAAGCAACCTAGGTGCCCATCAGTTAATGAATGGATCAAAATACAGCAAAATTTTATATAGAATGTCAGAACCTGAGTATTATTAGTATTTTTATTTTATATTTCCATGGTGATGATCTATAACCCCCATTATTTCAACCCCAGTCCCCAATCTTGTTTTGACTGGGAAAATGCCACATTCAAGTGTTAAAATAAATAAAAGAAGCCTCATTCAAAAAATAGAGTCAGGAAGCCAAGAAAGGATAGCTTTCACACTTGTACCACTTATTAAAACTTACATAGCCAGCCCCTACAGCTTATACAGTCAATAGAAATAAGGAAGAACCCCTTGTCAGTGAGTGCCTCAGTAACAGCCAGCTGCCCATCCTCCTTACCCAGCAATAGCAATCTGCCCACTACCAGCCACCAATAAAAGACCACCATACTCTAACCCCAGTTTCTTCCTAAAACCCTGTAACAGGTGACGGCTTCTTGGTCTCTTCTGACTTGCCTACCTATATGGTTCACCATAGTTTTCATATCCTGAATTGCAGTTCCTCTGCTATTCTCCAATAAACTCAGTTGCCACTCATATAATATTTGCTGTTTTATTTTTAAGGTTGACACAAGAAAAATGCAAATGAGAGATCATGTCCTCTAACTAAATATTAACCCACTTGTAACTAATTATTTATTATGTCTTACTTTTCTAGGTTTAAATTCAGGACCACTATGGTGGGTCCACAGTCCCACCTAACACTGTCTGTCCTAACTCTTACACTCTAGAGAATCATTTTGTTTCTTGTCAGCACTAGAGAGGGTGCTATATATGTTGGCACTACTGTTTTGAGAGGGAAAAATAGATGCAGTTCTGGAAGGAATAATTTTTACAAAGAACTCTGACAAGAAAAACTACTCTTTGAGAACATTATGGTCCCCTTCTGTGACTTCTTCCTATTTCCCGCTATAGAGTTATAGACATGAAAACCAATAATAAATTCTAAGAGCTACATCCTACGTTCTAACAGCTTTCCATATTTAACCATTTAAATTTTAAAATATCTTTGTTATGACCATGCTCATTAATTGTTAACATTCTATTTTTTAGTACACATTGAAAATAAATCTATTTGGTAATTGAAGCATTCATTTATTTTCAATTGCTGAGCATTCATTATTATCCTCCCAGGTGCTCAAATTTATATCCATTTTTTTTATCTTCTGCATTCATTTAAAATATAATGATTATCAGTAATAATAATTTTAGAAAATTAAGACACCTTAACAGCTTCAAGCAAATCACTCCCACTATAGTGTATGTTACCACTCATCTTTATTTTAAAATATTCAGAAGAGATTCCTGAGTATTCATACAGGTTTTAACTATGGCAAAAAATTAAAAATATTGGTAAAAATTCCAGTCTAGAAATTAGGAGACCTGACTTTTGGCCTGACAATAACTAAATGTAAAGCCTTGAGAAACTAGTTTTAAAACTGTTGTATCATCTCTAAAATGAGGAGGTTGAATGTGTAGTCCTAAAACTCTTTTATATTGATTCTTTCTATGTATTGTAATTAGTTATTCAGATAAAGGTATAATTTAAATAAAGTATAACTGTGATCAAGGGATTTAAATATATTTAATTGTAATTAACTGGCTCGCTAATTTATTTAATAAATGTCTATTTAACATGGGAATATTAATGACTGCTATTTCCTCCTGCATATACATAAGGAATGACAATAGCTCCTGTCATGAAGAAGCTTGAATATATTCGGATAGTACAACTAGAGATCCCTTGTTTGCTACTAAACCATAACTAAACTAATCACCAGATTAACTTAAAAATTTTTGGAAGACGTTTTTAGTCAATAAGAGCAAAGCAAACCATATTCAAAGGCTTAGATGTAAATGGGCTAAGAAAACATTTTCACATTTTATTTGATAACTAATCCACTCATTCAATAATTATTTATTGTTCTCATACTGTGTGACTAAGTGTAAGTAAATGAACAAAACAAAAAAATTATTGCCTATGCTCTTGCTCTATTTGGGATACATGCATGACTTGCTCCCTCACTTCATTCCTGGAGGCTAAACACCATGAAAACAGAATGAAGTGAGTGAGGGAAAGAGAAAAGTCAAGGACGTTTCCTAGCTTGTTTTTCCCTAAGCACATTGGTGGTAATGCCAAATCCTGGAATGCTGAAGACCAAAGGATATACGGAGTTGGAAAGAATATAAGACCTCTCTTTTATATTTTATTTTTGGGAAGCCAGTTATACATGAAAGTAAATGTGTGAAATTAGCAATGGCATGTCTGAGTCTGAAGGCTGGGAACCCATTGGGACTGGAGGTATAAATTTGAGATTATTCAATGTATAAATGATACATAAAGTTGTGAAGCTTTAATAAAATAGCTTGATAGGTTAAAGCTGACAGAGAGAAGAAGAATTTTCATTATCCTATGGGTTGAGACAGCAATGAATGTTATAAATTTATAAAGATAATACATTTTAGGAAAAAATTGATCTGCTTATACACTAGAGTCTGAATTGAAAGCTAATTTTATTTTATGCATCTCTCATATTGCTAAGCCTCATGGCATAGAATGAGAACTCTTTCCAAGTTGAAAAATGAAATTGGGATAAAAAATAAAATTACTGCAGAACAGGTAATAAGAAAAATAAGAAGCAGAAATTTACAGAACCAGCATTATTTTTTATTTATGTACTCGTTTACATTTAAGAAAATACCTCAACACTTATTTTTCTTTTTGATCATGGTTTCCTTTATTATTTTCTTTTTGCCAATGAGTCATGAAACATTTGTATTTGAAGATGAAGGCTGTTTAAGATTTTCTTCTCTTTTTGCAATTAATAGGAATGAAAAGCATTACTGGAAAATTGTGTTTCATAGTAGAAGTTAGAAATATTACCTATATTGTTGATTTTGGTGGAATATATATTTCTATACTTGCACTATTGAATGGTACAAGGATGAAAAAGATTAATAGAAGTTATTAATAAAAGAGTAATAAGGTGCTATTTAAACATGCATCCATCTTTATTGTAACTGGTAACTAGCCCCTATGAATATAGGGTTTTTCAGTGAGTACTTCTTGAGAATCATAGACTTGAAGATTTATATATATATATTACATTTACATGTCTGAGGTATTATTAAAAATTTTATGTCCAATATCAAATTATCTTTTATGCTGGAGCACTGTTGTTTTTCTTAGTAAATAGTTTTATATTTTAACATTTTTGTTATACCTTAAAATAATGTATAGAAACATATGTAAAGATTTCCAAACTCTTTAATAAACAAAAATAAGATCTTTACAAAAATCACTTTATAGAAATTACACTGGTGAAAGTTGAAAAGTTGAATATTGCCAGATGCTATCCACACATGTTAATTGTGGGAATGTAAATGATATAGTTATATATCATAATATATATAGTTATATCATGATATCATTTAGTTATATCATGATATAGTTATATTTGAAAAGCAATGCCTCAGTAATTTTTTCCTAAACGTTCCAAATGAAATATGTCAGATACCCTTAAAGACACATATACATGCATGTTCACTGCAGCTTTACCCAAGAGAGCAGTGAATTGGAGGCAACATGGGTGTTCATCATTGGGAGAGGAAATATGTAAACATGTGGTAGATGTGAGTGGTAGCTACACCCACTGGAAAAATCAGAAATATTAAACTAGATGTACACAAAGCAATAATTGTAACTCTTACAACAAAGTATTTAGTAGAAAAAATGGGAAAAGTAAGAAAAACATTAGATATGTAACATAATACAATCTACTTAGAAATACAGGTACATAGATATTTTATAAAACATACAAAATATGTATCAAACATGAATGTATGGTTGCTTATTGTTGGAGAGGGAAATGGGATATAGAAGGAAAAGGATAGCTAAACATAAAAAATAACCTCTCATAAACAGTGGTACAAATTATTAAAAATAGCATTGGGAGTCATAAACACATGGATGTTAATTAAACCATGAGACTGATTGAAGTCCATTAGGGAACAGTGTACAGATAAAGAGAAAGAGTCCACTTGTATAATTCTGTATGCTACAAATACTTTGATGATGGACAGAGAATATGCGGCAAAGTAGATGAATGTGGGACCATAAAGAATACTTACATAGTCAATCCTTATGATGCTAATGACTGTTCCAACTCCTAACTCCTTACCATGGTCAACTTATTTAATCCCAGAAACAAGATAAGTTAGGAAACATCATCTTAATCATTACCCTGAGTTTACAGATTTGGAAAGGTGAGACAAAGAAAATTTTTCTGAAGTCATTCAGTGAATGGCAAAACTAGGCTTCAAAGTCAGGGAGCTTTCCTTCAGAGCTTATGGACCAAACCATTATACCATGCCTTATCCGAACTTAGAGAGTAAAACTAGTGATTTGGAGTCATGAACAAGAAAGTTTTCAAGTTTAGGCAGTGGCCAGTTGGGTTAGATGTTACTCATCATAAGTAGAGAAGATCTACCTGCAGCAGGAAGGCAGGCAAATCACTGACTCAGTCATTTCATAGAGCTCATGACCTTAGACATTTTTCACATCCTCTTCACCATTTCAGCTTCATTAGATGTTGAGTTAGATGTATTCAAAGTTTGTACATCAAGTTTAAGTTTAAATAAGGAATAAAACAAAATTACAGTGAAAAGCAAACCCAGACTGCAAGAGAGGAGAAAAAATAAAAGATGATTCTGATTAGAACAGTTGGGGTTCTTGAACCACATGCTAAACCATGATGCTGAGTGATGGCAGAAACGCTTAGCGACCTCAGTGAATTCCAAAAAGAAACCACTGTTAAAGGAGCAAAAATGTCCTGAAATTTTGAATGAATAAAAAGCTGAATCCAGACCCATTCAGTATTCTGCATAGTATCATGGATAATGCCAGAAACTACTATTGTTCAGTTTTAGTAATGAAAGATAAATTATGTTTAGTAAACTTTCTAATACATATTATAAAATGTCCTGTCAAAAACAGAGGAGATTGCTACAAATAAAGAAAAAACAACCAATGAATGCATTAAAAATTAAATTACTTTGAACATTAAAAAATTAAGTAGGCATAACAAATATCCATAACACAACACTACTTACTGAAATCATGTTGGGAAAAGAAGGTGTCATAGTGAGTAATTATAAATTACAATGATATGCTACGAAAAGAACTTGAATTCTGTTGCATGGTGTAGATATCTTCAATGTTCATAAATCATTCAAGGTAGTTTTGAGAAAACAATGAAAAGATGTCAGAATTTATTCAATAGAATAGAACATACCTATAAATTTGTAAAACGATGGTAGCTAAATACAGAAATTAAGAGGAAATATTCATAATTTATACTTAAACCAACATAAAGATACATACAGAGATAAGTTTCCAATTTGTTTGTCAAGTGGTTTTCTATGATTAATTTGAGTTGCATAACAAAAGGAGCCTGACACTTTTAAAAGAAAGGTCATATCATAAATGCAAACTTATCAGTAAAAAGAGAGAAAGGTAGACCTGATGAATTGCAGGCTTCAGTTAAAGAAAGACATAAATTAATAATCTTCTGATTGAGAAGAAAATGTGACCTATAAAAAATGTTTAGGTGCAACTAGACTCCATGGCAATGAATACTAATTTTGATTTTTATTGATTGCAAACACTTCACAGGGAAAAGACGTTGTTATTTTCAGATTAGAAGTTGTATAGGTTAAGGATTAAGAGATTCAGTGACTCTGGAGTCTGACTGCTTGGCTCCAAATCATGGCTATGCAATTTATTAGAAATGTAACATTGCTTATATACTTAAACTCTTATGCCTCCATTTTATTTTCTGTTAACTCAAAATAATACTACTTACCTTGTTGGGTTATTGTGAATAATAAAATATTTAGCCTGTATAAAGCACACAGAGCTATACCTGGCATGTAACTACA
Organism: Glossophaga mutica; assembly: GCA_039655065.1. Classification (NCBI taxonomy): domain Eukaryota; kingdom Metazoa; phylum Chordata; class Mammalia; order Chiroptera; family Phyllostomidae; genus Glossophaga; species Glossophaga mutica. The sequence continues at coordinate 188,323,197 of CM077303.1, forward strand.
TATTTAAATAAAAGACAAAAAGCAAGTCAGATGATGAAGAATTTCTACTGCTTTCATCATTGAAATATAGACGTATGCCATTATCTTTATTATCCAAATGATTTACACTACACATACTTCACACCAGTACATACCAACATGTTAGTTTTATTACTTTATCTTCTGTAAAAAATATTTTTAAGTCAAGAAACAAGGGGATGCAGAGAAATTAGTCTACAAAGGAGAAAAATCAACAACAAAAATAAGGACTACTAGCACCAGAGAGGCAAATGAATTGAAAACCACATTATCTGATGTAAATCACGCAATTGAAGCCAAACTATCAGCAAGGTTCCATGATGCAAATATTCTATGATGCTAGAAAAAATATTTTTAAATTAAGTCCCAGATTGTAAGACATCTACTAAATCCCTTCTGCAGACGATCAAGTAGGTCCTGACAATGAAGACTGGGTTGACGCTACAGGTGTAACTTCAGTTTCCCTAAAGGTAGAAAAAAAACAAAAATGAAGAATATGGCATTCAAAAACAATACTTGTTGTCCCATTCATTAATTTGTTTTTAAATAGAATGAGAATGTCATCAAATAAATCATATTATAATGACAAACTTGAAAACATTTTTATATCAATCCCAATGGCATAGAATTTTCAAAAGATTCTATTGTTTTAAGTAATTGTAAATATACTAATAAAAAAAAAACACCTAGGGAATCTCAAGAGACCAGAAAAACTATCTTTAGTATTACCCATCCATGATTTAATGGGAAATTACTGCCTGAATGATGACCGTCAGTCACAAGTTCACAAACTGTGACTTAGGTGTTAGAAACTTTGAAAACTTCCCTTATTTATCTGCTCGAGAACAATGAGAAATTATGTGTTGTAAAGACATAGTCAACGAATTTGGAAAAAGATCTGTTTTAAAATCCAATTCAAGACTAAGAGTGACCAAGTCATTTAAATTTCATTCTGATTCAATTTTCTATAAAAGAATATATGAGTCAATCATGTTCTGCAGTCTACAAAATTGGGAGTCAAATCAAACATCAAGGATGTTATTGATAAAATTTGTAAACTGTAGAATGTTCTATAGATAGATGCAAGTTATTCTTGTTATATAACATAGCTGACTTCGATCTAGTTCCAGAATAATCTATCATAATTTCTTTGCCTATTATGGTATATCACTCCACCCAATAACAGTGCTAAGCTCCTCTCAGCTTGGGTGATTTAACTCCAAGGTTGATGCAAGCAATGTGGCATGAGGAGCACATGATGAACATTTGTGAAATTATATAAACAAATGTGATAGTTCTTTCACAAATCTTTAAAAACATATTCATATATAACCAGAGATATTGAAATAAAGAACAAACTGACAGTAACCAGAGGGGAGGGAGTAGAGAGGTGATGGGGGAAAGAAGGGGAAGGGTCATCAAGCAGCATTTATAAAGGACCCATGGACAAAGCCTAAGGGGGGCAGGACTGAGGGTGGGAGTTGGGTGTGGGTGGGATGGAGAGAACTACACTGAACACTAACAAAAATTAAATAAATAAATTTGACACAAAGTACAAAAATAATAATTATTATTATTTTAGCTATGAGTGGTTTATTTTGGCATGCCTAGAAAACATTTATATCCAAAATTATTTGCAAATAATTAAATTATTTTTAAATTGTAATATTGTCCATCCATATATTTATTAGAGAGCAAAATATATAATAATTTTTCATATTTATTTACTGACCATCAAAAATATAAGCAAAATAATTATTTCTGGCAAATAGTTAATGTACTTTAAACATTTTCTTAGCCAATGATGTCTGTGACTATTTCATAGTTATATTCCAGAAAATCCTTTTTTTTGAAATATGATCTAATTATTATTATTGACTTTCCTATATGTTATGTCTATTTTTGATCTATTTCTTTATAAATTTGACATCAATATTTCTCAAACTTCCATTTAATGACTAATTGACTCTTTTCTCTAGATCATGACATTTTAATCAATAAAATATTCTTTGTATAGATACTGACATACTTTGCAAACTCAGGAAATATTCTGCTAAATGGAAGCTATCTCAAGTCTCATATTTTCCATGTTAAAAATATGTAAATATCTCAGATTTACCATGCTCACAGAACTGTATTTTCTCCTCCAATCATAGTCCCTTGCTTTTATAAATATTTTGAGTGTTATGGGCATATGTTGCGTGTTTTTCCTACTTATTCAAATTGGACCCCAGAAGTCTTATGTATTTCCAGAAACAATGACTATCAAGAAATATTTTCCTCATATTCATAATATATCTCAAAATGAGGTTTGATTACTTTTGTGTTTTCTCTATTGGATTTATGATAAAAATAGAATCTCATTTTAAAATATGTAAGTTTAAAAAAGTTACCTTTTGAGGATTGATATATATTCCTATTTGCATTTTTATGAATTATATTATTATAAGTGTTAGGAATTATAATAATAAAAACATTGATGTATCATATTATTACAAGTAGTAAGAGGTTATTTGAGAATTCTGTGAGATAAATCCAGTTAAGTGATCACAGCTCCTGTCCCATAGTAAGAACTGAATGCTTGAGTTGCATTTGTTATTTTTCTAGTGCATGTTATGTTGATTTTCTTTTTCCAGTTTTAATTAGTATTTATTCTTTTTTGTTACTTTATAAGTTCTGTATATTGTGTGTGTGTGATTAATTTTTGTTACATATATTGCATTATTTTCCAGTTTACCATTTCCTTTTGACTTCATACAATGTGTGAATTGGATATTTAGGGTCTGTAGGAATGAATGTATATTTTATTTAGCTAAAGAAATTTGTACTTTTTCAGGCATAATTCTCAATGGAGAACTTAAACATTAGACATTGAAAGTAAGAAAAAATTAAAGGAATCCAATATTGGCCCTAGAAATTTCATAGCTAATCTTATGTTGTAGTTAGTTTATAAACAATCAAATCTTTTATAAAAAGCTTATTTTAAACTTAACTAAAGTAACAACTTAAAAATTAAAAATTGACTCTTCTAAGATTTGGCATGGTCTTAATAAAGGACCTGCCTTGAGCTCAGGATGACATATGGAAAAGCAGGATTATTCATGAAGCTAATCTCATGTTTCTTTTATATAAAGGCAAATCCAAAATCAATTTTGCTTTAACAGAATTGATTTAGGATCAGGATTACATATGAATGCTGAACCAACATTCAAGATAACAAACTATATTGGAGACATTCTTAATGCTGATTGACAGTCACTAGATGAATGTGTCATGATTGAGCCTACTTCTTGTTCTAGTAATTGTTTATTCATTCACGTCCAAATGGTTATCAACAACAACAACAAAAAAAAAAACCTCTTCTCCTTCCATTTAAAATTATCTCCACTGTCATAATGCTCAAATTTGCTATAATTTCCAATTTCAATATACTAAGTGTAATTCCTAGAAACCTTAAAGTCATGATATATCAGCTAATTTAATTATCTGAATAAATCCCAGGGAGATAGGCAAATTAAAAACGATTAGTATTAAGAAATGTTATTTTGAAGATATTCTCTGGAGGGTCTTGGAGATGTACATGAAACTTTTGGTTTCAAATTTCAGAGTAATATAGTTTTATGTTTGTTTTAAAATTTCTTCTTTCTAGGTCTTAAAGCTGAATGCCTAATTACAGACTGTAGCTAATCCACAATTTCCAATTCAGTTTTTATTGTTATTAGTACCATTAATTTAATATCCTTCTGTTCGACTCCACTGTTTGACTTCTTAATTGATTTTGAATTTAGAGGAGAGATATTAAAGAGGTGTGGGAAATCATAACTAGTAAACCTGAACATTGAAAAACAGCCTCCAAGCCAGTATATCCGTTGCCCTCACAGCTGGGTTAGCGTATTTTCTTAGCATGGCTACAGCCAAGTGAACAGAGGTAAAACGTTTTGACTCGTAAATGGACTTAATAGAATTCCATTTTTTAAGTATGTAATGTTTGTACTAAGGTATTCTCTATCTCCATGTACCCAAAAACTATAAAGTGCTCATATTTGGCCTGCCTTATAGATTTGAGAGTAGAAAAGTATAAAATACATGAAGAAATAAGAAAAAGTTAGAGCAGTGACAATACATTGAGAGATTTTTTCATGACTTAACTTCAAGGTTTAGTTTGAGCTGAATTTATAACTTTGGATTCTTTGCATCTATATCTTACTTAAGCTAGGTTTAGGTGGCTTAAAACAAATAATTTATTACAGAAAGAATTCAGCCTGTAGCAGACACTAATATCTAGTTAACTCAAAACAAATTCCCAAGCCCCTTTTTCCCTGCCTGCGGAGGTTAATAATTAATCTCCCCAGTTTTCCTGGAAATTATGCATTATAAAATCTAAATCTACTCTGGGCTTCTATGAAAGTTGTGTTTTCCTAATGATAATTAATGACTGAGAGACCTGGTACCACACCTTCCTTAAGCCTGGGTTGAATATTTCCTAGATCTTGTGTTAAAAGAAATTACTCCTTAGTAACTAGCTACCCCAAGAGAAAGGGAAGTATTGAGTGAGATAAGGTGTGACCTTATATATGAGATACTCTGTACTTCTTATACACTTTGATTTCAAGGTAGCTTTTATAAGCAAGTATTTGCTTCACAGTGTTCACTTATACTGATTCAAAAGGTAAAATTGTAATTTGACACCACCATTATGAACACTGTTGTTCTGGAGACTATAAAGGTTTCAGTAGTAGAGCTTAATGCCTATCACTGGGACTGGTGTTAAATTAGTTTTAGATAACTTCTCTACTTAGGACTGATGGATTAACTTGCTGGAGCTTTATTTTTCATTACCAAACTCCCAGGCTGATTAACTTGTTCTGTGATCTGTGTAATCAATTGTTTATCATGAAATGAACCAACAGCTGCAGAACACAATTAGAAATAACTCAGGAGCAAAGGAAGACATGATTTTAGTAAGAGAAAAACAAAATGCAAGGAATGAAGCCAACTAAAATTAAATTTATGCAAAGATGAATTTAAAAACGTCTCTTGTGTGCTACTTCTTAGGTATTAGCAAGAATTAGTCACAGCCCTCAGGTCTAAAGTAAAAACACTGACACAAAGTGTCAGTAAATTATTTGTGAAAACAACCAAAAAGTCTTGAGCTTCTCTTTTCACACTAAAATGTTAAGTATTTACCAGAAAAATTATGGTGTTCTTTAGAGTTTTTTCGTTGGTGTTCTAAAAATGTATACTATCAAAATCAAGACCTTTTATTATTTTCATACATGAAGCAAAACTCAATATTTCATTTTTTGATACATGTATTAAGGAATGCCTGTTTTAAAGAACTTCTAATTTATTAATCCTCTCAGCTAAATTGTTATTAATTATAGCGATTAATTTATTAAATTATTAGTGTGAGTTATAAACAGTGTAACCTGTAGCAATGAATATGTCTTTGATTTTAAACTGATATTTAATTAATTAGGTAACATTTAAGAATTTAACAGAACGCAGGAACAGCTTCCTGCTGCTATGAAAGCCTATACTCAAGAGACAGGTGCTGATGTAAAGGAAAGTAGTTTACTTGCAGATGCTGGCCATCTGGAAGATGGGGTCTCACTGCTCAAAGCCCATCTCCTGGAATATGGGGACTCATGTCACAAAGCCCATTTCCACCTCTCAGGGGAAGCAGAGCTTTTTATAACGTGGGAGAGGGGAGCAGAGAAAAAAGATCAAGGGAAAGGGTTGAAATGTTCTCTATGTGCAGACTAGCACAGTCCATTCCCATACAGCAAGTAAGTGATGGTCTGGTGTGTGTCATCCTGGTTTAGTCATGCTGGCCTCAGGCCATTTCAGCTTCAGGTCATCCTGGCTCCACTGTTGAAGGTCAGCAAACCTCCCTGAGCTGGGATGCCTGAAGGTGGGGTATGTATCTTTTGAAGATTTTTTTAGTTCTTATACAAACATGCTGCTCATCTACAAGCTTCATATTAGAGTCAGCACTTGCAGAAACAATGTCAAAAGAATATTGGGATGGGTTACAATTTCCAACAATTACAATTTTCCACTGTTACAATACTAAGGTAAATGAGGTTTTCACAAAAATATTTTTATATTTAATTTTAAAATTATAAGCTTTTAAAAAGAACACAGAGAACATGGAGTGAATAAAATTGAATGAAAATTTTATTTTTCTCAAAATTCAAATGTTAAATTATTTTTTTTCATTTTGCTTTTGAGTGACATTTACCAGTAATTCACCCTGTTTTTTTTCACAGGATTTGAGTCCTATAAAATATTTTTGCACATCATGCTCCACCTCAGTATCTGCTTCTGGAGAACACAGTTTGTGACAATATTCTATATTGATATTTATATCAGATAAAATTCATCCTACAGCATTTTCTTCTCCCATCCAAGTACTAACCAGGCCTGACCCTGCCCAGCTGCCGAGAGCAGACAAGATCAGGCGTGCTCAGGGTGGTGTGGCTATAAACCACAGCATTTTCTTCTAAACTGTATTTGTCCTATTGAATTAGTCTACTATTTTTCTTTCTTAATATAATTTTAATGACTTAGATAAAGTACAAAGTTACTTTATGTAAAATTATTGATATTATTAGTTTTAGGAGCTTCATTTAGGAAAATTAATAATATGTTTTCCTGAACAACTCATTGACTATCTCCACTATAGCAAATCATTTTCTCAGTGAAAATGAGATCATGAAATTCTAATATGGATGTGTTGCAGTAGGTGGAGCCAGGTCACAAAAGTGTAAAGCATATGCTTTTAAACTTTCCCAAATTATTTGCTTACTGTTTTCCTATCAATGTCTACCTTTTTAGCATCTATCTGTCAATAATCTATCAATTGTCTAGTTATCATCTACCACGGATCTATCTATCAATTATTATTTATTATCTTTATTGTTGTTCAAGTAGTTTTCTGCTCTTTCCCCCCACCACTACCCACCACCCCAGCCCTCCCCACCTCCCTCCCCCATTTTCACCCCTCCCCTTGTTATTGTCCATGTGTCCTTTATAATTGTTCCTGTAAACCCTTCCCCTTTTTTCCCCGTTATCCCCTCCCCTCCCCACTCTGGTCACTGTCAGCCTGTTCTCATTTTCAATGTCTTTGGCTATACTTTGCTTGCTTGTTCGTTTTGTTGATTAGGTTCCTGTTAGTAGTGAGATCGTATGGTATTTGTCTTTCACCGCATGGCTTATTTTGCATGGATCTATCTTAATGTCAGGGAAGACAGAGTTCAAATAATATTAAAATTTTAAAAAATATAATATTTGAGAAACATTTTAATTTAAGTATAATTTCCAGGTCAGCTTTATTTAAGACATTTTAATTGCCCAAACATTGTTATTTTTAAGCATGTACAAATTCACTACATTATTCAGAAATGCATAATAATTACATATATTTCATTGTATATAATATTTTAAGCTTTTGAACATAATTTCATTTTTGTTGTGGAAAAAAAAAAAAACATATGGGAGGCATGCCTAATCTGAAAACCATTTATTTATGAATTGTTAAAGTATCACAGTCCATTGTGTGCAAGATGATCTGGTGTATGTGGCAGATGAAAAAATAATTTAAAAGTTATGCCAAGATAATTAACAAGTTCAAAAGGCTTACAGTTTACTGAGGTAGACAGACATATAAATATGTAAATACAGCATGGCGTAATCACTGCTCATTAAAAAAACCTGTGATGAAGATGATCACAAGTGCATGAAGGAACAACTAAATCTCATATGAGTCGAGAGAGGATGACAGTGATTAGGGAACTCACAAAACACACACACACACACACACACACACACACACACTCTCTCACTCCTTCTAACTCCCAATACCACAATTCTCTATTTATACTCCAATTTTGGTTTATTCATCATTGTGAGCAAACTGGACACTTTAATACAATTTATGATACATAAATACTAATTCAAACAATAGCTACATAGTGTCTTATGCTTTCATATCATCCTTTAGTGATATTTAGTTTTTTCTGAAGTTATTTGATACTTTTTTTTGTTTTCTTATTTTCCACCTACTTATCTCTATTTCTTACCCAAGTGCTCTTCACAAGGTCATTTCATCAGATCTTCTCCAACACCATCACCATCGCCTGCCCTCCCTCCCTGCTCACCCTACCAACACACACAAGCACACACACACTCACCTTAGAGTCCTCTAGTTGGCACAGTTTCTAGGTTTACTATTCATTCCCATCCTGAACTTCCTTCCCTCCTGATCATCCTTGGAATTCCTTCATCTCTGTCCTGATTGGATACAAAATTTAGTTGAGGCTTTCTTTAGGTAGATTTTATCATATAGCTATGTAGCATTTAATAAATAGTTTTTATACATCACTATTTGAAATGTTATTACTCAACCCAATAATTTATTGGTTTCGTTTCTGACTGGTTCTTTATATTGATCATGTTATTCTCAGTATTCTAAAGGTTTAAGAAAATGTTTAAAGAATACGGTTAAAGGTTCTTTCCAATAATTTTCTTGGTTGTGTGGGTACCTTATGTTTTTGTTTTGGGGAAAATTCTCGCACTTAATTTAATTATTATCTTCTCTTCTTTTCCACTGTGTTTTTAATTTCTGCATATCTTATTGAATTAGATCACCAGATTTTATGTAATGTTTTTTAAATCTTTTCCTTTTTGTTTTGTCTTAGGAACAAATGCCTAAATATTATCTTAAAATTCTTCTTTTTTATTACAGTAATAATGTTTTAATTGTAAGCAATTTTTTTATTTCTGAATACTTCATTTTTATAGCACTCTCACATTGTTTCTCAGGTGAAACATCTCCATTTATGTCTGGGTAGTTTTCTAAGCATTTTCTTTTTCTCAGACCCACTGGGTTGCCTTTGTTACACTTAGTTCGCTTTTTCTTTTTGATTGTTTTGGTTTTGGTGTCTTGTGTTAGAGATTTTTCTCCAATGCCTGATGATCTGGAAACCTCCATTCATATTTAAGATAAACTTTTTGAGACTGGTTAGAAGGTCATGGCATGGGTTGGGCTTGTGAACTTGCGGCTCCCTTATGAATGATATGACTTGCTAAGTGATTGAGAAAACCCTATACATACATCAGGCCTGCAATCTTTTTATTGACTTACATTACTGAAAAGATGTCACTGAGGGAAAAAAAGAAGGCAAGTGACCTGGTCAAGCTAATCAATCTGAATTCTGAGTAAACAGATTAATGTTATTTGCTAGGATTTAGAGGCTTCAACTAGGAAATGTCTTTAGCAGGATATTCCTAGCTAAAGATAATCTATTTTTTATAGTGTCTTTATCTGGTTTTGGAATTAAGATAATGTTGGCCTTGTAAAAATAAGCTTGGGAGTCTTCCCTCCTCTTGAATTTTTTTGAAATAGCTTGAGGAGGAGAAGTGTTAGTTCTTCGTGGAATGATTGGTAAAATTCACCCATAAAGCCATCCAGCCCAGGGCTTTGTTTGGGGGGGGAGTTTTTTAATTATTGATTCATTTTCACTAGATGTTATCTGTCTACTCAGATTATCCGATTCTTTTTTATTTAATATTGATTGCATGTTTCCCAAAATTAATCCATTTCATCCAGGTCATCTGATTTTTTGGCATATAGTTGCTCATCATATTTTCTTACAGTCATTTGTATTTCTTAGGTTTCAGTTGTTATTTCTTTCCTTTGGTTTCTGATTTTATTTATTTGGGTGCTCTCTTTTTTTCTTGATGAGTCTGGTTAAAGTTTGGTCAGTCTTGTTTATCTTTTCAAAGAAACAGCTTTTGAATTCATTGATATTTTGTATCATTTTTTAAGTTTTTTTTTAATTTCTGCTCTGATTTTTATTATTTCGTTCCTTCTGTTAACTGTGGGCTTTTTTTGTTGTTCTTTTCCAAGTTTCTTTAAATGTAAAGTTAGATCATCTGTTTGAGCTCTTGTTTTTAAGATAAGCCTGGGATGCTATGAATTTCCTTTTTAGGATTGCTTTTCTTCTGTCCCACAGATTTTGGATTGTTGTGTCATCATTTTCCTTTCTTTCAAGGTGTCTTTTGATATCTTCCTTGATCTTATTGTTGACCCATTCATTGTTTAATGCTATTTTATGTAACTTCCATATCTTTGTGTATTTTTCAGTGTTCTTCCTGTGATTGATTTCTGAATTCAGAGCATTGTGGTAAAAGAAGATGCTTGATATGATTTCAAACATGTTCCATATGCATTTGAAAAGTATGTATATTCTGCTGTTTTAGTGTGGAATGCTCTGACGATATCAATTAAATCCATTTGATCTAGTGTGTCATTTAAGGCTACTCTCTGTTTATTGATTTTCTCTTTGGAAGATCTGTTCCCTGAAATCAATGGGGTGTTAAAATTCCCTACACTGACTGTATTTCTGTCAATTTTTCCCTTTATATATATCAATATTGTTTCACATATTTATATGCTCCTATGTCAGGTGTATAAATGTTTACTAGGGTTCTATCCTCTTGTTGGATTGTCCCTTTTATTATGATGTATGTCCCTTTTTGTCTGTTACTATAGCCTTGATTTTAAAGTCTATTTTGCTGGATAAAAGTTGCTATATTAGCTTTTACTGCTTTCCATTTACAAGAAATATCTTTTTCTATCCTTTTATGTTTAGTTTGTGTGTATCTTTCTATCTGAGGTAGGTTTGTTGGAGACAGCATATATGTAGGATTGTTTACTTATTCATTCAGCTACCCTATGTCTTTTGGTTGGGGCATTTAAATCATTTACATTTAAAGTGATTAACAAGAATGAGAAAATAGCCCTGGCTGGTGTAGCTCAGTGGATTGAGCGCGGGCCTGCGAACCGAAGGATCGCGGTTTGATTCCCAGTCAGGGCACATGCCTGGGTTGCCAGGCCAGTTCCCGTCAGGGGACATACAAGAGGCAGCCGCACATTGATGTTTCTCTCCCTCTCTCCTTCCCTTCCCCTCTAAAGATAAATAAATAAAATCTAAAAGGAAAAAAAAAAAAGACATCTTAAAAAAAAAAAAAAAAGAATGAGAAAATATAGGACAATATCCCTGATAGACATAGATGTTAAATTCCTCAACAAAATATTAGCAAACTGAATACAGCAATGCATAAAAAAGGTAATATACTATAGTCAAGTGGTGTTAATTTAGGAAATGCGAGATTCATGCAAGATTTCCAAATCAATAAATGTGATTCACCACATAAAAAATGAAGGATAAAAATCACATTATCATATCAATAATGTAGAAAAAGTATTTGATAAATACAACACCCATTTATTAAAAGAACTCTCAGCAAAGATAGACTAGAGGGAACATACCTAAACATGCTACAGGCTATATATTACAAACCCATGACCAGCATCATACTCAACAGGCAAAAACTACAAGTGTTCCTCTTAAGACTGCGGACAGAAAAGGGATGTCTACTTTCACCTCTATTATTCTACATAGTACTAAAAGTCTTAGCCACAGCAAACAGATAAGAAGAAAATAGAAGGTATCCAAATTAGAAAGGAAAAAGTAAAATTGTCTTTATTTGCATATGACAAGATACTGTATGTACAGAATCCCAAAGATTCCACAAGAAATTACTAGGACTGATAAATGAATTCAGCAAAAGCAGCAGCATATGAAATTAAAATCCAGAAACCAGTTGCATTCTATATGCTAATAATTAACTAACAGAAAGGGAAACTAAGAAAACAATCCCATTACCAATTGTTTCAAAAAGAATAAAATACCTAGGAAAAAATCTAACCAAGAAGGTAACAGACCTGTACTCAGAATATTATGTCACTGAATAAAGATATTGAAGAAGACACAAATAAGTAGAAACACATACCATATTTAATGTTAGAAAAAATTAACATCATTAACACGTTCATGCTACCCAAAACAGTTTATATATTCAATGCAATTCCTACCAAGATTCCAATGATATATTTCACAGAACCAGAACAAATATTTCAAAAATTTATGTGGAAACACAAAAGGTCCTGTATGGCAGCAGGGATCCTGAGAAATAAGAATGAAATTGGAGGAATCATCCTACCTAATATCAAACTATATCATATCATATCATATCATACCATATCATATTATATTGTATTGCATTATAAGAATAGTAATGGAAACAGAATGGTACTGGCATAAAAACAGACACATAGATCAATGGAACAGAGTGGAGATCCCAGAAATAAATCCCAGTCTCTATGGTCAATTAATATTCACAAAGCGGGTGGGAGCATAAAATGGAGTAAAGATGGCCTCTTCAACAAATGGTGTTGGGAGATCTGGACAGCTACATGCAAAACAATGAAACTCGACCACCAACTTATACCACTACACAAATGTAAACTCAAGATGGAGAAAAGACTTAAATGTAAGGTTGTGATGCCATAAAGTCCCAGAGGGGAACATAGACAGGAAAATTTCAGATATCCCATGTAGCAATATATTAACCGATATGTTACTTAGAGCAAGGGACATAAAGGAAAGAATAAACAAATGAGATTTCATCAAAATAAAAAAGCTTCTGCATGGATAAAGAAAACATCAGCAAAATGAAAATGGAACAACCATATGGGAAAATATATTTGTCAATGGTACCTCAGACAAAGGTTTGATCTTCAAAATATATAAAGAACTCACACAACTCTATTCCAGCAAGACAAACAATCCAATTAAAAAATGAGCAAAGGACAAGAAGAGACACTTCTCCAAGGAGGACATAGAGAGGGCTCAGAGTCATATGAAAGAATGCTCAGCACCACTAGCTATCAGAAAGATTCAAATTAAAACCACAATGAGATACCACTTTGCACCAGTCAGAATGTCTATCATAAACAAATCGACAAACAACAAGTGCTGGAGATTGCAGAGAAAAGGGAACCCTAGTGTACTGTTGATGGGAATGCAGACTGGTGCAGCCACTGTGGGAAACAGTATGAAATTTCCTCAAAATCTAAAGATGGAACTGCCTTTCGATCCAGTAATTGCTCTGCTGGGATTATACCCTAAGAATCCTGAGACACCAATTGAAAAGAAACTATGCATCCCAAAGTTCATAACATCACAATTTACAACAGCCAAGTGCTGGAAGCAAACTAGGTTCGCATCAGTAAATGAGTGGGTGAAAAATCTTTGGTACATTTACACAATGGAATACTAAACAGCAGAAAGAAAGAAGGACCTCCTACCTTTTGTGATAGCATGGATGGATCTGGAGAGCATTATGCTATGTGAAATAAGCCAGGAGGTGAAAGACAAAAACCACATGATCTCACCTATAAATGGAACCTAATCAACAAAACAAACAAGCAACCAAAATATAACCAGAGGCATTGAAATAAAGAACAAACTGGCAGTAACCAGAGGGGAGAAGGGTGAGGAGTAACAAAGGAAAGAAGGAGAAGGGTCATCAAGTTACATGGTTAAAGGACCCATGGACAAAGCCAAAGGGGAGGAGGATTGAGGGTGGGAGGTGGGGGTGTGTGGAGCAGGGGAAAGCAGTAGTAGGAAAATGGAGACAACAGTACTTGAACAAAATTTTTAAAAATACATAGTCCTTCTGATTTGTAATAAAAACCAGAGGAAAATATTTGGGGTGGCTACAGCTGCTACTAAGTGAGGGAACATACTGTGCAAGAAAAAAGAAAGGGAGAGGACTTCTAACTTGAGGTTATGAACTCTGTACATGTCCTGGAACAGTGACTTTGTGGAGTAGATTCCAATCATTTCACCTAAGGATAATATAATTGAAACAAGACTTGATTTTGTTATGTGATACCAACAAAGAAACTACAGACTGATAGAAAACATATGGATACACACATACACACTTCAGAAGAACATTACAAAATCTCTAATCTCTAAATTATGACATTCATAGTCTCTAGCATGCATCTTATATCAGTTTAGAATACGAAAGAAAAAATGTCTCCCATTCTCAAGAGAAAAGATAATCGAGAGACTGACACCAAGATAATCCAGATGTTGGAATTAGCATTCACATTTTAAAGGAACTAGGCTGAATGATATAAAAGAAAATATAAATATATGTTTGTAATATATGAAAAGTTAGGAAATTACAGCAGATAGACTCCATAGATAACTTTACAAAGTGATTTTCAAATTTATATGGAAATGTGTACTCCTATAACACTCAAAGCAATCTTGAAAAAGCATTATAGTGAATGACTTGCAATAACTGATTTCAAGACTGACTATACAGTTATAAGAATCAAAATAGTGTGGTAACGGCATAAGACTTGACAAATAGGGCAATAGACCAGAACATGGTGTCCAAAAACAGACATGTACTTACATGTATCATTTCATTTTTAATAAAGACACTGAAGCAATTCAATGGGAAAATGTATATGTAATTTACAAGACCAAGTTAATCAAATCCTACATGTTCCTTACAAATGCTTATCTTTAGGACTGGCCTTATTTCAATACTGGGAAATAAGCTCTAGATCCTTAGAATATTCTGCCTAAGAGAAGTTTTTTTGTATGCCAGATACCTTGAGTCATGTGGTACAGATTTGATTAGTTTATTCTTACAAAGTAATAAATGGTGAATCATGCCTTTGCTCTGTGAGTCTGGAATCTGAATAGCTGAGATCAGACATGCAGGTAGTTCAATGCTGCGTAACTGATTCCCAAGAAAAATCCCTGAACACCAAGATTTGGGTCAGCCTATCTGACTGGCAACACTTTGCATGAGTAGTGACACATCATCTCTGGGACAATTAAGCACATGCATGTGATTCCACTGGGACAGGAGAGCTAGAAACTTGAATCTGGTTTTCTCTGGACTTCATCTCCTGTGATTTTACACTTTGCTGATTTTTAAAAAGAAGCATGAGATGATGTTCTGGATTAATAAACATGAGGTCTGTGCAGAAAGTATGCAGCCATGGAATATGAAATATAGCAATATCTATTGAAGATACAAGATACCAGAAACATTGTACAAAGGACAGTGACGCCTCAGTCCCCTTCAAAGTAGACACTTTGGGACCTCACACAGTTCTCCCAATTGCCATCAGTTGTTCTATTGTATTTACCTAAATCTCACTGATAGTTTGAAATCTCTTCACTTTCAAAGGTGATTTTAGTTTGGGGGAAAGCCAGAAGTTGCAGGGCACCAAATCTGGGTGGTAGAGGGACTGAGTTATCTGGATGATTTGATATTCTGCCAAAAAACTCTGCATGGCACATGATGCATGAGCTGGTGCATTGTCTTGATAAAGCTACCAATTACCAGTTGTCCGTAGCTGCAGCCTTCTGAATCATCCTAATATGATCAGTGAGGGAATGTTCAAGCTTAAAGCAAAATTTGATACAGATTTGTTGCTCTACTCGCTCAGTCATTTTGAATGTGATGGCCACACAGTACACATGCTCACTCAACTGTGTCTATTGCCCCCACTGACTAGTACAGTGAAGTCATCATTCTTCATGTATGCGTATTCCAGTCAATTGTCCTAGGCTACCAGTTTGTTCAACCCAATCTTATTATAGTAAAAAATGGTTTTACTATAAACTATTTGTAAAAATGTTGTATAATCCAATCTTGTTACAGTACAAGTGGTTTGACTTTTCCCAGATAAACCCCATACACTTTGATACAGGTTTGGTTTGCATAGGTTATTTATGTGTCAAAAATGTATCAAATGACACAGTTAATACTTATGCATTAAATTGCATGTAAATTTTACCTAGAAATAATTTTAAATGAATAATAAAACTTGGCTAATACATGTATGTTGACATTTTAGGGTAACCTGTACAAATGTCAATGAACTACTTCAAGATTCCTCAAAAGAAAAAATAGAAATAGGAAGAGCTAAGTGGATGAATATGTGTACAAACCAAATCTAGAAAAATGTTAATGCTTGACTGCCAGTGGTGAGTATCTGAGTGTTCAGTGTAAAATTCTTTGAACTTTTATGTTTAAAAATTGTCATAATAAAGTATTTGAAAAATTTAAAACTGGAGAATTATAATAAATATTTAATTTTTACTCAGATTTTGTAAAAATGTATTAATCTCAAAAATATTTTCTCAACAATTTTTTTAATCTTAACTTTTAAAAAGTCCCCATTGGTCTCTTAGTTATCTTCAAACACATTTGAAAAAAGTGGAGATACTATTACATTAATGGAACTGTAAGTGAACACCTTCTACAGTTCCCATTACATTATTTTAAATTGATGCTACTGATTGCTACATGGTTGACATCTTCTGGTCTAAAGCAACAGTCTATTTTCAAATATTGGGGTTGATTATAGTACCATACAATGCCAAATTGATCCTTTAGTTAATAATAATGATGATGATGATAGTTTTCTGATTATTGTGAACTCATTAAAAAATGGACTAGAAAGAATAAAATAAAAGGTTTTATTAGGCTTATTAAATTCTATAATGTTCTCAATGTTCCAAAATATTCTATTTGAATCTGGTTATATTTCATGATCATGCCTTTATATTGTCCCTATTCTTTCTGTTTACATTTTTACAACTTATTTACAAGCAAAAAGGAAACAGGA
Source organism: Glossophaga mutica (assembly GCA_039655065.1). Lineage (NCBI taxonomy): Eukaryota > Metazoa > Chordata > Mammalia > Chiroptera > Phyllostomidae > Glossophaga > Glossophaga mutica. The sequence continues at coordinate 188,339,797 of CM077303.1, forward strand.
CTCGTGCACGTGGACAACAGTGTGCTGATTGCAGGGGGAGGGAGGTATAAGTGGGTTAAATGCAATGGAAAAATACAATAAAAATTTTTAAAGAATCCACTTCAATTGGGTTTTACAATATTTATAAGTGAAATCATCCTAATGGAAGCATGTGTTCACGTCATTGTGTGGGGACTATATACCTTTTTCCATGTTAAATTACGAACTGCAAGAGATTAGCAGTCACTGTTTCCTGATCTCTATAGCACTAAAAATGAGCAGACTGATTAATATAAGAATTCAGTTAATATATTTTATTTTAAAGAATTAAGTATATTTTATTGGTTATGCTATTACAAGTGTCCTATTTTTTTCTCCCCTTTAACCGCCTCACGCCTCTTCACCCCTCCCTCAAGCATCCCCCACCTTAGTTCATGTCCATTGGTCATACATATAAATTCTTCGGATTCTACATTTCTTATACTACTCTTAACCTCCCCCAGTCTATTTTGTACCTACCATTTATACTTCTTATTCTTTGTAACTTTCCCCCATTCTACCCCTCCCACTCCCCACTGATAACCCTCTGTATGATCTCCATTTCTTTGATTCTGCTCCCATTCCAGTTGTATGTTAATATACTTTTTAAACAAGTGTATCAGTGTGGTGCTGATGGCCATATAAATTTTCAAAAATTAAACATCCATTTTTTCAAATCCTATGCATATACAGTCAAGCCTCATTCATATGTCTGTGAATTCATCAACTCTATAAAATGTATTTGTAATTCCAAAATCAATGCTCACAGTGCTTTTGCAATAATTCTTATAGACCTTGGCAATATTTGATTCATCAGATACGCAGTTGACCAGCTGAGGTCAAATGAGGCCGCTGCCCTTTCATTCCATCTGCATCCTGAACGACGAGAAGACGGAGACTGTAGGGGGCAGTGTAGTGCAAGATGCTCCCTCTCTAGAGCCTGCTGGAACGTTGCTACCTGGTAGGGGGTGGCATCTGGCAGATTAATTAACACTTTTGAATCTCACTTTCATTTTTGTAAAACAAAACAAAAAATAGAACCTTTACCTCCTACAGAAAATAAATTATATTTGTTTTCAGTTGACATTATATTACATATGTAGAGAACGCTAATGATTCCACTGTGAGAATTACTGAAAAAATTCTCCAAAGTCTCAGGATGCAAATTCAACACGCAAAAATCAGTTGCATTTCTCTACTCAAACAACAAACAGCCAAACAGAAATTAAGAAAACTATTTCATTTACAATAGAATCAAAATAATAAAATACTTAGGAATAAAGCAAGGAGACAAAGGACTTGTAAGTGGAAAACTACAAAATGTTAAGACAGAACTTACAGAAAACACACATAAATGGAAAAAAAAACACTTATTCCTTGTGGATTAGAAGACTTAAGATTTTTAATAATGCCAATACTACCCAAAACCATCTTCAGATTCAATGTAATCCTTATCAAAATGCCAACATTTTTGCAGAAATAGAAAAATCCATGCTAAAATTCATACAGAACTTTAAGGAACACCAAAAAGCCAAGTTGGAGGTCTCACACTTTCTGATTTCAAACTTACTACACAACAGCAATAATCAAAAACAATGTGGTACTGGCATAAATACAGATATGAGAACTGATTAAATAGAACAGAAGAAAGAGCTCAGAAATAAATTTGTGCATAAATGGCCAAATAATTTTTAACAAGGGTGCCAAAACTCTTTAATGAGCAGAGTACAGTGTTTTTTAAAAATGATTTGAAAAAATCCAATTCAAAAGAATAAAACAATCTTTATCATACATCATATACAAAAATTAACTCATATAGTCATTAATGTTAGAGTTAAAACAATAGTTTTAAAACTCTTGGAAGAAAACATGGAAAGCTTTCTGGCAATGGATTTGGCAATAATTTCTTAGTTCTGACAATGCAAGCACAGACAATATAAAAAAATAGATAAACTGACTCGATCAGAATCATTTTAAATTGTGCATCAAGGACACTTTCGGCAAAGTGAAAAGAAAACTTACCAAATGAGAGAAAACATTTTCAAATCATACATATAATACAAGATTAATATACAGAATAAATAAAGAACTCATAAAACTCAGTAACAAATATATCAAAAAACCAAAGCATCTGAAAAAAAATGGGCAGAAGACTTAAAGAGACATTTCTCCAAAGAAGTTATACTGGGGGACAGACAATAAGGGCATGAAAGGACCCTCAACATGACTAATCATTAGGGAAATGAGGGAAACACAAGACGAAACCACAATGAGATATGAATGCACATCCATTAGTATAGCCATTAGTAAGAAAAGAAAATCAGTGTTGGTGGGACTGTGGATAAATGGAAGCCCTTAGACACTGCTGGTGGAAACAAAATTCTGCACCCTCTACCAAAAATAATATGGTTCTTTTTCTACAACCATATAACTACCAGCTATTCCACTCCCAGGTAAATGCTCAAAGGAATCGAAATAAGGTAATCACACAAATATTTGCAACAATACTATTATTCATAATAACCAAAAGGTGAAATAAAACTATTTGTTCAACCTACAGATGAATAGACAAGTAAAGTATGGTATATACATAAAATGAAATACTACTCCGCCTTAAAAAGGAAGAAAATTATGACACATGCTATGGTATAGATGAAATTTGAAGATGATACACTAGGTCAAATCAGCTAGTCACGAAAGGGCAAATGTTGTATGATTCTATTAATATGCTATACCTAGAGTAGCCAGATTCACAGAGAGAGAAAGTATCATACAATAGTGGTTGCTGTGGGCTGGTAGAAGAGGAGAATCGAGAGTTTGTTTAATGGGTGTAGAGGATCAGATTGGGCAAATAAAAATGTTCTGGAGATAAATGGGGGTGATGGTTACACAACAATGAGAATGTTCTTGATATCACTGAACTGTACACCTCAAAATGATTAAAATAGTAAAATTGTATGTTATGTATATTATACCATAATAAAATATGAATTGGAAAAACAGAGCAAACCTATAGTAGATAACAATTCTAAATAATTTGTATGACAATCTTCCCTAATCAGGGTCTATTCAAAAGTGTGAGCTAAGGAGTAACTTACAGTGGAGAAACCTGGCAAATGCCACCTCAGCCAGGTGATCAAGGTTAATATCAACAGTGATAGTTACATTGATCTCACGGACTCCAGATATGAGATAATAAGAATAACATGTTCTCCTGTGGACTCTCTTCCAAAACCCCATAACACAGACAAGTCTTAAGAAAACCATAACACAAGTCCCAGTTGAGTTATGTTGTACTAATTCCCTTACAAGTTTTGACAACTGTGAAGGTCATCAGAAATAGGAAAAGTCAAAAAAACTGTCACAGTCCTAAAAAGCCTTAGCTTTAAGACATGGCAACTAAGTGCAATGTGATATCCTTGATAGAATCCTTAAACAGAGAAAGGATATTAGGTAAAAACTAAGGAAACTTGTATAAAGTATGGACTTTAGTTCATTAATATTATATCAATATTGGTTCATTAATTATAACAAATATATCATGATAATACAAGATGTCAGTAATAGGGGGAATTGTGTATAGAGTAGATCTGAATTCCTGGTTCTATTTTCCCAATTTTTCTAAAAATCTAAAACTGTCCTAACTTAAAAGTTTATTTTTTAAAAGAGAACAGTGAGAATATGGTAAACAAACTGTAGACTATGAAAAAAATCATAAAGTATTTATCTAATAAAAAACTTTTGTTTACACATATAAAGTTTTTTTATGATTCGACAATAAAAGACAAAAACTTGAATATGGGGAACAGTAATTTTATTATCTCCAGAGGAACTGTTTTGACTGATTTTCTTTTCCTGGACGAATATTTCACTGGGGAGATCCAAGTAAACAGTCGCTGTGTCCTCTAACTAACCTGCTGACATAAGGGAAACTCACATGTAACCAGACACTAAGAGTGGTATCATCTTGGGATACAGAGTGAATACTTTTTCTGTGAAATGATGTGGTTTTCCTTTGTAGATTATATTTGAGTAGATGAAAGGGAGAAATAAAAGATGAGGCCATTACTCTTGAGGCACAGATGAGAATTAAATTTCACAGTCAACCTAAACTAAGAAACTAAATTGCATTATCTGTAAACAGCCAGTATTAAGGCTTTTGTCAGTTTTTTTACTAATTAATTTTTTACCTAAATCAAAGAAAAGTGTTTGTTTCTTGACTATTAAACCTCAGAGATGGTATCATTTATACCAGTTTGTTTTATTTTCTCTCTTATTCCACTTTGGGAGGATATTCACGTATTTCATATTCTCTTTTGCTCTGTTTACAGTGTATGGGATAGGTGGGAATAAGAGGAAAACTTCTAGATTAGAATGGGGTACAAATATGTTCTAGAGTGTCCCCCAAATGAACACAGGATAAAATAAAAGGGTAAGATTCGAAGATTGTGGGCATAATGTTTTGTTTCAAATAATAAATTGCTATGTTTTAAGTTCTCAGTAGGAGCCTCTTCATTTAAAATTAAAATGGAAAGAACCAGATAGTGTATCTGTTGCTTATTTCAAAATTAGCCATTCACTTAATGAGAGATGCTGGCAAGGGTTAAGGATCAAGGACTCTGCATTATTCATTCATGTATTTATTATGTATTTCTTGACACAGGACATTACCCTGAACCTGTCTTACAAATAAAAATTGAGAACCTTTCAACACACTGAATACCAATGCATCTTAGCTGTGTAGAAATGTATCACATGCACATGCATTAAAATCATAGTACATCAGACTTTGGACCTTACAGGTCATTTAGTCCAATTTTATCATTTTCAAGAGGTATGGGATGGGTATGAAGTTTTGCAGAACTAGAAAAAGAGTACATTAAATAGTTTCTCAACATTCCGAAGCATACTTAATTTCAGAAAAAGAGCTAGAATCTAGGCATTTTTACTTCACTGTAGTACACCTTCTATGTCAAAAGGCTGATGACTTGGAAAATGTGGAAAGTAATTTTATATCAACTTCATGTGAAAATGTATAAAGTATGATAAAAATTAAGTAAAATATTATTTGTGGATATATTTAAACAATTATTTAAAATATATTTCATGAAATAATTTGTCATTTTTAGTGTAATTAAAAGAACAAAGTATTAAACAATGGATCAAACACTTAATATTTTGTACTTCAAAGCTTTTAAGTCCTTTTACTTTCCATCATTTTTATATTCCTATTGTATTTTCCTAAAAAATAATTTGGATGATATCTGATTTAAGTCTGTAGATTGGATGCATATAATCCTGCTCTTCTGAAAAATGAGAAGGTAAATAAAGTCTGACATTCTTCCATCTATAATGAATTTTAATAAATTCTAAATATTTAGCAAAATAAAAAAAGGAAAGAACATGGTCAGGACAGTGTTTTATTTGGTGTCAGCTAAGAAACTATCCCAGACTGTTTCCCTAGATTTCTGTATCTTCTGTTTCTCTTTTCAACAGGCATAATCTTAAATCTAAGTTTAAACAAAATAAATAAAAGCTAACCTTATATTTTAGAATTAGAAATTTTGTCTTTATCTTTTTCCATGTATAAATGATACCTAACATTAAATTAGTTCCAGGTGTATAAAATAATAGTTAAATATTTGTATACATTATGGAATGATCATCACAATTAGTCTAACATCTGTCAACTTATAAAGTTACAAATTTTTTATGAGAACTTTTAAGATATAATTGTAGCAGCTTTAAATTATGCAATAAAGTATTGTCAACTACAATAACTATGCTGTACATTACATCCTCATTACTTATTTATTTTTTCTAACTAAATATGTGTAACAATAAAATTTAACTCATGGGCACAGACTACATTGTGGCGAGTGTGGAGGAAAGTGGTGTAGGTGGAGGTGGAAGAGGGTGGAAGGGGGATAAATGGTGATGGGAAAACTAAAATAAGTAAACAAATAAATAATACAGAAAGAAAGCTGATGATTAGAAACAGCTTAACGTGGTGGAAAGAAGAATGAAGGGGAGCTAGAAGGCTATACACATCACCCAGCATTGTAACCGACCTGTGTCACTGAATGGTCCATTGGTCCTTCTTTTCCTTAATCTTGTGCAACAAAAGGGACAAGTAACTTAGCTTTGTTAATGTTGTATCTGCTTCATAAATTCAATGTTAATTAATTTATTTATTAAGAAAAATGTCAGGTCTTGTAGTTTACTTCACTGATCATACTTTATATGAGCTGGAATTAATAAAGAATGACAAAATTAAAAGAAGACAGAATGTTCAGTGAAAAAAATAGTATAAACTCAAAGAACTTGCTATTACTTAAATGAATATAGACTGCTTAAGTCTACAAGACCAGTGCTCTAACCCCTGAGCTATGGAGCCAACTGCTTAGACTGCTTAAGTCTATATTCAACTGCTTAAGTCACTACAATTTAATTAAAGCTATTAAAAACACCATTGATTACTTGATCCTTCACTCTTCAATATAAATAATAGTTCTTACACATTCAGTTTAAGAAGTAGTTCTTCAAAACTCTAGCAGAGGTTCTAAAATAAAAATTAATTATTGGGAAGAAATGAATTTTTATCAGATGTCCTACATCAGGGACAAATTATGCATTACAAATAATTCATATCTCAGCAAAGTTTAAAAAGAATGTGATTGTCCTGGCTAGTGTAACTCAGAGGATTGAGCACGGGGCCTGCAAACCTAAGGGTTGCCGGTTTGATTCCCAGCCAGGGCACATGCCTGGGTTGCCAGCCAGGTCCCCAGCTGGGGACACATGAGAGGTAACCACACATTGATGTTTCTCTCCCTCTCTTTCTCTCTCCCTTCTCCGCTCTCTGAAAATAAATAAATACAATCTTAAAAAAAAGTCTGGTTATTTACTGATTAATGTTCAGAGAATCAACTGGACTTGAGGACTTAAAAAAAAGTCACAATTATTGTATTTGTTTTTTTCATATCATTAAAATGTAGAGGATAAATATAGAGCCTTCTATTTCAGGCAACGTGGCAGATTCAATGACCTGAATCCCTTTGAAATATACAGCTGAGCTCACAGAAAAATAAGTAAAGTCCCTATTTGCCAAAGAAAGAACTGAGAATCAGGAGGCAGAGTTCACAAGGTGATATTATAATAGTTCTGGGTAGTGCTGGCGGCTTCTAGTTTCAAGAAACACAATTCTTAGTTTTAACGCCAAGACATGGAAATGAAGGATGAGACACAGGGCCATATGAAGTAAGGAGATAGAGGTGTGTCTCTTGCAAAAGACCAGAAGTTATGACAGGCTAGGATCTCAGTGAAAAGGTAGCATGGACACACACATAAATCTTACAGACAGAAACCTAATGTCTGCTTCTAAAATGAATTCAAAATGCTGTAATTTTCCATTTTATTTCATGTTACATTATTGTCATTTTGTTGAAAGCACTTACTGAAAATATATTCTTTTATTTACAGATCTCTGCCAAGATATACTAGCTCAGTTAGTTCCAAATATTCTCTGAGATGAGAGAATTGTAAGAGTATATTCAAAGCAGAGGTTTATTCTTTTTGAGAAAGGTAAGACTAAATACAAAATTGTAAACCATTTTTGTTCATTTCTGCCATTTTATATAATAATTATGCCTGCAGAATAGCAATTAAGAATGTTTTCCTAGTCAATGGTGGGAGGAATCTCTTTTTACATATGATGAGAATAAATCATACTTTTTATTGAAAGAATGGCTATTGTACATAATGCATCTGGAGCTTTTCATTTAGAAGTCAGATGTTTCATTCATGAATATTGCAGTCAGTGAATGTTAAAAGAAGGCAATGATTCTAGATTGATAAGGCTGTACTAGCATTCTATTTTGTAGGACATCTTTAATAGCTGTATAATTACAAGGGAATTACATGTTACTACAAATTACTTGATAATTATACTTGATACTACCAAGTAATTCAAAGATTAGTTACTGTGTAACTTACAATTTTGAGATCCCATTGCATTGTATCGCTTTCCTTATTTTAAGGGTTTACTGATACCCTAAATAGTGGACACTCAGTATATTTCTAATTATTTTTGATTATTTTACTACATAAATTCATTTAAAAAGCAAATAATTTTTAGAAGGAACAAATATAAGTGCACAGATTGCAGTCATTTATCTTCATACTAAATTGGTGTTTATGATATATTTCAGTATTACATTTCTTTAATCCAGATGGTTCTATGAGGTCAGCCAGAGGTTTCTGATAAAAGTGACTTTTAAACCAAAATAATTAATTAGGTAAACCAATGTATAATATAATCAATTGGAATAAACAAAATATTATGTTGAACCCAAGTGCTAATAGCTACATGTAGGCTGGCACTTAGCAGACCTTAAAGATCAATGGTAAACAAATCAGGTCACATCAGAGCTTCAGCAACATGTACACATCAATTGCATATGGATATTATAAGATTCCATAAACAATGTAATTAACATAACTTTAACTGTAGAGTAACTGATATGTGTTTGAATATTTGAGTTTAATAAAAAACAAGGAAGAAAAAGATTATAGAATGTTTCTTTGACATTTGACGCTAGTTAATTGCAATTAATGTTTGATATTGGGATTATGGGATGCACAGATGTTTGCTTGAAAGGAGACAAACCAAAGAGAGGTTGTGGGGTGCTGGCACTGTGCACCCCTTCAATGGATGGGACAAGGATCACTTTGTTCAGACAACAAGAGGAATTTAATCAGATTAGCAGGGCAGTAATTAAAATAAAAGGTAGTAAGCCCCTCAAATGAAGAGTCAGGGTCTCCTATTCAAAATTGAAACTTTCAAGACAGTAACAGTTGAGCATTAACCAAACATGAAGTCTTTCTGAGATGGGGGGTCTTTGCAACTGCCTACATTGCATGTCTCTGTAGTTGGCCCTACCATAGTACCAGGGTCAAAAACAGTTGCTTTTGTGGCCACCATTGGCCAGGACACAACAAAAGGGAATTCAGAATGGATAATGTTTAAAACTCCAAGCTAACAACTTGAAATAAAGGAATATTCTTAACCCCTAGAGCTAAATAGAATTGAATGGCCAACTATGTAGAAAATGATAAAATAATTTCATCATAAAATGTTTAGGACACTTCTAAAATTTCACTTTAGAAAAATGTGATCATATATGTTTCATTATTAAAAAGAAAAAATACAGTAGATATCCATCTCAAGAAATCATACAAATACTACATTTTACACCCAAATTTTATAAGGTGTATCATAGCTTAATTGAGAAAGAACTATTTTAACTAATAAAATAATTTAAAAGTCAAAAATATCAATTTTTATTTTATTTTTCAATTCCAGTTGTTCAAATATTATTTTATAGTAGTTTCAGCATGATGACTAGACAATCATATAATTTACAAAGTAATCCACCTGATATTTCAAGAACCCATCTGGCACCATATTTAGTTATTACCATATACACTGTATTCCTTATACTGTACTTTAAATCCTCATTACCATTTTGTAACTACCAATTTGTACTTATTAGTCCCTTCATCTTTTTTTCACCCAGTCCCCCAACCTCATTCCCCTCTGGGTAAAACTGCTGTGGTACATACATACAGTTAAATATTGAAATGTTACATTGCCATAAAAAAAAGAATGAAGACTTACCATTTGCAACAACACAGGTGAACCTACAGGGTATCATGCTAAATGAAATAAGTCAGAAAAAGAAAGACAAATACCACATGCTCTCACTTATATGCAAATTCTAAAGAACGAAATTGAAAGAATAAGCAAAACAAAAACATTCAAAAGTACAAATGCAAGTGTCGATTCTTATAGAATCAAGCTCAAAAACTAAAAATAAATAAGGAAATACAGAACTTCGTGTAGGTTCCGACTTAGAGAAATAGTGATGCAGAGGGAAAATGATATTTGAAACTGTTTTACTGGATAACAATGTAAGTATGCTAAACAAGTAATGCCTGGTTCAGATAAGTGATGAGAATAGAGACCAATTATCTGTGTTCTCCATGGGAATTCTCTATTAAGTCAAACTAACATGAAGAGAAAGGAGGGAGGAAGAAAGGAGGGAAAAGAATCAACAGTCAGAAAGAAGATGCTTGAGGAAACAGAAGTGCTCTGTTATCAGCTGAGGGGTGTAGCCTTTTCCTATGAAGATGAACAGCTCATTGGTGGAAAGATAAAACATTCAAAGAGAGGTAATATGTTATATTTTGCCATAATTCTGTCTGGGATTTTAATGTACCATTATCTCAATGTATTCAGCATTAAATATTGAAGAACCCCTCTCTAAGCAAATGATAATGTAATGTGTCATAGTGGCTAAAAGTGACACTGAACATAGCTCTAATGCAAATATTTCACTAAAGGATATGAGAATTAGATTCTATATAAAACAGGCACAGATATAACTCAAATAAGAATGTAGCAACATTTAAAATGTATAAATATCTGTATGTGTTTGAAGGAAGAAAAAGAAGAATAAATACATTCATCTAAGTGATGAATAGTCATTAGTGAAAGTCATTTTAGGAAAATAGTTTTCCTACAGAACAATAGAATATATCTATATAGATATAGATATATGCATATATGTATATACATATGCATTGTGCATATATATAATATGTAATATATAATATATATGACAAAATCTGTCCAGAGAAAGTCCAACCATTGTTAATATAATGACAATGATTTGCACTACATTGATGAAAGCTGTCAGCCAAGGCGAATGGACTGAAATGCACATGCATGAACAACAACTTCACTGTACTAGTTAGTGGGGGCGGTAGATGCTGTTGAGTGAGTATGTGTACTGTGTGGCCATCACATTCAAAATGACCAAGTGAGTCTCTGAGCAATGAATCTGGGTCAAATTTTGTTAAGTTTGAACATTCTTCCTCAGAAATTATTCGGTTGATTCAGAAGGCTGCAGCTCTGAGCAACTGGTGATTAGCAGCTTCATCATAATAATTTGCCCACTCTTGCATCACTTCTTGTGCAATTTTTTGCCAAAACATCAAATCACCCAGGTGATTCAGCCTCCCTACAGCCCATATTTGGTGCCCTGTGACTTCTGGCTTTCCCCAAAACTAAAGTCACCTTTGAAAGGGAAGAGAGTTCACACCATCAATGAGATTCAGGGAAATATGACAGGGCAACTTTGAAGGGGACTGAGGCATCATTGTCCTACGTATAATGTTTCTGGTGTCTCGTATCTTCTTCAGTAAATGTCACCATTTTTCATAGTACATGCCTGGGTAACTTCCGGACAGATCTCATATATTCCATCTCAAGAAAGAGAGATTCAAATACTTAGAAAGCCATATCTTGGTCTTGGAGAAGAAGTCCTCATAATTTAAATACATTATTTAATCCATAAATTCAAAGTAACTAGAATCAAAATACCAGTAGAAATTTGGGGGTAAGCAATAAGAAGGGAGGACATGTAGAAAAAAGTTTTAAAAATTCAGTTGGAAAATTAAGCAAAGTAAAGAGAATATTCAGAAAATAAGAATGATGGGAAGTATTAATATGTTTAAGGATAGTTAAAAACTTTAGCAATGTAATAAATATAGTTAGAACAGTAAGGAAAGGCAGAATACATGTATAGAAAAAGTTAATATAAAGCCTTTTAAATTAATAGAGTGATGTATCATTTGATATATGGTGTTGGTTTGTTCACCTATTAGTTTTGTTAGAAAAATCAAACATTCTTCACCTCATTCCTTATATTAAAATACATTCAGATTTAATCAAGCTTTAAATGTTAAGAATGCTCATTAAGCCTTGACAAAGCTCCGACCAAAAGTCAAAGAAAATGGTGATGATATACTTTATAATTATCATGGAATGTTGAATTTATAGAGGGGACAATAGATAATAAACCATAAATGAAGTTATACTATCTTCTCATCACTCATAACAGAGAGCTAACTGTCTTAATCTATAATAAACTTTGTAAATCAATAAAAACAGCCTAAAATGTAATTGAAAAATTTGATCTGAGAACATGACACATGGTTCACAATGAAAGAAATATTCATGGATAACAGCCATGTGAAAAGATTTTCAATTTAGTTCATAAAGAGATATAAATTGAGTTAAAGCTCCATTTTTCTTATCCCATTATTGTCAAGAGTTAAAGATTTGAATTTTTGCCAATATTGGGAGACTGTGTAGACACAGGGACTCTTAGGCATTGATCTGACAGTGTACAGTGATTCCGCCTATTCAAAAGATAGGTTGGTGCTCTTCGTTGACTTTTAAATATGTGCACTAGCAGTTTCCTTCTAGGATTTTAACAGAGAGAAATAAATATGTTCTCAAAAATATCTCTACCAAGGTCTTGGTTGATCACTATGTATAAGAAAAACTATAAATATTGACATATTCATAAATCAAGGACTAAATTATGTCATACCAATTTTGAAAAATTCATCAAAACTAAATTATGAGTACCATATGTTATATGAAAAGAACAATTTGCAGAATGTTATTATGGTACATTCCTACTTTTATGAATATATATACACATATGATCATGCATATGCATGTATAATATAAATATATAAACACATATATTTGTATATATGTACAATATTATAAAAGGGTATACCAACAATAGTCATCAATAATTATTCCAATATAGTATGCTTGAAGAGAGACCTATGTCTTCATATGTATTATATTTTTCAATTATTTGTACATATTTTTATTATGGGCCTATGTTGATTTAATAACAGTGATAATGATAATTATAACATTTATTATGTAATAAAAAACAAGAAATACTCTTTAAAAGATTTGTCAGGCTTTATATTGATGGGAAGTCAATATTAGACGTTAGATTTTAAATTCAAAGAGGATTCCAAGTGTTTGATCCTGGATGGCTGCAATAATAGAGCCACTTTTTAAGAAACTGTAAAATAAAAGTGATTCATCATTTACTGAAAAAAGATGTTCAGTCTCTCTTTTCACATTGGGTTTGACAAAGCTCAAAAAATATAGGTCTTAGGTAGAGACTAGGAACATTGGTGTGGATATCAACCGCAGTCTGAATTATATGCCCTGTTTCATTGACAAACTCACAAATTGAAAGAGTTACAGGGAGAAATAACATTAAGATACAGCTCTCATTTTACTCTAATGTACTAAATATTTTAAAAAGTCTTAAAAACACAAATAATTAAATCATAATGCTATAATTTGGGGTTTCTTCAAACTTCCCAAAAATGGAAAGAGGAAATTAGAGGATTAGAGGAATAGAATTTGAAATAATCAGCTGTGATATCTAATCCTGACAAAGAAAAATTAATATCATGATGGTTTTCTTTTAGGCTAGAATAAAATGTTTCATGGATTAATGGGATCACAGAGCAGTTTCAGAAAACAGAGGAAGGGTGGAAATCTGTAGGTGGACATGGATTCCCAGAATGTATGGTGTTAACAAGTGAAACTCTCAAGTAACGGCAGGCCAATCTTTTGCCTCATCTACTGATTCAGTGTAGGGTAGGCTCAACATACAAAAGAATCCTGATTTGAATAAGCAATGGAACATGCTTTATTTCCAAATAATAATTTAAATGATAGTCAAATAGAATGAGAATATATGTATGAAAATTTATAGATTTACTGTTTTCAAATGTTCATAGATTACAAATATTCCTCATGTGCTTAAACTTATTTCATTTTATTGTTATCTGTAATCTACGTTTTGAGAGAGATTTTGAATTAAAAAAATAAGATTTCTCCTGAAAGTAATAGAAAGCATTCACAAGTCAGTACTAGCCAGAAGCTAAAGAGTTTCTAGCAAAAATTAAATTACTGGTTAGAGAATTTAAGGCAAATGGTACTCTTTCCACAACAAAAATATACACTTACTGTTTGCTACAGGCTGTATGTACATGAAGTTGGCATGTGAATGAAAGCCATAGAATGAAGAGGTGCTTTAGTTATCTATTGCTACATTATAAATAGTGCCTTCTCTTAAAAACTGTACCAAACCTAAAATAGTTGTCATTTGTTTTGGACTAGAAGGCACAATAAGCCTGAAAGCATCAAGGACACTCTAGTTGGAAGCTTAAACAATAGTAATGAATTTACTGAACGCAGAGAAGGTGACATGTTATAAAGTGGCAGGCTACTTGGTGACAGTCTTACCTACGCTAATGTGGGCAATTTGAAAATATATCTCATGCACTTGTGGAAATGGCTGTGGAGATATCCAGGTAAAATGTAGAAAGTGCTAAATGCCTCTTTGAAATTTTGGGAGAAGAGAAATGTATGGAATAAGGAACTGTCCAATTTCAAGGAAAATTTAGAGAAACATTTCTACCTAAGGACTTGCTTGCTTAGAAAATAAAACTATTTCTCCTTTCAACTTTGCTAGTTGGCAAAATGTTCCCAAAGTAAGAAATTGCTTCAGGGCAGCAGTGAACTTGCGGGTAAAGATTATGCTGGCAAAATGTTCTTAGAAATTGCTTAGGGCAGCAAAGAAATTGAGGGTAAAGATTATATCCCTGGTAGAGGTGTAAGACTTTGTTAATATATCAGAAAGATCTAAAGCAATGCCTCCTAGACATTCATTCCAATCTAAAGTGCTTCTAAAAATCACACGGGCCTTGATCCCCAGCTGCTTGACTGGCAGCCCAAGATAAAGAGTCTCATGCCTTGAAGTTAGCTGTGAGTACAGCTTTTGTCTAATGATTCAAAACTGAGTAAGGTTCATAGTAATCTTCACATTTTTAAAGAGCTTTGTATTATCAATGTGCCAATAGTTTGGATAAGAAAAATTAAAGAAATATTAAAATGAAAAGAAACTTCTAGGTGGCCTATATCTTAAGGATAAGGAAGAAAGACTGGAGTCGGGGTGCAGGAGTCATGATCTCAGAAAGAGCAGAGAACCAAAGACTACCAATTTTCGGGAGCAGACCTGGTCCTATTCTACCTACAATTCATGCTCCCAAGCAGAAAGACTTGGTGACAGATGTTTGCTGGACTCTCAGAAATGCTACGGAGCAAGGCTTACTACATGTTTTCCATTTTCTCTGCTTTCAGCTCTTACTATTACCACAATGACATCACCATGACCCCTATTTCTATTCCTATAAAACAGTGACCTTCCATGTAAACATTTGTCCTTTTAGATTCGTCACCCCAGTTTTATTAAAGTTTATGCACATATAAACGAGTTCATTGTCCAAGTGTTCTAGATAGCTGATCATCACGATTTTGTTAGAAGTTTGTTTCACTTGGTAAATCTTTGTGAACCTAAGATAGCAGTCTGTATGCAGATATCATTCAGGATTTAAGAAAAATGATTAGTGAGCCAATTTTGAAAGTAAAGTTACACTCTTTGGATGAGAAGGCATTAATGTGTGGCATAAATGCAATCTTCAAAAAATATGAGTGCTGTATTTTGAGTGGGAGTGACTCACTTCTGAGTCATGAAATTCACTCATGAAAAATTAAATTAAGTTTATGAGAACTTCACAGTAACCCTAATATCTCTGGTCAAAGTTTAAATTGGGAATTTTTCTTTCCCAGACAAATCTAAATGTGTAGTTGAGGTTTTTCCTTAGAAGAAGTAGCATGTTGACATATTGTTTATAATGAAGCAGAATTCTGATACATTTAAAAAGACTGCAAGTTGACTTTCCACAGTTAAAAAGGAAGAAAGTAAATACATTTCCACTAAATATGTTATTAAACCATAGTTTTACAGGAGAAGTGCATACTATTAAAAATGAAATTTCTATAGGCTTGGAAGACAGCCTTTAAAAATTGATAATTTTGCTGCAGTAATATTGCCCATTACAACTATATAAATTGGTGAGCTGTATTTTAAGCTTAATCCACTCTGATTTTCAATCTATGTAAGTTGTATAAATTCTTACATAGAAGTATAGTATGCTAAATAAAAATCATTGTCAAGATCCAAAGACTTTTCAAATGTATTGTCATACTACAGCAGTATGATGTGCTGGTCCTTTTAAGAGAAAATACATTAAAAATTTTATTTTTCAATTCTAAAAACAATGTAGCTTTAAAATTATAAGTATTATTTATTCACCACCATCTATATTTTTCAATGGAAATTTCAGAGTATATTAGGGAATTTATGCTTATTTCTGAAACTAGACATTCTTACAGTAAAGGTTAATGTGACGTTTTATTGAGAGGGAAGATATTAAATTAAATTTTCCTGCATTGTGAAGTAGACCAAATATAACAATTTCAAAACAGCAAATTGTTATACATTCAGTAATAACATCTGTGATGACTTGGAAAGACTTCTAGCCTTATGTTAATTATCTTTGTCGTGAAACTTCAGTGTTTGAATAGTTTCACCTGTTTATTAGGCAGAAATTATTAAAATCTTTTCTAAAACATTAAAAAATTTATCATAGACATTTGGTGACTGTCAAAGGAGGGAATATATATAGCCAGGCACCATCATCTAACATTCTTCTAAAGAACTCGTCAAATCTGTACATGACGGAGAGATGATTTCTGCATTATAGGCATGAAAATGGTTGTAATTAACTTCTCAAGCCCAACTGCATGGTGAGAGGGATAATTATAAAAGAATTCAAACCAATCTCAGCTTAATTATTCTGCACAGGAATGGGGTGGAGGCATTTGCAATAGCCTCCTGTTGTGCTATTGGAACCAAAGCAAGCTTGTTTAGTACAGATTATTTCAGGTTCTTCATCCTAATAGGTATGTTTACTCTCAAAGTGAATTGCAAGTAGTAACCTTTGTGAACTTATAGCATTATTTCGGAAAACTTAGTTTAAGGGTGTTTGAAAGAGGAGGATAGGTTATAGATTAGGTTGAGGTTATACACCTTGCAGAAATACTCTTAGATAAGGATGCAAATCTGAGTTGGCAACAATGGCAGCAAATTAAAACGTGTCACTGTTTTCGATAGGTTTGATACTAAAAGGCCCCTTTAGCTTGATTTGTGCCATTATAGCCTTCAGTGTGAAGAGAAGGAAAGCACTGCAATCTCCATTAAAAGAAAAACAATACAAGCATGTTTAATGTTATTAGCTTGGATACCAGTGTATTTTGTTTTTTTAATATAATTTTAGTGCATATATTTAAAAAAACTAACAAAACGTATGTCTTTTCTTCTTTGAAGTCAAAATAAGAGGCTAGAACACCACTGTTGTTGTAGTGAGATGCGCAATAACCACAATAATGATGAAGCACACAGCACAAAGTGATGGGCCCTGGAAGGAAGGCTATTGGAGGACTGACCAACGGTGAGTGAGTGCCCCTTATGAAGTGCTAAGTACAAAAAATCTGAGGGGAACTGCTGACATGCCTGATATAATTAATTTTTGTTTCAGTACTATGTCGCCTAAAAATAATTTAAATACTTAAAATATACACCGAAACACATTAAAACAAGGATTAAAATATGCACCATGTGATGAAGACTCCTGGCATTATATCTACAAATAAGCTGAACACACTTACCACAATACATCTCAAATATGACTCTGAGCTTCCTGGGAGTCAGGAAAAACTGTAAAATAAGCTATATGACCCTCAATGGCAAATAGATTGGAGATGCAAAATATTTGTGATGCGTAATCCTGAAAAGAAATTTTTATAGGGAATATTCAGTAACTTGGCCTCATATTAACTTTTATTTGAAGAATAAGAGCATGGAAATGTAGTATTTTATTTAACTATTGTCCCATATTCAGTGGAATATCTGGAAGAATCTAATGTTACATGGACCAACATATAGCCTTAATACATTTTATGCATATCTATTTTATAACTGCATTCAGTTTGCTATAATTTTCAATGACAATTTTCATGTTTTTAGTACTGATGAAATAAAGCATACACTGAAAATAAACTATTTACTAGTCTGGGAATACACTGAGGAAATTGAGAAATCATTTTATGATTATATAGACATGAAATATGTGGAATGATTTAAGCGATAATGCTTGATTATTTAAAATTAAGGCAGTCTTATTTTCAAGTCTACACTATGAAAGGTCAGTTTCTGTAATTAGTAAATTCATGTGGCAAAAACCATGGGATTAGCACTTAAGAGTTATTTTAAAAGCTACTAAAAAGTATTATAAGATAGTTATCTTTTCTCATTTTTTACAATTTTGCTTCTTTCTTCTGTAGACATTCTGAAATTATTCTGTCCTAAAATGTCTTAATAAATGGTTCCAGGAGAAGAAACACTAGGAGAAGAATTCCCAGTGTGAGCTATGAAAGTGCCAATGGCAGCAAGTGCGCACACCACAGTAACAGATGGCTCAGACTGGCCTGTAAGGACGATGACAATATTCTGGCAATACACACACACACACAAACCAAAACAAAAGCATACACAAAAAGAAACAAACAAAAAAAAAAACACAGGATCTTCAAACCAGGTAGGCTCAAGATAAAGAAAAAAGGGAAATGTATGTTTCAAAAAGTACTTCAGTTCTTGAAGAAGAATCCAATGTATTTTTTTTTTACCTCAAAACCCCTACAATCACGAATGAGTTGATGGTTTACCTCCCTAAATTCAAAATGTCAATCATATCACAAGCACTTTTGGGAATCTGTATACAAGTTTAATATTATAAAACAGAGCTATTACCAATATTATACATGCTTTCAAAGAATTTTAGAGTGATAGGCAACTTATAAATATTTAATCCCAATGTTCTCCCATATGTAGACACTCCTTCTGCTAACCCTACCAAGTTGAATGCTCCCGAAAGAGAAGTAGCCATACTTTTTAAGGAAATGCAAAAGTTCCTCAGTGTAACAATTCCAAATAGTATTTTGTAAATAGAAATGTTGTTTTTGAGAGTCTTATCTAAAGCAACAGCAGGTTGAAAACCTCAGAAGTGTGGTTGTACATGAGCACATGTGTATGCTGGTGTGTATTTGTGCATACATGTGCCTGTGTTTTATTAATATTGATCAATTTGATGGAAAGGCCCACTTTAGGTCTGTCTTTTCATGGAATCGCCTGTTTTTTCACTGTAGTAAGATTCACTTTTGCTTCACAGTAGGAATTCATTGAAATGTATACTTACGGCGTGATTTGGTAAAGTATTTTACTGGAAATGTAAAAAGTCCTAGGGCTCACTACTATGCCTAGTTCTCTTCTAATTGTTCTTACATCCACTTGTCTTCCTTCTTGCTCCACCAGTGGCTGGCTCAAACGAATTAGGTTTTCCCATTCAATTTGTCAATGGACAATGCTTCTACCATTGAGAGGTACTGGCAAAAGATTGGGGTGTGCAGGGCTGGGTGAGAAAGCAGATTAGTTCTGCCCCTTTCTCTCTCCACATTTTCAGCGTTTTGCATGGTGACTCTCATCCCTAGTTCCAGCTCCTCCCAGCAGGTTCCCTGTGTGTCTGCTGAGTGACCACAGATCCTGAGCTCTGGTCACCTTATCTCCTTCATTTACTCTTCTCTCTCCCCAAATGATTGCTGTTTTCTGTGTTTGCTAAATCCCTGATTTCTTCACTGTCTCCTATTTGCAGGTCTAGCATTTCTAGGCATGCTTGTATTTAAATCTCTTTCATAAATGGCCTTTTTTTTAATTACTTAGTATTCTTTTGGTTTCCTGCTGGACACTGTATGAAACTGCTACCATTCATTGATAATGGGCAAGTTAAATGACAACCTAGAAAAGCAAATGCATTATATCAATATTATTTACTGCAGCAAGTTACAAAAAACAAAGTAAAAAGGATTAATGAAAATAATAGAAATCTGACAATGATACATACTCTAGGTGTTGCTTTAGATTTATTGTTCTGAGACAGAAAGACCTGAGCTGACGTAGCCACAGTTTCCCTCAGTGACAACTAGGAGGTTGAATGAAACTATTTACAATAAAATTTAGTTAGTAAGTAGTTCTTAACATGTGGCTATATTTTATATATAAGTAGTAAAATGCAATCCAAAATACAATATTCTGTTCTGCTATAATTTCTTGGAATTCCTCACAGAAAAATGTCCAATAATATCCATTTGTTAGCAAACATTTATGCATTCACTTAAGTCACACACATGATATTAACTTCAATAAAGAAATAAATATGACATTCCTTAAACTTTTCTACCAACACAGACTGTTTTAGTCTTTCTGATACAAATCTCTAGTATGTTTTTCTTTATTATTAGGCATAACCTCCTGAAAATAGCAGATTTTGTGTATTTTGAGTTTATGGGTTGTCTCTATTAAATAGTAACTTAAAATAAAACAAGTATTTTTTATTTTTAAGGCATTTTATCACTTTCTCTATTTTTCCTTGAAGTTATTTTTTTTTTTTTACCTTGTGGCAAGAGAAAGTAAGACAAAATACTTTCTTTCCCTATACTTGTGATGCCTAGAAGTGGTTCATATTTAAAGTGTATTCTTTCACCTTGGAGAATCTGACAAGGACAAATGGTCCATATATCAGGAAACACCCTGAACTGTGAGGTGAGGCCCTCACACTTTGTGTACACGGTGTCCTACAGAGGTGAGTGTAATGAGTGTAATACATCATTTGGAAATGGGGCTGCAAAGCAGGGTGAATCCTAGTCCCAGGAACAAAGGTTATTTATTTCTTCTGTTTTGATAGGATCTGCCAGAAGCATTTTTCTAATGGTCTTAATGAGCCTCTGAAGACCTTGCTTCTTGTCTTATTTCTTACGGTACCTAAAAATAGAAGTCAGTATTTGTGTAGCAGTAGAGGTAGATAAATAGATTCAGGAGCATTATACTTTCCTTTATGTTGTTTGTTTTGTTGTTGTTGTTCACCTTGAATGGACATCAGGAGAGTGCAAGCTTGTATTCTATGTTTATCCTTGATCTCCTGAGGAAACACCAACAGTTGACATAAAATATACAAAACATTCTAAAAGAGTGAGTCATAGCCTTTAGGTCTTAAAGTTACAGCACTTTCTAGCCACGTCCAGAATCATTCAAATATATTTTAATCCTGTCCTCTGATTATTCATTTAGGACACTCACTACTATGACCTCTGAATATAAGGTATACAAAGTGCTCTTTGGGAGGAGAACAGTTTAGTTTACTACAAAAGTATTACCTCGACAATACTCTTGGTAATATTATAATTTTGGAATTATGTAAAGTGCATCAGCTGCAGAATTTGCAGAATTCTGCCTTTAACAAGAAATTATTCTTTAATTTTTTTAAAAAATTAAGAATACAAGATACATTGACTTAAATAAGAAGGTGACACCGAAGTCAGTGATTTGGGAGGCTTTTTAAGTTGGGCCCTATCAGCATGACAACCTGATGGGTGACCAGTAATCCCAGACCACTCAATTATTAACATGTCTGAGACTAGAACGGTCCATCCCAGGAGGGTTCAAACCCTTAGAAATATCTGCTCAAATCTTAAAGCTTACATAAGCTTAATTTGAAACAGAGACAACTTAAAGAATAATTTTGGGAGAGTAAATAACTAAAATGTTTACACATTTACATTGAACATATAATTTATCTTTTAAAGAATAGGAAAAATATACACATATATCTATAATCTTTAATGGTTCACTGACTTTTTCAAGCCACTTAACATTTGATAGTATGCCCTTTTTTTTTATGTCTAAAGGGATATCTTATGAGTTATACTTCCTCGGTACTGTGCATCTGATACCCATAGACAGTCTTTCAGGACTGCTGGGAGTGGGCTGAGAGCAGGGAACAAGAATTGGGGGAGATTTTGAACCCAGAGCCAAGATGAGGTAACAGGTGGTCCAGAAGAGGGGCCATGTTGCCCAGGTAACCAAGCACATGCTCCACCTGCACCCAGGTAAGAGGGCTACAGGTAGAAGTTCTCACATGCAGCAACCACAAGTCTGGCAGCATAATTGTATAAGAGGAGGGGAAAAGCCCTAATATCCACTTCCAGCACCAGATTGCAGGTGGTACCAGGGGAAGGAAGGCATATGCACAAGAGAAGCTAAAATTGGGGCCCAGGTAGGTGCTAAGGCAAAGAGGCCTGTCAGTCTAGAAAAGGGAAAGAAGAGCTTGGTTAGGAGGTGGACCCATTCAAAGTGCACCAAAGTTTAGGAAGTTAATAGGTCATTCTGAGAAAGCACCTGATCCTTTCCACACCCAAAACTAATATAAACCCGGGGGATAAAGAAATTTCTCTCTTGCTTGTGGCTCACTTTTAGTTACCTGCACTCAGATGTGTACTGGCCTGTTGTCCATATGGGCAATGTGGTCTTAGCAGTCATGTGGCCTATGGCAGTTTCTCTTTCTCTCTGTTGCTGACTTGGTGGAGCCTCTGCCAGCGCCTTAGTGCACTCTACAGCGGGGAGTACAGTACCTTGTGTCCCTAGAAGCCCCATGGCCACTGACAGTGCAGCCATCACACACAGCTTCCTGGAGGGATCCAGAAGCTGGATAGCAGCTGGGAACAAGCTCACTACCTGGATGACTAGTTAGCAGCTGCCTCGGGTTCCAAAGGACAGAGCTGTAGAATGGAGTGGGCAGTCTGGGCACTGCCTTTGGTTTTGGTCTTCATAAAGACTGCTGAGTTTTGTCTGTTTTTTTGCAGAGCAGATGAGCTTAGAGACAGGAAGATCCCCCATTCTCCCAGATCTTTCAGCATCCAAATAAAAACTTCTTTCCTTTCTCACCAGAGTCTGCCTCTAGGGTTTGCCTTGGGGTGGCAGTTAAATCCTGTAACTGGTTCAGTAACACTTCTTTTTGCATGCAGTTGTTATGCTAACCTCCTCCTTCCTTTTCTTGTCTTCCTATACAAAAAATCTTCCCCATGATTCACATTCTATTAAACAGATCATGTAAATACTATCCAAATTTTTCAGTGAGATTGTAAAGATGAATTTTTCAACATCCACTGAGTTTCTGAATACATTAAAGAAACACTGGCATCCCTACACAATTAAAAAAAAAAACAAAAAACAAAGCAAAAATACAAAGAGCGATTACAAAGGGGAGTGCTTTTATTTCTCCCTCTTATCAAAAAGAATCCATGTAGGTTTTTACCTTTTAACTATGTGAAATAAATTCATGCTTCTCTACAAACAAACAACAGATTTTAGTTTATGTCTTGACATAATATTTTAAGTGAGATAAATAGGCTTATTTACCAAGTAACACATGCAAACTAAAAGTGTGTTGAAACCAATCAAGAGATATTTGGGCTTTCCACACCAAAACTAAGAACTAGGAAAGAATGTAGTAATTCTTAACTCTTTATGGAATAGCCTATCTTAAAATGTGTCTTAGCATTCCAGTAAAGATATTCTAATTTGATAATGTCTTGTTACCCAGCTTTTAAACTAATCATGATTGGGCTTTTTTATTAATGATTTATTATCTATGTTACTACAGTTGTCCCAAAATTTTCCCACTTTATCCCCTACACCCCTCATTCCAAAGTCAATCCCCACACCATTGTGCACATCCATGGGCCCTCCGTATGTTCTTTGACTAATCCCTTCACATTCTTTCAGTCAGTCCCTACTTCCCTCACCCTGTCCTACTGCTCTCAGTCTGTTCCGTGATTCTACGCCTCTGATTCCAGTTTTGGTTTTTAGTTTATTTTGTTCATGAGATTCCCCTTATAAGTAAAATCATATGGCATTTGCCTTTTACCAACTGGCCTTATTTCACTTAGTGTAATAGCCTCCAGATCCATCCATGCTGTTCCAAGTCGTAGCAATTACTTCTTTTTTTCTGCTTCATAGTATTCCATTGTGTAAATGTACCAAAGGTTTTCAAACCACTCATCAACTGATGGGCCCTTAGGCTGTTTCCAAATCTTGGCTATTGTAAATTGTAATGCTAAGAATATAGAGTGCATAAATTGTCTTGGATTGGTGTTTCAGGGTTCTTAGGATATAATCCTAGCAGTGGAATTGTAGGGTCAAAAGGCAGTTCCATTTCTAGTGTCTTGAGGGAATTCCATACTGCTTTCCACAGTGGTTGTACCAGTCTGCATTCCCACAAACAGTGTACTAGGGTTCCCTTTTCTCCACATACTTGCCAGCACTTGTCTATTCATTTGTTGATGATAGCCATTCTGACCAGTGTAAAATGGTATCTCATTGTGGTTCTAATTTGCATCTCCTTATACACACTCCCATTGCCAACATGTAATCTTTTACGTTTTTTTAACCTAACAACTGGAATGAAATCTCTACTTGTTTTAAAGTGAATTATTCTGATTTCTAGGAATGTCAAAGTGCTTTTGTATTCTTCCTGCTCATTACTTTCTCTCCGGGTCATTGCCTGCTCATATATTGTCCATTTTTCTTCTTGATTTTTACTTATTTATATATGATAAACATTTACCGAATTTTTGTGGTTTGTCCCTTATCTCTGTTTATGGTATTATCTATTTTTATAGATATCTTTAAATTATTAAAATAAAATTTATCAACTTAAATTTTAAAAAAGATGTTCCAATTTGATTTTCACCTTAATTAAGATTCTGAAAATTCATACGAAACAGAAGACTGTATTGAACAACAAAACACAATATGGAAAGACATTAAAACAAAGTAGTTTTCTCTCTGAGTTAATTAAATCATTGAATCTAGTCTTAAAGACTCAGAATGACGTCTCATTGAAATTGAAAATAAAAAGATTTTATTTTAAAAACAAGAAAATTATTTATCTGCAGCATATTTAAAAATTTATTTAAACTGATTATTGTTGATTTTTATTGCTTGTCTAATTTGGAATAGGAATTACAAATGAATCTTTAAAGACATTTGAAAATTTTATTTATGATTTAAATATATTGAAATTCTGTGAGCTAAATCCCCATGAGAAGTTTGATTATAATAAATTGCTTTTATTTCCGCATTTTGGAGAGCAGGACCAATTATTTTACTTAACATGGGTGAGTAACTTACTCTTATGAACTATGTTATTTTAAATAAGTTTATGTTGCAAAAATAATGATTCTTATTTATTGCCTATTACGATGTGAGTAGTGTATAACTAGCTCGTAACTCTTTCATTTAGAATCAGTGCCATATAAAATACATGTAAAGATAAATTGTTGCAAGATTTTTAAATATGCTATTTTTCAAATCACAGATATCTATCAACTCTGCTAATCTACTATAACAGCAATGATATTTTCCTTTCATTGTATATCATTTATAGTAGTAATGCTTTCTTTTCATTATTTATCATTTATAAATAGAGACAAAATATCTACCCCTCAATCATAAATCTAAATGTTATGGCACACTATGGACTACTTTATAATAAAATCAGATGTTTTTCATTTAAATAGAACAATAGACATAAAATACAAAAACATGGTCTAATATATATTACATGAATAAATAAAAATAGCAGCTTCACAGTTAAGAGAACAAATGAACATGTGATAAAGGAGAAAAACGAAATCCAAAAACAGATTTCACTGTCACAATTTCAAGGAGTTGAAAATCTGAAGAGAAGTAATGAATTAAAAGGTCGTAGAAAATATTCTGACAAAAAATTTACCTTCAATATACATTTAAAGCTGATGAAAGGAATACATAAATATAATTCAAGCTGTCACATTCTTAAGGGTTGTTTTTAAATTTATTTAAAAAAATCTTTACCAACCCCCTTTTGGACAAGAATGATCCATAAATAATGAAGAGCTACATTTTGCTTTACCATTAACCAAGATCATATCCTTCTCCATAAATGCAAATAAATTCATCTTTGGCATTCTTTGTAGAATGGTATCATGGAATTTGTTGTACTAAACAGAGAAGGGGAAGCAATTGTTTAGGGTGACACAGGGTGCGTAGCTAGGAGTGACAGCATGAAATGAAGTAAAAAGAAAATCCGGGCTGATCTTCAGAATGCTGTCCTAAGTTTATTAGGCTATCCAACTCTCTCCCGAGGGAAATGATAAAAGCCCCATTATTTCAGTCACTTACAATGAACCAAGAGAATACCCTAGGATGTAATGTAAAAAATAATCTTGCATTGCCAAAATTAGATGAAAGAGATGATCTAACAGGTCTTTTCAATCACTAATTCCCATGGTCTATGAACTAGTGATTGTGGCTGCAATTAGCACTGTTTAAATGAAAGTGAGATTTCAATACCACAACTAGCTTCCCTGGAGCTAAAAAGCCTGGGTCTTATTCAAAGTAAAACCCAGGGGAGGAGGATCGGAGCCAAACCAAACTACAATAAATATACTTAGAGGTGACAAAGAGAAGGGAATTCTAATGTTGTCAGTGCTACTACACATGGCTATTTAGTTTTTTTTTTTTTTTCCCTCTTACAAAGGAACTCTGGTGGCTGTCCCAGTATTATTCTTTCCCACTCATGCATCATCATGACTCACTGATTCATTTTCGAGCTGGCAATAATCAGTGTTTAGAGAATATCAGGCTTGACTCTCTAGTTAGCCACTGGAAATTTGTTCATGTCCTCATTCTCGCCATTTGTATGTTATTTTATAGACCAATTTCTAAAATTCTCAATGTACAAATTAATTCCCAGAGATGTCTGTAAAATTAAACTGTCCAGATCAATAAAGTATGGGATCTCTAATTCACCTGACATCCTTAGTAGCAATCCATGTCATAATTTTAAAGTGTTTAACTTTTTTCAGATATCTGATAATTACATATTCTTTTTATCATACAAAAAATGGGAGAAATAGAAAAGAACAGCTCTATATTATTAGTGACTCTAATCCTGAAAAATAACTTTCAAAATAAGAATGAGAATAATAATTATCATACTTTTTAGAAGTAAATATTTCAGAAAGGTAAAATGAACACAGAATTGCAAAAGAGTTACCCAGGAAAGGAGAAAAACATTTCCATGACAGCAACCATCATCATAGAAGTCTATTGGACATTTGTGAAAATGCAGAAAACGTATTTGTCTGATTGTACTTTTAGGAAAAAGGAACAGACTAATAATATTTTTCCTAATTCTTCAAACAAAATGATTCTTATGTTTTTGAACTCTGTAGTCTTTACTAAGCCAGTTTCTGCCCTTAGAAAGCACCTAATGTAATGCATGGGAGGAGGTAAAAACATACGCCAAATATAGCATAGATTATAATCAAATGGTTTAATAAATATAGCTATTTGTGACATACAGAGGAAATTGCCTGACTTATTCTAGGATAAAGCCACAGTTTGCTAACCTGTGACAATGCACATGGTGTGTATTAAGAAAATGGTATTCTTGCAAATTGTGTTCCCATTAGACAGTCTGTCCAGACCACCAAGGAGGCTCCCTCCAGCTTATAGCGACACTGGGCGTGGGCTAAGAATAAAGGATAGGAGGGGCTGTCGAGAGGATAAAGGTAGGCCCTGAGAATGAGACCTGAGGCTGCTTTTGCACTGGGCATGTTCCTCAGGGACAAGGTTGGAGGTTCTAGTACCCAGGGCTGAAGCTGGTCAAATAATGCCTTCGTGAGACACCAGGGGTCCTGGCAGGACATTGAGTTTCAAAGCACAATGTCAGGTTGCATGCCCTCAGGGCGTGTGAGGCTAAATGGATAACTGGATAACCGAATTGTGCTTTGTGGATGCTCTACCCTGGTGCAGAAGCCAGGCACTGGGTGCAGATGCCAGTCTTGTCTCACTGAGGCTGCCCTAGGCACAGTTACCTGAGAAGCTGTGCACAGTTACCAGGGTTCTTTTGCTTAGGTCTTTGGTTTAGTTGCTTTCTGTCAGTGGGCCCCAAACTCAGGCCACTCACTGCTCCTAGAAACTAAGGTGTGGGGAGGGGTGGAGTTGACAGAGTGCCAAGTGAATTTCCCCCATTGGTCAACATGATGGCAGGGAGAGGTTCTTGCACTGAGCACAGGCAAAGCTAGCAAGATTATTGGAAGAGAGAAAAGTCTTCCCCTCCTTTTGTTGCCATACTGGGGGTAGGGCAGAGGATGGCAGGCACATGCACCGTAAAAGTCAAATTTTGGAGGGAGAGGTGCTAGACCAAAAAGGCCTGGATCTCTAGCCAGGGGAAAAAGGGGATTGGTTAAGAGGTGGACCCTCCCAAAGCATGAGAAAGCACCTGGTCTGTCCCACACCTAAGCTAATACAGTCCCAGGGGAACAAAGAAACACTCTTTCGCCCACCTGGTGATACACTAATTGGTGTGTTAGCACGAACTCACAGCCCTTAGCAGCTGCATGGTTCAGGCCACTCCAGCTCCACACACAGGCTCCAGGAGGGAGCCTGAAACAGACAGCCGCTGGGATAAGCTATGCTTCACTGATGAGCCTAAGGGCTTCAAAGCACTATATTTTAAGTTGGAGCAGGCCCTCTGGATGTTGTCTTGGCCTTGCTGAGGAGATGGGCTTTGAGACAAGACTCTGCACTTCTCCCAGATCCTACAACACCTGAATAAAACATCTTTTCTTTTTACGCCATCATCTGACTCACAAGTTTGGCTTTTGTAGTGGCAGGCACCCAAACCCCCATTTTTGTTCAGTGACAGTTTGGGCAGAATGCACAGTTACACATTAAAGTGAAGTACAGTGTGTGTTTGGGGTAACAGTGGTATGTTGCCAAAGGGAGGAGTTTAGGAAGCAGTGGTAAGAAAAAAGGTAGAAACAACAGAACAAAGATTCTAAATATTATGGACTCCATTCATTGGCAATAGAGTACCATTAAAACGTTCCGCGTCTATTCATTTGTTAGCTTGTTTAGCTGAGGACTACTATGGTCAAATTGCACACTGCAAAGATTACTTTGGTAAGCAAACTGGGAAAAGGAGGTTGCTGAAACCATGGAGATCAGTGGAAAGGCTAATGCAACAATGCAAACAAGAAGGTGAGTGAGCATTTTTCTGTTCCTAAAATTCCTCCTAATTGAATTTCTCTCTCTCGAGACAAATTAAATTTGTTTCTTCCCCAAAATACTAGAAAAATATTGCCAGATGTTGGATGAGCATGAATCCATGAAAATTCAGGGGAGATGGAATGTAATTATGCTGAAAGAGATAAAAGAAAGTTTATCCATGTCACTCATGGCAAAATAATCAGCACACTAACCTTGGAAAAATACCACATACAGCCACAAGTTGAATTTCACAAAGCTATCAGAGGGCAGCAGACACCACCCTGTAATCTAAGGAAGGGCTAAGTACAAGAATTGGCCCAAGGCATTTTAGTTGCTGTTGTGAATTTAAAAGGGCGAGGTGGGATCAGGTGCTGTTTCTCAACTGTCAGCCTAGAATACTGAAGAGGCAAAAGCTTGGAAGGCCACAGTTGTGCTTTTAGCGAAAGCAGCATCTTTCATTATCAGAAAGGAACATCTCAAAAAAATTCCTCTGAAGAAAACAAGGTATTTTTATGATTGCTTTTAGAAATGTTTTAGTCATATTTTCTTTGATGGCAGGAACATGAACTGAGCAACATGAACATTCACCTCCCGGAGACCATGTAGCTATAGGCACCTTTAATGGAACGCTCTTTTAATCATTTTTTGAAGCCACCTCTGTCATTGAGTACTACCTACGTATGAACTTTTACTTTTGAAACCAGTTGCATTGATGATTTATTTTTAACTTTTAAACTCACCTTTATCACAAACACTGGAACTCCCCCAAAGCCTATTACAACAAAATGAACATTACTATAGGGAAAGCTTAAACCTTATCTTTGAAGGTATTTTCACATGTCAGATGATTTTATAGCAATTACTTCTGCAATTATTATTGAGCAAGCTGCAGTTTGTTTAATGCCCCAAATTGTTTATGTAGCCTCTCTCTGTATATCCAAAAGTCAGTATGCATTATTTTAAAAGGTTCTCTGGAACCTAGTGGCACCTCACTCACAGCACATAGCCTTATATCCCAAGGTCAACAGAGAATATAGAAGAGAATAAACTCAAGAACTCCTATGATTTTCTAAACATCCACACATAAACTTACTTTCATTTATATCCATCTTTCTCTCTTTTGTTCCACTTCCTGCATGTGAACAGTATTAAATACCATGAAGTACACAGAGCTAAAAATCAGAAAAAGAAAGGCACATTCAAGGATAAGCGCTTCTAAATCACCAGTACAAGTTGGCATACTCTTTGTGTCTCACCAAATAATGTTCCCCAACCATTTCTCTTGATATGTGAAAACTTTATGATATGAGAGACAACTGAATTTGAGAGAAAATTGTAAAATAGTGCACTTCTTAGTATACATATAATACATATTCGATATTTTAAAATATTTAAATGCATACTATATATGTATTAAGTAAATATATTAAATAATGTCTATTAAATAATATACATTACACTGGTGAAAGGTATGTCTTAAAAATAAGTCATATATTTATATGTGTTTATAATTATAATTTTATTATAATGTACTATGCCATATATAATATTTTATTAAATGTTTGTATGTTAATACATAAAATATATATCTTAGATATAATTTAAATACATAAATATGTATTTATATATTATGTTATAACTGTTAAAATATAAATATATACTATATATATAATATTGCCATTTGAGATGGACTTGTTGACTCATATCCTCTAAGAAGAAAACAAAATCTCCTAGGAGCTTCAAGTCATGATCATCTCTGTCTTCGTGAACTTATTTCCACATGTCTAGGAAGTCTAATTAGTAGTGAAAAGTGTAATGTCAGCCTTATTCTGCAAAGCATGATTTGTTTTTTGGGTTTTTTTTTTTTTTTGTCCATTTTGATAAGGAAAGTTTTAATTAGGTATTAAGCAACTGATCTAAGGTCACAGACCTATTTCTCTGAATTGATAAAAATTTCTTTATAACTTTTCAGGCAAATACTTTATGTATTGGTTTATATTGTGATATAGATATAGATATATAAATATATAGATATATATCTTCTATTATGTAGGTGTAATTATCCTGTTTGTTTTTTTTCCCAGATAAGAAAACTAAGATTGAGTCTGATTATCCCTGGGGATAAGGAGTGGGCCTAAGAAAGTCCTTTGCAGACTCGCCATCACTGGCCTGGCCAACATTTCCGTAAAGAAGAGCTGCAGGCATGGCAGCCACCTTTAGTCATGTCACCATAGCAGTGACTGCCCTTGACCCCTGGGTCTCTCCTGATTTCACAAAAGGAAGTCTGGCGCCACAGGCAGAGGTGAGTGGCAGAAGAGGCGTCAGTTCAGTGACCTCAAATTCATGACATCTTCACGTAGCACCTCCTGTAAAAAATATTTAAGATATAATCAAATGAATAGTACAGTGAAAATTATTCTAATCCTGAGACTACCATAAAGAAGGTAAATCAAGGTGCAACTTTGTGGTCTTGCAGGTGAAGAGACTATGGAATTTGATGTTGGTTGAAGGGGATCAGTGTAGCTGCAGTTATATTACAGATGGTGTTCTAGTCAAGGCAGTAAATATATAGCAGGTCACAACCACTATCGGTATTAACCACCCAAAATTACTGATAGTACCAACAACAAAATAAGAATGAGAAAGGGAAATTCAAAGGCAGCTCCAGAAAAGCTACCCAATAGTTCCAACATTACAGAAAATGGTGGTGACTGTCACTTCACTAGGTGTGAAGTTGCTATGAGTGCTGACAACTGTGGTAAAGAAAGTAGACGGTAAGTCAGAACATACACTAAACCTACAGATGACCACTCTGCAGAGGGCTTCTTTACAAATGACAGCCTAGAGAGAGCATCAATAAAGAAAATGAGGAAAATTGAGAAAATTGAACCCAGGGAAAACCACCACCTCAATTTTGGTACTGTTTTATCTTCAGTTACCTACCCTGATATCAATAAAACTTTAAATTACAAGATGTCAAAGGTAAGAAAAGTAGCACATCAATCTCCTGAAAAAAATAGCTTAGTCCAGCAAACCTTAAAGTTTTGCTACTCATGGTGTGATTCAGGTACCAGCATCATCAGCGTCTCCCAGGACCTTGTTAGAGATGCGGAACACTCAGGCTCCATCTCAGACCTACTAAATCAGATTCTGCATTTTAACAAGATTTCTAGATGATATGCATATATACCAAGTTTAAAAAGCACTGCCTAAATTCACAAAAGGGTAGAGAGATATTAGCATCAGTTCATCCAGATGAGCAAAATAACCTTTCTCTGAGGCTGTGTGCGAGAATTGCCTATTAAGTGCTGTCGTAGCAACTTTAACCTCATCCAATTTTGTTATCCAACTGGAAGTAACTGACACGAAACTACAGAATAAGATTTGAACTGAGAGAGAGAGAGAAAGAGCTCAGATGTTATAAGATGTTTAAAATGTATAAATTTGTAAAGGTTACTACCTTTGTGATTTTTCATTTGGTTTGATAAATCTTAAAATGAGTAAAATAATAATAATAGATATGGAAAAATAAATTAAAAACATCTGACACCAAAAGAAAAAAGGAAATACCAATGACTAATTCTTTTGTTATTCTTAGGAGCCAATATTCTGTGCAGAGACAGACTCTACATATATAAGATTTAAGATATTTGGGGAAAATACTGAATTCCTAAAGTTGAATGAAAATATTGCTTTGGAGATGTATGGTGAAGTACTTAAGTTGAAAAAGATCATTGTTTCTTCAATTAACTCTCAAATGTTTTAGTAAAATAATATTAATAAGTATAATAATATATAGTTCTATAAATCCATATATATGGTAGATAGATAAAGCAAAAGTCATAAAATGTTAACAAATAGTAAGTCTAAAATAAGTTGCCCATGTGAAAGCAAGCATGCCATCAAAGACTGCTGAAGTTGTATCACAAACTCCCTTGAAAAATCTCTCATATGTCAACAGTGGAAAAATGTGAGCATTAACAAGAATAACCACTGCAATATATTAAAACATAGTATGTCTAATACCATGAGTTTATGAAGATACAAAAATAGCCCTGGCTGGTGTGGCTCTGTGGATTGAGAGCAGGCTGGGAACAAAAGGGGCACCGGTTTGATTCCCAGTTACTACACATGCCTGGGTTGCAGGTCAGGTCCCCAGTAAGGGGAGTGTGAGAGGCAACCACATATTGATATTTCTCTCCCTGTCTTTCTCCTTCCCTTCCCCTCTCTCTAAAAAGTAAATAAATATTTTTTAAAAGATACAAAAATATCTTCAAGTTCTCATTCTTCCCTTTTGAGAAATATCTAGATCTAATTTGCCATTTGAAAACTAGAAAATAAACTTGTCAGACATTTATCTTGCCATCTATATCACAAATAATCAATTATTGAGATGTTTTTCTCTGTGGAAATATTGAAGCTAATAAAGAAAAAGTCTTATAAAAATAACTTTTTGAACTTCTAATGAAATTTTGAATTTCATTAGATAATCAACAGCCATTGGCATCATAAAAAGACAACTAGATAAATGTATCTTCTGCTAGAACTACACAAGTCACTCATGAAGCATTCTTGCCAAAAACACCTAACATGAATCTGATTCTAGTTCCTATATTTTGAAAGGAAGAAAAAGAAAGGGAGAAAGAAAGAGAGAAAGAGGGAAGGAAGAAAAAGAATGAAACTGAAAAAATTGTATCTGCTAAGTAGTATCTGCTAAATGCTCATCCACTAGATAACTAGAACTGTCCACATTATCTGTGTAACAGGAGGCATTTTGTTGTTGTTTTTACGAAATAATAATGTCCCTTTTTGATAATTTTTCTTATGTTGAATTCTTAATGCACCTTTAAAGACTTTCATGTATAACTTCATTTTAATTTGCAATATAAATTTAAATTATTTTTAAAAGTTAAACTATAAGAATCTGTTCATAAAGTACATAAAAACAACAATAATTCTAACAAAAATAAATAGTGGGAGTGCATTGAAAATAAGATTTGAGAATATATTCATTAAAGTGGATGAAGAGACGTGAACTTAGTTTTCATAAAAAACATGTTTTAAAATGGTGAGGGAATTTTATAATTAGTTTAAAGATATTTGATTAAATTTTACATAGAGAAAAGTTAAAAATGGTAATTCGTACTTTCACGAACTTTCATAAATGTAACCAGAATGCGGACTAAGAAACAGAAAATAAGTAGCGTCCCAGAAACTTTCTTCATGGGACTGATGAAAGGAAGAAGCAAGAATGGAAAATCACTATGATGACATTAACTTCAGTAAAGGAGTCCTGGTTGGTGTGGCTCAGTGGATGGAGTGCCAGCCTGCAAACTGAAAGGCCACCAGTTTGATTCCCAGTCAGGGCACATGCCTGGGTTTCAGTCCAGGTCCCCATTTGGGGGCGTATGAAAGGCAACCACACATTGATGTTTCTCTCCATCTCTTCTGCCTTCCCTTCCCCTCTCTCAAAAAATAAATAAATAAAATCTTAAAAAAACTTCAGTAAAGGAGAAAAAAGAAACCGGAAAGGAGGGCTCATGCACCAGCTCTAGCCTGACTGTAAACACAAGCCCTTTCGGTAGCTTCAGGAGAAGACTGAGGTGGAGAAGATGAAGGAGCAACTAGAGCGCAACATACTGTGCAAGCGGAACCTGGATGTATCCAACAGCAAAAACCTGAGAGAAAAGGTCGACAATCTGGCCCAAGCCTGCAAGATCATCTATATGTAAATGAGGGCAGGATCTCGGAATTGCAGTGGAGCATGATGAACCAGAAAATGTAGGTGAAGTGCCTAGAGGCTGAGAAGCAGGAGATGAAGGAGTGGTTGGATTTGCACCACCAAAAATGGAAGGTAGCCAATTGGAAATTTCAGGTTGTCCCGGCCTGCCAAGAAGTGAGGGCAACCAGTAGCCCAGACTAAAGGATTTTGAGCTGAAGCCGTTCACAGAGGAACTGAATGCTGCACTTGTGAAGAGCATGAAGTCAGTTTAATGGTGCAGCTGCACAAAATGGAGTGGATACTGAAGCACCCAGGGGAGGGAAACACCTACTTGCAGGAAAGGCCTAGTGGTTGCTCGAGGGAGAAGTGCAAGGGCTACAGCAGAGGCTGGGGCATCAGCGGGAAGTTCTAGTTTGACTTGAAGCTGAACTGGAGGAGCAGCTGCTGGCAAAGCTGTAAAGCTGGGAAAGATCATGGGCTTGAACTTTATGGCCCAGTAGTGAAGATCTTTTCAGGCTCCATGTTGAGCTTCAACACAGAGAGCTAGACCTCCTTGGAGAACAGGAACTGCTCTATCACCAGCAGTTCACCAGGGCTGGAGAAGGTGAGGCAGCAGCTCCAGGAGGAGTCCTCACTTGCTGGAGTTGAGAAAAAAAGCAGGAGACTCACAAGGCCCTTGACAGGAGACTTCAGAAATGGGTCCTGTTGCTGATGAAGGTGAGGAAACTGAGGCCCAGAGAGGGTAACTTTGCCCAAGCACTCGTACCCCCACCTCTGTTCCTCCTGGGAGCACCCATGTGTTGCTCTGCATGTGGAAGGACTCCCTGCCTACTGGCTCCAGAAACAAGCAGTTCTGTTGCCACCCCTTTCTTGGAGTCAGTATTTGGGAGCATCAAAACTGCCTGTGGAGAGATAGTGGACACACTTTGTCGCAGTGGGGAACTGTTTCTTTAAATGCTAACTCTAACTAATATGCAGCTTGTCCATAAAATAGCATGTTTGTATAAGAATCCTAGGAACTAACTTGAAATGATGAAGACTCTGACCATCAGGCATTCCAGCTCAAGGGGATTGGCTCACCTCCAAACATAGAACCAGAATGATGTAACCCAGGATGATGCACAGCAGACCAACACTAGAGCAGTTTCCAGATCCTTATTTGAATGGACTGTGCTGGTCTGCACATAGAGAACTTTTCAAATCCCTCTGCTTGATCTCTTTGTCCTGCTTTCCCTCTCCCTTCTTATAAAAACCTCTGCCTGCACTGTGATGTTAAGATGGGCTTTGTGACAAGAGTCCTCCATCTTCTCAGATTGCTGGCATCTGAATAAACCACTTCCTTATTCACCAGCATATGCCTCACAAGTTTGTCTTTCATTTTTGCAGGCAGCCAAACTTGTATTGGATTACAAGATGTGTCTTTTGTTTTTAATTTTATTTTTTTATTGTTGTTCAAGTACAGTTTTCTGCCTTTCCCCCGCACCCCAGTCCAACAGCCCAGCCCTCCCCATCTCCCTCCTGTTTCCACTCCCCTCCCCCCATTGTTGTCCATGTGTCCTTTATACTTGTTCCTGTAAACCCTTCACCCTTTTCCCTCTGAAATTCCCTCCCCTCTAGTCAGCCTGCTCTCAATTTCAGTGTCTTTGGTTACATTTTCCTTGTTTGTTTGTTTTGTTGATTAGGTTCCTGTTAAAGGTGAGATCATATGGTATTTGTCTTTCACTGCCTGGCATATTTTGCTTAGAGTTGTGTTTTCAAGTTCCATCCATGCTGTAGCGAAGGGTAGGAGCTCCTTCTTTCTTTCTGCTGCATAGAATTCCATTGTGTAAATGTACCACAGTTTTTTGATCCATTCATTTATAGATGGGCACCTAGGTTGCTCCCAGCACTTGCCATTGTAAATTGTGCTGCTATGAACATTGGGGTGCACAGGTTCTTTTGGATTGGTGTTTCAGGGTTCTTAGGATATAGTACTAGTAGTGGAATTGCTGGGTCAAAAGGCAGGTCCATTTTAGTTTTCTGAGGAAATTTCATACTGTTTTCCATAGTGGTTGTACCAGTCTGCACTCCCACCAACAGTGCACTAGGGTCCCCTTCTCTCCATAACCTCTCCAACACGTGTCTATTTTTTAATGATGTGCTTTGAAATTAATGATGTGGGCAACAGGCTTAGTTGCCTCCTGAGTCTCTCCTCGAACACTGAAAGTTGAAAGAATTGCAGCTCTCAGCAGCAGCAGAGGGCAGGAAGGTGAACAGTGGTGCTACAAGAGCCCAGGGCCAAGCTGGGCTCTGCTCTAGGATTCATGGGGTTTGCAGATATCCCCTCTTTCTTATTCAGTTCTTGGAATTGCTTATCTTTGGCTCAATTCTAGGTCACTTGGGCAGCTCCCAATTTTCCATGCCTTTCACTCTGCCTCTAAGCTTAGTTCTTGCCCCTCCATCTGCTCTGGAAGGTTGTCATCCTGAACACACAATGCAAGAGAATCCTCACTGCCAGTCCTGTTGCCTTCCAACACCGCAGGCACAAAGCTGGGGCTGCATGGCCCACACTGAGCTTTCATTGGATCTTTACAGCTTTTTCTCCAGACTCGCATAATTGTGCACCCCTTTGTAAAAAAAATATACATGCCAGTATATGCATATTCACTTTAAAAGCATTTATTGATCCATAGTCAATAATTACAACACTAAAGAAGTAAATATTCTGAAAAAATTAAATTAAATCATCTATAAATTTTTAAAGGTAAGGTTTTAATATTATTGTGCTATAATTGACATATAACATTTCATCAGCTTCAGATGTACAATGTGATTTGATATGTGTACATGTTCTGAGATGATAGCCACAATAAGTTCAGATAATATTCATCTGCATACATAGCTCCAAATTTATTTTTCTAGTGATGAGAACTTTTAAGATTTACTATGTTAGTGACTTTCAAATATACAATACTGTAATATTAACTACAGTCACTTTGCTGCACAT
Organism: Glossophaga mutica; assembly: GCA_039655065.1. Classification (NCBI taxonomy): domain Eukaryota; kingdom Metazoa; phylum Chordata; class Mammalia; order Chiroptera; family Phyllostomidae; genus Glossophaga; species Glossophaga mutica. The sequence continues at coordinate 188,377,367 of CM077303.1, forward strand.
TACATTCTTATGACTTATTTATTTTAGAACTGGAAATTTGTGTATTTTGACCCCCTTCAACTATCCCTATCTCTCCCCACCAATTTTTTCTCTGTATTTGTGAACTTTATGGGTTATTTGTTTCATTTTGTTGTTTAGATTCCACATATAAATGAGAACATCCAATATTTGTCTTTCCCTGTCTGACATTTCACTTAATATAGTGCCTTCAGAATCCATCTATTTTGTCATAAATAGTAAGATTTTGTTTTGTTATGGATGAATAACATTCCACTGTGTGTGTATTACATTTTCTTTATTCGTTCATCCATTGGTGGATACTTCAATGTTTCCATGTCTTAGACAGTGTGAAGTTTAATGAAAATGGCAGTATGTGTATCTTTTTAAATTAGTATTTTGTTTTCCTTGGGTAAATAACCAGAAGTAAAATTGTTTACTCAATTGATACTTTGTTTTCATATATTAAGCGACATCCTTACTCTTTTCCATAGTGGCTGTACCAATTTATATTCCTGCCAACAATGCACAAATATTCCCTTTTCTCCACATACTCGCCAACAGCTGTTATTTCTTGTTGTTTTGATAATAGCCATTCAAACACATGTGAAGTGATATCACATTATGATTTTGATTTGCATTTCCAGATAATTAGTGAGGTTGAGCATCTTTGCATGTACCCATAGGCCATCTACATGTCTTCTTTTGAAATTTGTCTATTCAGATCCTTTCCCAATTTTTAATTAGATTTTATTACTATTGAGTTGTATGAGTTCTTTATATATTTCAAATAGTAATACCTTATCAGATATACAGTTTGAAAATATCTTCTCCCATTCAGTAGGTTGACTTTTTTAGTTTTTGATGACTTCTTTTGCTGTGTGGAAGCTTTTAAGTTTAATGTAGTCCAACTTGTTAATGTTTGCATTTAAGGCTTTTGCTTCCGGTGTCAAGAAAAAAAATCATCACCAAGGCCAATTTCAAGGAACTTACTGACTATGATTCTATGATTTTTTCTAAGAGTTTTGTGATTTCAGGACTTTAGTTCATTTTGAGTTAGTTTTTGTCTATTGGTTAAGTTAATGATCCACTTTCATTCTTTTGAACATGGCTGCCTAGTTATCTGAACACCATTTATTGAATTATATTTTCGCCACTGTATGTTTTGGGCTTCTTTGTCAGAAATCAATTATCATATATGAATGGATTTATTTCTGGACTCTGTCTTCTGGCCCATTGATATGCATGTCTGTTTTTATGCCAAATACCATACTTTTTTGATTACTATATGTCTGTAATATAATTTGAAGTCATGAAGCATGATCGCTCTACCTTTGTTCTTTTTTTTCTAGGTTGTTTTGGTATTTGGGGTCTTTAGGGTTCCATATACATTTTAGTATTATTTGTTCTATTTCAGTGAAACATACCATTTGAATTTTTTTTTTAAGTACTTTTCTTTTAGATTTTATTTATTTATCTTTAGAGGGGAAGGGAAGGAGAGAGGGAGAGAAACATCAATGTGAGGTTGCCTCTTGTATGTCCCCTGCCGGGAACTGGCCTGGCAACCCAGGCATGTGCCCTGACTGGGAATCGAACCGCGATCCTTCGGTTCGCAGGCCCGCGCTCAATCCACTGAGCTACACCAGCCAGGGCCCATTTGAATTTTAATAGGGATTGTATCAAATCTATGGATTGTTTTGGGTAATATGGATATTTTAACAATGTTAATTTTTCCAATCTGTGAACACAGAATATATATTTTAATTATGTATGTCTTCTCAATTCCTTTCATCAATGTCTTACAATTTTTAGAGTACAGGTCTTTTACCTCCTTGGTTAAATTTATGTCTAGGTATTTATTCTCTTTTTTACAATTATAAGTTAGATATTTTTCTCCATTTCATTTTCTGATAGTTTGTTGTTAGTGCATAGAAATGCAATGGGATTTTTGTATGTTGATTTGCATCCTGCAAATTCATTGAATTTGCTTATTAGTTCAAATAATTTTTGGTGGAGTCGTTAGGATCCTCACTATATAATATGTTATCTGGAAATAGTAACAGTTTCACTTCTTTCTTTTCAGTTTGGATGCTTTTTATTTCTTTTTCTTGCCTGATTGTTCTAACTATAACTTCCAATACTATATTGAATAAATGTAGCAAGAATGGGTATCCCTGTCTTGTCCCTGATCTTAGAGAAAAAGTTTTCAGCTTTTTACCATTTACTGTGGGCTTGTCATATATGAACTTGATTAAGTTGAAGTACATTCCATTTATATTTATTGTGCTGAGAATTTTTATCATAAATTGATGTCGAATTTCATGAAATTCTTTTTCTGCATCTACTGGGATGCTCATATATTTATCCTTTATTTTGTTAATGTGGTGTATGACAATGATTGAATTGCACATATTAAACCATCCTTGCATCCTTGATATAAATCTCCTTTTATAATAACATATTAGCCTTTCTATGTATTGTTGAATTCAGTTTGTTAATATTTTGTTAAAGATTTTTGCACATGTGTACACTAGAAATATTTGTCTGTCATTTTCTTTTTTCTGGCATCCTTCTTTGATTATGGTATCAGAGAAATGCTGGCCTCCCAAAATGGGTTTGGAAGTGTTCATTTTTTAAAGAAAATTTTTTGAAGAATTTGAGAAGGATTGTTATCAATTCTCATTTGAAAGTTTGGTAGAATTCCCTAGTGAAGCTGTTTGGCCCTGGACTTTTATTTTGTGTGGATTTTTGATTATTGATCCAATCTCTTTACTAGTAACCGTTCTCTTCAGATTTTCTATCTCTCCATGATTCAGTATTGGTAGGTTATATGTTTATAGGAATTTGTCCTCTTCTTCTATGTTGTCAGCATCTTAAAGATTTAAAATCACTAGAAAATAATGCATAGAGATGAAAATAATTCACATCAAATTATATTCAGGTTATATGTTTATAAGAATTTATCCTCGTCTTCTATGTTGTCAGCATCTAAAAGATTTAAAATCACTAGGAGATAATGCATAGCCTCCTTAAGTCTGGCTGAAGGAGAATGAAACATATAGTACAGTACCTCTGTTTCAGAGTTAGCTCTAAAAATTAGTGCCCACTTCTTTGCTGTTGAGGGTCAATAAAGAATAACAGATTTAGTCCACTTTTAAGACACATTGGGAGACTAAAATCTAAAGTCCGACAGCATATTGTTAGTCATACTTAATTATGGTTGTGCCACTTGGTTCCTCACAACAGATTGTCCATAGGTGTCTCCCTGAACAACTAACAGTATGTTTTATCTAATAGTTTTGTTGACTTACCTTCATGTATGAACTGTTAAAAAAAAACAGATAGGTATCAAAGTCTTTCAACATGTCAGACTCCAGTCAACATAGTTGATGTTTGTACAACTTCCCGTAGTCTGCTTAGTAAATACATCTGTATACTCATGAGTGCTGAATCCTGAGAGTGGACTTGTGTTGCTACCTGCCAGTCAGCTATGTTTCTACAACAACCAAGCACATTAATCGATAAAAGCAGACATCTGTTAATTCAAGTGCACTTCACAAATCCTGAATTGTTACAAGCTCCTTTATAATCCTGTAAGGCAACTGTGATTGAATTTTTTTTCAAGGAAAGCACATAAACTAGGGGGACAAATAAACTGATAAGATGTTTTCATTTACTCAAGAGATAACCTGAAGTAAACTTAAAAAGATATGCTGCCAAACTGATCTAAACTGAGGCAATGTCATTGGATGATTGTGGCTCTGAATCAGCTTCCCATCACATAATATGACAAAGATCGTGTGTACTGCAAATCTGCTGAATGCAATGAGAAGGGAGATTAAGATCCTTTATTTAAAAATCATCTTCTCAGAAGCCTAATTATTGCATAATTTTTCATTTCTAAAATGCATTTATAGTTTTCATAAAAAGAAATCATTTAAAACTCTTAGTACAAGAGGAATTTTAACTTCTTGATTTTATGCTGCTTTTTATGCAGCTGAAAATAACTTCATATATTTTTCAACTATTCTTTTTAAATCTGAATATTTCTTTATAAAAATCTATACAACATGTTTTAAGCCTATAAAATAGTGTACTCTCCCTGGATATACATAATACAGTTCCTTCATAATTAATTATGCCATAATTAATGGCATTGGAGTACTCTCAAGAAAATAATACTATACATTAAAATTTTAATTTCTTTTTGCTAACAAGTCATATTTATATTATTATTTTAGCTAACTGTAAGTTTTTAATATAAAATCTTTATTATATTTTTCCATTACCATTTAGTCCCCTTATACTCCCATCCCATCAGCAATCACCACACTATTGTCCATGTCCATGAGTCCCTTTTCTTTTTTGCTCAATCTCTCTACATCTACCTCATCAACAAAATATTATGAAACTGAATATGGCAATGCATCAGAAAGATCATACACCATGATCAAGTGGGATTTATTCCAGAAATGCAAGGATGGTACAACAATTGCAAATCAATAAATGTGATTCACCACATAAAAAAAGGAAAGGATAAAAAACACATTTCGTATCAATAGATGCAGGAAATATTTTGATAAATCCAGACCCCATTTATGATAAAAACTCTCAGCAAAGTGGGAATAGGGGGGACATACCTAAACATAATAAAGGCCATATAGGACAAACCCACTGCCAGCATCATACTCAATGGGCAAAAATTATTTTTTAACATATGTTTTTTAAAATACCACACTGGGATAAATATGTATCTTGATACTTTAAAACCAACAATAATTTCTACTTCTGGTTATAAGGGCATACTGCAATTTTTTTTACAATATTTTACAATGTTATCAGTTTATAATATATTTGAAAAAGAAAATAGGCCCTTCGTACTGATCACTGGAGAAGCACATTTCTATTCTACTGCAGACTTGATTAGAAGTTCAAGTGATTTCTCTTTTGTTCCCATGTTTTGGAGCTAACCTTTCCTTTTTCGTACCATTTTACAAAAGCATGCACAAGTCTTCTCAACCTCTAGTCTATTGGCTTTGAAGATTCATTAAATTATTAATGCACCAAACAAAAACTTAAACAAAATGAGTCAATCATTAATCTAAGCTGAACGGCCAGTGGGCAGTAGGCAGGGGGTTGGCCAAAGGATAGTAACGTAATGTGTTTTGATCCTGAAGTACTTTCTGCACAAATTCCTGGTTCTTGGACCTACCAATTCACATCAGGTCTCCTACCCGTCATGCTCAACAAAGCTAAATGGCACAGTTTTGTTCTGTTTTGTGTTCTAGTTCCTGAGAAGCTGAATTTCCAAGGCCTTGATGTTCCTTCTCCTTATTTTCTATTATTTTCTCAAATAAACTTTTAGTTTCAGAATCTGTAAAACTTTTCATAAAAATATGCATGTAAATCTTTTTGACTACTTGAATCCACAGTCTTTGAGCCTTCCTTTGTAAGAGATGGTACAAATACATATGTATGCAGAGTAGGAAAAAATGGTATATGAAGTATATTTTTTTAAATGCTGAGTCCAAAAGGAAGAGAAAGCACACAGATTAATATTCTAGATATTATTCCAACCCAGATTTCATATATTTTTACTTTTTTAATTTTTTTATTATTTTTAATCAGTATTTTTTAATTGTTGATATTGTACAGTTTTCTGTCTTTTACTCCCCACACCAGCCCACCGCCCCAGCCCTCCCCACCTCCCTCCCATTTCCAACCCCATAGTTTTTGTCCATGTGCCCTTTATACTTGTTGCTCTAAACCGTTCCCCTTTTCCCGTGAAATTCCCTCCCCTCTCCCCTCTGGTCACTGTCAGACTGTTCTCAAATTCAGTGTCTTTGTTTATATTATGCTTGTTTGTTTGTTTTGTTGATTAGGTTCCTGTTAAAGGTGAGATCATATGGTATTTGTCTTTCACTGCCTGGCTTATTTCGCTTAGCATGATGTTCTCCAATTCCATCCATGCCGTCGCAAAGGGTAGGAGCTTCTTCTTTCTTTCTGTTGCATAGAATTCCATTGTGTAAATGTACCACAGTTTTTTGATCCATTCATTAACTGATGGGCACCTAGGTTGCTTCCAGCAAGGGACATAAAGGAAAGAATAAACAAATGGGATCTCATCAAAATAAAAAGTTTCTGCACAGCTAAAGAAAACAGTATTAAAATAAAAAGAGAATCAACTGTATGGGAAAACATATTTGCCAATGATACCTCAGAAAAGGGATTAATCTCCAAAATATATATTTTTAAAATTTATTGTTAGAAAAGCTGTCAATATTTGTCTTATAGATTTTTAACTGAATAAAGAATTACATTGTTAAGGGCTGAGCATAGGTTATCAGTGGAAAGGCCAGAAATCAAATTCAGTTCTAACTCCAAACTTCTTTACTCTAGAATCAGTGTTTTATGACCAGTCCAATTTATTTTACTCACACCAGAGTAATACAATATATGAATAATTACTATTTCTATATCTTTTTTTTTCTGTTTCATAGCTAATCAGGACAAATAAAAGTCATAGATAACATTATCAGAACAATTCTACTGCATTAAACTTTTTCATTGAGTTTTTACAAAGATACATGTATTTTCTAGGTGTCCAAGACTAATTTAAATTTGAAAAAATTTAAATATCTAATTGGATATACCTTTAGAGAGTAACATATCCCAGAGGGCAGATTAACTAAATGTATAGTATGCCATGCTTAACAAATGTTAAGTATTTATTCAATTATCTTAACACAAGATCTATTTACCTATTATCTTTCAAGAGATACAATTATATTTATATTCACTGCAGTGAGCTTGCAGAATATTTATCATTAAATTTAAATGTCCATATATACATAAGTCAATATATTGGATAAATCAATGATTCTGAAAGGCAACAAAAAAATGCCAACCTATAGAAAATAAAACAAGTTCTGAGCTAAAATCAATGCTCTGAGCATTGAAAGTAATCTGTATTTATCATAAGACTAAGACTAAAGCTTGAAAAAATACACTAAAATGAAATACATAAATTAATAAAGATATTATATAGCCTACTTAGACAAAAAGTAGGGTTTCAGGTGTAAAAACAAAATTAGTCTTCAGGGTCCTTGCCAGGATAGAGGTATGGGTAGAAACACTTTGCTTCCTCACGCAACCAAAAGAAGGATAACAACCAATTTAAAAACAGAAAACAACCAGAACTTCCATAAAAATCAAACTGTATGGAACTCCAACAACCAAGGAGTCAAAGAAACATTCATCCAGACTGGTAGGAGCAGAGGATACAGGAAGCCAGGTGGAGAGGATGCAAGGCAAAGCAGCAGACCTCACCGACAAGGTGGGGTTGGCTGAATAGGAAACTAAAGACTCAAAACCTCTAGCTGTGAATTACTCTGGGGGTTGCAAAGGTGGGAGAAACTCCAGTCTCACAAAACAGTCCATTGGAGAGGCTCTCAGGATCCTAGAATGTACACACACCCGCCCATCTAGGAATCAACACCTGAAAGGGCACAATCCACTTGTGGGAAGCAAGGGAAGTGATGGAAACTGGGGCTAGAGTGGAGCAAATGAGTGGCATTGTTCCCTCTCTGACCCCTCCCCCACAGATAAAGCCACAAGGCAGCTAAGAGTGTTGCCCCCCACACACACACTGGTAAATACCTAAGGCTCCACCCCTTAACAACATAACAGGTATGCTGAGATAAAGAAATATGGCCAAATGAAAGAACACATCAAAACTCCAGAAAAAGAGCTAAGAGACAAGGAGATAGACAATCTATCTGATGCAAAGCTCAGAACACTGGTAATCAAGATGCTCACAGAAATAATTGAGTTTGGTCACAAAATAAAGCAAGAAATGAAGGCTATACAGAGTGAAATAAAGAAAAATATACAGGGAAATAATAGTCAAGGGAAGGAAACTGGGACGCAAATCAATGATTTGGAACAAAAAGAAGACATAAACATACAACTGGAATAGAATGAAGAAACAAAAATTCAAAAAAAAAAAAATGAGAAGACGCTCATGAACCTCTGGGACAACTTTAAATGTTTCAACATCTGAATCATAGGGATGCCAGAAGGAGAAGAGGAAGAACAAGATATTGAAAACTTATTTGAACAAATAATAAAGGAAAACTTCGCCAATCTGGTGAAGGAAATAGACTTCCAGAAGTCCAGGAAGCCCAGAGAGTCCTAAAGAAATTGGAGCCAAGGAGGACCAAACTAAATTACATCATAATAAGTCACCGAAGTTTAAAGATAAGGAGATAATCTTAAAACCACAAAGAGAAAAAGAGACAGTTACCGATAAATGAGATTCCATAAGACTATCAGCTGATTTCTCAAAAGAAAGCTTATAGGCAAGAAGAGGCTGGGAAAAAAGTGTTCAAAGTCATTACAGGCAAGGACCTACATGCAAGATTACTCTATCCAGCAAAGCCATCATTTAGAATGGAAAGGCAGATAAAGTGCTTCCCAGAGAAGATCAAGTTAAAGGAGTTCATCATCACCAAACTCTTATTATATGAAATGTTAAAGGGACTTATCTAAGAAATAGAAGATCAAAAACTATGAATGGTAAAATGACAACAAACTCAAAGCTATCAACAACTGAACTTAAAAATCAAAAGCAAAAATTAAGCAAACAACCAGAACAGGAACAGAATCACAGAAATGGAAGTCACATGGAAGATTATCAGTGGGGAGGGGAAGAATGAGGGGAAAGGGTACAGGAAATAAGAAGCATAAATGGTAGGTACAAAATAGACAGGGGGAGGTTAAGAATAGTACAGGGAATGGAGAAGCCAAAAATCTTACATGTACAACCCATGGACATGAACTAAGGTGGGGGGGATGTTGGTGGGAAGAGGAAGATAAATGGGCCAAAGAAATTGGGACAACTGTAACAGCATAATCAGTAAAATATACTTACAAATTCATCTTCAAATGATATTTACATAATTGAAGAAGGAATTCAGAACATTTTCAAAATAAGATGATTTGGGATACTTGGACAACATTACAAATATTTCGGCTTTTTAAAATATATTACAATAAAGTAAATATTAAAACAATATGAATCAGAATAATATCTTAAAATGTCTATTTTTTCTATTTTCTACATTTTACCTTTTTTCCTCTTTGTATTAAGAACTCTATTGCATAGAAAGAACAATGTTTTATTCCACATACTTTATCTTGACCAAAACAAATAACTTAGAATGGTATTTACCTCATTAATCCAAATAGCATTACAGAAGGGAGAGAAATGAACAGACATACAATTCCAATTCCTGATACTGCAAATGGAAATACTTATCAAAGAATATAGTCTAAACATGTAATCTTCATAATAAAAATAAAAGAACAATGTTCATCTTTTGTTAACCAGGTTTTTCCTGTGTAGTGCAATAATGTAATTAATTATTTGCTTACATCAAACAAATAAAAGTATGCTGATTCCTTCACTTAGTTACATCTGCATAATGTCCTAATACTTTGATTTTTTATATTTTGTTTTATTTCTATGACATTTGTTCATAGTCCAAAGGAAGAAAAGTGAAAAAAGTTATTTTTTGAAAATGATTTAAAAATTACATTTTAGACTTAAAAATTTGTTTATAGTAAAGTTAATTCCCATAAGGAACTATTAAAATGTTTCCAAGCATGTGTTCATTCTCAGCCACAGGGCAAATAAACACTTTTTAATGCAACATGATATTTTGAGGTCAGGCACACTTAAAGTTAAGCAATCCTGCTTAAGTTGTGTCATGCTTCGGAATTTCCATTTATTCGAGGTAACATTGTAATTATCCCTCTAGTTCTTGACCACAGTGAGCTCCGCACAGGTGGGGAGCATGCCTACCTGGGTCACTGCTGTATCAAGTGAATGTATTGGTTAATTTCTTGTCAAATAAATGTGAGAGAACCGCATACTGCACCTCTCCTAAAAATTCACAGCACTTATTAACAAGTTAGCGACCTACCGAAGTCTTGAAACAAATCAAAGTAAAATAAAGCAAAGTAAAGACCTATTAACTCTGTTTAAAACCAGCAGTTCCAAAATTTAAATTCAGAACCTCACTGTCTCTCCCTGCACTGCTTCTCACACCAGATGCCACCCCTCATTCCCAGACTTTTCTATTCATCTATCAGTGGACTTTTTATGAAGACAAATGGATTCTCTAAGAGGCCTGCAAAAGGATTTTAAATTTGAACAAATGTAGATTTGTTCAAATTTAAATGTGAAAAAAAATAGTAAACATCTGTTTACTTATTCTCTTCTAAGGAATAGTTATTGCGTTGAGTTGGCAGAAGAATCATGCTAAAATTCAAATGTCTCTGTATAAGCAAATTAAATGGTTAAGTCATTGATTCTAAAAAGAATAGAGGCCCTGGCTGGTATAGCTCAGTGGATTGAGCTTGGGCTGTGAACCAAGGGGTCTCCAGTTTGATTCCCAGTCAGGGCACGTGCCTAGGTTGCAGACTAGGTCCCCAGTTGGGTGCCATGTGAGAGGCAACCACACATTGATGTTTCTCACCCTGTTGTTCTTCCTCCCTTCTACTCGCTCTAAAATCAATCAATCAATCAATCAATCAATCAAATCTTAAAAAAAAATAAAAAGCAACAGACAAAATGCCAACCATGAAACAATAAAACAAGCTCTAAGCTAAAATTAGAAACATTTATTTCATTTTGTTTCACGTTGCGTTCGTGTTATATTTGCTTGGAAATCCTTTGTATTTATTTTTATGCCTTCTCAAAGTGTTAAGCAAAACTGTTTTACAGATTTCCAACCACTGGTCATCACTCTGCTTTGCTACTTTATATTGTGACACAGTTAAGAATTAATCGGTTTGTAAACACTATTTTGACTCTTCGACCATTTAGTTACAGCTCTGATTCTCTTTTCAGTTAGAGATCTAACTTAACCTTTCCCATTTAAAGACTCTTGGATTTCAAGTCAACCACATATTATATACCAAAGTGAATACCGTATACTCTATCATCTCATTCTATGTCCCCCTCTTCTGTCTGAAACTTATTCTGTATCTCCATTTATTCCATGGCATGTTATATCTTAAAAGTGCTGAACACGTTACTTTTAATGAATTAAAATGAATTTTAATGAATTAAATGTATTTATTTTATAAAAAAGCATGTAGACAGAGCAATATTCAATCTTACAGGAGTTTCTTTAGGAACTCCTTTTCTGCAGGGTGTATATAGAAAAGAATGCAGAGAAAATTGGCCCCTCAGTTGTAACCATGTACCATGTTAAATGTAAGATGTTAACAATTGGGAAAATGGATGTGGCTTCTCGAAGTTTTGTCTTCATGCTGGGAATTAATCTCAAAGTTCTGAAATAATTTACAAAATCTTTGGTTCACTTAATGCTTGCTAATACATCGAGCTTTATCTAACCTATTCTCTGTTAGTTGTGGTGATCCATCGGTACTAATTTTTCTGTTCTATGAATGTGTCCAGACTTGATACGTACATTAGCCCTTCCCTCTTCCTGGAATCATCCCCATTTCCTAACTTTGGATGGCTGACTTCCCCTGACAGTGATCCTTTCATCTCAAATACTATCTCAGAGAGACCTGTCTTCAGTGGTTCCTCTATTGCCCTCTATTTACTATCACAGCACTCCTACTTCCTTCTTTGGAATTACTACCATCTGAAATGTTTTGCTTATTGATTGATTTTCATGTCTATGAGGTCTTTACTTCACTAAAATGTAAATTTTACACTATAGGGATACTTTGTAGGTCATAGAGTCTAGAAGGTGCCCAATAAATATTTGCTGATGAATATACAAATCAATGCAGAAGGTATAACCGGCAAAGAGGAAGCAGGAATGATCTCACACTTTTGGCTTTAGCAACTGTTTGAATAGTTAAGTAATTCAGTTAAATGATAAAGGAAAATAAGTAGATTTGTGGGATAGGAAGATAAATTGAATTTGGGATGTTTTCAGTATCCTCATCAGAGGGAAGATGTCATTTTGACATTGGTAGATTTGCCTGGTTAAAAAAAAAAAAAAGATTTAGGCTCTGGATATGTTTTAATAAGAAAGAAAATCACAAGTGCCCATTAAAACTCGTTTGATTACATTAATCAGGGAAGGAAAATATCCTATCTATTTCAAAAGAATGAGATATGAACTTGCATCCCAGAAATGAATTGTGAGCTAAGAGCCTCAGTAAAATTTTTACTTGATTTTATCCAAACAAGTTATTTTAAAATATAATTTCTAATTTCTTCATTTTCCTTCTTATATTGTCATGAAAATTAAGCGAATTAGGAGGCCCCTAGTCCCTCAAAATCTTTCCTATAATATAAAATTATATAGAAAATATTCTAACTTTTTTAGAGTGCAAATCTATTAAGTGTACCTTGGAATATTTTGCCTTTGGCATTAGAGCTTGTGTGCTGATAAATATTTTGTCTAATGTGGAAATTCCACAGCATGGAGAAGAAAGTAAAGCCCAGCAGGATGAGGAGAAACAGGGTGATACAAGCAATTTTAGTCATCTTACTAGCCTTGTAATTATATGCCTCAACTCTTTGGATTTAAATAATATGGGTAGAATATAGCCCCACTAAATGTGGTGTGGCACATGAATGATATCTGCAGATAAAGAACACCAGGCATTCTATAACTTCACACCAGCTTTCAAGGCATCCCTCGCCTTACATTAGAGATAAGGAGACTGAATTTCAGCAGCATTAAATTAAATTCACAGAGCTAGCAAATGGTTGAGAGGTGGTTTGAAAGGGGATACATCTGATTTCAAGACTCTGTTCTTAGCACTACACCATGCTGCCTCCTTTGTCAAACTAACTTCCTCTGCATTACCTTTTCAAATCCATTTAACAAATAATTATTTATTGCTTATTGAGTACCAGACATTCTGCTAGAGTTTGGGATACATAAATTAACCAAATAGACAAATATTCTTTCTCTTATGGTTATTTGTGTGAATATGGAACAAATCCAATAAGAATAATAAAACATGAATTAGATAGATTATTAAGAGGTGATGATTTCCCCAGGCAACAGATTTAGGTAAGCGTAATCTGAATGCTGGGATAAGTACAGAGGTTGCAATTTTTAAATAGAAGTGTCAAGATAGACCTCACTGGGAGAGTGACACTTGGACAATTGCTTAAAGGGATGAAAAATTAGTCATGAGGATATCTGGGAGAAAGTGTTCCTTCTGGCGAAAAGAATAATAAGTACGTATGCCCTGTATCCATCAAAGTCTTAGTAGAGAATACATAGTTCATTCAAAATGGGTAATAGGAAAAGAGTTTAATAAAGGGACTATTTCCAAAGTTGACAGAAAATAGAGAAGTCACAAGGAAGAGTACAGGATCCCAGGGCTAGAACAGAATGGGGTGGGGTCGGGGGTGAGAGCAGTTAAGGGAAGACAACACAAAATTATAGAAAGCCGTCTACCTCACAGAAGCTCCAAAGCCTCTGGTTAAGGAATTCAGTCTGATTGCAGTGATTCAACAGAGAAAGAGCCAGGGTAATGCCATGTGGACCTGTCCCTGCCCTCCCCCAGATCCTCTCATAATGATCTGCATTGGCTGAACCCACCAGAAGAAGCCAGAGGGCACAGGGACCACTGAGAAAGGTGGAGAAACATAAAGAGGTTCAAGAGAGGCAAACCAACATCTTCAGCCCAGTTCCTAAGGTCAAGAACAAGCCCGGTCTTTTCCAGGAAGCATAAATAGACGAGTGTGACTGCAGCAAGCTGAGTGAGAGGAAGAGGGTAGAAGAGCAAGAAACATAGGAGAAAAGAGGCCCTTCCTATCTAAGAAAGGGTGAGTCTGAATTTCAGTCAAAATTTGAGTTCGAAATTAAATATGTACATGTAACTATTGCTTTGTTTTATGAAATTTCCGAATATCTTTACTAATTTTATATTTTATATAAAAAGCTTACTTCTCATGTGAAGAATTTCCAAAATTCAGCAGCTTTGTGGATGCAAAGAAAGCCAGAAATTCTTTAAAAAGGTACATAATTTAACATTAATAATCAATATTGCACTGTGTTTAAGAAAATAGGTTCCTGACACAAGCCAAGTTACGCTGAAATCTGTAGTTGCTACTTTCATATTGTGAGATTCACACAATCAATAAAACCTTTCTAAACAGTGAATTTATCTTCAAAAGTTCATATAATAATCCATTCCTTATACTGTTGCTGTGAGGATTAAATGAGTTAATATACATATAAAAGTGATTAACCAAAGAACACTTATGCACACCCCATGGGCATGGACAACAGAATGGGGATTGGCTTGAGGAGGTGGGGGCTGGGTGGAGGTGGGGAAAGGGACAAAAAGCGGTACAACTGTAACAGCATAAACAATACAAATAAAATTTAATGAAAAAAGTTATTGTAATGCGTAGTGTATTCCAGTGGCAGCTCTGTAAGTCTAAAGACAGTATTAGTTTGTAGGCTAAAATATTTTTTAAATATTCCTGCAGAGCTCTACTTAGTAACTTTTAGAAATCTAAATAATAATATAAGAAGAGGAGATACCCACCTATGTGGACCTAGTAGTCTATGTTAAGACTCAAGTAGGTCAGTTAGCCACTCTTATTTACCAGGTTTTTTTCTAAATATTTTACAGCACTCTTGAAGTACAGAACTAGCATGATTTTTTTTTTTTTTAATGAGTAAACTGTAGTTTCATTCAAGCTACCCAGCAATTAACACAATTCAAATGTAAGCAAGTTTGCGTTAGCATGTACCCTTAGGAACTTCTGAAGTTTGACCCAAATTGAGTCCTATAATTTAGGACTTCCGCTATTCAACTATATAGTCACTACTGTACAGAATAAAGTGTTGGAAACTCCATATAAATGGGGCTATTTATTGAACTTGGATTGACTCTCTGTTGTATTGTTTTGTCAGTTAAGAATTTAAGAGCCTTTGAAGTATTCCCTTCTGACAACTCGTTCTGACATGGAGCTGCCAGGCATCATCCATCGCAATAAGAAGTGGCAGTCCTAAGGTTAAACTATCATTTTATTATGAAGATTGTGAAGGTGCATGCATTTGTAATTAGTATGCATGCTTTGACGGACCAGACATTTGCAGTACTCATTCAAATAAAAAGAATAATTAACTATAAATTAATATTTATAAGGTAATCTAGTGCCTGAATTTGCCTATATGTATAGAAAAATGAGTCTACAGAAAAACACAATAAACTAGGGTTATCTGTCATTCAGTATTAAAAAGAGGGGGTTTACTTTAAAGTAAGGGCTGAGCTCTTATTCTTTCCTGTTTTGACATATTTTATCTTACACTTTTAAATCTTCATTTAGGGAATGCTCCTTCTCCAACACAGACTTTTTTTTCCCCCCTGTGAAGACAGATGGGTGCATTGGCTGGCCATTTATGTCTTAGTTAAAATGTATTGTCCTAAGTAGAGTGCTGAATATATTCCATTTGCAAAGAGAAGCTGTATTTGAATTTTATTCAGTTTTTAAGACAGATAGATCCATGACAGATAACAGGAAACATTATTCGGCAGTCTCCTCCAAAACCAGGTCTGACTTTAACAATGGTATAGTAAAACCCAAGGAAATGCATAATGCACGATTATTGTTGGATTAGGGAACAATTTCACATATTCTACCATTTTTCCTATTTTCTTATTTTTCTATTGTAGAGTATCAAATTTACAATGTATAAACATATCTTTTCAGTCTCACTATGGCCTGCCATAGGCACGCTATTCCGTGCAACAATCGGCTCCCTAGGACAAGCCCTCCTTCCAAAAAGCCTTCCTTACTCCATATGCCACTCCTTATGTGTTCTCCGAAACACTCTTAGAGATCTAATACAATATATAATTAGTCATTTTTGGTTTACTGTTTATTAACTGTCCCTCCACCAAACTCAAAGAACCTGAGGAAAGAATTATTTTTGACACATATTTCTCTGGCACATTACAAATAATCAACAAACATTCTTAAGTAATAGAATGAATATAAAGGTTTTCTACAGTTTTACTTCATTCCAAAAACTGGTATGTCCAGCAGAAAAAAAAAAAAAAAAGTTTACACAGAAAGGAGAGGCAAAAGGATTTCAGATACTTTCTCTGCTTTTCATACCTTCAGGCCTCCAGGGCACGCCCCATTTATGCTATGTCATAGGAAAAAGTCATGGTGAGTGACTATGCTTTGACACCACATCAGCTTGTAACCATTCTTAATCTCCTCTTGGCAAATATTTCTAAATAAAAAAAATAGATATCAATTTGTAACCTAATTTTAGCAAAGCCCTGAAACTCTTATTAATGAAAATGGATGCAATACTGCCTGCACTTAATTAGTTCTAATCATTGTTTTGGGTGGGTAGCATATGCAGAAAAAGAATTTATGCATTGGAGGGAGGACAATAAAGAGTTTTCCTGGTATCAGAAAATGCTGTGATTCAGAATTGAACATCAAAGCAAATACCACACAAGGCACAAATGTGTCAATGGCAGTATTACCAATGATTACTTCAGAAGGAGCTACAGGAAACTTGGATCGAAAGAAAAGGTAGTAGGTTACATTAAGTTTGAAGAATCCTGATATTCTGTATCTCATTTCAGAGCGTTTTAAGATGATAATTCTCCATCTGCATTCCGTAGAGTCCAGAGGAGACCTTGGGAAGCCACCACAGAAATCTGCACACCCTCTGGAAGTCCTACAGACTGTGAATTATTTTTTAGTATTTTCTCAACCTTTCCTTCCCTCTGTCTTCCAACCACTGACCTCCTCCCTTTGACCCTGCCCTCTGAGCTTCACAATACAGTATTTGTAAACAACCTCAATACATTGATAGTTGAATGTAACAATAGTAATACAACAGAACACTAAAATTTACTAAGAATATTTTTCATGAATTCCCAATATATCACCATTTTCTTGGAAACCATTTCCATCACTACCATTAACAAGAAGCTTTCCTTTTAAAGCATAGTTTACATAATGAGAATGCATGCAAGATAATGGCAGGGATACAATTAGGATGGTTTATTTTAGGCACTGAAGTCTTGAAAACAGAGAAGATAATACTTTGTGCTCATCATTTTACTTCTTGCATGCCACATGCTGCTTCATGCAGTGTGAAGAGTAAATGCATCCTGAGTGATTATCTGGCTCAGTGGGCTAACTCCATCGTTTACTCAAGTATCATCTCTGCAGTGTTATGAATGTAAAGCATGCTATTGTCCATCAGAGCTGCTCATGGATAGTCCAATCCATAGATATCACATATGCACAAGCCATAGACATACTGTAGTTGACACATGTTATGTACTCATGTGTTAATATGCAAATTTTACTTTTCAGCTTTATTGGGAAACTTGCACTACTCCTAGAATGGACTCAAGTAAGCCATCAAGAAAAAAGAAAAGAAAGGAACAACAACAAACACTTCCAGACTGTTTTCTTTCTAAACTCAGCTATTGAAAACAGGCATTTAACTAAGCATTAATGTGAGTTCATGTAACTGCTTTCAACAGCAATTCAATTCTTTTTCAGACACACCTTGGGGGGAATCCAACCCATCTTTAATTAATTTAATTAGAAACAATATTGTAAATTAACCTGATGAAATGGAGCTACCTGTGGGCTGTTGGCTTGTGTATTTGAGCCTAGCTAACTAACTCGCTTCTGCCTTTTCAAAAGCCAGCTGCTTATTATTTGCCACATTTGCAGACAGTGCTTTTGTTAAGGGTAGTGCTATTTGTTGAAGCTTTAACTTGTTTTCAGCTGACGGTCAGCTTTCCAACATTTCCTGTTAAGCTGTACTTGTTATATTTTGTAACCTCTGCATGCCTGTATTCTCACATGTTCACAGGAAGTGTTAGACTTGATATATGTCGGAAACATTTCCTATAGATAATTAGAACTAACAAATATCAATCCTATCATATAAGGAGGGAACAATGTTCCAGCAACATAAACAGAGACACACGCACACTTCCTGCAACACCAGCCACATCATTTGATATCATCGTGAGTGAAAACTCCCGAACATTTACTAGTCTATTCCATATATCTGATGAATTATTTGAAACCCAAATATTTAACCACTGAAAAAAACAACAGGAACCAGTTCTAGTACAAATTACTGACCTGTCAGGATGAAGAAGAGCAATAAAAAGAAATCAGTGTCTTTGGTTCAAAAAGCAAAATATTAGCCATCACATTTTTGCCATTAGCAACTATTTAATGTTCACCTAGTGACTGTAGACAAGAGATAACAAAACCAGTAAGAATAATCTAGTGTGATAAAAAAATAAAATAGAGAAGATTCTAAACAAAACATCTTTTTTAGTTGAATTTATATGATTTCTAGACAACTATAAGAGGAGAGTTACAATCTCACTAAAGCTATATGTGTGTGTATATATATAAATATTTATATAGACTAATTTTAATATTTTAATCATCCTCAAATAGTATTTAAAGTTTTAGAATAAAAGGGGCCCATATTATATCAATTCAAAATAACCTTCATAATGTTTTTAATGTCAAGTTGCAAAATGGGAAGTTGAGGATGATAAAGAAAGAATATGGATTTCCAAATTCCTAAGAAGATGGTCAATATTCCATGACACCTTCCAAAACTATTAGAAGATCAATATAGTGATTAACATGACTATGATTTTACCTATATTTTATATAAACACATGTTTTATATATGATTATATACATATGCATATATAATTGTCTTAAGTGATAGACCATAACTGTCTTTTAACACTAGTGAATGAATTATGATAATTTATGGAAGAAAAAAATCTGATTAAAGTAGAAATAGTACTCAAGAGTGTGTTAGAAGAGTCATTTTAGGATAAAAGATAAAGATATTGAAGCATGATGTGCAGGGGATACGATAGAAACAGAGGAGCGAGGACAGGGAAGGAGGCAAGCAAAGGAGAGAATCTGACAGCTGTTACACCAGATGCTTTGAACAAAAGTCATTGAGATTGGCAGAATTGGAGAAGAGCCTTTCAATAAAATTATGCAAAATGGGTACACTGGACAAAGAGCTTTTATGTTAGCAAAAATAAATTTCTTCAATTACTTTTAAGACTGAAAGCCTAAAATGCTTGACATCCCAGAGCTACATAACACATGAGAACTAACAAGAAATAATGTGAAAAAAAAAAAAATCCAGATTCCAAAATGAAAGTATATGAAAAAGGACAATGGATTCATCACTTTTATCTATTATTGTTAATTTTTAGGCATGATTTATTTATACACTGATCAGTGTATAAAAAAATCCCAGAGTGTCATTTAGGGAAATAAAAGAAACAATGAATAATGAAAATTACTGAGACTAATGCAAAAGACCATTTAATTGTATACTTCAAGATTTTGCCAGTCAACAATGATGAAATCATGGCATCCATATCAAATATGTTTATACATAGTATTCTCCATCAAAAAATCAAGTAATTCTATGACTATGAAGAACAAATTTAAAAACTGAATTATCCCGAACCAAGAAAATTATTAGCAAACTGTTAAAAAAAATCCCATAAAAGTTTGTATTTTACACAGATTTTGTCTGCATATTTTTTAAAGAAAAAAACATTTATTAAAATTTAACAACACATACTATTTAGCCTAACTTTTCTACTTCTCTAAGAATTTATCTGAGAGATACATGTTCACAAATATACCAAAAAAATGCATACAAGAATTTGCATTGCAGCAGTGTTTTTAAAAATTGTTCTTTTTTCTTTTTAAATCACAGTTGATGTACAGTGTTGTACTAATTTCAGGTGCACGACCCTGTGATTAGACATTTATGTAGCTTATGAAGTAATCCCTCAATAAATCTAGTACCCGTCTGACCCCACACATAGTTATTCCAGTGTTATTGACTTTATTCCCTGTGCTGTACTTTACACCCGCGTGACTGCTTTGTAACTGTCAATTTGTGCTTTTTGATACCTTCACAGGGTAGGATTTGCTTCAGTGGGGCTTTGGTACCTGCCAAGTTTGCCCCTTGAGTGCATTGCTCATAGAGGTGGTAGGGTTGTAATCTAGCATGGACTGAAGCTGTCCACCAAGTACACTGGTTTTGGGGCCTTCCAGGTGGTGCAAGGTATGCCACCGCTTGTGTCCTGCTTGGGGCCACTTGACATGAGCTACAGAGTGATGTGCAGGTAGCCATGCTGATACTTGTGCTGGGCTTGGAGGTAGCTGGGAGAGGCTGGCTGCCGCTAGTGCTGGGCCTGGGGCCACTTAGCAAGAGATATGGGGTACACTGAGGCTAGATGCTGCTTGTTTGAGAGATTTCAGAAAAGTCCTCAATATGGCCTAAGAGAGGCTCCTTGTCAGGAAAAGTCACTGAAAACAGACTGAGTGGGCCTAGAAGTTGGGCAGGGCAGGGTCTCAGGGAATCACCAGGACAGGGCAAACAGTGTGAGCCAGGTTGATGGAGATGAAGATATGGTGAGTTTGCCAGCTCTGTGTGGGGAGGGCTCAGCAAAAGAATGATGACCTCTGTCAGCACTTCAGCGTGGGAGAAAGTCACCCCTTCAGCCCTGTCCTGATGCCACACAATTCAGTTCCTCCCTGTATGTCCCTGGTGCCTTTCAAGCAGCTGCCACAGTACTGGAACTCAGAGAAAGTGAGTCCAGTAAGTACATGTGCGGGCCCTTTAAGAAGAACACCTGGAGCTACCAGATGAATCTATAAGAAAGAAAGAAGTCATTTTAAAAAAATTTTATTGTTGGCGTCTGCTTATTTTGATTGTAATTGTTTCATTTGAGATAAAATTAGTTAAGGCAAGTCATTGTTGTAAGTATAGAAGAAGCCACTCATCTTCTTTCTTAATTTTAATTAACAAATGTCTGGAGTCAATAAAGAAGTAGTATTTTATATTTGTCTAATTGCTATTTTTAGAACTATATAATAATTATGAAGATCTCTATGAGCCTCTTCCATTCCCTCCCCTCACTTAGTCCTCAGGTCTGCAAAGTCTAGAGCATATTCCCATGTTCCACATTGTAGAGCTATTAATAACACCCGGTAATCCAACAAGCCCCAGGCACCTCAGTTGTTAATGTTCCCCCTGGAAACTGCACGCATGTTTTCCACAAACATTGTTTTTTGGAACAATGATGCAGACCACACTGCCCCTATCTGAAGGCTCAGTTTTCCTCAAGGTTTGACTGTTAAAGAAAGCAACTACCTTCCAATGCTACTACTTAAAATTAATAGTATATTGCAGCATCGATGTAATTTCTAGAATATCCATATTATGTTGCCAAACATACGTTTCTAAGATTGTTAAACTTACTGAAATGTCTGATGCATGAGAACTGTTTTCATCTAGATATTGCTTTCAGATTTATGGCTATTAAATAAGTAGCTACCATCTTATTTATTAACGCTAATAGGATCAGAATCATGACTTTACAAAAGTTTATTACTATACATGTAAAAATGCTATGACAACTATTTCAAAGATTAAGAAAAAAATATGTATCAAAAAAAGACCCCAACCCACACTCTGCCCACTAACATTTTTACTTACAATAATCACAATTTAAATGTGATCACAATGTCTCTACTGAAAATTATTTTATCACTTAAAGATGTATTTTGATATATACTTATATCAACATAATTAATTATACCTCATTCTCCTTAATACTTTATACCACTCAACTTTTTGGATATAATATCACTTCCTTCATCTGTCCCCTTCTGAGGTCATTTATGTTATCTCCTTTTACTTTTCTCTATATATTCACAATGTCATGAGCCACATCATTTATATATTTTTATTCATAAATATATTGTAGAATGTATTCTGAAAATTTAAGTTCCATCCAATATATTCTTTAAATAGAAATGACCAAATTGTTCTGTCAAAAAAATATATTTTCAATATATAAGTACATCCCCTATATGGTCTGAGCTGAATATTATGGCCCTTTTAATCTCTCCATTTGCCAATTTGTTAGGAGAAAAACTGTGACATCTTTTTTATTTATATATTTCTAGTTATGAAAAATCATATGCCATAAGATTGTGGTTTTACTTATTTTAATGTGTTTTGTCTGTTCATGTGCTTTCAAAATGTTGATTTTTTTCTTGTGCATTTTGTGTTCTTTATACCAGGGCATTAGTTTAAATTATATTTTGTGAAGTAACAAATTATAAGAAAGTTGAAAACTAAGATACTATTCGCACGAAGTTCTTAGTTTCTTTAAAAATGGAGGAGAAAGGGGCTAGCTAAATTTTGGGAGGGAGGCTTATAAAAAGAAAGTGAAGACTTAAATGATCATGTCATTAATTCGCTTTGAATTAACTAATGTTAAATTCCTGAAAGAAGTTGTATCTGGGGAGGAATTTTTCCACAAATTCTTTTTTAACGAGATGTAGAAGCAGCACTCTGATTTCAGTGTTGTGTCTGAAGAAAGACAGGAGAATGCACCTAATACCTACAGGAGTCAAGCATGGCTCTGTGTGCCCCTAAATATCCAATTGAAATTGTGTGGGAAATTTCAATTCCAGAGAGCTCAGAATACCTTCTAGGAAGAAAACTTTTTCTTTTTTTTTCTTGCTTTTTTTTTCATTTTTTTCTTGTTCATTTTATTAGTGATTTTTGATTTCCATAAGCCTGCCAGTATTATTTTGTTATTTTCTATTAGTGTATTTATTTTAGCTTATATTTCATATCATTGCATTTGAAATGCTGACTAGGATTGATAATAGTGGTAGTAACTCTTACAAGTATGTGTTACATGGTGTTCCAGGCATTCATACTTCAAATTCATTTCAGTTTCACAGTAAATCTCTGTGGTGGTACAGGAGCTGGTGATTTATGCACAATCTCTTCTTACATACCTGTGATGAAGTAGTCTGATCCATTCGTAGGCCAAAAATTAGAATTATACTCAGACTTTCACAAATACCAGCTTTGATGAACTTGCAATTAGTGTCTGAATATTATAGATCTCACTGTAATATCTTCATCTGGAGATACTTGTTGTTTATGAGCTTAATGAGATGTTCATCTAGCCAAATCTGATTTAAGACATCTTTAGGTAAGAAAAGCAGTCTGTGTCCTGGTAAATCACAGGAACTCGTATGTTAACAGAGACTAATATACACTGCAGTGCAAGTGGTAGCTACTGTTTTTTTCGGGCTATATTCCATCTAATCAATCTCAGATGCAGGAGTCTTTCTAAGCCACCAACATATCTCTAAATTTATAGATCCCAATCTTTAAATCTCAGATTATTTTGAATGCCTTGGATTGTATATTTGATGTGTGACACCAAAAAAGCAAATGGCCGGGCAACATGAAGGCTGCTGTTGAATGTTGATTGTTCATGGAGAAAGATGAGGGTAAGGACTCTGGTTTCCTGAAATTCTTGGGTTTTAGTAAAAGTCTGTTGGCTCATGAGGAGTCTTGTGTTTGACCTCTGTTGTGTGGTCTTTCCTATACTTTTTCTATAGTCAATGCAGTCTGAGCGAAAAAAAAAAAAAATACTAAGAGTATGCATACAAATCTTTAGTCCAGTCTTTAGGTACACATTCCTAAATTTTAATTATCAAAACTTCTTTACCTTTTTTTTCTACTTCATACTTGTCTTTTTTTCCCAAAGAGCAGTGAATAATTCACATCAGGCTATTTGGACTGGGAAATTGAGAGACGTGATCTTTAGTATTCAACTGAAGGCACTTGATGAATAGAAGGCCAGAGGATAATATTGTGATTAGTATTTTGAAGTGTTTTGCCATGACCATTAGAATGTAACAGATAAAAGTTTTTAGTGAAGTTATAGTCAAGTGTACACAAAGAGTAAGGAGTCAAAGAAAGGTTCACGTACATAGTGATGGTGAACTTAAGCACGCAGCACAGAAGGTTCTTGCATTTTTATAGAAGTCAAAGTTGATATAATTTTTTGTATCATGCTACTTAGCAAGATCAGAGGTAAAGTATTTCTTACCCCAAGTCCATTTATATTGTATTTAGCTGATATTCTTCCTAGAATTTTACTTACCTTTATTTTTTGGCTTTTTGTAGTCTTCAGAGCTGTTGCAAAGTTATTTATTTTTCTCACTTAGTCTTCTTGAGACCAATACCATACTAAATAGGAGATTTTTGTAAAATTTTAAAAACTATTTAGCAACGAGTATCTAAATCCCTTAAGCTGTGATCAAAGACTAAATCCTGTATCATATTTGTCTATTACAGGATGAATCTATAATGTTTTATAGGTATTTTTAAAAAGTACAGTAATTTTAGGATGCAAAATTTTATAACTTTTAGGAATCTATAACCAAGTCTTGATTTATATGAATACAGACACAACTCAATCATATTATTTACATTATTCAAATATTCTATACTTAATTAATTTTAATTTACATTTCTGTCTATGTGTACTAGGGACATGATAATAGCTCAAAGTGAAATTAAGTTTAGAAATATTCTACATTGATTGACTTGAATATACTGACTTGTAATTTCACGTGTAAAAGTTTGTATAAATCTCTTTTTGTGCTAAATTACATTTTTAATGTTAAATCGTTTGTTATAGAATCAACTAATTTTTATTTCGAAATTTATTATGCCAGAGATTGTTGTTGCCTCCTCCATTTGTTTGTATTTGCATAACATATTTTGCTCATCCTCTATGACATATAGATATAAATGTGTTATTATAAGCCTTATATCATTAAAGTTTCTTATATTAAATTAAAGTATTTTTTTACTAAGAGAAGCCCAACTCATTCATACTAATTGACAAAAGTGTTTTTTTATGTTTTCAATAACTTATTTTTAAAAATGTTTTATATCTTAATGTTTCATAGATATTTTTTATTATTCTTTTCCAGAATAGGCAAGAAATAAAAACTTACAAGATTAAAGGTAATCTTCGTCTGGGGGTCAGTGCTCTCAGGAACTTTCACTGTGGCACTCTAACCTAAATCTTAGCAAGAGTGTTCTGTTTAGTTCAAACTAGGTATGTTTGCAGTGTCATGCTCGTATGATCCTGTTCTCAAAAATAGAAGATACAAAATCTAGTAAATCAATTTATTTTTCAAAAAATATAGTGGCAGATGCTAAAAGTTCATGTCTTATTCCTTCTTGTTAACTTAAATGTCAGTTTAAGAAATGACTTTTCTGCTGCTTATAATTTATCTCTTAACCCAGTAATTCTCAACGGAAGGAAATTTTACTTCCCTGAGAACATTTGTCAATATCTGGAGATAATTTGTCATGACTGGTGAAAGGGTGCTACTGGCATCTAGTGAGCAGAGGCCAGGAATGCTGGGAACCATTCTACTGTGCACAGAACAACAAAGAATTACTTGGTCAAAATGCCAGTCGTGCTGAGACCGAGGAACCCTGCCTTAAAAGTTTCATCTAAGAAATTGGGAATATTGCTACTAAAAAGGTATTCTCAGGTCTGAAACTTGATATCCTCATAAGCAGTTGCAGCTATAGGTAATATGTTGTTGTAGATCAATTAGTGAGGGATCAAAGGTAAATTGAATAAAAAATGGGCATAAGTTCTCTCCCTCTCTTGTGGGCTGAATTGTGGACCCCCAGAATCCACATGTTGGAATTCTAACTACTAGTACTTTAGAATGTGACTTTATTTAAAGAAAAGACCTTTGAGTAGGGAATTGAAAGTAAATGAGCTCATATGGGTGCACCTCAATCCACTAAGACTGATGTATCAGAGATTAGGACACAGACATACACACACAGATGCCTTGTGAAGACACTGAAAGATATGGCCATCTATTAGCGAAAGACGAGGTCATCAGAAGCAACCAAACCTACAGGTACCTTGATCTTAGATTTCTAGACTACAGAACTGTGAAGAAATAGGTTTCAGTGGTTTCAGCCACCCAGCCTGTGCTATTTTTATTATGACAGCTCTAGCAAACTCATACACTCTCCCTGTAACCAGATCCCTTTGCCATGCTAAGTTGAAGACCCTTCCCTGCCTTGCTTTGGCTAATGCTATATTTTAAAAAAGCATGATCTAAGCAGACTTGCAACTTTCTGGTGCATGAGGCTTGCCTTTGCTGCTGTTCATGGAAGCTCTGTGACCACATTCCTGTGAAAAACCCTGGGTGAGCTTGCTGATGGCGAGTGCCCTAAAGCTCAGTAACACTGCCCCCAACCACCAGCCCCATGTCTCCCAGCCAACAGTTATCCAATATCCAGAAATAGAGGCTCTTTGATGAGTGGAGTATTGTCCAACTGAAAAAATAATCAAATTACTAAGCCACAAAATCTTGAGTTAAATAAGCCACAATGATCTGGGAGGTTTATTATAGCAGCAAAAGCTTATTGCCAGGTAAGCAATAAAGTATACAAATTAGAGGTAAGTTTTCTTAAATTTTAGGGTTCTTGGAACAAAAGCTAAATCTCTTTATAAGTACACAAACTAAAAAAGAGTCTACCATTTGCTATTGTCATCAGTGGAACCGGGCATTTTTCTTAGTACTTTATGGTAAATCAGATAATTTTCTTGAGACAACAGGATTAAGCAAATGAAGGCCAATAGACTAAAGGCCATTAGCCTGTGGGTATTATCAAGGGAACAAGACTCAGTACTCAGTATTCAGTACTCGGTACTCAATACTTCAGTACTCAGATAAGTGCTAAGCTAAACTCAAAAGACCAATTATAACAGAAGTGTTGGGAGTATATATTTTTATATCATTTATTATACTGTACTGTTCGACACAGTGTAGTGTATTGGACCTATAAATCAGCTGTAGCAAATTATTTAATGATGCATTAACTGTAGAATGGCACACATATTACTGTTCTTTAGCCAATGTTGCGTGCTTTTTCAATAGCTTAATCTATCTCTGAAGTACTGAAACATGCATAGCCATCTATCATTGTAGGACACCCAGTTTGAACTGCAGTTTTCTTATATTTTTGTATCCTATATGAAAGTAGCCCTGTCAATAGTATGTCAATTACTAAATGACAACAGCCGCTAATTATACACTTATATGTGCATGCAAAATTTATGTCATTAGTCTTTAAAGTCTTATTTATTTGTTTATTGACTTGTTCTTTCTTCCTTCTCTGTTCTTCCTCCTGTGTGCATTACAGGCAAAATTTTAAGCAAAATAAAAATGAAAAATAAGTTTCACAGAGATGAGTTGAATAAATGACTTTAAACATTACCGTAAGACATATTTAGATAGGGATAATTAAAATAACTTAAAGCAAACACAATATTAATTTGTTTCGTGGAAACTTTTGCATCATTACTTTGGTTGTTTGCATTAACTTAATAAACCAAATAAATTCCCCACATGTTCCAGGTACAGAGTAAGTAGACATGAATTATTGGAACTCTCATTAAATAAGAAGGACTGACTGAATGCGCTTATTTGTCTCTGCTCTCTCCTGAAATTTAAATGAAATAATGGTAATTAAATATGAAAGTTACTAATCCATAAGAAACCTTCAAAATTAAATCTAGGATTAGAGTTTTAATTTTGAAAGACTCAATGTATGGATATTGCTTTCCTTTAAAAGCTCACCCCAAAACCTTGGAATTGTCCTTCGCTATTCTTTCTCTCAAACTGCATGTGAAATGCATCAACGAATCATTTTAGTTTAAGCTTCAAATTATATTTGATTTCTCACCATACTTACTGTGGTCCAAAATATTACTGTCTTTTGCCCATCTCAGTGATTTTCAACTGGTGTGTCACAAGAAATTTTAAAACATGCAATACTTCACTGTTTAGTGAGGGACACTAACTCCTTTTCTCTTAGATTGTGAAAACAACACAAAACAAAACAAAACCCCACAACAACAATTAACGCGACAATAGCTGTCCAATGTGAATGAATCAAAATTACACCAATTTTTGTCATATTGACAAAAAATATATTCTTGGAGTGCTGCAGAATTTTAGTAATTAGTTTATGTGTGCCACAAGATGAAAAATTTTGAAAATCGCTGACCTAGACTATTACGATAGCTTTCTAGCTCATTTCCTTTCTCAGACACTATTCTTTCCCATAAAAGCAGCAGTGATTCTAAAATGAAAGTCAGATTATTTCAGACATCTTCTCAAAACTGTCCAATGTGGAGAAATTCTCCTGGACAAAAAGAACCAGTCTTATGTGGCTGGCAAGTGATCTGGTGATTCATCCCTGTACTCTCTGAACTTCTCTCCCACTCTATTCCTCCAACTTACTCAATTACTAGCATGTGCTAAGGAAGGCCTTGCTTTAGGCCTTTGAATGTATAATTCTGTCTCTCTGAAATATTCCTCTCTCAAAACTGTTCACGCTTCCCTTTTTTCAGGTTTCTCCTAATAATCCGTATATCCACAAAGCCTTCCCTATTCACTCAACAGGAAATAGCAATCCCCTGCCCAACATTCTGGCTCCTTAACTCTTCGTTGGCGGTAGTTTTCTTTATAACTCTTTTCTTTCATTTTATATCTATGACTAATTATTTCTTTTTCTAATTGTCTATCTTTTCAAATGTGAATGTAACCTCCATAAGGACAGAGGTTTTCCATGTTTTATACACTGCTTTATACTCACATAGCAGCAGTGAATGTAATTTTGCTGAATAAAAAAAAATGAATAATTGCATTGGAATATATCATATCTGAGATGTTCTCTATCACCAAGATTTTCATTCTGTAAATCTTCACTTTGCCCTATTTCCCATGTCTGTCCTTTCTATCTCCTGAGTTACTCTCTCTAGGCTTAATTTTTATCTACTTTTAAATCTCAACACCCCCATTTCTTCCATGCTTTATAAGCATGATGACTAAATAATCTTTTTTTATTGTATTAATGAGAAAGAAAATCTAGTCTCAAGGTAATTAACTGGTGAGCTCAGTATTACAAATATTTGATGTGAAAATTTATTTAGTCTTTTATTTCTAATTTAGCAAATGTTTTAGGTACACTTATTTCTTATGTGTTGTTTCATTTCTCATACATAACTTTTCCTGATAACCCAGGAAGATTCAGTGAAAATGCAGAAAGTAAGGGAAAAAAGGAAGCAGGTGAGTATAGAAGTGGGTTGTTGGTGGGCAGAGGGGGTGAACTGGAGAATTAGAGTTAGGCTGCTGTAAATTATGGATGCTAAGGGTTGTTGGCCACCTCCTGAAGGGTTCTTTCCTAGGGCCCCAGAACTGTGGGAAACTACATTTCTGTTGTTACCCAGTTTGGTACTTTGTTACAGTCCTGAGAGTTTAATACAATCATGTTCATCATCGTCGTCTGAATAGTTTTGTTGCTGAGGATGACTGCTAAAAGTCCCTGTTGTATATCATTGTTTTTTAGCTGCTTCCAAAACCTCCTATAGTGGGAAACACCTAACATGTCAGATTGGAGGAACCTCAGTTGTTAAGAAATAGCTTAATCTTTCTTACCAGGATATAAAGAAAAGATCATTTGTTCAGGTACATGTGGCTTTGGAATTTTCAATACTTACTATTACTGATGAGGTGAGCTATGAGTCTTTGCTGGGTTTTCAGATTTCCAATGAGACACGACTTTGGAAAAGAGGAAGGATGGCCTCAATTGACAACCAGAATTCAGAGTACTGTTTCCATGGTCAAGTAGACCACGTTGAAATGAAAAACAAGACAAAAACTTGTTAAAATGTTAAATAATGAGATCCTTGACTATTTTTTAAAATGTGGACACAATCATTAATCATTTATAATAATTACCTCTATTATATGATTTAGGTTTACATATACTGAGCAATCACAGATTCTTTAAGCAGCACATGTGAGTAAGTAATACAAAACCAAAGTATTGAAAATTATCTTCTTTGGTTATCCACAAGGAGATGTTCAGGTTTTGATTTAACCTTATTTGATTGCAGTGTGGCCCATAAAAATATGGGGCAAGCTTTTAAATGGCACCTATTTAAAATGACATACCAATGAAACACGGCAAAAAAATGAATCTCAGGGGAAGACAATTTAATAAGGCTGTAAATTTCTCAATATAAATTTAAATGAAATGCCTTACGAGATCTTGAAGGATTGCTGGTTAGCCCCTGGCTATCAGGGAAATGGTGGGAAGGTCCCATGAGAACAAGAACTGAGAAAGGAAGGTTTTCTGAAAAAGGGGGATGTTACACTGGGAAATTAATCTCAGCTGGAAAACCTAAAAGGGTCAAATTTAATGGGTTTTTGATAACCCTTATGTATATATGTGGTATTACCTAGCTTGAAGAACATTCTCTTTGTGTGATGGGTTTTGATATAATTTACAACCACTGCTCATTTTTTGAGTTATAAGTGGTGTATTTTCCTAACCACCACAGAACTGACATGCTGTGTGTCAAATCAGAAAATGTTTCATTTCACATGAAAAGAAATGCTTTCATCTAAAATGGTTTCTTTCCAGAGAAATACCTGCAAAACACATTTTTGACATACATTTTGGGGAAAAATTTCTTTTTTATTATCACAAAAAGTCACTTCAGGCTGTGCTGAGGTACTGATTAATGATTGCCTGGGTAACACTGAAGGTACTCATGTTTCACTGTGTTCTCTAGACAGGCATTAATCGCTTCCAACATGCCATGTTGTCATTTCTGCTCCTATGTTGGAAGCACTTTAAAAAATTGCTTCAAATATGGGGAGAAAAATACAGAAAAAAAAATACAAGTGGAAGTTGAAAGAACTATCATCCTTATTACCTAGTTTCTATAGCATAATTTATTTAAATCATTGCTGAGGTAAGAGGCTGTGCTAAGCCAACAGACGAGGGAAAAAACCCTATTTCAGTCTTTTGTTTTCAAATCTTAATAGAGGCAAAATTAAAGTTGAAGCGAAGTTTAATGTAATATTGCTAGAACTTTGTAGGAAAAGGCTTTTTGTTATAGTTTTCCTTGATTATGATTTGTAGGGAAGATCTTTGGTCTCCATTTGTTTGATCTGAATAAACTGTTTGGTGCTAGACATAGACATTGTTTAGGGCACGGTAGCCTTTGGCCATGCCCCTGAGGTGGTGCTGGCTAAAGATGCAGAAGCATTCGGACTTAGTTTCCAGCCATTTCTCCTTTCAATCCCCTGAGTCAGCTGTTAAACTTCCTTCTTTGCACACTGTCAAAATGACTAGTAATATCAGTAAAAAATATATAGTAACAAAAATTGATAGAATCCTGTTTATGTACTAGAGATTAAAATTAGTATCTTACAAATATGAAGTTATTTAATTCTCAGAAAATCTTGAAATATATTCTAATATTTTAATTGTGATTTTTTTCACAAATTAGGATACACAGAAGTTAGACAAATCTTTCAAAGGCACTAGTTGATATTTGGAAAAGCCAGAATTTAAAACCACTTACATAAGATTACTTTCACTACACTCTCAGCCACTACTCCAAGATACTGCACCTTGAATCTATTAGATTCTTCATTAAAAAAAAAAAAAAGAATCCTGACTATGAGCTTTATAAATGTATCAATGGAAAAATTAAATGTTTTATGAAAGGTTTGAGATGACACTCAAGAAAGTTTTGTGTGTGTTTTACATACATTACTTTCAACCATTAAGGCCATAAGTGAATAAAAAACATTTTAAGAAAAAAAAAGGAACATCAGCATATGAAAGGTGTTTTCAACAAAATTTCTTACAAATGTTTCTTTGTCAAATCTACATATCACATTTTATCCCTTAGATAGCCTTTAGTAGAACGTAGTAG
Source organism: Glossophaga mutica (assembly GCA_039655065.1). Classification (NCBI taxonomy): domain Eukaryota; kingdom Metazoa; phylum Chordata; class Mammalia; order Chiroptera; family Phyllostomidae; genus Glossophaga; species Glossophaga mutica. The sequence continues at coordinate 188,409,116 of CM077303.1, forward strand.
AGATTGCATGTTATCACTAAATAAGTAAATAAACAAACCACCAACAGGGTGAGCACAATTACCATTGATCTTTATTACATCCTAAACTCGATATTGCAAAACATTTTCCTGGTTTTGGTCATATCCAGGCTTATACTACAGAACATTTGTAAAATACAATGAGAGAGAGAGAGATAGAAAGAGATAGTAAGATTGTAAGAGGGATAAACACTTGCCGTTATCTGAAAGGAGGGCCAACCAAAATACTGTAATAACACAATACTACTTTCATAACTCACTCTGATCTTTCTGTGTGTTAACTACTTGTGTAATTTAAAAATCTTTCCCAGCCTACCTTGGGTCAATTTATCCTGAAAAAAGCTTTAACGTACAGTGATAACATTACAGCACTGAAATTAGAATATATCATATGGAATGCACCACCGATTACTTATGCATTACCCTGTTGAAGGACATCTTGGTTGCTTCCAGGTTTTTATCAATTATAAAAAAAGCTGCATAAACATCCAGGTAGATGTAATTTAATGCACATATAAGTTTTCAGGTCCTTTGAGTATATATAAAATAGTACAATTGCTGATGGTCTTTTTTGTTTGTTTTTAAAGCAAGACAAAGTATGTTTTGTTTTAAAGAAGGATGATGTATTTTCATTTGAAAGTTAGTTTTTGTAATGTATAAAAATTCTTAAATACATGTTAATTTTCATAAAAATAAGAAATTCACAATAAATAAGTTATTTTGGCCCAATAGTTTAAAAGCAAAATGAGAAAAATTCTTTCAAAGTAGTATAAAAGGTAAACTATAAAAAACAATATGGATACATTTTCAGATGGTTAATATTAAATAGACTGAGACCTTCAAAATGATAGTGACAGTATGTCCTCTATATTATTTATAAAACATCTATAGCAGAGTCACACACATTCATGTAACTGTTCAGATGATTCAGAAGGTGCACCTATGGGCAACTGGTGATTGGCAGCTTCATCACAAGAACACACCCACTTATGCTGCATGTTCCATACAGAGCTTTTGGTGAAACATCAAATCAACAAGGTGACTCAGCTCCCCTACAGTCTAAATTCTGAGCCCTGCAACTTCTGGATTTTCCCAAAACTAAAATTACCTTTGAAAGAGAAAAGATTTCAGACTGTCAATGAGATTCAGGAAAATACAACAGGACAGCTGATGGCACTGGGAGAACTGTGAGGTCCCAAGGTGTCTACTTTGAAAGGAACTGAGGGGTAATTGTCCTGTGTGCATTGTTTCTTGTATCTCATATCTTCTTCAATCAATGTTTCTGTTTTGCATGTTACATGGCTGGATACTTCTGGTCAGGCTTCTATGGATACACAGAAACCTATACATAGATAGGTCAGAAATGTTGTTTTGATCAGTCATTGTGCATGAAGCTTCAATGAGCCACTTCAGAAAATAATCACTTCTTAAATGAAACAAATCTTTGAGTTAATTGCATAGAAAATCATTACCTAGTCATGTAATTTAAAAGAAAAAAATAAACAAAGTTTGGTAGAATTTTATAAAAATCAGAAAGTTTATTAGGCCACAATTAACACATAATAAATAGTAAATATAATATTACTGTACAGTAGAATTTCTTAAAACTGATGTGTTTTATTCTTTTTAAGGGGGATTTATACCAGAAAAAGAGAAAAGCTAAATCTATGCTAAAATTTGTTTTCTCAATTTCTTACTCTATATTTTTCTGCTTTTAAACTTCAAGTTGATTCCACAACTGTTAATTAAAAAGAGAAAAACTGTGTTTTTCTCAAGTTTTAATCAAGACTAACTTTTCTCAAAAGTTTAAAACAAAGTATGAAGTAAATTGTATATACATTATATATAATATATATGACATGCAGTTCTTGTTAAGGTCTATTTGCATTCAGAAACAAACAAAGTAAAAGAGAAAGGAAAAGAACAGAAGACTTTGAAAGAACGTGTAGCATTTGACAGTGGTTCCTGGTGCCCCTGCCCCGCCTCCCATACAGACCAATATGTAAGGTCGAGCTACCATACCCTATACTCTCTCTTTTTGTGTGTGCATTAACATGAAACAGGAGGAAAAAGCAAGGTGAAATGATTTACTTTATATGACACTCCATAAAATACAAACATGTAATGAAAAAGATAATGGGACTTGTTAAGCACACTAAATGCAGGTAAGATTACTTATTATATAGATGAAGAGTATTGATCACTGGATTATATGAACTATTGAGATGATAATATGCTTACATGCTATCTACCTTAATCTAATTTGAAATTTTGTCATCTTAGTTTGAGTGCTATTAAGAATCCATATTAAGTATATTGGCTATAAAAATATTAGAGTCTCCTAGAGATTTTGGGGAGCCTATAGAGCCCAAATTCTGCTGAAGAATGAGCCCTGCATTTTCTAAGTATTTCAGGAAAATCAAGATAACCTCTCACTGTCATTCAGTGTAAAGCATGTGGCTATTTGTTTGTTTCTTTCTTTTCCCTTGCTTCTCACTCTTCTAATGAGGTCATTTCTAACTTGACAATTCAGGTGCCTCATCTCTGTTGAGCATATTCTCTAATGTGTCACCAAAGTGGTAATTTATCTCTCCTTGTCTTTTATAACAGGTATGAAACATTTAATAATCGACACTTTGCACAGTTGTATTAAATCATTTTGTCAGTACTCTTTCATTTACTGGGCTCCACACAATCATAGCTCTTGATCTTCGTGGTTTGAAAACAAGCAAATCTATGTTGTGATGAGAAACATCACCTTATTTAATGGCGAAAATGTCAAATAGCCATCCTGTTTGTTTTCTAGAGAGTTTCAAATAACTTGAGAAAGACAACAGTTGCAAAAGTTCAGATCCTACATTTATTGAAAGTACGATCAATATGGAAAAGGGAAGTACTGTAATTAGAGGGAAAAGAACTCTGTACTAAGAGTTGGAAGAGTCCAACCACTCTGTAATTTTATGAACTGGAGCAAGTCTTTGTCTCTGAACCTGTTTCTCATCCATAAAAAAGAACAGATTGTACCGGGTGAGCATTAACTCATTTTCTAGCTTTAACATCATCCTATTCAATGTGAATGACCCATGTCACCTCCTGGAGAACAAAAACATTGTAAAACTGTTTTTAAACATCATTTATAGGCATTTAAAACTAAATATGAATATTGAATGCTTCTTATTTTATTTACCCTGAAGGAGTGAATCCAGGGTTGGTATTTAAAATATCATGTACCCTAATGGCATAGGAATATCTGAGCAGATGGAACTTTCTATGTCCTTTTATTCTGACTGCCACAGTAAACACCTTGCTGGGCATGGTCATATCAACACGAAGAGAAGAAATAAAGGATACTTCAGGAAGCAAAAAGGAAATCAGGTGGGTGTTTATATTTGAAATGTCTAAATTATCTTTTTTTTTCCCTTATAAGTAAAGGACAACGGTGTAGTGAGATGTTAAAAAAAGACACAATTGCCACTGAATTCATTTAGAAACAGTAACACCTGAGTTTGCACTGATACTTACCAAAGGGACACATTTATTTTCTCTTCATTCCTTCTGATAGATCTGCCATTAAACTAGTTAATTAAAATTTTATTTGTGACCTTGAATTAATATGAAAAAAATGTCATCTGGAATAGGCCTAAGACATGATTATCTCATTTAGCCTAATATGAGTTCACCAGTTTGATATAGTTCTTGTTTGGAGCTAAATAACTAGGGGACTTTATTTGAAACAATAGGTTATTATTGTTATTAGTGTAAAGACAGTTGTATATTATATTTCTACTCACAAGTTTTATATTTGACTCTACAGCTCTGCTGCTGTAGTGGAGATTGATATACAATATGGTAGATAGTTCATAAAGACTTGTTTGTGATTACATAAAATTTGGAAATATCCCCAATGCAGAATATTATTGTTATGTTTTCCATACTTTGCCCCCTAAAAAATATTTAAAAGATCAGATTACTTTTGTTGTTGCAATAATATCTAAGGTTTGAGTGATATTTTACAGTAGTTCAGAGACCATTTTAAACTGGCCAGTCATGATTTTGACAGAATTGTATTAATTTCTAGTGCTGCAAAAACTACTTTCACTTGTTTTATGGTAAGATAATTAAGTGAGGCAATAAAGAAAATAAACTAGGCATTCTTTTCTATTTAAATTAAATTAGATTTTATTTTTTATTATAACAATGCATATTCATTGTAGAAATATGGAAAATTAGGGAAGGCATTGAAAAGAAAAGAAAATTAGTTCAAATTTCTGAAACCCCAAAATACTGGGTGGGTCTATAACAAAAATGAAGGTTTGGGTACCTGTGGCAGGAAAGCCAAACTTATGAGATAAGTGCTGGTACAAAAGAAAAGAGGTTTAGTCAGGTGCCGCAACTTAGGAAAATTGTGGACCCTCCTCTTAAAGACTAACTCCCTTTCCTGCTGAAGCCAGCAGTTCTCATAGGGATAGGGAGAGGAGGGTCCCCCCCCCCCATCTAATTACCTTGTTAGTTTTTTGGTGCACTTGACTGTGCCCTTCATCTTTCTAGCTTTTGGCCCAATTGGTTTAAGAACCTTCCCCATGCCATCTTGGCCAATGGAAGAGACTCCCCCGTGCACCTAGCTGTCTATGGTAGCAGGGAGTGGGGAGCTGCAGGATCCACCATCAGGAAGCTTGAAGATGCTGCAGCACTCAGCCTGACTCCTGACCTTGGACACAGTGCCTGCACATCTGGGGAGTCAGAGTCCAAGGGTCACCCCTGGATCCCTGCCCAGCTGCCCCTGTCTGTGCTGTCTCTGCACTGCCTGTCCTACTGAAGTGGTCAGCGCAGTCTGTGCTCAGGCTGAGAGCTACCTATGGTAACAGCTCTTTTGGGTACTTTTTGATAATTTTCTTAGTTTTATGTGTTTTTATTCAAACAATAATATATAAATAAATGCTTCACTAAAACACAAAAATTACTGCATAAATCATTGAAATCCCCACAAATCATTGAAAAACCACACCCTGAAAATCAGTTTTATCAGTTAAAAATTTCTTATTTATCCTTCTAAATACTTTCCTGTATATTAATGTATGCACTGTATAAATTGATGTATGACTCATTAAAGAACTATCTTTGTGATGTAATCAAATTTATCATTTGTTCTTTGTGATTTTTGTCCTTCGTATCATCTTTAAGAAATTCTCTTCTATTTCAATGTCATAAATTCTTCTTCTTCATTTTTTTCCAGTTATAGCTTTTCATGATTAAATTTTTAACACTTCTGGAGTTCGTATTTTAATATGAAGTAAATTAGGGTTTTAACTTTATTTGTATCCGTATCCTTTGCCAGATTTTATAAAACTATTTAAAAATTCTTTCTATTTAAATGGTTTGTTAACATTTCTATCAAATAACAATTATGACGTATGTAAATGTCTCTATTTTGTTTATACTGTTCCATTAATTTATTTAACATTTTCTAGTGGCACACGATTTTAATTGTCATAGTTTTCAATATTATCCTAATATCAGTACAGGAGCATTGCCTGAACTGTGAATTTTTAAATGAGTTTTTCTAGATATTTGTAAATCTTTATTTTTCTACATACCTTTTAGAATCAGTTTGCACAACTGAAAAAAAATAAAATCTAGCTTGGGTTTTGATTTCAATCATAGAAGTGGCATAAATTAATTTATGGAAGTTGACATCTTTGTAATATGCGGTTATTTCATCCATGAACATGATATCCCTATTTATTTGTGACTTCTAATATGTATATTAACATTGTTAAAACATTATCTGTAGTAAGCTGAATAATGACCTCCAAGAGGTCCATGTTCATATCCCTGGAACCTGGGAATCTTACCTTATAATGAAAATCATTCTTGATTATCTGGGTGACCCTTTGACATAATCATACATGTCTTTAGGAAAGAAAAAGGTAATCAGACAGAGAAGAGAAGGCAATGTGGCCATGAACACAGACATTGGAATAATACCCCATAAGTCAAGGAATCCACCAGCCACCAGAAGCTGGAAGACGAGGGGGCCTTTTCTACCTGAGTGCCTGGGGAGGAGGCATGGTCCTGTCAACAGCTTGACTTCTGCTCAGTGATACTGGTTTTGGCCTTCTGATCTCCCCTAGTATAAGAGAATGAGTGTGTGTTCTTTAAAGCCACCATGTTTATGACAATTTTTTAGAGTAGTGTTATATGGATTAAGGATAGGTTCATGTCTAGATTTTTTTATAGTTGTTTTTCACAGTTACAGATAATGTAGGTTTTTTATTATATTTTAATTGGCTACTACAGTGATGAGAAAGTTCCTCAATGAATATATCTTGATCCACTATTCATCAAAACTATTAATGTGTTATTGATCCCTAAGGCTTTCTGGGTAAATGGTTGTTTTGTAAGGTTTTCTTGTCTCATCCATTTTTACATATATTTTAATTTTTTATTTGTTTTCATTGAGCAGGATTTTTATGTTGACTAATAGTAGTGATTATGATATTCCTTGCCTTTTCAATATCAATGGAAATGCTTGTAATGTATCTCTGTTAAATATGCTGTTTGACCTGGATTTATTTTATATGGATTATTTGATGTTAAAGAAATTGCCTTTTGTGGTGGTTTGTACTATGTCAACTTAATTAGGCTGGAACTGTGTTCCCCAGAACACATTTTTGTATATAGCTTCAAGTTAGAACTGACTAAGGGAGAAATTTGCTTAGAAGTTAGAAGTCATAAGTACAGCAGTATTTATCACTCTCTTAAGGTCAGAGTGGAGACAGAGAAATGCAGAAGTCTTGGCTGTTTCCAGGTTATGCTCACCTCATTTGCTCCACACCCAACTCTCCCTTACTGCTGACCATGTACACAAACTTCATTCCCACACTTACCATCTAATTCTGGATAGTGCATCTACTTGCCAGCTTCCCAGAGACTTAGCCATGAACCTTTGTTTCCTTACATGGATGCATTTGGCAGAAATTGTGGATTCAATGTGTTAGCTTAACTGGCTGGAAAGGAATCCAATAGGTTGGTAATTTGCTAGCTAAAGACAGGATATGAAAGTGATCGACCTTAAATACTGTTGACATGCCAGACATTCTTGGTGTACTTTAGAGGAAGGTATATACAAAGACAAAGATAATGTTAAAGCTGGAGTAAATGTATTATTTAAGATTTACTTATCTTTTTAATGATATCCTGTAGGAAAATGCATAGAACACGCTTAACAAAGGCTTTGAGAAATATACTAAGAATGGAAGAAAGACATCCTTTAGCATTTCTATAGTGGCTAGTCTCTGCACACCAGGAATAACAGTGAGAAATGCTGTCATTGAAATGGGCAAGGGCCAAGTGGTAACATTTACTCACTACAGTCAAGGTGCATGTGATTACCATAATGAGTAATCAGAGATCATTTGCATCGGTTGATTGATCATGATGTCCCTGGACTGCAATTGGTAGGCAACCTACTATCTTTCATTGATTAGTACAAAGTAGAAAAGCTCAGGGCAATTGAACAGAAGTCTGATAGGAATCACAATAAAGAGTCGCTACTTAAACAATTCTCAGAATTGAGCCAGTTCAAACACCGTATGCTCCTTAAATTAGAAAAGGGTGTGCACTTCAGAGGAAAGATTTTGATGCGCTGACAAGTTTAAAATTTTTCATTTAGCCTTCTTTAAAGTGACCTGTGGTCATTTACTAAATTTGGAGAAGTTACTAGACACTGACTCCAATGTGATTCTAATTCTTGGTGACCCTCAAAACACCATTGTGGTGTACCAGACTAGATGATTATTCAGGTCGAAAGAATTAGTGGAATTTTAACTTAGACTTATTTTACAGTAGCCTGAGTGCTCCCAAGTACAACTTAAGTTATAAAAGTTAATTGATCAATCGAAACTCAAAAACAGTCAAGATTGCAAATGATACAGACCCTTAAGGAACGATGGTAGCTTATACTAGGCAAGCTACTGTGATCAATTGAAGCAAATATTGAGAAACAAGGTAATATGGAATAGATATTGGAAGAAATTTTAGATATCACTTTACCTATGACCAAGTGAACAGCTAGAAGAATGATAAATTTGGGATATATCAGCATTTTTCTTTATTTTAATGTTAACCAATTATGTTCTCGTTTTCTCCACAGCCTCCCCCTTCATCTTTTGTTCCACTATCTAACATATAATAGTTCAATATTTAAGTTACAGAATATCAGAGAAGGAATTCCATTCAGCTAGAAATAAATGAATCACCACTCAAAGATGGACAAAGTGGAATATGAAACTTTTGAATCATCTTTAGGGGAGAGGATTTGTGTGCTTTCAATTGTATGAGAGCTGGTTACTTTGTCTAATGTGGAAGTATGACTTTGCTATTGTTATCTTACAGTCACAGGGGGTTCTGCTGCCCACCACCCATAAATTCCAGAGGCAAAGGTTTGGTGAAAAAGGAAAGGAGTTTTTTATTTAAAAGCTACATAATTTTGGAATAATAACAGTCTTCTGCCTTAACATCCATTCCCTTAAAAAATACCCAAAGGAAAATTACCCTCCACCCTTTGTTAGCTCAGTTTAAGGCTGTACCTGCAATTCCTTCTGCCAATTCCTTAAAAATACTCTATTTTATGATACCCAAGTGGCTGCTGCATGATCATCCAGGCAGCTTATCTGGTTTCTGGTCACAGTCTGGCTCCAGGCATTTTTTGGTGTCTGTGTTTGCTGGTGTCTTACTCACTGTGCACTGCCATTTTTTCTGGTTGCTGCCTGCCAGTGCAGCATCGGTGCCCCATCCTTCCAGTCATTGGCTGGCTGGTGCATCCCTGTGCCTGGCTGGATAGGACTGCCCAGTGCAGTGATGGTCACCAGCTTTCCTGTCACTTCTCTTGCAGGGAGGGTTGCGGGGCTTGTCGCCCTGCCACATGGTCTCCAGGTCGCACTGGCTCAGAAATGCTTGGACTCCCAACTCCCGACTGGGCTAGACAGATGACAGAAAGAGAGCGAGTTTCTGCATACCCTCCATTTAAACATTCTGCCCCCAAATCCAGCATGCTGTGGGAGTGTCCAGCTTGCCAGTCATTCTAGACTAACATCCATCACATGAATCAGCCTGCACAGCCTCTCTGACCTTCCCCTTGCCACCATGATCCAGAAGCAAGTAGGAGGGTTTTCTAGCCTCGTGTAGGGGCACAATGTCTTTGCCCAGAGCAGGCATCACCATGTTCACCTCCACGATACATGTTTGCTGTGATTTTTCAGTCCATGCATACTCTGTGTGAGCTACCTCTGGTGTGCTTGTGAGCCATGGCTTGTGAGCCATGCTACTTGTTTACCCTCACCCAGGAGAACGGAGATCTTTCATGCTGTCATGGTGACTTCAGTCTGAAGCCTTGGGGTTTCCCAAAACCCCTCCCTTACTTCAGGGAGTGCAACCTTTCCTGCCGTCTTGAGGATCCCTCCACTCTGCCCAGTGATCTAGCCAGACCCCCACCTCATTAGTCTATTGTCTTTATTTAAATGTTAACTATAGTTAAAAGCAGTTTTTATTAAAGCCAAGTTGATCAGAGTAGACAGTGCTTTTTGGAATTTTTGTCAAAGTTAATGTTAGAGTTGACCAAAATAAAAATTGTGGTGAGGTTTAGAAGGTGGGTACAAAGCAGCAACTAATTAAAACCTCTGAAGGTTGTCGTGTTTCAGTGTTGTAAGGTACCCATGAACAGTTGCCAACAAGTTCTAGCTTGTCTACTCCTCCACATATGTTCAGCTCTTCTTTCTAACTATTGACCAACATTGGCTTTAGACCCTCCCCCAGATACAGGCAGTGGGCCTATCGAGCTGGCTCCTCATGGGAATATATCAAGAGACTTTTCTGTAGTCTCATTGTAATGGTAAAATTGACTTGCTCTTTAAGATTATCTGGTTGGTGACTCCTGTCATTCAATTCCCTTCCTGAATTTTATTTAATCACACTAGCTCCTTTGGCAAGTGTATAAGGCCCAATTTCAATGGTCATCGCTTAATCCCTTAATTCCTTTTTTTGCCTCTCATTGAACACTGACTCATATACTTTTTATCTTGTGTCTGCTAGTTATTGCTGTGTGACAAATACCCCAAAGTGAGTGGTTTAGAACAATAACATTTTTTATTGCCTACGTATGAGAAATAGTTCAACTGGGAGTTCTCTTGAGTTATATGATCAAATCACCTGTGCTCACTGAGAATGTGGGGGCTGGGACCTGGATGGTCTAGAGGGCCACAACCAGGACAAATCAGTTCCCCTCACACATTCTTTCATCTTATGCTGTACTAGACTGAACTTTTCCTTATAGTAATAGTAAGGTCTCAAAAGAAGACTAAACTCAGCATGCTCTCTTATAGAGGTAGATGATGGGAAGAGAAAGAAAGTAACATAGAAAAGTTTGAGCACTCTTCTGAGCCTTTTTGTGCATGAAATCTTACAATATTTTACTCATTGAAAGAAGTACCAGATAATCATAATCAAAGTCATATGGAAAGGAGATCATGTGTTTCAGGGAAGGAGAGGCTAATGAGGGGATAAATGGTAATAGAAGGAGACTTGACTTGGGGTGGTAAACACATAATACAATATACAGATGGTGTGTTGTAGAATTGTATGTCTAAACCTTATATAATTTTGATAACCAGTGCCACTCTGATAAATTTAATAAAAAAAAAAAAACATAGATAAAGAAAGGGTGATTACTGGGCCCATCAGTAACATCGGTTTGTCCTGTATTTCTCATTTTATGATGTGTGTTTTTATTCACAAAGTGGTGTTGAAATTTATCAAATTTTTTAAAGGTCAACGATAAAGGTAATATAATGGGAACAACATTTGGAAATACGAAGTCAATGAAAGATTGTTATTGAGAGTTAATAACAGGTACTTAATATATGGAGAGATTATTCAATAAAAATGAGCAAACACAAAATAATAAATTAATAGGGAATAAAGTCAAATAGCAAATCATCATACAAGGAGATGTTCAGCTCCATTGGTAATAAATGTAGAAGAGTTAAAATAATAATAAAACACACATGATTGGCAAAACAAAATGTTTCATTCCGATAATAAATATTGGCAAGAAGTAAGGTAGCAAGAAGCTGCAAGCAGTGAGAGTGCATATTAACACTGACATTCTGAAAAGACTGTTTTTAGATACATGAGGAAGCACATGTGCACACACAGGGACTAAAACCCGGATATTTCACTTCTAACTATATACACAACAGGGGATCTGTTACCGGTAAATAGAGATTTGCATATGGATGTTCATCATTGTAGTGTTTATTATGGCTAATATTTGTAAACAAAACAAATCCCCATAAAAAGGAAATGATAAATAACATGATCTACTTAGAATTCAGAGTGAATGAAATATGTTCATATAAACTATATACATATCAAATGTAAATAAGTGTATCTTAAATCCATACATTTAAGCCTTTGAATGAGTAACAGAATAAATCACATTATTGTGTGTGTGTGTGTGTGTGTGTGTGTGTGTGTGTGTGAATAAACTGCATAAGAGTGAATGTCTTTGGAAAAGAAATAAATAGGACATGGACTTAGCATTAATTAAAAAAAAATATGTAATTATGCCCTGACTAGTGTGGTTCATTTGATTGGGCATCATCTTCAAAGAAAAAAGTTGCTGGTTGGATTCCAGGCCAGGGCATATGCTTAGGTTGCAGGTTCTATTCTGATCATGTTTCTCTCTCACATTGCTGTTTCTCTCCTTACTTCTCTCTCTCTTCCCTACTCCCTAAAAATAAATAAATATTTTAAAAATGTAATTAAATTACATAAACATACACACACACACACACACACACACAATTGGCCAAGAGTAGTTCAAGTAAGTTATTGTTCCAAGAATTCAAGGTCATGATCAATTTTATACTATGTAGTTAATTTTATTTTTTTGTTGTTGTTTTAAGATTTTATTTATTTTTACAGAGCAAGGAAGAGAGGGGAAAGAAAGGGAGAGAAACATCAATGTGTGGTTACCTCTCTTGAGTCCCCAACTGGGGACCTGGCCCATAGCCCAGGCATTTGCTCTAACAGGGAATTGAACCTGTGACTCTGGTTTGCAGACTGGCACTCAATCCACTGAATCACACCAGCCAGGGCATTATGTAGCTGATTTTTAAAAAACGATGATAACCAGCATCCAAAATTGGTACTTAATGAGCCTTGTCTTCAATATGCATGCATTTGTGTATTTTCTCTTTATTGAATGTGCCTTAACTGTTATCAGTAAATTATTGTATTAATCACAGAAAGTGTGTGGCATCTGAGACTAAGTAATTTGTTCCACACTAATTTTTATGACAGCATCTTATTTCCAGGTACAGAGAAATTGTATTAGCTATTGATTGCTATGGGAGGAATTATTTCAAAACTTAGTAGCTTAAAATAACCATAAACATTTATTATATAACAGTTTCTGTGGGACATAAATTTTGGAACAGCATACTTGGGTGGTGCTGGGCTATCCCATGAAGTTACAGCTAAGATGTCAAGTAGGGCCATCATCATGTGAAGGCTTGACTGGTACTAAGGGACCTGCTTCCAAAATGGTTCATTCACTTTGCTGTCAAGTCACTGCAGGCTGTTCATATGAAGCCTCATTTTCTTATCATGTGAACCTTTCTGTAGGGCTGCTTGCATATCCCTAAGACATGGTTCTGGTTTCTCCCAGAATGAGTAATCTAAGGGAGAACAAGCCATAACACCCGGAGTCTTTATGGCTAAGCCTCAGAAGTTACATGCCGTTTTGTCAATTTCCTGTAGGTTACTAAGGTCACCACTATTCATTACAGCAGGGAACTATATAAAGGCATCATTAATAGGACTTGAGGCTTATTGGGAAATTTATATGCACCAATCTATTTCTGGATTTTTTATTACATTACATTGGTCCGCTACTCAACTTGTACAAATGCAACACTATTTTAATTCAGAAAAATAACAAATATGCATTCCTTTTATTTTTTATGTGCATTTATTTTTCCATGAGTTTAAAATCAAGAATAATTTTCCATAAAACAATTGTATTGGGATTTTGATTAGGATGTCATTGAATGAATAGATTTGTAGAAATTAATATATTTCCAATATTGAACCTTCCTGTTCATGAACACATGTATATATTTTTAATGATTTTAATATTCATGAGAAAATTTTATCTTTTTAACAATAATCTCACATATTTCTTATGGTGATTATTTTAATGTACTTTATAAGTTTGTTGTAATTGTAAGATAATTTTTAAAAAGTTTAATATATTTATAATTTGTAAAACAGTTCTTTTTTCAATATTATATTTCATATTCATCTACATTTTGGAACTCTCTCATTGTTCTTAACTGTAAATAGAAATCATATCTCTTCTTTTTGTTTGATTCATACATCTAAAAATTAAACCAAATTTTAATATTGTCAATTGGTAAAGACTTCTAAATTTTGTTGTATTGGATTGGCCAAAAATGTTGTTTAATGTCTTTTATAATATGGTTATAGTAGTGCTTAGTTGTCTTTAACTTCATTTGAAACATTTTTTTTAGATTGTATTGTGACAGTTGTCATATCAGTGTGAATTTAAAAAAAAAGAACTTATCCAAATTGATTAGTTTTTGTGTAGCCATTTTAATATTGAAGATGGAAGAAAATACACAACATTTTTAACATATAATTCATTATTTCAAGAAAGATAAAAATGCAACTGGAACACAAAAGATTTGTGCTCTGTGTAGAGAAGGTACTGTGACTGATCAAATGTATCAAAAGTGGTTTGTGGAATTTGATGCTAGAGATTTCTTGCTGGATGATGCTCCATGGTCAGGTAGACCAGCTGGAGTTGATAGCAATCAAATCAAGACATTAATTGAGAACAATCAATGTTATATCACATGGGAGATAACCAGCATACTCAAGAGAACCAAATCAATAAAGTTATTGGTGAAAACCAAAAAGGTGTCTTTTATTTTATGGGGAAAAAACCCAAAAACTAAATGAACTTTTTGGCCATCCCTAAACAAGTGGTTTGTGGAGCTAGAACTAGAAGTAGTCCGTGTGAATAAATTGGCCACACAAAAAAATATGATAAAAGAAATAACCAGAGAGAAAATAATTTAAAAATAGTTTTTATCCTCTCTTTTTTATTTTTTAAAATATCCTTTTAAATGTAAATACATGGCCCAGTATTTGGTTCAGGATGTATGTTTGCAGTATTTTGTCTTTTGTATTGGCCAAAGAACCAGTACTATTTGCAAAAATGCAAAAAAGTAAAGCATAGTAAAGCGAGATATGCCTGTATTAATAAAGTATTTTTTATTTAATATATTTTTTCCAAAATTAAGACTATACACAAAGTCTGCCTAGAAAAAGTCCAACCATTGTTTAATATAAAGAGAATGCTTTGCACAACATCAATGTAACCTGGCAGTCAAGGAGAATGGCCTGGAATGCACATGTGTGAACAACGGTGACTTCACTATCAGGGTGGCTGTAGACACTGTTGGGTTAGCATGTGTACTGTGTGGCCATCACACTCCAAATGACTGAGCAAGTAAAGCAACGAATCTCCACCAAATTTTGTGTTAAGCTTGAACATTCCTCTGTAGAAACTATTCAGATGATTCAAAAAGCCATAGTTATTAGCAACTGGTGGTTGGCAGCTTCATCACAACAATGCACCTGCTCATGCCTCACTTCTCACAGAATTTTTTGATGAAACAGTAAATCACCCAGGTGACTCAGCCCCTCCATAGCCCATATTTGGTGCCCTGTGACTTCTGGCTTTTCCCAAAACTAAAATCACCTTTGAAAAGGAAGAAATTTCAAGCTGTCTATGAGATTCAGGAAAATATAATGGGGCAGATGATGGTAATTGGGAGAACTGTGTGAGGTCCCAAGCTGCCTACTTTGAAGAGGACTGAGGCATCATTGTCCTACGTACAATGTTTCTTGTATCTTGTATCTTCTTCCATAAACGTCTCTATTTTTCATATTATATGGCTGGATACCTTCTGGACAGACCTCACATAACCCATAGAAAAACAAAACAAAGATAAAAATATGTTACCTCGATTAAGAATTTAGGTACAAAGCATGTCAATTTATTAGGAAAAAATTAATAAAATCTAAACTTATCATTCTTAAACTTCAAAATTTATATCCATAGCCCTCCAGAAAATTGTACTTTGTGCAATTTCTATGTTTTCAAACTTTTGGATACAGGCTGAAATAGAATCAATGGAATTAAGCCAATATAAAATAACAACAAATTAATTCTCTGAGTTCAGTCAGTTTGGTCCTACTTCTTGCGTGGGCTTTTCTATTCAGTCAAGGTGAGTTTTGCTGGTTAAGACATTTTTTCACTGGTTTAGACAGATTTTCTCTCACTTCTTCTCTAATGATATACAATTGGTGTATTTTACTTATACATATGGTGTACAACTGCATGGTTGCATTTTCAGAAACTGACATCTTTTTTTTTTTTTTTTAATTTGGTTCCTTTGACTCCTAGCACTCTTGATGCCCAGTTTTTGTCTTAAAAATTATAAAAGGATAAAATGTGTTTTCTCCTATACTTAATATGTAGAAAATAATTATACAATGAAATGTTCCCAAAATGAAGTTTTCAAATCAGAAGTATTGAATGTTCTCATTACAAGGAAATTTAATAATTTTTTTGTCATGAGAATGAAAAGTAAAAGACCAAGAACTTTATAGCCAGGAAGATTTGGAAACAAAGTGATCAACATAATTAAGATAAGCAGCATTATAACTTACAGATGAATGAATAGCTAGAGAACCTAATGTGATCTTTCCTCTTAATAATCAGGCGTATTTCCATAGTGTTAATGTACATTGAAAATTTAGTCATTTCTACTTAGTGGCTTTCTCTAGCAAAATATTAGTTTTAGCACAGCAATTAGAATGGGTCACAGACCTGAGATTTAAAATGTTCTGGAATAAAATAAATTATCCCCAAAGAAATTTGTAAAATTTAGATTTACAAATCTTAGAATGAAAACTGTATTACTTCAGAGTCTTGGTACTCAAAGGACCTTTACATCTTTTTAAAATACTGGTTATAGATAGTAACAATTCATGTGCACTTAGAAGAGTCTTGTTGGGGAATTTGTGCAATGAGAGAGAGAGAGAGAGAGAGAGAGAGAGAGAGAGAGAAAGGGAGAGGAAGAGAGAGGAAGAGAGAAGAGGGAGAGAGAGAGGGAGAGGAAAGAGACACAGAGAGAGATAATCTATTCCGCTATTAAAGCAAGGCCTATATATAAACAATTAGATAGCAGCTTTTTTCCAGAAAGTTTTTAGTCATTTTTTAGGCTACATTATTAACCTCCCTACCTGTTGGTATTTCTTGATACTGATTTGCACCCTGATTTGATACTAAATGTCTAAAACAATTAGACATATTTTTATCCCTTAGAAGAAGGCTGTTCCAGAATAAATGGAGAACTAACTGAATAACAGAGCTAAATCTTGGCCTTTGCATCTCAAATTCTTGAAACATAGCATAAACTACACTAAAATTTATTGGAACATCTATAATTCCCATATTTGAGCCTTTAAAAATATTTCCCCAGAGGATATAGAGAATGCACTATCAATAGGTAAATAGTACTCCACTCCAAGACTAGTAAAAATTCCTGGAATTTTAGGAAGGGGGGAAGCAAAGGAAAACCAACAATTTCATCAGCAGTTTTTTGCAATAGAATAGCAGTTAAATTTGATATTTGAGAACAGAAAAAAGATTTTCCAGTAGATTTCTACAGATATCCTATAAAGAGTAGAAAGGGAGATGAGACGCTATGTCTCCCAGAGTGTGAAGGGAGAGGTCCCACTTACCATCATGACCTATGTGCCTGTATCAGTGGGAAACTGCATCAGATACATCCACTAAACAGACCAAAGGGGAATATTCAATGATTTTCCTTGCCTAAGTGAGGCTTGGTAATGCTCAAATGGAGCCAAATCTGGAGAGGACTGGTAAAGAGGGGAAAAAGAAAACCAGCACTGTGACCTTGTATATTGATGGCCAAAAGCCAGAAGGGTTGATGGACAAGGTCAGGTAGGATGGTATTCGCTCAGAGGACTCCAGGATAAACAAATGACCAGATAGCCCCTAGACAGAAGAGTGATCCATAAACAACTTGATGTTAATACTGCCTTAAAATAGGAGAAAAAACTTAAATTTATTGAAGTTTCTTTCACAGGGCAAAATCAGACATCAAAGTTCTGTCTCTATTCATTTACAAAAAAACATAAAAATCACACTTCTTACAGAGCTACTTTATGGGTGAAACATACAATTTTCCAGTACAACATTCATGTTTGGTTGTATGCTTTCTCCACCCATGTGTTAATTTGTTTTCACTAATTAAGATAGTATTTTGATAATTTACTTAAACTTTAAGAAGACATGTTTTTAGACTATTAACTGATTTGATTATCAAAAGATAGGCAAATGTGTTCTTTGCTTGCTTTTTCTGAACATAGATGCTTAAAGTCTTTTCAAAAGCTGTTAACTAATATTTTAAAGTTATTTTTCCTTACCTTCTGTGATAATCCAGAAGTATGAAAGGATGAATGCCATTTCTTATAAATCCAAAGTTTTACATATTGTACACAATCCTAAATGTATGTATTTATCTCTTCATTCATTAATTCATTTAGCAAAATTTACACATTGTTATATTTTAGGCAATGAAGCAAAAGTAGTAGATAAGGCAGACATTTTCTCTGCGATCTCAGAACTGGTGGTTTAATGAACAAAACCATTAAAACATTAACATTTTAACAATTATAGACTATGTTTAGTTATATGATGAAATGAGAAGAGGGATGTGAGAAGAACATATGAAATGGAGAATAATCTCTTCCTGAAAAGATAAACATTTAGCTGAGAATGAATGATGAGAAGCCTGAAGTGTTTGCGGGGGCTCAAAGTTCATATAATTCTGGGAGCCCTGTTTTTTTAAAAAGGAATACCAAATTATAAGGATCAAATTAGGATCAGGTGGTTAGTGAAATTGCAAAATGTTAAATCATATCTTCACTAATTTCAATCAATTTAAATACAATTTTATAAATAGACAGGGGTCATGGGATTCAATGTGTTTTAGTTAGGTAGGAAAGTGCATATGTCTATCAAAATTCAATGGGAAGTCATCAAAGGGATCAATTTTGTAGCTGGTTAGACAATGGGAAAAATGGCATGTAAGAATTCAAGCTCGGTCTGAGGCTACTGAGACAAAACCAGTGAGAGATGATGATGGATTGGTCTGCAATGGCAAAGGAAAAGAGCAAAAGAGGATGGACCCATGACCTGTGGAGATGGTCGTGACCCAACTTGTTAGTAGATCAAATATAAGAAATAGAAGCAAGCAAGGAATCAAGAAAGACTTCTAGGAGTCGTGGCCTTTACTACAATGGAAAGCCCAAGGCAAAAATAAGTATGAGATTTATTTTGGAGTCTATTGAACATCCAAGTTGGCAGCTATATCAAAAAGTCAGAGCTGTGATTTGTACAAAAGAAAAGGCTTGTGTTATCCAGAAAGGCAGGTATGTTTCAAAAGGCTTGTCAGGGGTCAGTATTTACCAGCACTTTTCAAAGATTAATCATTGTGCTGAGTTTATAGACATTAGTTTATGGAGACCAAAACTTTCTTCTCTTGCTACATGGGTCAGTGTCTTCACCAGTCACCAGAGAGAGATGCTGCCATGTGGGCTCAACTGGCAAGACCAACATATGTGATTGTATCACTGATCCACATATATTTCATGAGATCTCAAAGAGAAGAATCTGTTTTCAGCTGCCACATCAGGTGGCTCATTGTGGGTCCTCAGGAATTAGTCTATGTGCTCTTAGAGATCACGACATAGGAGTCCTTTCAGTGAATGCTCCTTAAATCTACTACTATGGTACACGCTAGGATTAAAGAACTGTGGGTGGTAGGGGAAGCATACAAGTAAACAAACAATGTAATAAGTATAATAAAGAACATGAAATAGCATTGTGATTAAGCACTGAGAAGAAGTGGGACACCAGGCAAGATTTTTTGAAGAAAAGAATGCTATGGTCACCTCAGAGACTAGTTAGTTATTAGGTAAGCAAAAACAAAAACAAAGCATTCATCATCAGCTCTGCTTGGTCACTGGCCATGGCAGCACTCACCTACTCCATTTATCTCTGGATGTTTCAATTTGTGGTAGAGCTTTCATTAAGCTGAGGCTGAAAAAGAGTCAGTTTGTATCTGACTCTCATCCACGATTACATTTCTGCCTTTGCAGCTGTACACTGTGCCTACTTCCTCTCACATGACAGAATCCAAGTTTTCTCTTTCAAAGGAGTGTGACCTCAAATTCTTTTATTATTTTTCAGTAATGTAGCTTTAGAACATTCACCATACTAATCACCATCAGCTGGGCCCTCACTTTCTGCAATGTCCTTGGAATATGATGTATAGAATTAAATGTGCCATTCAAACTCAATTTAAAATACCAAGAAAAATTAAGGCAGGGTTATTTTGTTTTTAGAGTATAGAAAACAATCATTCTGGGACCTTTAAAGTGGTAATTTTTGCATAACCCATGATTTGTGCAATCAGACACATTTGTGTTTTATCAAAGGTTTCCATAGTCAGGCAGCATGTGAAACACACTTAGAAGGTAGATTTATCACTCAGTGGATTTTATGGTTTATGTGCTGTGGGCAGGGGGAGGGCTCTGCCCGCAAGGCCCCCCACCCCATCCCCCGGCTGCCACTGATGAGAATAAGTCTACCGAGACATGATCTGCTTGGGGAGGAAAGGTGGCCCATCTCTCAAAGGAAAAGGGCCAAGAGCCTTTTCCTCAATGGGCTTTTATTGGCTTCACTTTGCACAGAAATACAGGCTTATTAATCATTGTCAGGCAGTAAGGATCAAACAATAGATAACATACAAAGAACTCTGAGGGCCTATTTTGAGTCAGAGTCAGCTAAAGAGCAATTAAAAAAACTTTGAGGAACAAACCCACTTCTTGCTTGGACCCTTATTTAATTGAGAGCATTCTAAACAAAGCAGGTTTCACAGGACTTTACATATTCTTTCTTAGGCCTGATAGTCCTAGGGAACCTGCCCTTTCCAGCACAGGGAGATACCCACCATCAGCATTGTTTCAGGCTTAAGGCTTTGTCTCAGGCTTAAATTGGGCACGGGTAGTAAGGCAGCCAAGAGATTACGAGGCTTCTTGCAGACAGAATGAGGATTCAGGCTATGTCAAAGCTGAGGGTCCATCACCCCCTTTTGCTGTAGCCCCCCAAGTCTTTCTCTGGGGCCTCCATGTGATCATGCCTGTCTTAGGTCATTCTCCCCCTTGGGGAATCTTACCCATCATTGGCTAACTGATCAAGCATTGGGGGCCAGTTGTGGATGAAGTAAAAGGAGCAGAAACGGTGCCCCTGTAAAGGAGATAAGCCTTGTACCTTAGTGGCTTACGGTCTGAAGGTCGCTCACGCAGCCTTAGCCTTTCGGAGATTACAGCTCCTGAAATCAGGCAAGATAGTTCCCAACAATGTGCAACCATTAGCATATGTGGTGTGAACATGTGTGTTGGCAAACTGCATGATCACAGTGAACAGGGCGTATACATACCAAGGTCTTCATGAAATTTTTTTAGAATCTAATCATGTGTCTTTAACAACAGCAACTGCAATGCAACGAAACAAGATCTGGTTATGCATGTGTCCTTTAAGTAACTTAATAGTAACACCACAGTGCCTTAACCTAATTGACCTTCAGAACATACTTCAGATTTAGAAAAATGATTCTTGTAATAGAGTAAGAAGAAGAGATGTAGCAGAACAGGGAAGAGAAAGAAAATTGAATCATTCGTGAAACATGTTGAAACTCCTGTACACACCTAAATCCTGAGATTTTGGCTAAGGTGGACATTTCAAAATATGATGCACAATAGCATATGGAATATTTAAAAGTTTTTTTCTATTAACTTACTGATTATTTATTCATGAAAATAATGAAAAGAAGAAAACTTGAATTAAACTTATCAATTTTGTGCCTGTCCTGCCAAATTATCTGGCAAAGGACTTTTCATTCTTTGACTGTGTTTTGTATTAATTTACAGGTGCACAAGGCATAGAAGAGGCTGGAGCGATACGGGGATACAGGAAGAAATGTCGCAGGTTCCTGACTGAGAATAAAATCAGAATTCTTTTCACACGCCTGTCAAGAATGGCTACCCAAATATTTTTCATGTATACCGAGACTTTCTTGTCTATTGAACATCCCAAAGGGGTTCCTTTGGAAAATGCACATTTGAAGGACGATGTGAGAAAACTTGTAGTGATGTAAAGCAGAGCTTACATAATCAGAGTCTATTAGCGAAGCTGGAGGAGGCAGGGATCCTGCGGCTATCCTTTTAACTCCTATACTATTTTTACCTTTTGGTTTAAACAAGGACATCTCTCACTTCCCAGGAATACATAATCTATCAAACGGGAATAAATTCCCCATGTTTTTTCTTAACAAAATTAGAAATATACATGCACCATCAACACTCAACTGGTTTCTAATTACAAAAGAAAAAGTGCTGTTTTCTGTGAAAAGTTAAGTTCTCCATTTGTTCTCTAAATATCATCCCTTCTGGGTATTTTTAAAGACAATATTCCATATACTACTCCATGTACTATGCCACTAAGAATTTAAATGAATGAAGGGAAAAATATAACCACATAGGAGATACTAATCCTCAAGTACATGTGCCTAAAAAAGTCTTCTGGTTCCCAGAGCCCTATCTTCATTGTTGATTCTAATTAAGAATTTGAAGCTTAGAAAAGGAAACACATTTACAGATGCTACCTATGAAGATTATTATTTTATGCAGATAGATTGAAGTATTTCACAGCCACACCATCTTGAATTTTACGAGACAAGCCTCTTTTCCTCTATTCAGTCTCTATTTTCTCCTTTGAAAGAGAAGAGGATTTCTCTAACTCTCCAGATTTCCAACTGGATCTTTTTTTTTTTCTTCGTAACTAAAAAAAGGTAATAACTCAGGAGACACAGAGACTTGGACTTCAGGATAGTGGAAGAGGAATAAGAATGGCCATTATGTGATTTCACCTATGTTATGTGACCTGGTGCACAGAAAAAGCAAACAAAAAACTCTACTTATTCTTACCTGACTCTGTTTCACTGACTCAGAGCCCGCATCAATTAGAAGGGTGAGGTCATGCATGTGGCTAGTCTTATAGCAGACTCTCACTTGTTCCTACCTTGCTGGCCCCAAATAACAACCACAATGACAACAAATGAACAGCTTGAGCTGTTAACCGACCTAAGTGACAAGTTTTTTCTGTTTGGTGATATGTATAACTATTTCAGTTTGTTTCTAAAAAGAATGGGAAAGGCTTAAAATTAAACAGTAACAGGCCATATTTGGAAACTCATAAATTAAATAATATCAGCATAATTTATCCTTTGTAAATGGATAGTTGTAGGTTTTTTTTTCTCAAAAGTATTTGCAACACCTACAGGCATATCACAACTAGATAAGTTTATATTAAGTTGTTACAAAAATCCCTTACTTATGCACATTTAACATACTTATGGAGTTTAATTTCAGGCTAGTAAGTAAAAAAAGCATGTGCTCTCTCCAGAGGAGTACTCACTTTGGGTAGGCAAATACTCAAAGAATAAATGAAGCAAACTTAGGTATTAAATTTTACACATGTAAGAGTCTCATCTAAAATATTTACATCTTAAAAGGTTTTTATTTTACCATTTGATTAAATTCCACATAAATTTTAGGTCCAGAGTTGTGTTGAAGTTTCATTCTTAGGAAAAATAATCAATACTTCTTCTTTACATTTTCTCAAAATACTTTGCATTTTTAGGAAACAGTATAGAAGACTTTAAAATGGGCATTGACATTACTTGGGGCAATTTAGCAAACTCTCTAGATTTATCTGGTGCTGTAAGTATATGCTTGTTTGATTATCTTCTAATGGGCTATTTTATAACTCCATAAGTTGCCAATGATAATGAAAAAGATACTTGTCCATAAAGATATTAATAAAATGTGTCTGGGAGAGATTTAATTTTTCAGCCTTGAGAAAGAATTCTTCTAAATATTATATTGTACTTCCCTTTAGGCTATGAGTCAATATTTCATTTATTAGCAAATTCCTATTGGCATTATTAATTGTTTCTATACATGCATGTTCTATAGATTATCCTTTGAACTTGTTTTAAACTCTTGCATTTTCCTTATTAGTTAATGAGCTAAAGAAACTCCTTGTTGGTAAGAGCATCATGTTTTACTTTTCTGATAATTGTACTTTATCAGCAGGCAAATAAAATTGTTCAGGAATGTAAAATCTCTATAGTACCTTAATAGGGGTATACATTTCTTATAAAACTATTAATAAATAATGCATGAGTAAAATTCAGGCTTCTGGCTATGAAAGTAAGAGCTCATTTTCTATAATGCGATGAATACTGCACTGCACACCACCGGAAACAGTTCAGGGAGTACTGGACTCAAGGTAATCATTATCAGTTACATTTCAAAAGTAAAGTAAAAAGGAAGATTGTATAAACAGAGCATACCTTGAATTATTTGCATTTACTGATATGATTTAAGTCTTTTTACGCATACGGATTATTTACAGAAGAACTGAAATTGTCTTTGGCATAAGATTGATGACTAAGCGTACGAAAAAATCCTGAAAGAAAATATGGAAGAAAGCAAAAGTGTCATGGTGACTTCAAGTTGTGAACTGAGTCATTGTAAATATACCTTTCCTGATTAACGACTCTTTAAATGTTATACACTCTCACCCTGGCTGGTACAGCTCAGTGGACTGAGTGTCAGCCTGCAAACCAAAGGGTGGCAGGTTCTATTCCCAGTGAGGACACATGCCTGGGTTCCAGGCCAGGTCCCCAGTAGAGGGGCATGTGAGAGGCAACCATACATTGATATTTCTCTCCCTCTCTTTCCCCTCTGTCTTAAATAAATAAATAAATAAATAAAATCTTTTTAAAAATGTTATGAACTCTCTCCCATTCCAATTGACTAGGTTTTCAGGAAGAGATGCCACTGTCTGTCTAGATGTTGGTCCAGATATTTTTAAAATAAACATACAGTTATATCTTTACCTATTGAAGATAAAACTAAGTCATAGAAGGGCAATATTTCTCAAGATTTCATTCTTTAGTTAATCTTTTATATTAAATTTTTCATATCTTACAACTAAAATATATCTCCATCAGAGTGAAGGTCCTCTATTTCATTTAAAACAAAAAAACAGGCCTATATTTCTTTCTTTTACAAGCTTTTCCTTGAAGAACCGTTCAGGGTTGTGGCGGTGGTGGGGTCAACACAATTTTCTTCCATTGTCCAAGCACATCAGGATGTGTTATAGGGAAGATGTTTTCCTCCCCTTATTAGCCTGAAACCCTAAAATTTAAGATCTAAAAACTTTTTTGTTAATAATTAAAATTCCCTCTCTGTTGTTTTCCTATATTAGTTAGATACCCACTGTAACCCCCCAAAAAATACAGAAAAGAAAAACGTAACACATCCTCAACAATGAATAAAAAGAAACAAAATGAGACTTCCACTTACTCGTGTTCGTAACTTTTCTTCAGGAAGTGCAGAGCAGTGTGTTCCACAGCCCCACACGCCAGCGTCCTCAGAGCTTGCTAGATATGCAGATTCTTGGGCCAACCTTGGACCCACTGCGTTAGAGTGTGTGTGGGCAAGCACAGGAAAGCTGGGTGTTAGCACATCCTCTAATTGTGTACAGCATTACCTCCCTAGAGAAGCACCCCTTTAAACCCCCTGGGGATCTTGTCAAAATGTCCATTGTAATGCAGTAAGTCTGAGACTGGGCCCAATGTGTTCTCATTTCTAAGCAGCTCCTGTGATTGTTCTGTGGACCACACTGTGAAGAGCAAGGTCCTGTGGAACACGGTGAGTATCTGAAATTAATCCAGTGCAAGACACTGCCTTGAGTTTGCATATTGTTTGTTATGTGTTTGTTTGGAGGATAAAACCTAGAAACTCCAGAAAACAAAGTGTTTATTTTGGTACAAAGACTTAGAAAATCATAAGAAACTTGTTGGAAAATTATTGAAAACTCATAGGTGTAAGAGTCTGCTTAAGGCACAGGTGGCAAACACAAGGCCCGAGGGCTGAATCCGGCCCTCCACCTGCTTTTATCTGCCACCTTGTTTCTAACCGGCGGCAGCACCGAGCTCCTGGCCCTAGTGAAGGAGGAGTTACATTTATACAGTCTCAAAATTACATTTGGCCCTTTGAAGGCAACCTCGAGGCTGATGCCCCTGGTGAAAATGAGTTTGACACCCCTTTAAAGACATACAGTTTATACGTGGAGGAAGAATTTGATGTAAACTTTGTCAATAAGAACATGAAGAGTATTGTCAAAAAGATAACTGGAATGTGTATTTCACAAGGTATAGTAAATTACAGCCCCAATTCAAATGCAAAAGCCTCATTTTGACATATGCGCGTTGTATTACTGTTGCCACCTGCCCTATCAAATCGCCCGCACTGACACTGGCATGCAATCCTTGATGTGTCGCCACTGTCAGCAGGACAGAATGCTCCGTCTTCAATGAGGCAGCGCACCTCTAACCGTCCCTGCTGGTGATATAGATTTTCTCCTCTCCTTCCTATTTTGTTAATTCGAACCATGCCTAGATGGGTTGTCATAGCATACATTTGCCCTCCACTGTCACGTAATAGTTTTAGCTCATCCAAACAGCTTGTGTCTCTTTCAGGATTCTCAGCTCCCACTTGCCTGATGTACTGGTGACCTTAGCTTCATTGGTATTCTATAAATGTCAGAGCTATGCTTGCTTCAGCTGCCTGGGCCCTGGTGAGCAGGTGGAAAAATGACCAGTTGAAAATGAGTTGTTAAGACCACTACAGTGAAAAGATTGATGCAATTAATTTTTCATTATGCACAGTGTCTGAGGATTCTAATCAGTTTGGATTGTTCCTCCTCTGAGGCACAAATAAAATTCAAATGGCTTTGGAACGAGAGGGAGCATTCTTTATGGTATAGACTTTCCAGTGCTATAAAATGGCTCAAACTCATCTGTGGAGTTAGAAATATTTTATGAATTAGGCCCTGGCAGGCTAATGTACATTTTCTCTGGAAAATCCACACTGTAGCAACCGCAGGAAGTAGCTTGAAAGGTAGATGTGAAGGGCACAGTCAATGAATGGGAACAAGCCTTGAGGTCAGCCTTGCTGGCCTGAAAAGAGAGCAGAGAGAGCAGGGGATTTTTATTTGTTAAAGTAGGTGTGCAAATTAATATGATATAAATAATCTAAACTCAATCATTATGTGTATAGATTTTTCCATAACCCATGCAAATACCTTGCCAAAACAGGAATATTACATTTAGAATTTTGTTTAGCCTTTTGAATTGTTTCTCCTTTGTTGCACCATCCACAAAAATTTAACACAGTGGATAAGGCAATTATGCATAATGACCTATCATGACAGTTCATATTTAAAATTGTAAACATGCTTATCACGTTATATATCTTATTTTCCCTTAAAATAAGGTCATTTTAATTATGAAACAAATGACTGACAATCTTACTTGTCAAAATGACTATCCAACTGTATTTTTTAAATTTATTTCAGTGAACAATACTGCCTTTAGGTTAATTTATGCCATTAAATAAGATGTTTTCTTCAATTTGTATTTTTTAAAGATTTTATTAATTTATTTTTAGAGAGGGAAAGAGAGGGAGTGAGAAACATCAATGTGTGGTTGCTTCTTGAGCTCCATATCCTGGAGACCTGGTCCACAACCCAGGCATGTGTCCTGACTGAGAATCGACCCAGAGACCATTTGGTCCATAGTCCTGCAATCAATCCACTGAACTACACTAGCCAGGGCTCTTCTATATGTATTAAAGCTGCTAAAAGTATAAAGATATAATTAAGAAGTTAATCTTGAAAATATTGTCTTATTCTCTCTGCAAGTGGTAGGTGATAGCAGAGGGTTATAAAAGCATGTAATAGTTCATTTTATTTCACAATTATTACTCCACTTCTGGGAATATACCCAAAGAAACCCACAACACTAATTCTAAAGGATATATGCACCCTTATGTTCATTGCAACATAATTTACAACAGCCACGATTTGAAAGTAGCCCAAGTAGATGAGTGGATAAAAGAGCTGTGGTACACTTACACAATAGAATATTACTTGACTATAAAAAAAAAAGAAAGAAAGAAAGAAAATCTTACCTTTTGCAACAGAATGGATAGACCTGGAGAGGATTATGCTACATGAAATACACCAGTGAGAGAAAGACAAAGATGATATGATTTCACTTATATGTGGAATCTACTGAACAAAATAAACAAATAAAAAATATAAACAGACTCATAGATAGAGAGAACAGAAAGACAGCCATCAGAAAGGAGCAGGGTTGGGGAGCTGGGTGAAAAAAGTGAAGAGATTAAGCAAAAACAAACAAATGAACAAACAAAAGAAACCTCCTTGTCACAGAAAACAGTATTACAATTAGCAGAGAAAAGAGGGTTTGGAGGGAGGTAGAAGAAGGTAAAGGGGGCATAAATAGTGATGGAAGGAGACTTAACTTTGGGAGGTGAACACACAGTATGATATAGAGATGAGGTATCGTAGAATTGTATGCATGAAACCTGTTGTATTTTGCCATGTATACTGCTCTCCAGTGTATAATGCATACCCATGTCTTTAGCCCAAACTTTCAGGGGAAAAAAAAATCTCTCATTTTAATTATTTTTAATTCAATTATTTACTTATTTATATTTAGATGCTTATTTTTTGCATTATAAAAGAATTTTGGCATTTATTTTTTAATATATTATGGTACAAGAAATTTTATGTAACAAATAATTATAAAACCCAAGAAGAGAGAGACAATATTTCAGGTATTATTCATGTATCCTTATTTTCCCCTAAAAAAATTGGGCAAAAAAACTGTGCATTATACATGGAAAAATACAATATATAATTTTATTAACCAATGTCACCCTAATAAATTCAATAAAAAAGAGAGAGAAAAGGCTTATCATATACCTGAACCCAGAGCTCACAGCAGATATAAGTATATATACATAATTTATATCTACTTATATTTACATTTGTGTGTGTGCATGTGCATGTCTGTATATGTGTGTGTGTATGTGTGTGTCTGTATATGTGTGTGTACGTGTGTGTGTGTATAATCTCATGTTTAAACAGTGTAGTCAGTCTGTGGACAGTAGCACAGCAGCACCACCTGGGTGTTTCTTGACATTACATAATTTCAGAATATTTAACAAGACATTCAGATAACTTACATGCGCATTAACGTTTGAGGAGCATCGTCTAGTACTTTGCTTGAATAAATGGCCAAATTCTTACATATATTTTTACAATTATTATCTTTGTCAAAAAATAGATTAACTTTTTTCATTGTTTATTTTTTATTTTTGCTTGTCTTTTTCCCATCACCATTTACCCCCATACCATCTTCCACTTCCATCCAGCCCCTCCCTTTCACAATCACCACACTATTGTCCGTATCCATCAGTTCTTTTATTGCTCAATCCCTCCACCTCCCAACCCTCCCCAGAGCTGTCATTCTGCTCGCTATCTATGAGTCTGTGTCTATTTGGCTTGTTAGTTCAGTTCGTTCATTAGATTTCATATATGAGTGAAACCATATACTTGTCTTTCTCTGATTGGCTTATTTCACTTTCTCTGATTGGCTCATTTCACTTATTTCAATATTAGTTCAGTTAAATTAATTAGTTAAACTAATTTTTTAAGTTGTGCATTCTCCCAGTAATGACATATTGCTTTAGCAAATCTTACTCATACATGGACAGTTATAGATAGATACAGAGCACAGGTGGCAAACACAAGGCCCTTGGGCCGAATCCATCCCTCCACCT
The DNA here is from genome assembly GCA_039655065.1 of Glossophaga mutica. NCBI lineage: Eukaryota > Metazoa > Chordata > Mammalia > Chiroptera > Phyllostomidae > Glossophaga > Glossophaga mutica. The sequence continues at coordinate 188,438,165 of CM077303.1, forward strand.
TGTTTTATCCAGCCCGGCACCTTATTTCTACCCGGCGGCAGCAACAAGCTCTCGCTTAACTGTTAAGGAGTAGTTACATTTATACAGTCCTAAAGTTACATTCTTCCCTTTGAAGGCAACCTCGAGGCTGATGTGGCCCCCGGTGAAAATGAGTTTGATACACCTGATATAGATGATATAGATAGAGATATAGGTAGATATAGACATACAGGCAGATGATATAGATATAAGATATAGAGACAGAGATATAGAGATATAGATATAGATAGATATACCAAAGCAAAGTGAGACATCTGGACTTGAAGATCTAGCAGAGTAATGCTTAAAGTTCATCTTATCATCTTAAAAAAACAGTGCAAAAGAAATAGACATAAACATTCAAAATGAGTGAGAAGAAAGGGCCAGGAGGAGCACGGAAACAGTTACTATCTCAGATCTGAAATTTGGTGTGTACTCTTTGCTACAATTGTTCTGCTTGAGAATACACAGTCGACCCATGAACAACATGGGCTTGAACTAAATGGTTCCACATATAAGTGGATTTTTTTTTCCAGTAAATACCTGTACTGTTTTCGATATGTTGTTGGAGTCTCCAGATGCAAGGGTCCGACTACATGCACTGAATGTGTCATTGTATAAAGGGGACTTGAGCTGATTTTGACATCCATGGGTGTAGTGCCTAGAACCAGTCCCCTGTGAATACCGAGGGGCAATTTGAGTTTTGGGGGAATAGAAAGTTTTGTGTGGATTTTTCACTGCACAGGCTCAGCATACCTAATGCCCAAGCTGCTCAAGAATCAACTCTACCTTGCAAAAAGTTAGGTGGGAAAAACACAAAACAGACATACTCTTCAACCATCTCAATCTCGAGATCAAGTGCACGAAATAACCTACAGTATAAAATTGGATATCAGAGAAGATCCCTTTAGAGAAGGTACACGGAACTGAAAGTAAAGGTTAGCTTTTTTCCTATCTTATATTCATTTCTGCAGAAGGGAAAACCTGGCATTTGAACTGGGATCATTTTGGATGTTAGAATTCAGATGAATGACAGAATGAGGTGAGGAGGGTGATGGCATTTTTGCTTTAATCATCAACCTTTTCTTTTTCCCCTAATTATTGTGAAAATGTATATCCTAAAATACCTAAAATATGCCATTTCCAATTTAATGGGAGTTATGCTGATAATTTTAGCTTCATTAAAACTTGCCTTTGCCCTGACCGGTGTGGCTCAACTGGTTGGGCATCATCCACCAAAGTGAAGGGTCGTGGGTTAATTCCCGGCCAGGGAATATACCTGAGTTGCAGTTCAGTTCCTGGTGGGGTGTGTCCGAGAAGCAACCCATCAATCTCTCTTGTGTTGATGTTTCTCTCCTTCTCTTTCTCCCTCCCTTTACCTGTCTCTAAACACAAATAAATAAAGTATATTTTAAAAACTTGCTTTTAACTAATAGAGGAAATAATAATAAAACAATAATAATTGTTGTAGAGTCTTAAGAAACTTTTTTTTTTGCTGTTTGTTTACTTAGGAAAAACAGAAACTGAGAAGGCACATGATTTGAATACCTATAAAACAAACTCTCTCTCAAATTAGGGTGCTTTTAGCAAAACTGAAAAAGCACTTCATGGATGAAATATATACAATAATTGCATAATAGATCATTTTGTGTTTTGTAGCATATAATTCAGAGAAAATTCAACCATTAGCACTGCAATAACCAAATCTTTTCTATCCTCATCTTGTTTTATTGTGAAGATTTCACAGTATTTACATCTAAAAAGAAGAAAACAAGAAAATAATTAGAAGACGAATAGTGCTCTTTTCTAAAAATAAATAATTTTATTTCTCTGATTAATGAAAAATTTATCTCATTAAAAGATACATTTATAAAATTTAATATTATTTTAAAATAGGTAATATATTTGTGATTTAATTAATCATGAACAAATTAGTATTCATGCTATAAAAAGCCTTTATAATATTTTCAACATAGGAACTACAGAAACAGAAAGTTAAATACAAACAAAAATTGAAAAAATATATTTTCTTAAAATGTATAGAACATTTTTAGTTTTGAGAAGTATTAGACAACACTCCAGGAAATAATATTCAACAATGAATATATTTCTCTGGATAAAATTATCTTGAAAATAGAGAAAAAATACGAGTTCAAGGAGAAAAATAAACACTGTAAGTGTAGTCTCTTAAAGAAGAGTTTGTTTATACATTTTAAAGTAAATGATGGTAGTATTGAATTATCATGAGATTGAGTCCTCCCAACACATTTAAGAGTCTTTACATGCAATATGCTAAAAACTATAATCTTTGCAATTACAGGCAGAGTTTATTGTGGAACTAATGAGGCTTAAGTTCAGGTCCCTTCATTTGCATTGGTTTCCCCAGGCCTGGAAGGGGCTATAGCAACATGTTTATGAGGCCATATGTACTTACTAAATTTTCAAAAACTAGTTACCTTAATTGCAGTTGGTTAAGACCTCTGTCGCATTTCAATTCGACTTAGCCTTCATCATACCCCTTCCCCATAAGATTTTAACATAGCCTTGGGGAATTTTGTGATCCAAAGAAAAAACTGAGTTGGAGATACGTTTAATACAGGTTGAGTTTAATAATGTATACATTTCAAACTCATTTTGAATATAGAAATTATTACCAGCTGTTCTAACGTAAAAATGTCTTTCATGGGTAGTCTTATCAGTCACTGTGACAACTTACCGATAGTGGCCAGATGTCATTTAGTGATATGAGCATGTCCACTGTCAAACAGCACTTGAAATATGTGGGTAATTGAGAAGAAACAAGTTTGAGACACTGAGGGCCAGAAGCTGGTCTCAGGAAAAAAATTCTAGTCATTAGATTTATATAATCGTTAGTAGAGTATTCCTCTTCATGCCTAATTTAAACAGAAGATCTCCCTTCTCAGGAGTATACTTGACAATGCAGTCTTAACAATTAGAAATACACCATAACACCTGCAATTTGGGGGGCAGAGGGGATCAGAAAATATAGAAACTTTATATTTTAGGGTGTGTAAGGAAATCCTTCTACAGTACTATAAATAGTAAGTACATATCTTTGTAAAGTCACATGTATTTTATATCTGAACCAAAATAACAGAAAATAAGTTTCAACAAACTATGTTGAGTGAGATCCATCATCTCTCTGTTCTGTGTTGAAAGTATTACAAAACCATTGTTATAAAATGACATAATCAAAAAGTATGGTACCAACAAACATCAGGAACAAAAAACGTGTACATGAGTATCAGGCAGTATATTAACAAAAATATGTTTTATGTGTCTGGATATTTTGATATTTGTACTGTTAGTTTTTAAAAATTTACAAATCATGCTCTGGCTGGTGTGGCTCAATAGATTGAGAAGCAGCCTGAGAACCAAAGAGTTGCTGGTTCGATTCCCAGTCAGGGCATGTGTCTAGGTTGCAGGTTAGTTCCCCAGTAGGGGGTGTGCAAGAGGCAACCACACACTAATGTTTCTCTCCCTCTTACTCCTTCCTTTCCTCTCTCTCTAAAAGGTAAATAAACAAAATCTTTAAAAAAATTGCAAATCATTTTGAGTTCTATTTTATATGAATTTTCCTTCATATCTAATATGTATTTACAATTTTTATTGTTTTTCTTTAAAAGAGTTCAAAATATTGTATAAACTCTTTGCTCTACAAAATGGAATCAATTTAAATTTAAAGAAAAATTATATATGTTTATGAACATATGTACATATATGTATGTGTGTGTATTGATATATAATGTGTACCTCCTTCCTCAGTAGTTTTGAAGAAATATTTCTGAGCACATAAAAGTAAAAAAGTATTTTAGGATATTGTTAAACGTGTAATTGACTGATAGAAGCTTCTCAGTGCCACTGAGGGGAAACAAGGTTTGCCTCCCCAAAACATGTCTTTGAGGGTATTGAGTATTTCAAGATGGCTATTTTTAAGAAGTAAAAGACTCAGTAAAACCTTTCACTTTTCATGTTCCCCCTAACTGCCTACAATAATTTAGATAGAAGATTTGCTTCAGGATGGGAGACATCGCCACAGGTAACTGGAGTTTAAGATGACTGGTGGGTGATGGACAGGAAAGAGCCTAGCAATGTCCGTTTGATCAAAGTCCTCTCTGTGTTCTGTTGTTGAAGATGGCCCCACAGACATTTGTTTACCCAACCTTCGCTTTCTGTCTTTATGTGAACTGCCTTTCTGCCCTTTGAAGTCCCAAAGCACAAACCTCCATTCCCCTTCGCTCAGCGTGGCACATAACTTTAACTGCCCTGTCTGCCTTGTCCCTCTGTCCTTATGGAACTACCCTGTGTACTTCAATAATTATATTTGGCTCTTATCTAGTGTTAATCTGTCCTATGTCATTTTAATCATCTGACCAGAGAACTAAGAGGGAAAAGAGGGAAATTATCCCCCTCCCTCATTAGCTTAGTTCCTCTAGCAAGCAAGCCTATAATTGCATTGTGGATGTAACCCAGATGGAAGGAAGATGCTCCATGCCAAAAAGGCTCACAGCCTTAGGAAAGTGCCTGGCATGTCGTTAGTTTGAGCGAGAGCCGCGCAGGCACACGCGTCCACATCCTACGCTGCCATCTGCAGCGTAGCGACTGTGTGCCCCAGCCTCCCAGCTCCCTGCCCTGCTTCATCGCAACGCCGCGCCCGCGTCAACACTATCTCACAAAAGCCTGACGCTAAACACTGACTATTCTAAGCTAGTTTTTCAATATTACTTTATAGGAGATCAATCGATATCATCCAATCATCCATGGCGATTTCAGTCGCTGTCTATATATATGATTTTGTCATGTGACAAACTACACGCAATTGTTTTATTCAGATATTACTCCAAAAGAACATTTATACTAATTAAAATATACATTCTGTAAAAGTGATTGCAGAAATTATGATTTTAAAATATAAGCACAATTACTGTAGTTATATCAAGATGAAACAAGTTCTTGAACATAAAATTTTCTGATCTTAAACTTCAAGGAAAATATGACAAAAGGGAATTTTTAAAAGAAGGAAAGCTGAGAGGTCACAAGTGGATCACAGCACTGCCCAAGAGCCATGCATTTGCCAGTGTGAGGCGTCCTTAATACAGTAGAATAAGTGGGTCCTTAGGACAAAAATCATTTGCTTACTTAACTTTGTATATTCTACTATGATGAACAAAATTCACTGTGATAAACAGAGATGCCACATATAAAAACCTCATGGGAATTTAAACTCTTTCTTTGTTCTTGGATATTTCTTTGCACCAATAACATTAAACTTTAAATTATTGCGTTTATCTGGATTTATTGCTGGGAAATTAGCCTATGTCAATGGGTATGCAGGAAAATTTTGCATATTTTCATTGCCCATCAGTGAAGGATTTGACATATTCTTGGTAAAATGTATTTTGAGTCATTTCCTTTTTCACATCTTCAAAGAAACTATGAGATACCATAGTGAGACTATAATTGAAGTTCTGAGCAAATACTTTGACTCATCACCTTATCAGCTAAGTAACACCAAGCAACGTAGTTAAATATTTTTAACCTTGGTTTCCTCACGTGTGTCATATGAATAAAAGGTAACATATGGAAATTCATGGTATGTCAGAGTTAACCACACATATGTGATATAGTTACACATATATACATACACAATTCTGTATATACATAGATTTATGTGTATATATTATATTAATAAATCAAAACAAATTGTTTACATATATGTATACACTGATACACACACCACATACACCAACACACAACACACTCACATACTCAACAAATACACCACTCACTGCTTAATAATATATATGTTAATTTTTTTAAATTCTGTTTCTATATTATGCATTGGGATATTAAAAAATATCTTTACTATAGAAATTCTTGTCATTTAAAATCCCTAGAAAAAATCTATAAGAGCATTAGACCATTAGTGCCAGAGTCTGACTCAGTAGGGGGCAGGGGGTCTGTTGAATAGCCTAAGCTCATTCTCCTACTGCGGGAGAGACAGGCTAAAAGGTAATATCTTGATCCCAGTGTTTTACCTGCAGGGTTGACTTTTCTTCCTCATGAATTTTGTTAAAGCAAAAATAATAGCCTCAACCACCTGCTACTTAAATCGGAACACATTAAAAGGACGCACATTAAACTTAAAACTTGATCTGCACAATCCTGTCGGGTATGGTAAGCTCCCACCTGTAGGAGCAGATTTCCTCTGGGTCAACCCTTGCAGCCCCTCCTTTCTGTTGGTGTTGCACACTCCTGTTTCAAATGTGTACAGGTTGGAAGGTGCTCAGAGGCCCGTGTTCTTCTGGGAAGGCCACCTATCTACCTACTGTCTCTTAGTTTACCACTTTTTCAAGTAATTGTTTTTTCTTTATTTTTGCAAACAAAATATCCTTATTGGAGGCCTGTTGTGTGGTAGGCAATGTGCTGGAGTGCTAGAAATTTACAAAGTTCTTGCTCTGATAGATTACATAGTATCCTGAGAGAGGACACTGAGAGAACAAGCAGATGAATCAAACTACTGGAATTTGTGGTGAAATCTATGACAAACCAATTCAAGTCTGAGACAGAAAATGAAAGGGAAGTGTGATGCTGAGACAGATGTGAGCGGGGTTAATCAGGTACTTTTGATCTTTCTTTGTTTCTGCAGGACTGAAAGCCTCCAACTCAAAGAGGCTTGGCCACTTTCTCACTAGTCAGTGAAACCATGTGTCAGAATTGTTTTTGCATGTGGTAAAAGGTAGGAAGAGGCGTGTCTCTCCAGCATTTGATTGTACTTTAGGTAAAGTCTGAGATGCCTCCAGCTGTGGCAAGTGCCATGAGTGGGATAAATAGGAGTCTTGTTCCAATAGAGCACAAGGCTTAGTCAGTGATCCTCAGTGTCTACACATGGCAATCACCTGAGATTTGTTAACTCGCAGAATACAGTATAGGATAATCATATGGGGTTTTCTTGGGATGGAACCCAGGGCTAAGGATTTTTTTTAATTATTGATTTTTAGGGGGAGAGAGAGAGGGGTAGTGGGAGAGAGAATAAAATATTGATTTGTTGCCCCACTTATTTATGCATTCATTGGTTGATTCTTATATGTGCCCTGACCTAGGGGGGTGGAACTGAGATAACCGGCCACAGCCAGTCTTAGAAAGTTCCCGTACTGGGAGTCAAACTCAGGAGGACTCAGTATTTTAAAAAGCTACTCAGATGTCCAATGGAAGCTTAGAATCATTGGATGAAAAACCAACTCTCTTAACTACATTTTAACTTTTTGCTAAGGCATCTGCCTGATAGTCCTTTTAATAGAAAATTGGTGGTTGCCTCCACCTTATTACAAAAAGTACCCACTTCCTTAGAAGTTATGCTGGACCTCAGGCCTTTGTAATATTAAATGCTAAACTCTTGTTTTGTGTGCATGTGTGTGTATGTACATCCTTAAACACTTTAGTGGGATCTTATAATTTAATGGACATATTGAGAATGATTTAAAAAATCTGTTTTTCTGAACCAAAATTTTCAAGAGGTGGAGGTTGTATGGCGATCATTGTTTACTGGTAGATAGAGAGGAGCCATATTTCTTCCAAACTTTTAGGCAAAAATTACCTCATTTGGAGAAGCACTGAAGATTCTTTAACGTCGAACACCTGAACTATGTTCAGAATTGAACACAAGATATTTAAGTCCATTCTAGCTACAACACATGTGGTTTTCATTTAAAGTACTAAAACATTTTTAAGAAATTGTATTTGCTCCATTTTTTAGAATGTAAATGTCATATTTTGCAAATGTCCAAGCAAAATGCAAACTGCCCTTGAAGAGGACTCCCTCTCTGATGCCCTCGGCAAAAGCAAGGGGCAGGCTGACTACTGTCCATCTCATCCCCTCCCACACGCTCCTTCGGTCATTACATAGTATCTCATGAATGGCTTCATCTTTATTTGTCTGTTATAACCACTCTCTATTGCTTTGGGAAGAGAACAGTATCAAGTGCTTTGGCAAATGTCAAATTTTTGCTATTATTACCAGAACTTCCTTTATTTTGTTATTAAACTTTTTAAATTTTTGACAAAACTCATATTTTCTAAATCAGAGGTTTTTATTCAGTGATAATTTGAAATATGATATTATACATTAATGAGATTTGAGCTAAAGTCCACAGGCATTCAGAATGTTAATTCACTGGATTAGGGGTCTTTTGAGTTGCATTCCCACAGTTTCAGTGATTTTTCAGAAAGCTATAAGTCCTTATTTTCATGCAGTATTGTTTTGTAGATAAATGCTAGTAGCTATCAGAACATCTCTCTTTTTGAATATTCAAAAAACTTTTTTTTAATATCTCCTGGCAAGAAAAGAAAAGGAAAATATATTATTGAGACTGAGACATAATTCAAACCCACGTAACCCAAATCAGAAATGGTCCTCGCAGACAAAGAACGTGCTATTTTCATCAGCAATGAAAGAAAAAGGCCCTTAAAGATTCCCACACAAAGAAACATCATCTTTCCCATAATGGTACTGGAAAGATGAGAGTAGGTCAGTGAGGGTTGGCTGGTTATTTTTGAGAAGCAACTTAGGGTTCTTGAAAAACTGTTTTAGATACTTGGTGTTGGAATAACAGATACTTGGGTTTAAATGTATGCTCTGATGCTAATAAGACCAAATTATTCAAGTTCTCTAAGTGTTTGATTCCATATTTGACCAATGGAGGTAATGGCGTCAACCTTTCAGACTTGTACTGAAGCTGTAACTGAGCACCTGGCACTAGGGAAACGTGAGTTCCCTTTCTTAGGTGCTTTGTCTTTTGCCTGTTGGTGAGGAAACTGGCTGAAAGGTTTTGCAATAGTTTCTTTACCCTACATCAGTAGACAAAGCAATGTAAGTCTCTGCTCGTTAGCATCTCTTTCTCATTCTGTGAATCCATAGAGTATCTTAGAACAGCTTTAGCAGCCTGCCTGATGTACTGCATTCCTATATTCCTTCTTTCCCTTTCCTGTCTTTGCCTCCTTAGCCGTAAGGAGTAAGGGGAATGGGTCTAACAGAGAAGCAAAATTTCTATCTCATAAAGATGAGTTCTTCCCACCCATTTTTATGTTTGGATTCACCATTCTTTTGCCTCACAGGGAGTAAGGGATTGTCACTGGGAAAATTTAAAGGATAGACATTAGCTAACAAATGAAGCAAAGCCATATACTAAAAAAAAAAAAAAAAAAAAAAAAAAAAAACCCAGCAAACCATCCCTCTGCATAAGGTAGTTAACATTTTGCAAACAATTTATTTGGCAGCTCCAGTGCATATAATCATAAACCAAGTCAAACAAGATGAACATATGCACATTGTTGAGCTGAGTGGTGGAATGGCTTTTCCAGCCGCAACACACCTGTGCAACAACATAATTCCCAGTAAATAGCTCTTTTATTGCTAATTAGAATTGAGCTAGAGATACTGTTTTGAAGCTCCAGTGGAGAAGCCCAGCTATATGCACATTTGTGACTAAAGAATTATGTCACTAGGGCTCGAAATGTCATTCTTTCATGGTCTTCTGTTGATACCTCGCTTGTTAGAGAAGATAGTCCCTGAAAGTGTTGCCCTGATTCTCAGTAAATATGGGGTGTTGGGTGCCCCAACCAAACAGTCCCTGCGTGGAGTCCTCTCACCCAACTTTTCCTAAAAAGACGTTCATTGATTAGTATGCTAAGTGTGGAATTGGCGTAAGTTTGGAAGCTGGAGTTACAGATTATACCATGATTTGCTCCACTGTTCCTACTATATATAATTCTTGAAATGGGTTTTGCACCAAAAAGAAAGTAATTGTTAAGCTCTCATTTTATTGATCTAAAGTTTCATTCCTAATTCCTTTCATGAGTTGAGTGAGAAGTTTAAGGAGCAGTGAAAAACTAAAGTAAGGGACTTTTAAACATTATCAGTTTGAAATCAGTCAGCATTTAAATCTGCTCTACAGAGAAACAATATCCTTATCAAAGCAATGCCAGAGTAAAGCTGAATCAGGTATAGCATGAATTAACTTTTGCTCTTTCCTGCTCGTATAAAGGGGATATTATCGGTAGTAAAGAAAAGAACAAAGAGAAAGTCAAGGAGCCATCTCCAGGTGTGGATATTCAAGGTCTCAGATGAAACAACTGAGGCAGTCAGTGACAATGCTTTGGTTTTCATGAAATTTACTTCTTGGCTAATTAGTAATAAATCTAGGATGAGAGTTTGCTTCTATTTTATGTTGCAATAGAGATTTCATATACTGGACCACCCACATTTAAAGACAACAGAAGAATATATTTTTTTCTTGGTACAGATATTGGTAAATATTTTAAAACCAGCATTCAAGTAGAATAAAAAGTGAAACCATTACATATTTCAATTAGTGGAAAAATAAAAGAAAATGCTTAGGTGTAGTCTAAAGAGAGGGGGTAATTTACCCAAATTAATGGAATCTATGTGTGATTTGACATTCTCTGATTTTTTTTCTCCACAAAGCTTCCAAAAATACACTATTCTTTGAAAAGTGGTTGTACTTGGAAAAATATTACTTATTTGGAGAAGAGATCATAACTACTAAAATAGCATTTTATAATGACTAATGTATACTGGTTGATCTCCACATATTTCCTTTTATCTATATTATCTCATAGAATAAAGATTTAAATACTTGCAGTTACAAAAATTGTAGGTTATATATTCTAATTTCAATTCGCAAAGATTCTAAAATTTCAATTTTAACAGTGTTATGGAAGACAAACAAAAACATTACAATTTTTCTTTGTGAATACTACCCTCTTGTGGCCCAAATTGGAACTGCATCTATGTACCTTTATTCAGGTCTGGATCCCGACAATAGAACTTGGAATAGGTCAACTTGACAGCTCAAAATCACTTGGACAATATTCTTATAAATTCTGCTAATACAGTAGTGTAGCCTTACTTTGAATATAAGGAACCTGAATCCTTGGTGTTCAGTAATAATACGTTACAAACACCTCCTTTCAGATTTGTAACCTTAAAAAACAAAACACTAATCAATATTTAAAGTTGTACATCATCTTTACTAAAATATTGTATAGCTAATCATCTCAGTTTAAAGCCATTAAATTATTTTCAATGAAGCTTTACAATTAAGAGTTCATATTAACAGCCTTACAACTACAAGAAACCCCTCAATATTAGCAATTACTTATTTCAGTGTCACAAGTTATATTATGGAATTTTGAATATTAATATATCACCTAAAGTCAGCCATTTCTCAGTTCAAATTCAGTAATAAACTATTTGTCAAATATATATTAGTTTTTTTATCACTAAACTGAGAATGGATAACAACTGAGCCATACTAAGTGGTTAGGACAATTCACAGTATCAACTTAACCTCACCACAGATGTGAAATTTTGAGGTAGTCGGCAGGACTAATTTGACTAAAATCAATTCTTGCATTGATGAAAGAAAACTGCTGTGCTTTTGCAATCTGTCCAGGAATGTGAATGAAGAATAGTCCTATAGGAATAGTTCTATGCACCCAACTCTAGCCCTGATGGTGCCTGTTGTTCATATGGTGTCCTCTGCTTCTTTTGAGGACAGTATCTGCATGCATTCACCCTGTGTAGTAAAGTGGCGGTTAAAATTGCAAAGGCAGAATGAATCACGCATGTGTTGCCTTTGAGTGAGTGCAAAAAGATTCTCTGAAATGTTACCCTCTTCTCATTTACCCGGTATGTTAGATTGTTGTTCAGAAATGTTCACACCAACCCCTTATCTCCACTGGAGGAATGTACTTCTGCAGTCCTGGACATTGAGCTCAACGATGTTACTTTGAAAAACTGGATGTCATTACACATGATTGGGCATAAGCTAGAAATGTGCTTGGGAGTATTTGCTTCCTCACTTGGTCTCTTCCATGTCATCACCAGACGATGTTCTGCCCAGCGTGTGGGTCTGGGGAAGATGAGAGGCAAGCAGAGCAACGCCCACCTCTTCTGACCAAGCCCCCCTACATCTTTTGACTCCCAACTGTCACAGATTTCTGAGTGAAGGAAAAGCATATGCTTTTTACTTTTTGTATGCTGCTGCAAGTTTGTGGCTTTTTTGGTTATAGAGACAAGTTTCTCCATGTGGAAAACAAATCTAATGGATTCAGTCATATAGAAGCAGTGTCTATAAATGTCACCTTCTCAGAGACCAGTTTCTGACTACTCTGTCTCTCATCAAATACGCCTTAATATAATCAACAAGCTTATTTCTTTCATAACACTATTACTTTTAATTTCAGTGTTCTTATTCATTAATTTATCTGCAAGCCTCAATAAATTTAAATTCTATGAAGGTAAAGCCCTATATTTTGTTCTGTGCTGTATCTCATTTTTGGCTCACAGGATTCTCTCCTTAAGTATTTTTGAATGAACAAATAAATGATTCATTCAGCCTATTAATACATCAATCAGTTCCATTACCTGCTCTGGTTAACTTTCACTTCAAACATCACTTTAAAAAAATAAGTCCTCATTAGTTGCAATTACCTCCCTAACTGTTCTTTCATTTCACCTGTGTGTAAACAGTCAAGGATCCAGTAGTTGTATTAATAACAAATTATTCTGAGTTGACTTGTAGCTACAGGCTGTGAATGAGAGAGAGAGAGAGAGAGAGAGAGAGAGAGAGAGAGAGAGAGAGAAGGAGAGGGAGAGAGAGGGAGAGAGAGAGAGGGAGAGAGAGAATCTCTCCTATTCCTTCTAGCACATTAAACAAACAAGGTAAGAGCTCCCCTTAACATTTATGTCAAGCCTACATCCCTAAAATGAGAAATCAAAAATTATTCCGTCATCATTCACTGGATATAAGTTGGGCCACATATAGTAATTATATTGTTTTAATTTTTTAGGTAAGCTATTTATGATTGATATATAATGTCTATAAACCAGAAAAAAATATTACGGAAGTATAATGTGAAAGTAGAAATGAAAGGGAAGGGAAGAGAGGAAGGAAGTGAAAGGGGAAACATAAAAAAAGAGAGGTCACTGGCTGTTGTAGCTAAATGGATTGAGTGTGGGTCTGCCAACCAAAGGGTTACCGGTTCGATTCCCCGTCAGGGCACATGCCTGGGTTGTAAGCCCAGTCCCCAGTAGGGAGAGTGTGAGGAGGAAGGAGAGAAACGCATGTTTAATGTTTCTCTCCCTCTCTTTCTCTCTTCCTTCCCTTCTCTCTCTCTAAAATATATATATTAAGAACAGAGAGGAAGAAAAAAGGGAGAGAGAGAAAATGGAAAAGACCTGAGAGAGGAAGCAATGTGCCAGGGAGTTTGATAAATTCTTTCTGTTACAATTTAGGTCTCGACCCAAACATCGTGAAGAAGAGGACACAAAATGTTGAGTCAGGCCTTAAAAGACAGGTCTAATTTTGTTAAGTTGATAGGAATGAGGAAGTGTATATGTGAGTAAATAGAAAGTGTATTTGGGGGATGGTTAAATGAGCTGATTTGATGGGAAAGTAAGAACACATTCTTCTTATCAGGATACCCATATTTGCCACACTGTTTTTCACACAGCATCTTTGAAATATTTATTGATACTTGTTGTAGGCTGAATCATGTGTCCCCCAAAATTCATGCATTGAAGATTCAACTCCCCAGTTCCTAAGAATGTGGCTGTACTTGAGACGGTGCCTTTAAAAAGTCCCTGAATAAAATGAGATGCTTTGAGTGGCCTCTGACCAGTATGACTGGCATCCTTTTAAGAGGACATTAGGGCATGGACACAGAGGGAGGATGATGGGGAGACACCAAAAATTTGGCCTACAAGCCAAGGAAGGAGACCCTCAGAAGAAATCAACTTGCCAACATCTTAAGGTTAAATTTCTAACCTCCAGAACTGTGAGATGATGGTTTCTGTTGTTGAAGCCACCCATTTCCATGTTCCCACTCTGCTCAGTGTAGCATGTTCATTATCCTACATTGGATATCCAGTGTTTTCTTTTTCTTTTTCTTTTTTTTTCCTAAACCAGAATGCAGATCTTATCACTCCCCTGCTCCTGACTCCCTGGTGACTCTCAGGACAAATAGAATAAAATCCAAACATCTCACCCTGAGTGCTAAGGCCCTATTTAACAGGCCTTCAGTATTTTTCCCCACCTTGTTCACTTTCCACATCATCCAGCACATTGCTGAACTCCGCCCCCACTTTAAAAAAAATTAAATGTCCCACAGTCAATTCCCATATCATTTCCCATGCCCATGGGTCATTTATAGATGTTCTTTGACCAGTCCTTTTCCCTGCGACTGTGGGCGCAGGGGCTGGGCTGGGCAGAAGAGGGCAAAGGGGGGGGGAGGGCAATTGGAAAAACTGTAACAGAATAACTAATAAAAAAAGGAAAATAATAGTAAAAAATTTTAAAAAACATAGTACTCAAAATAAGAAGTATTAAATGTCTTCTGTCCTCCCATACCCAGGAGTGTTGAACTAAATTTGTATTTGAGTGGATCTTTTTCTCCCTGAATACTTTAGAGGCGCTCTTTCATTATTTAATTCTTTATATAAGTAGTATGGTCTTACATGAGATTTATTGTCAAAGCAAAAAGAAATATCTGTAGCCTGGTAACTATCTACCATGTTATCCTATTTTAATTTCTCATGTTTTTTTTTTTTTTTTTTTTTTAATTTTCTGTGTCATCCTTTTTGAAGGCAGAGACTGTCTTATGTTTATGTTTTATTCACTTTTGAGTTGATGCTTGTGTGGTTTAAGAGTCCAACTTCATTCTCTGCATGTATATATCCATTTTTCTTTGTACAATTTACTAAAGAAAGTATCCTTTCCCCATTGTGTTTTCCTATCATTCTGTCAAAAATTAGTTGATCATATATATATGGGTTAATTTCCGGACTCTCTGTTTCATTTCAGTGATCTATATGTCTGTTTTCTTTCTGATCCATATTTTTTAATTCCTGTAGTTTTGTGATATATTATGAAATCAAGAACTATGACATCTCCAATATTGTTCTTTCTCAAGATTGATTTGGCTATTTGGGATTCCAGACGAATTTTAGGATTGTGTATTTCCTATTTCTATAAAATAAATGCCAATGAAATTTTGATAGAAATTGCATTGGATTTGTAGATCATGTTTGGGTAGTATGAGCATTTTAACAATATTAATTTTTCCAATCCATGAACATGGATATCTTCCATATATCTTCCATGTAAATCTCCCCACTTATCTGTATCTGTTTTAATTTCTTTTAGTGGTATTTTATAATTTTCAGTGTACATGTTTTTCACCTCCTTGGTTATGTTTATTTCTAAATATTTCGTTCTTTCTGATATAATTGAAATAAATGAAATTGTTTTAATACCTTTTTGGATAGTTCATTGTTGGTGTATAGAAATACAACTATTTGAATGTTGATCTTGTACCCTACAACTTAACTGAATTTGAATTTTAGTTCTAACAATGTGTGTGGTAGGGGTGTATGTGAAAGAGAGAGGAAGAGAGAGAGATTTTTAGATATTTCTACATATAAAATCATATCAAGTGTAAATGGCAATAATTATTTTACATCTTCTCTAATTTGGACAGTTTTTGTTTTCTGGCTTAATTGTTCTGTCAATGACCTCAAGTACATGCTGAATAGATGTGGCAAGAGTGGGTGTCTTTAACTTATTCCGGACCCTAGATAAAAATACTTTAAATATATATATAGACTTCACTCTGTGAGGTAAATTTCTTATATACCGAATCTATCAACAGTTTGTGTTACAACATGAAAGGGTGTTCTATATTGTTAAACATTTTTCTGCATTTTTGAAATGATCATGTAATTTTTATTCTTTCATTATGCTCCTCTGTTGTATTACATTGATTGATTTACATATGTTTACTGCCCTTTCACTCCAGAGATTCACTTTACTTGGTCATGGTGAATGATCCTTCTAATGTGCTGATGAATTTGGTTTGCTAATACCTCATTGAGGATTTTACATCTATATTCATCAGGAGTATTGGTCTATGGTTTTCTATCTTAGAGGTGTTCTTGTCTGGCTTTAGTTATAGGGTGATCTTGGTCTCATAAAATGAGTTTGGAAGTATCCCCTCTTTTTTAATTTTGGGACTAGTTAAGTATTTGCGTTATCTCTTTCAATGCTTAATAGAATTCACTTATGAATCTATCTAGTCCTGGACTTTTGGGGGGGGGGGATTTTAAATTACTTAATCAATCACCTCCTTTGTTAGTGGTTTGTTCAGAGATTCTATTTCTTCATGATTCAGTCTTAGTAAGTTATATGTTTCTAGGAATTTATTCATTTTTCTAGGTTGTTCAATTTATTGGCATACGATTGTTTTTTTCGTATTTCCTTATGGACTTTTTTATTTCTGTGGTGTCATTTGTTATGTTCCCCCACTCTTTTATGATTTTGAAGCTCTTCTTTTTTTTTGATTGTCTACCTAAGGGTTTGCCATACTTGTTTATTTTTTTAAAAGCTTAGTTCAGTTGATTTTTTTAGTTTTTCTATTCTACATTTCCTTTAGTTTGTTCTTTTTCCAGTGCCTTGAGATATAAGCTTAGATGTTTATTTGAAATCTTTCTTCTTTTTTAACATGGGTATATTCGCATTTTATTTCTGCTGGATAGCCCTGGCTTAGAAAAATAACTGGGATATGATTGTTTGTTTTTTGTTTTTTTTTTTAATTAGTGTTTAGTGTTTGATCACAGCATGTTATTCATGGACAGATACTGCTCTAAATGTTTTAATATTTTTTCTTTATAAGTTTATGGTGAAGGTAATTTTTAAAAATGATTACAGATGAGGAAGTAGAGGAAAACAGGTTATTTAGTATTTGGACTTGAAATCATTGCTTATGGGAGGAAATAAAATAACAGCTGTGGAGACATGCAACGCATTTTCACAGCGGTACTCTGTGGGTTGTTAGAACAATTAGTAATTTTATTTAAAAATCTGCACTTTACGGAATTTTCTATTTTTTTAATAAAGACTATATACTATTCAATGTTTTAAAAATATATTTAAGAAATAATGCAAAGCAATTACTAACTATTATTGGGCGTGAAGATAATAGTTAATGAAAAAAATTATCATTGTAAAATTTAAGAAGAGCCTCCAAATGAATCTTCTTTGTTGTAGTCCTCATATTATTAATCAATGTTAGTAAAAAATAATT
Organism: Glossophaga mutica; assembly: GCA_039655065.1. Taxonomy (NCBI): domain Eukaryota; kingdom Metazoa; phylum Chordata; class Mammalia; order Chiroptera; family Phyllostomidae; genus Glossophaga; species Glossophaga mutica. The sequence continues at coordinate 188,455,367 of CM077303.1, forward strand.
GATACTTATCCTACCCTCCTATATACCCATGAAAATTTTAGCAATTTTAGCTGTTCTGTTTGGCCAGCCTTCCTCCTTGCTCTAAAATTTTATCATAATGTTTCTCCTGTACTAAACCTATATTACTTCCTTATATACAACCATGCTTTAGTTACCTTATTTTAAATTAAAAGAATGAAGAAGAAGAAGAAGAAGAAGAAGAAGAAGAAGAAGAAGAAGAAGAAGAAGAAGAAGAACTAGAAGAAGAAAAGGGGAAAAGGGAGAGGGAAGTGGATGAGAGGGAAGGGTGGGGAGGGGAGGAGGAGGGGAGGTGGGAGGGAGGGAAAGGGGGAGGAAGGAACTAAAAGAAGAACACGGGACTCTGACATTATATGGATCAGTTTTATTTTCTCTTCCTCCCCCTCCCCCCTCCCCTCCTCTTCTTTCTTCTTTCTCCTTCCTCCTTCTCCTACTCTTCTCTCTCTTTAATAACAAAATGTATAATTTGTTCCCTGGGGCATTCCATAGCTTGATAGAACTAATCCTGCTTTGAGAGAAAGGAAGTCTCTTAGAAATAAATTCAATGATGAACATTAACTAAAAACTATACAATATGATAACAGTGAATGCAATTAATAACTGTTTTGACACACAATGTAATTATTCCTCAATAGTTTTTTCTTATACTGGACTTTTATCAAAGCTGAGAGTATATCAATCTCATCTCATTTTTTAAAGCATTCTTTGTTTGAATTGCTTTGTTTTACATTTTCATAATTAGCTCAGAGTTCTCTTTGCTTCCTCCCATAAACTTACAAATGTTTATGGACATGTAAATAAGTTTGTCTTGTGAATTTGCACCCTTCTGTAAGAAAAAATACATATTAAATGAAAAAAACATTTATGAGAGTATTAGGGTAATATATCAATGACTGGCTTTGTAAGAGTTCCTTCCTTCCTTCCTTCCTTCCTTCCTTCCTTCCTTCCTTCCCTTCCCTTCCCTTCCCTTCCCTTCCCTTCCCTTCCCTTCTCTTCCCTTCCTTTCCTTCCTTTCTTTTTTCCTTTCTTCATTCCTTCCTTATTTTTCTTATTTTCTATAAATGAATGCACATACTCATATTTGCATACATATATGCATATACCTTCATATGTATATATAACGTTGTAGAAAAACTTTACTTGGGATAAAAACTTTTATAAATGGTGTTATTTTAAAAAGTAAGTATAACCTCAGCAAAAGCAATTTATTTCTACCTATGACATCCAAGTATCAATCACCTTCTTTTTTCTTTGTTGAGTGAAAGAATAACCTGCTGCAGCTTGCCACATGTCAGTTTCCTGAGATGAAACTTATTAGAATAAGAACATGATGAACGTTGCCAGTTTGGTGTGTCCAATCAGTCTGCGTATTGTGTGAATGCACAGCCCATGACGAGAGATGTCAGTTGTTTCTCTCAGGATTTCTCCAGTAGCCTTGTGCTTTAATCCAGCTGCTGCTTTGCATTTGAAAACTAAATCAGCCTCAATATTTCAGTCTTTTTGATCTTAGGTTTTATGATAATGAGACTTTGGCCACAGAAATCTGTATTCAGAGAATCCAAACAGATTTCAGCACCTGTTAGCAGGTGTAGAAAAATAAGTGCATCATTTAAGTGTTTCCATTCTTTTGAAATTCCTTGTCTGTAATTAAAATCATTTTGTCCATGAAAAGTGCTCTAGCAAATAAAGTCAATCTTCATGAATTTTCAATTCTAGTTTATTGTTATATATCGATTATACTCTTAGCTTCTTTTCTATAAATCTTAATTTATCCATCTCTAAAATAGGAAGGGAGAATTAGGACTTTGCTGAGTCATCAAATGACTATTTCTGTAGTAACCAAAACAAAAAGAAAAATCACAAATTTCTTAATAATGTTGGTGTCACTTGCAGTAAAAAATTACAAATTTGGAGCACAAGGAACAATGCCTAAACCCAGTTTAGGATTTAGTTACCAGGGGGCACAGAGCATAATATTTTCCATGTTCCTATTGTTTTGAAATTTATTCTGGAAAGTGAATAGGTTGGCCATAATGATCTCCATGGTTGCTTTTTGAAGTAAAGATTTACCTATCAGTGTGAAAAACTTGTTTACAAAGGCTGTTTAGCTAGACAAATTAATGGTACATTATTATTATAAATCATGATAGAGCCCCCAAACAAAATTATAACAAAGGTATTAACTATGGAGAAATCAAAGATTCTATTTTTGTTTTCTTCATTAATATTGAGTGAATAGTTTTTTGCTAGAATAGCAATTACAAAAGTATATGTATATTTGGGTCTAAAAATTATATATATTTAAATATATTCAATACATATTTCATAAATGAAATAATAAAACCTTTCCTGCTCAAGAACAATAATGTTTCTATTTCTTTGTTTTCTAATCATGGAAATTCTCATGGTACATGAATCATTAACAGAGAAATCTGAATATCATTTTTTGCATTAAAAAGAAAAATAGAAAGATTTCCATCTGTTAGAATATGTGGAAGGGCTCCGCCTGCAGAGTCACACCCATCAGTCACAGATGAGAATAAAACTACCAAGACATGATCTGCTTGGGGAGGAGAGGTGGTCAATCTCTCAAAGGGGAAGGGCCAAGAGCCTCTTCCTCAATGGGCTTTTATTGAGTCATTTTGCATAAGAATAGAGGCTCATTAATCATTATCAGGCAGTAAGGATCAAACAATAGATAACATACAAAGAACTCTGGGGGCCTATTTTTAGTCAGGGTCAAATAGCTAAAGAGCAATAAAACTTTGAGGAACAAACTCACTTCTTGCTTGGACCCTTATCATTTAAATGAGAGCACTCTTAGCAAACAAAGCAGGTTTCACAGGACTTCTTTCTCTAGGAAAGAAAGAAGAATTCCTTCTTTAGGAATTCTTTCTTATGCCCGATCACCCAGGGAGCCTCTCTGGCCGGCACAGGGTTGCACCACCCTCCATCATAGTTTCGGGGTTAAGTGAATTAGAACCAGGAAGCAGGGGATAAGGGAAGACATCTCTCAGACAGAAATGGGGACTCGGGCTATGTCAGAATAGCAGGGGGGTGGGGCAAGGGTCCATCACCCCCTCTTTGCTGCAGCCCCCCGAGTCCTTCCTTGAGGGCCTTCCAAGTGGTCATATCTGGCTTGGGTTGCCCCTCCTGTGAGGAGTCTTACCCATCATTGACTAACGGACTAAGCATTGGGGCCAGAGATGGATGAAGCAGAAGTGGTGCTCCTGCCAGGGAGATAAGCTTTGTCTCCTTAGTGTCTCAGGTCCTCATGACAGAAGAGACCCAGATGAGACGGGTCCCCTGGGCTCCCACTCAGCCCAGCCATGGTGTGGGGGTTACAGCTCCTGAAACCAGGTGGAACGGTCCCCAACAAGAATACCTACAAATGAAAGTAGGGACACACGATTTGGTTGTGGAGCAAAAAACTGACAGCAAAATATTAAATAGATTCGTCCAGGTCTGGGGTGGATGACGAAAATATCGACTTCACAAATGCAGCGAAGTATGCACAGCTCTACCTTCAGTTGCCAGAACACCCCCTCCAAGTTGGACATGTGACCTCCAGCTTTGCTTACACAATATGCCCCCAGTCCACCCTGTCCTTCAGTGCTCTTTTTCAGTTCTTTAGGACACAGTTCTCAGCTTACTTTTCTTGTTCCACACATTGTCTGAAAGATGTTCCATTCAGTCACATAGCATTAATTGTTTTTATGTATAGAATGGTGCAGGTTCGATTCCCAGTCAGGGCACATGCCTGGGTTGCCAGGCCAGTTCCCGTCAGGGGACATACAAGAGACAACTGCACATTGATGTTTCTTTCCCTCTCTCCTTCCCTTCCCCTCTAAAGATAAATAAATAAAATCTAAAAAAAAAAAAAAGGAAAAAAAAAAAAGAAGAATGGTGCAAATCTTGCCTAGTACCAGGCGTTAAATATTTGCATTTGCCTTAAGTGTTCAAGGTAGATTTCAGAGTAAATTTGAATACAAAGTATATCTAAATTTCTCTTTTCACAAAAAAGAGTGTATTCGCAGTGTATCTCTAAATCTTAGGACACCAATGATACTTAAAACATTCAGAATGCTTGAAAGAACAGTGGATCTTATCCTGGAAAAAAAAAAAAAAAAAGATTTCCAGAGATATGATAGCATCCTTTACACATTTTAGGGCAGTGGTTCTAAGGAACAGGATACCACCTACATTCCTTTTACAGTGTTTTAAAATCTGGAACTAAGGAGAGATGTATTTCCGAAATAATAATTTTTAAGTCGTATTACTGATTATGAAATTTAAGATGTTATTAAAATAATTTAGAGTATTTTGTTTTTGTTTTCTTGTTTAGTAAAAGTGGGCATAGATTTAAACAGTTTAAAATATCTGCCATTTGCCCTGGCTGGTGCAGCTTAGTGGATTGAGCGCTGGCCTGCGAACCAAAGAGTCACCAGTTCAATTCCCCATTAGAGCACAGGCCTAGGTTGTGGGCCAGGTTCCCAGCTGGGGAACATGTGAGAAGCAGCAACACATTGATGTTTCTCTTCCTCTCCCTTTCCCTCCCTCCCCCTCTCTAAAAATAAATAAATTTTAAAAATCTTAAAAAAATACCTGCCATGTTATTGGAAATACTTAATATTTTCTTCATGTCATGCAAATTTCTACCTAGAACTTTTGTAAGTTACAATGAGTAAAAAATTTTATAAACAAAGGAATAAATTGTTAGACAACAATGCAATTTTTTCCACCCAAGTGGATATGAAATGAGAGGTTAATCTACATATGATGCTATATAGGAAGAGGCCAATCCATGAAACAGGCACTAAATAGTTAATCTTATCCTTACATTCATAATTCAATGTTTGGACAAGACAAATATTAGGAATAATAGGAAGATATATTGTAGAAGAGATAGCAGTGTTGTAGTATATAAAACCTTTTCTAATACAGGGAAAGTATGACTATAGCTCTTTGAAGCTATGTGTCATTAAAAGCCCAATTGGTTTAAAAAATACTGATTAAAAAAAAAAAAAAAAGCCCGATTGTTCAACTGCCTCACTCCCATCAGGCTCTAGGTGACAGCTGACACTAGGTGATGTCCTAGGTCTGTGATTCTTGGCGAGCCCAGGGAGCATGCATGGGTGACATTCTACAGCCAATCTCAAAAGGGTCTGATTGGTGGGAGTCTGGTATCTGAGGTTCTGATGTCACTTTCCAACTGAGACCTCTGATTAGGGGGAAAAAAAGCCCAATGGAAGATATTTTATATTTAATTACCCGAGTTAGCATCATAGTTACCTTTTGTTTTCCTGAAACCCTACAAAAATTCTGAAATACTAGGAATATCTTAGAGGATATAAAGTAATAATAGGCATAAATTTAGCAATATTTTAACAATAGGGTTAAAAGTCACAGGCAAAATTAATTAATTTCAAAGTGTTGAGTTTCAGAATATTTTTAAGTAAAAGAAGTAATAAATTTGTAATATTTATTATTGCAGTTTTGCATATACTTTAATATTTGAAGAATTTTAAATAATCAGTCATATTAAATATATAAGATTTATAATTTAAGAAAATTTAGTTTATTTTTAAGAAAATTTAAAAGTTCAAATGGCTTTCAAAATTTGCCCTGGCTGGTGTGGCTCAGTGGATCAAGTGCTGGACTGCGAAGCAAAAGGTCGCAGGTTTGATTCCCAGTCAAGGCCCATGCCTGGGTTGCAGGCCTGTCCCCAGCAGGGGGTGCATGAGAGGCAACTACACATTGATGTTTCTCTCCCTTCCCCTCTCTCTAAAAACAAATAAATACACTCTTAAAAAATAAGAAGTAAAAAATATTTAATGTAATAACTTGAGAAATTGGTAGAAATAGTGGCAAATGTGTTTTGTATAGGAATTTTATTATAAATTGTATTAGGTTCATCTGAGTGTGACAGATAACCAACATAACTGTAATTAATAAACATGTTTATTTTTTCTCCCACATAAAGTCTAAGAGGTTTTATTAAGGACCAATTACAAAATCAGAATGAACTAAACCCATTTATAATTTTAACTAGGCAAAAACCAAGATAAATCCAATGGCACTTCACCAGAGAATAATGAACATGATTTTATTTTTATTCGGGTGAAATGAATAGATCTGTGTCCAGATATTCTGGTGCTATCTGAAGCAATTGACACACTGAAGTCCTACCATGGATGACCCAAGACTAAGATGTGATGCCACAAATCTCTTGACGAAATGAAGAGTGAGGCATCCAAAACCATGTAAGTGGACAATGTGAAGTGGATTTACCATATTATCTTCTTAAATATCCTCCAAATGTTATCTTAGTGATGCTTGAAGGCACTCCCTTCATCAAGGTACCGAGAAATCCTCTGATGAAAGGAGAATGAGAATTATTTAAAATTTCTGTAATTGCTGTTTACCATACTAAAGAGATGAAGGAAAAGATGCCAAATGAAATGACGGGCTGGCAGATAGTAGCAACATTACCTGTTCAAGGGAAGAATTCCACAGTTTACTATAAGAAGCAGAAGTCTGGAGAAGTAATTGAGACTGATAAAATTAAATTAATTTTCAATGAGCTAATTGATTACAGAGCTTCTAGGAGCAATATGGAGAAGAAGTCTAATTAAATTCATTCGATCTGAATTAACAGTTACAATAATAATTTAAGTCTAAGTCTGTGAAGAGTGACACCAGCAAGATGGCAGATAGAAAGCTCCAAACTCCCCTTCCCCATGGAAATATTAAATAAACAACTGGAAACTGCTTACAATAACTTCCTGATAGTTCTGAAAATCAGTCAAATGTCTACAGCAATGAGGCAATGCCAGATGAAAAGAAAGCTTCCTTCAGAATTGTAGGAAATTTTGCAGTGCTTTTCCTTACCCTTGTTCTACTCCTGTCCTGGCATGGGCAGCATGGTGTGGGCACACCAGCAGTTCAGTCCCCAGTTCCCTCCCAGGAACTAGAGAGAGCACAGCAAACAGAGTTTGTGGCACTATAACCTGTCTGGTCGTTGCCTGTGTGATTGGACTTTGTTACCTCCCTCAGAGTTCACACTCAACTTTCATGAGAAGAAAAGCTGTGGGAAGCAACTGGCATTGCAAGGGAAATGCAGACAGGCAGGTGTCTGAGGTAGGAGATTACTAAAGCCCTGAGAAAAAGTAGGGATAAGACTCTGAGGAAAATTAAGATGTTTAAAAGCAGCTGTACATATGAGGGAGGCAGGGGAAAAACATGCATGCACAGGCCCACAGAAGAGTTGTGGCCAGAAATGCCTGAGAAGACCTAAGCTTTTGCATATATGAGGCGCACCCCATAGTCCAATTCACAGAGACAGAGGGTAGAATGGTGGTTGATAAGGCTGATTTGAGGGAGAAATTGAGAGTTATTTTTTAAAGATACGAAGTTTCCGTTGGAAAGATGACAAAAATTCTGGAGATGTCTCGTACTAATGATGGCACAACAATGTAAATGTACATAATGCCATTGAATGGTACATTTAAAAATAGATAAAATGGTGAATTTTATGTTATGTATATTTTAATATAAGAAAAAAAATCTAGTTCTGTTGGGAATAGGCCCCACTTGAGTCATTGTAATAAAGTCACTGAATTTGTTCCATTCCAAGATCTAATTGCAGACTCAGAGTTCCTGAAATAAAGGGTAGTACTTGAAGAGTGAAGAACATCCACATGGTAAAATCATAAATATGTGCCCTAAATATTCCTGCAGGAAGCCTATGGATTATTGTACACTATTTCCAATCTAATACTAACGCAGATGCTTTGAATCCGTCCTGCTACTGTGATCCACTTACTGCTCAAAATGAATACATAGTGTGTTTAGGTAAAAAGTGAATTTTGACCCAAGCCTATAGTTCTGTGGCACTAGTATGTCCATAGACCCATCTTGTTTTTATATATTTTCCTAGTTTCTTCCTGTGTAGTAATAGCATAATTACACTCAGCACATGGGAGCATCTCTCCTTTGCTCCCTGATATTTGCAGTAAGAGTTATGGTACTAGGAATGAGTATTGAAAGGTCTTAGAGTGTTTTATAAAAGTTATAAGACAAATGCAAAACTACATCCCTTGTGGTATTGAAGAAATTATTGTCACCCTCAAAAGTTTGAACATGCTGTCACAAAAGGAAAGAGCTGTGGTACATATACACAATGGAATATTACTTGACTATAAAAAGGGAAGGAAATCTTACCTTTCAAGGCAACATGGATGGACCTGGAGAGCATTATGCTAAGTGAAATAAGCCAGTCAGAGAAAGACAAGTACCATAGGGTCTCACTTACATGTGGAATCCAATGAACAAAATAAACTGATGAACAAAATAGAAGCAGAGGCATGGAAACATTAACAGACTGAAAGCTGTCAGGGGGAGGGGTGTTGAGAGACTGAATGAAAGGTGAAGGGATGTATGTATACACACATAGACAAAGAAAACAGTGTGATAGCCAAAGAGAAAGGGGAGTAGGGAATAGGAGAAGGTAGGCAAAAAGGAGGAATGGGGACAGGAGGATACCTTGCTTGGGTGTGATGGGCACATGATGTAGTGTTTTATTGATGCTTTATTGAGTTGTACACTTGAGACCTGCATGGTTTTGCAGACCAGTGTCATCCCAATAAATTCAATAGAATTTTGAAAATACAGAGATGGGAATTCTCATTACCTCCTCATTTAACACTTTTCAGTGCCTACCAAAGAGAGATGGGTGTAGGAAGAAGATAGTAAATTGGTGTACATTATACCAAGTGGTGTCTTACACTGCAGTTGTTGTTCAAGACACTATCTCTCTCCTGGAGTACATCAATATGGCCCCTGTATTGGTTACTCAGCTATTGTAATTGATCATAAACTTTGTGTGACTGATATTATAATAATGGCCCCTAATAAATTACCTAATATATACGTGTGTGTGTATATATATTATATATATAAAACATATATCAAGATAGATAGATGATAGATACAAAATAAAACCACTCAAATGTTTTATAGCATGAACAAAACACATAGATTTTGAAGATCAACTGCTACATAGAAGCCAAGATTAACAACATGAGTTAAGTGTTCTGTTTTATGGCTTTTAGCCACAGACAAGTCCATAAATAAATTTGTGTAGGGAATTTGAAAGTTTGATGAAAAGAAAAGTCATTTTTATGGTATGAAGAACTAGAGTTGAATAAAAATCATAGCCCAGAAAACTGCAGAGTGAATTTCCAAGTGAGGTGACCAAAAAAGGAAATGTCTGCATTCTCCATACAAACTGTCCAAAATCTTACTGATTCTTGAAACACCACATCCCAAGCAACCAAACTGTGGATGAAGACACTGAAATCAGATTTTAGCTGTTTTCAAAGACACAGAGATTGAATTTTGAATCTATTTTAGTTTATTTCCTATTAAACAAACATATTAAATTCTTTAAAACAATATAACAGACTCCTTCATATTCACAATATTATTTTTAGAATATTTGAATGTAAACCAAAATCACTCAATATCGAATAACCAAGAAAAAGTGATCCATTCTCAAAAATAAAAGCCAGTAAACAGAGATGATCCCTAAGTCAATCGAGATGCTGCCATCACTAAAGAAAAGCTTGATAGCCCCAAGAATAACTATACTCAATAACATGAAAAATTATTATTGTAATGAGTGAAAATATATGTAATAGCATATAAACAATTAAAAATAACCAAATGGAAATACTCCAACAAAAATAATATCTGAAATAAATTAATTGATTGGCTTAACAAGAAAATGCTGGTTATAAAGGGAACAATCAGTGAAATTGAAAAAATATCAATACATTTTTTTTCAATATAAAGAGTAGAAAGAAAGAAGACTGAAAAATACTAATATGGGCTCATGGAACTCAGAGAAAATACCAAAATGTCTAGAATACTTATTATTTCAGTCCCTGAAAAAGAAGAGCAGAAATAATATTTAATAAACATTGAATAAAAACTTTCTAAATTTGGTGAAGAAACACAAATGTAGAGTTTCAAGAGCCTCAATATATCCAAAGCAAAACATACACATGTATTAAAATATGTAAAAAACATACTTAGGAATGTCAGAGACAAATTACTGCAAGACAAAATGTTTTAAAAATCCTGAACGAAGCCAGAGTAATATGACACCTTGTTCAGACAACATGTGACTTTTCAAGAAACTCTATGGGTGCTAGAAGACAGTGGAATAAGGTCTTTAAAATGCTGAGAGTTTAAAGGTACCTGAAGCGAACATGATATTGAATGTCAACTGTAATTAAAAAATAAGAAAATCTTTAAAAATACTGAAAGAAAAAAATATTCTGTCAACTCAGAAATAGTGTATCCTGCAAAAATATCCTTCAAGAATGTAAATGAAATAAAGATGTTTTTGGATAAGAGTTATTGTGACCACAGTGCAATAAAAGAAATGCTAAGTGATTTTTATAATCTGAAAAGCAATAAAATGAGGATTTTCAGGAAGGAATTAAATGAGTCAGAAATGTAAAAGAGTGTGTCTTCTTATTGTCTTTAAAGTGCCTTATGGTTTAGAGAAACATTATAATAGTATCTTGTAAAATTGTAATACACATTGTGATTATATTATCATTGGTGGAAAGTAAGTTCTTATGGTATCACCAGGAGAAGAATTTCCTGAGACCCTCACAGGAGGAAGGGGTTCCATGGTAAATTTTACTGATGATGTAAAATTAAGGGGTCCCCTCTGGTCTTTCCAATATATCATCTTCATTCCTCTTGTCATGGACATTTCCAATCTTGTTTTCAGCAGGGCCAATATAAAGGCCACTGCTCAGTGTTTCTGTTCCACATTACAGTCCAGTCTAGCATCTGGTTAGCTTAGTTTGTGTTTCCAGCTGCAGTCCATTGCGGTGCTGCAGTGTTCAAGCTCTCTCCTGGAGCCTGCATACGGAGTCTGTGTAGCCTTCAGTTATGCAGCTGCTAAGGCCACATCGTTATGGAGAGAGGATGTGCAAATGTATGGTGTATGTGCAGGAAATGAGAGAGAGAGAGAGAGAGACAGAGAGAGAGAGAGAGAGAGAGAGAGAGAGTGAGAGAGAGAGATTGATTCTTTGTTCCCCTGGTATTATGTTAGCTTGGGCTTGGAAAGACCAGAGGCTTTTATACAATGACGAATCAATTGCCCAAGTGTTAGCAGGCTTTAGATGTGTTTATATCCCTTGGTTATACATACGGACAGTCCTCTTCCGTCAAGCTAATACCCTGTGCCCACCAACAATCTGGTACTGAGGGGAGAAGGGAGGAATGTTAATCCCTTTAGCAGAGTGGTGCTTTGAGCCCTGGGGTTTAAAGCTGTAGCTTCCTGGCTAAGCAAGCAGGCTCATGCTCCCCTTTTATTAAGCTCAATGTCTAAACCTCTTTGTTCCCACCCTTCTCAACAATTAATAGTTAAATAGTGATGGTAACAATATAACTAAGGGTTGGAAATGTGCCCAAATGGTGTAATGTTTCTATATTTTACTTACTGAGGTATAATATTAAATGTAAGTAGAATATCATGACATGTACAAATAATTGCAGTAATAACTGTTAGTTGTACTAATTAATGAATTAGATGAAATATATAAACATATATTTGTTTATGTATTTGAAATATATGTTTATATATATTTCATCTAATTCATTATATATGATGTATATATTCATTATATGTGTGTGCGTGCGTGTGTGTGTATGAGATTGGAATAAATTAGTTAAATGATGCACCTTCAAAGGTAGGCGGTACAAATGGAAAACACTTCTGAGAAAGGTCTATACACTGGGAACACTCATAAAAAAGAATCCCTTCATGTGTATAAATCCTGAACTTCGGTAAGTATATCAGGACATGACATCAAAGTAAACAAATCATCCAGGTGAACCTACTTCAAGGACATGAGATTAAGTGCATAGATATCTACTTTAATGGACATTCTTGTTTCAAAACTAGGGATGTATGTAAATGGCATTACTTGAAACATTTTATTGTCTTCCTACCTTCTCTAGATGTAACTGACTAGGATCATAACAATTATAACTTTTAATAAATATACAAACTATATAGTTAGGTGTAAATCTTTTTAATGAATAAAACTGTAAAAAATACAAGGATGATTTCAATAATCACAGGGCAAATGCATATACATATATATGGGAGAAATGTGTGTATATGTGTGTACACTGGTTGCAAAGAAATAGTTACATATATAGTCTTATTTATATTATATTATATGAGTTACATATAAATCATTATATATACTTTTATATATAATATAGTAAATATAAGCTATGTGCAATATGTAATATATATATATATATATATATATATATATATATATATATATATATATATACTTGTCCTGAGCAGTTGTGTCTGGTGAGTGAAAGAACATTACAACCACATCACATTCAAATTTAAATAAGGCCCATGTCCCAGATGCTAAGGTTAGGAGGGCGTGCTAATCAACACAGCTGCAATGTTTTACTCTAATTTTCATCCCTGTTGCTCTTTTAAAAGGAGTCCACATGCTGTAAGAAAAAATAGATGATTTCAAATCTACTAATTATTATCATGATATTATTAATTTAGACCAAGATAATAATAAGATGGTGTTTGAGAAGAAAGACTTCATTATGGAATTAATTGCTTTGATTAGGGTCAACACAGGAGAAAAAAATTTGCATAGCATTTAAGAAACAATTACTTTGATGGCTATTCAGGAGCTAAAGACATGCAAATTTAAAGAAGGCATTTTACAAATTCCCCTTTACATTCAGATGCTAAGTTCTCTGATAAACCCTACTTGTTCAACAGAAAATTAAAAACACTGAATTAAAGAAGATCTGGGTAATGATGTATTATTGATGTATTCTGTAAATGTTCAAATTATTCTTGGCTTGAATTTTGCATTTATTTCATAGAAACAAAAACATGGCATTGCAAAGTCAATTTTAATCTTAGTGTTGATGTTGTGGTTGTTTTCTCCTAATGGATATTGAGAGTAGTAGATTATAGTTATCTTTGTGAATTTGCTGCTACTCTTTTTATTCTCATGGTTCTTGACTAGCAGACACAAAAGGAGGAACTTCTCTATGTTTAACACCTGCTTCCAATTCATTGACTAAAAATGCAACTTAATTCTTTTGTTTTGCTGTTACTTAGTACTTTTATTGCATTTCCCCCTTTGATGAATGTGTAAACTCAATTTGAGAAAAAGCATATCTGTTCTTTGCTTCTCTGGATTAGTGCGTGGTTCACTATTAGTCTACACGTGCTGAGTTGCAATTCTTTGTTGTTCTTAAATCAACCCATTTTGCTGGAGAAATGTCTGGCTATCTATTTGCTAGAGGTCAACAAGTTAAATAACTATGCAGTTTTTATAATGTTCACTACTATAGTGCAACATTATTTGAATTAATAGAAATACATCTACATGAAAGTTTGGGAAAATACACATGGCAGTGGATAAGTACTCACAAGGGAATCAGTTAATTATTTGAGGCTGGATAAAAAGTAAAAGTGGTACACAGATTTCCAGAGTGTTCTCAGAAGACTGAGAGAATCTACATATGCCAAAATTCCTTGGGGAACAATCTTATCCAAAGACATGTGAGTCTTATGTCCTACCTACATTTAGCCAAAAGCAAAAGGTCACAAGTGGGCTGGATACAGATATCTATATAAACTGTGTGGGATTGGTTGAAAGAGAAATGGAAATAGTTTATTCTTTTGTGAGGCTGCAAAAAAATTGTTCCACCAAGATTAGCAACAAAATATTAGGCATAAATACTAGCTTTAGAGGGCTCACTATTTAAGTACCTTTTATTCCTCAGCACGGCCAAAACAAATGCCAGCATGTTATAGAACAGAGCCAAGCGGGGGGGGGGGGGGGGGGGTACGATATACTATTACCGAAAGTACCCCATCACTAGGTTCGCATTATCTACCACCAGAGGAAAGACGTCTCTCAATACCAGAGATTTTTGAAAAGGAAAGGAAATGTTTATTTAAAGCTATATGGACTTAAAGTAGTGACCTAATGTCTTCATTAAAATATCAAAGTCCTTAGGATACCCATGGACACACACAGTCCTTCCTTCTCCCTCTGTATCTCAGGAAAAGAAGTAGAAATCTGTGATTTGGGCTCCCAGCACCATCAGCTGTGTCATCGTCAGGATCTTCAGTTAATGCAAAGCCATTCGTCACCTTCTCATGGCCCACCAGTAAAAGTCCTTTCACCTTTTTTCTTCCAGGCAAAATCTCTCCTACTTCCTAAGCCATGTGACCAAAGAGAGCACCCCAAAGCCACATTGTCCTCACTCTCACAAAGCTTTGGAGGTCTCCTCTCTGCCAAAACCGCATGGTTCTCCCTCAATGGCTACCGTGTCTGGGTTTAAATCCTTGCGCCAATCTTCCTCTGCACCCCCATTTCCGACTCCTCCTACAATCAGTTGTACCTGCCAGCATTTCTGTATTATTCCAAGTTTACTGGGCTGCCATCGTGAGTCTGGGCAGGTGTGGCCCCATGTCCTGGAGCCAGTCTTCTCCAAGCTCTCACGCAGGCACCGTAACCAGGGGGACCTGCCCCCCAGTTACATCTTGGGTGGAAGTCACTTCCATCCCCCTGGCTCAAGGCATGGCCATAGCTATTTAACATATCTATGCAACCAGTTAAAGGTTATAGATATGTTAAATGACCATGCCAGAGGTTAAATGCAAAGCTGTTGCTGTACAAAACAGCTCTGCATGTTCCTGCTCCATGTGTCCCTTCCCCCAACTCACACCTGTGGGGAGAAGGGGTGAGGGCATACTACATATCTTTCTAATATTTCCTGGACACCTTCAGTTCTGGACCCCATTCCAAATCCCTATTGGGGACCGCCCCCCCCAACTTGGCTGCACATTGTTACAAGCGTCCAATTTTTCTGCTTCATATTAAAGCTTGGTTTTTGGAGTCAACAGCACCTGCTGCGGATGTCTGTTGCTGGTAGCACTACATGGTCACATGCTCCCGGGGTGAGAACACATGCATGTGTGGGGCGAGTGCATCACCTGGTAGGGGAGAGAGAGAGAGATTATTTGTTACACTAGGATTATACTAGCATGGGTTTGGGACAGACCAGGTGCTTTTTCAATATAACCAACAAACTTTTCAAGTTTCCGCAGGCTTTACATGGATCCATATCTCCTAGTTAGAGTGACAGGCCTCTTTGGTCAAGCACTTCCCCTTGCATCCCCCAATGATCTGGTGCTGGAAGGCAGACAGTGCTCCTGGGGAGATTTCCTGTGTTGTTAGGATCAGTTCTCAGCAGCAGTCCCTTGAAGTGTGTGAATGAGTCTGTAAATGCAATCGTTTTCTGGCCAAGCAAGTGGGCTAAAGCTCCCCAGTTTATTAAACTAGATGCCTTAACCTCCTTTGCTCCCTTTGTTAATAACTAGTTAATGACCTATGGTTACAAAAAGATATTCATGAAAAGGAATATAAATAGTTAACAAACTCAACAGCACACACATGAGTCCAATGACATAAACCCAAATTAAATAATTATGAGATGCTTATTTTAATCTATTGAATTACAAGGGCCATTTTTACTAGTTATAAACAGTAGAAACAGTAGGAATGTAGATTTTTAGGGAGACTGGCATGATGATCACTTTAAATTCAACAACATGCCATAGAAATGGAGCATCCACTAAGCTAAGCATGAGTACAAACTCAATACTTGGTTTCCCCTGAAAACTCTAGCTTTAAACAAATACAAAAGTAAATTGATAAATTCATTTAAAACACCAACATTATAGGCTTTAAAAAAGGGTTTTCAAAATTCTACCTCTCTCCAGGAGACATCCATGAGAACTCATGTGCATTGAGCCCCATCTCATTGCTCACTTTTTTTAACCTTCAGAACTTATTATAGTCCCCAATATATACTAGGCATCAAATAAATATTTATTGAGTAAATAAGTTAGTATTTTGAGTCAGTTGTCTCCTTTTTTATTAGAATTTAACAAAATGTAATGCAAATTTACCTTAATAGGTTCCCTCAGGAATCAGATGCAAATATTTACTTGAATTAAATATTTAATATAAAAATGAATGTTTGTTTTATACATAGGAACAAATTAGAAATTAATATTTTATATATAGGGATAAAAGTTAATGTTAAATATAATATTTAGTATATTTTACATTATAAATTATATATTAAATAAAATAAAAAATTAATGCTCTCTATATAGAAATAAAAATAGAAATGCATTTCTTAACAGCAACAACAAATGACAATGTAAAATATAATCTAGACTATGACACAGACTATGTAATTATTTGTAACTTGTTTATTTTCATAATTATAAAAGATAACATCTGCATTCATTAAATAAATACTTACTAAGGATATTCTCTGTGCCAAACATGATCTAGGTAATTGGAATATACTTGTGAACTCAAGAAGTATCCCCACTCACTCCATGCTAAGTTTTTAGTATATAGGGGTAGATTAAAACCATTTATGTGCCTGATTTTGATAAATTCTTTAATATGAAAGCAGGATAAAGGGTTAAGAGAATGGTGATGAATAGGTGTTGATATTTCTCTAGAGTAGATATCTAAGGGTGGAATTTCTATGTCTAATGATAACTGTTTGTTTCTGTACTTACTAGACTATTTTTCAAAGCAGCTACAACTTATATTTTCAATAGCAATGTATAAGGATTCTTATTTCTCCATATCCCCTCCCATAGTTATTATCAAACTTTTCAATTCTAGCCATCCTAGTTGGTGTGAAGTGTCATTTTATTGTGGTTTTGATTTACATTTTTTTTAGAAGTTTTTTTTTTTAATATTTTATTTCTTTATTTTTAGAGAGAGGGGAAGGGAGAGAGAAAGAGAGGGAGAGAAACATCAATGTGTGGTTGCCTCTCACATGGCCCCCCCTGGGGACCTGGCCTGCAACCCAGGCATGTGCCCTGACTGGGAATCGAACCTCGACCCTTTGGTTCACAGCCCGAGCTCAATCCACTGAGCTACGCCAGCCAGGGCTTGATTTACATTTTTTTGATGGCTAACGATATTGTGAATCTTTTGTGCACTTATTGGCCATTTGTGCATTTATTTAGATGAGGAAATGTATCTAGGTTATTTTATTTCTTAAATTACTTTCATGATTTTTCTTTCATGATTGAGTTGTATGAGTTATACATTCTAGACACAAATCCCTTAACATGTATTTGCAAATATTTTCTCTCATTCTGAAATTGCTTTTGAACTTTCTTGATGGTGTCCTTTGAAACATTTTTTTTCTCATGAAGTTGAATTTATCTATTTTCTCTTGTTTTTAGTGTGTGCTTTGTTACCATTGCTAAATCTGAAATCATGAAGATTTACATTTACGTCTTATTTTAAGAGTTTTATAATTTTAATTCTGATGGTTGGGTCATTGATTTATTTTGAGTTAATTTTTTGTTTTAATGTGAGGTAAAGGTCCAATTTCATTCTTTTGCATATGGCTATTTAGTTATTGTAGCATTATTTACTGAAAAATTATTCTTCCCCATTCAGTAATCATGGAACCTTGTTAAAATCAGTGGACTATAGGTGTATGGGTTTATTTCTGGACTTTTGCTTTTATTGTATTGATCTACATATATATACTTGTGCCAGTGCTATAAAGTATTGATTGCTTTATTGTAAGTTTTTTAATTGGCTGTTTTTCTTTTTACTTTATTCTTCTTCCTCAGGATTATTTTGGATTGCAATGTGCCTCACAATTCAATATGAATTTTAGAATCAGCTTTTCAATTTCTACAGAGAATTCAACAAGAATTCTGACAGGCATTACATTGAATCTGCATTTCAGATTGTGGATTATTGGCATTTTAACCATGTTAAACCTTTTCATTCATAAACATGAAATGTTTTCCCACTTATTTAGATGTTTAAGTTCTTTTGACAATGTTTTATATTTTCACATTGCAAATTACATGCTTTTTAATAAAAATCATTCCAAAGTATTTTATTTCTTTTGCTGCTATTGTGAATATAATCATTTTCTTAATTTTATTTTTGATTATTCATTTCAAGTATATAAAATGCAAGGGATATTGTACAGTGATCTTTTATGCTGCTATCTTGATGAACATGGTTGTTCTCATAGTTTTTTAGTTGATTTCTTAGGTTTTTATGTAAGGTTTTATCTGCTAATATTGGTAACTTTAATATTTTTCTCTAATTTGGATTACTCTAATTAATTAATTAATTAATTAATTTCCCTAGCCACAACCTCCAGTACACTGTTGAATAGAACAATAGTAGTGATAAGAGTACACTTCCTTATTTTGTTCCTGATCTTAGGAGAAAATATCCAGTCTTTCATCACTGAGTAAGATATTAGTTGTGGGATTTTTAATAAATTCCTTTATCAGGTTGATGATATTTACCTGTATCCCTAGCATGTTGAGTGTCTTTACCCTTTTACTTTTAGCATCTTCGTAGCGATATCTTACTGATTCTTCTCCTGCTGTCAGCATAATGCCGCCCTCTTCTAGGCAAAAAGTGTAGCTAAGCTACTCCACGGTAATACTGTTTCAGTATCTATTTTGTTTGGACAAGTGGCCTATAGGGACCCTAAGCTGACACTAGTCCCCTCATACAAACACATGTCCAAGATGACCAGCAGCGTCACATGTAGATATGTAAGTTTCTGATATGACTTCCCCAGTAGCCCTTATGATCAGCATTCTCTCCTGCTTTCCAGTGCCTTTTCCTTTACACCTCTTTGCTAAGATCCCCTTGGGGTTTATGAAAACCCCATTCTAATGGTTGGAATTGACTGTCTGGCCTTAGACTGAGAACTCCAAAGTATTTTACGCACAGACTCTAATAAAAATGTATGCTCAGGTCATTTTTCTCTGTCTTCACTCTGGCTAGCCCCTTGGGTGTGCTGTGTGCTTCCTCTATGCCCTGGAAATAATAAACATTTGTGTTCAAATTCTCTGGTGATCTATTGTTGACCTGCACTCATCATCTAGCATCTTGTGCTCTACTTAACAAACAATAATTTAATAGTCATAACTCTAAGGCCTTGTTGCTCTTTTAGGTGGTCATAGAGTGGTGGTCAATCCACTCTAATTATGTAAGCTTCACTCTTCATACTGCTATGACAGCTTGAATTCTGCTATGACATGAGCGGACATCTGTGTACTCACTTTTAGATTATATTATTCTAGTGGTGACACAGAAATTTTTGAGACAGCAACTTCAGTTAACTCATGTCTTTATTCTTCCTCCAGATATATCATGCTACTTAGTCAAGTATCAGTTACTTAGCTATATGCAATTATTATTTCCTTTTGATTTTCAGGCCTTTTAGCTACTTACAACTCACCATCACTCCATCATATCATATTTGAGAATATTTGAGATGAATTCTCCCTAAATAAGCTGTGTCCCCAAACTTTTTTTCACTTAAACTTGACAATCCAATGGCAACCTTTTTGTTCTCAATTTTAACTTTACAACATTTATTACTATTTTGTCTTGATATAAATAATGTTTATGATTCTGAGGATTTTTTTCTTTCTTTCTGCTCTCCAATGCAAATGACTGATTTAATTAGGCAATTGTAATAGCATATGTAAGAAAAGGCCAATTTTCTGTGACAGAGTGTTCTGAGTTTTGTCTTTAACACAGTGAAATTATTTTTAGCACCCACACTAACCCTTTTGAAGAAATGTAACATAATTGGGTGTCATTTCACAGTTTAAAATGTTTGTTGTTATTTTATGCTGTATTATTAGTTGTTTAGAAGTATTCATTTTCTGTCCCTGGCTGGTGTAGCTCAGTGGATTGAACATGAGCCTGAAGACCAAAGGGTTGCCGGTTCAATTCCCACTCTAGGGCACATGCCTGGGTTGCAGGCCAGGTCCCCAGTAAGGAGGCATGTGAGAGGTAACCACACATTGATGTTCCTCTCCCTCTCTTTCTCCCTCCCTTCCCCTTTCTCTAAAAATAAATAAATAAAATCTTAAAAAAAGAAGTATTCATTTTCTGGCCAATTTCTAAGGATGGTATCTTCTGAAATGGTCATAATGATCTATCCATCTGTCATATTGCAATAGTTTGCTACTTAAGATCACTCTGTTTTTAACAGTCATCATCTTGCATTAAATATTGCAATGATAGCATGATTCCCCTGTTCAAAAATATTCATAAACTACTAACATCTATAAGATATTGTTTGATCTAAGTATATGCAAGCGACTAGAATCAAATACAGTACTTCAAAGAGATGGACTTACAAAGACTGGATATCCCATAGATCCAGAGTGGTAAGTGAAATTCCAGACCTATCATTAGTAAACCAGGTAAGATGCAAGGGGGTCTAGCTGAAAGTTATCTTGTCACCTCTCATCACTGGTGCCCATATCCCTGTAGGAAAGCTGAGTGCCATGTCTTCAGCAAGAAGACCAATTCCAGATCAAGCCTCTGTTCATGAGTTTTGACACTGGGTGCCCAAGGTTTTCTACTGTGTGTGGTATGTGAGGGGGTAATCAGGGACGAGTGCAGGTGGGTTGGGGAGTAGAGAATCAGGACGAAGAGAAAACATTCACAATATACTTTCTTCAAAAGTGATTAGTTAATTGAAGAAGACTATATGTTGAATTTGTAGATGAGGGAACCTTAGTTGAACTAGCCTAGGGTACACTACCAAAATAACAGACTTCTAGAAGACCTACTTACAAATGTGTTGAGCTTTAATTGATCAATCTTCCTTAGAAGGAGAATGAGTGTCTGGGTATCAGAAGGAAAAAAAAAAAAAAAAAAACATAACATATTTCTTCATTTCTCAAGTGGTAACAGTTTCTGAAGGCAAAATTTTTGGTTAGAATTTATATTTTTAGTGAATGGACATTATCATTTTAAGTCCTCTAATAGCAATTATTATCTGGGACTTAGGTCTTCATTTTATTCTATCCATATGAATGTCACAATAAAATTTAAAAATATTTAATGAATACATTAATATATTTCAGGTTATATTATTTAAGTAGTATGCATAAAATTATATTATGGCTAGGACACTTGAGTTTTATAGTTCCTATTCAATGTTCCTGATATTTAAATACTTTAAAATAACTTGTCTGTTTTTGCTTCCTCTCTCTTAATTCTACTTGTGTAACAGAATGGACCCATTGGGGTGGGGGACAGATTGTTACCGAAACAAGCCTCCTCCCTCCAGGGTCTCTATTGTCACTATGGTTCTTTGCCCTCTGTCCTTAGTAATTGTGTCTCTCAATATCAGAGTTTGATAAAAAGGAAAGGAACTGTTTATTCAAAAGCTATATGGGTTCAGAGTATTGGCAGAATGTTGTTAAAAATCTCAAAGTCACAAACACACACAATCCTTCCTTCCCCACTTTTCACACCCAAGTCAGTCAAGGGTACCATATCTCAGGAGAAAGTAATAGAAGTCCATATGTTGGCTAGACTCCTGGTTCCTTTCAGTAGTCTGTGCTCAGCTGGCAGGCCTCCTGAGGTTCCCAGCACTATCAGCTGTGTCACCACCATGATCTCCAGTTCTTAATCCAAAACCATGTGGCACCTTCTCATGGGCCACCAGCAAGAGTCTTTTCACCCCTTTTCTTTCCATGCAATGCTCACATTGTCCTCTTGCATAGTCCGGCATTGTCTCTCTGCATTCCTTCAAACTGCTAAGAGAGAGTACTGCATGACTGCTACATCTTGCTTTCTTGCTTCCTAAGCTGTGTGGTCAAGGGAGCCCCTTCTCTACCCTCAAAACCATGTGGTTAGAAACCAGCTTAGTTGCTGTGCCTGGGTTTAAATCCCGTGTGAATCTTCCTCTGTAACCCCATTTCCGATACCTCCGACAACTGCCTACACCTGCCAGTACTCCTGCAGTTTTCAACCTTTCTTGGCTGCCATAGTAAGACTGGGCAGACCTGGCCCTTTGGCATGGAGTCAACCATCTCCAAGCTCTCATGCAGGCTCTGTAAGGGGAGCTGCCTCCCAGTTACATCACCTGTCAAAGTCAAGCCCATCTCCCTAGCTAACCTGCTATTGATATGCACAATTTCCATATAAGGTATGAAACTGGCCAGCTGTTGATATGCAAAATAACTCCAATGGCCCTGCTCCATGTCTCCCATCCCCCAGTCCAGACTTGTGGGGATCTTCCATATTTCTATATTTCCTGGACACCAGAGTTCTGGAGTTTTGGACCCCCATTATAAACCCCTCTTTCAGGGAGCTGGCTGTACACAATTAGACTTGGATGAATATCTTAAAAGACACTATAACTCCATAGGCCAGGATCATGTTTACTTGTTTCATGGGCTTCTGGTTCATATAGTTCTTTCTTTCTTTCTTTCTTTTTTTTTTTTTTTTAATTGAGACAGAGTGGTGAACACAGCAAGATAGTTCTCTGCTTGAATGCTGCTACAGAGCATCAGAGATGTTTTTCTCCTTTTTTCATTATTCAATTTAGACTTGTGTTCTGTGTCTTAAAGAGGGAAAACCAGCAGCAGTTCCCATAAAAACCACTATTTCAAGTTATCAGATCCAATTACAGCTTTACAGTTAGGTATGGCTCTACTTGCTAAGGAATTGAAATTGCTAAGAACATATCAGTTGATATTTTGCTTAAGTAAGAGAATTGGTTAAAATAGAAAATTATTGTTACATAAAATAGTTTTTTCATATAGACAGTATATATTGAACTTATTGTCCACTTGAGGCTCAACCAAGGAACTATTTTAAATCTAACTGAATAAATAAAAAAGCATACAAGAAAAATTCCATATGGTGCTCAATGAAAATGAATTTGAAGATAAAGGTTTCAGTTTAAAATACTTATTCCAATATCCTGAGAGCAAACACAGTGGCCTTTGATCTAAAGTTTACTTGAAACAGATTCTGAGAAGCAAATTAATATTTACAAATTATCCTAGCAGTATTTTACTGTAATAAAAGAGTTTGGTAATGTTACTTGCCAGATAAGCAGAGAAAAAGGAGTTGACTTTCACATGTCATTTGCCCTGTTAGATGAGGCATTTCCTATATTCTAAATTTTTTCATAGCTATAATCAAATATATAAACAGGCTTAAACTAAATTTATCCTGCACTGTTAAAATGGGAAGACACTAAATCAAAAGACAGATAGTATTGCTCTGGCCTATGTGACTCAGTTGGTTGGAGCATTGTCCCATGACTGAAGAGTTGCCAGTTCAGTTTCAGAGTAAGGCGCACACCTACGTTGCAGGTTCAATCCCAGATTCAAATACATAAATTCCATGGTCCACACTTCTATGGGAAGCAACCAATCAATGCTTCTCTTCTCTTGCATTGCTATTTATTTCTTCCCTTTCTACTCTATCTGAAAGAAATGAAATAAAATGTCTTCTTGTGAGGATAATACAAAATTTTTGTTTATATTTTATACTAACATTAAGAGAAATCGGTTTCCAGGTATATTTTATTTTCTTGGATAAATGTATGCAAATATACTTTTTAGCACCCTGCACTATGATCAGTATAGTGCAGTTGGCCCTCTTTATCTGTGTTTTACATTGGAAATATTTGAGAAAAAAAATTCCAGGAATTTTCAAAAAGCAAAACTTGAGTTTGCCATGTACCACGCACTATGCTGAATCCACACAAAAGGAATGAGTTTTAGGCATACCCTGCTGTAGCCTAGATGCAAATATAGGTTATATACAAATACTACTCAATTTTATACAAGGGACTTGCTGGTCCGAGGATTTCAGCATCATGGGCTTGGGGGTATGGGTCCTGGAATCAATCCTGTGAATTCTGAGAGATGACTGTATAACATAAAATTTTACATGAAGCTTTTCTCCAATAGTCATGAACACTGCTTTGTCGAATCATGCTTTTAAGGAAAAAGATAAGCAGCAGGAAAGAAGCCCCTCCATCACCAGCAAGGGACTTGGCCAAGTGGGTCTGCCTGCAGTTGGTCTGTAGTGTGTGAGTTCTTTACTTCATGCAGGAAAGATTTCACAACATGGGTCTAAGTGATCTTGAGAGTGTGCTTATTAAAGTTGGGAATAGTGAAACAAAGGAAGTGTAGAAGAAGCCACAGGAGAGAGCCCAGGCGTTCTTCTCTAGAAAGGTTATGAGAAAGAAGTGAGCCAAGAGGGGACTGCTATTAGGGCCCTGAAAAGTAAGAGAAAAGTAAGAGAAAAGGGGCCTTGGAGACAGGTTCAGGAGGTTAGCCTGGGATAAGCTGCTGCTGCCTGCTGCTAAGTCTGGTGGCAACCCTTAGGGTTTAGGAGAGAAAAGTGAACATGCATGCCTGAGAGGGAAGAAAGATGTGAGTGCTCCAGAGAGAGAGAGCATTGGCATCCTTTGTCTAGAGGTTTTTTAACTCTCTTCTGTGAGTGGGAATCTTCGGGGAGGTCTTACGTGAGAGTATCAGCAGAATAGTTATCAGCTTTCCAGGTGTGTTCTTTAATATGCTGATGAATTAAAATGAACATATGTGAAGTTCTGGATCATTCTCTGGCCAGCTTCACCGCTTTAACTTTATACTGTTTGTTTGGCTCTTATTGGGTTTTTGTTATTTGTTTCCTTGACTTCATTTGTCTTTGGGTTGTGTTGGCACAAATGGCACTATTTGGGTTTCTATTATTTATCTCCCTGACTAGGGTGATTTAAGCTATTTATTCTCTGGTTAGGGCAGAGTGGTATAAACCATTTTCTTAAGTGTACTTGGTTAGGAAAGATAAGGTCTTTCAATTCACTAGTTGTCTTTAAATTTTTCAAATTGTTTGTCTTTAATTATTTTGTCTCAGTTTCCCCATTCCACTGGCCAAGGAATTTTCCTAGCATCTTACTATCCTGCCTCACCTTCAACTCTTGATTGTGTAATTCTTAGTGCTATATATGGCTGTGGTTTTATTGCTGGTGGAAATAGGATTCTTCCATGTAGTCACAAGAACAGCATTTCTTCCATGTTCTTCACAAGAACCCATGCATAAGAGGAACTGTGGCATAGCACCATGTCTATTGAAATGAAAACAACCATGGCCTCCTGTGAAGAAGTCCAGCCTCTGGGGCTGTAAGCCCACACTCATGCCTATCGGGCCCAGCAGGGCCAGGACCTAGAGATGCAGAACATCTGTGTCTCATTTCCTCACTTGTACATTTGGTGACAGGGCAGTGCTTAGGCCACAACAAGCACTGTACTTGGGCCCATGCTTGAGCCCGGCTTGGGCTTGCATGGCTTCCAGGTCTGCATAGCTACTATGGATGAACAAACTGATATTTGGACCCTTGTCAGGCTTTTATTATATTGTCTTGGCTTGGAAAAGAGCAAACTTTCTTTCAAACCAACTGATCTCTTTCCTGGCTTTTTGTAGGCATGTTTGTGCCTTATCTAATTCCTTTCCTGGATCTTCTAGGGGTTTTGTGCATTTATTCTATCCAGTCTTTTTGTCAGATCTTCCAAGGTTAGATTTCTCATTTTTATGTTGCCATTTTAGCCCCATTGCACATGCCCCCCTGCACCTTCTTGGCTTCTACTGTGCATGCCAGAGCAGATGAATTTCCCTTTTACTGGTTCTCCTCTCCCTCCCACACCTGACCCAGGGCAATCTAGGGGAAGGCACCAGTTGTCCCCCAGGGAGATTGGAAAGCCAGTTCTTCCTGGCTGCTTGGGGAAGTGGAGGGATGTTAATCCCTTGGGTGGGGCAATGCTGCTATCCCGAGGAAGCTCCAGCTTCCTAGTTAATCTGGCTTAATTAGATGTCTGACTTCCTTCTTTTTCATTAATATCTAACTAGGGGCCTATGCTAACATTTTGAGTCTAAAACACTCAGAAATCCATTAACATTATACTCATGTTATTCCTTTTGTATGCCAGATTATTTAATTGACAAGTAAATGTTAGGTTGTCTTGAAAATGTAAAATCTTGAGAAAATATTTAAGACTAAAAAAATGCATAAAGATAATGAAAATAGTGTTCAAATTATATTAAATAAACTGATGGCTTCTTGATGATTGAAGAGAAATGATAGTGAGACATTGGGTACAACAGGTTTATTTTTATCCAAAATGGTGTCAGCAACTGTTATTTAATAATGTATGTTGGGGAAATATGAGTAGACATATGATCAAAAATTCCTGTATACAGCCCTGGCTGGTGTAGCTCAGTGGATTGAGCGCGGGCCTGCGAACCAGAGGATCGCGGTTCGATTCCCAGTCAGGGCACATGCCTGGGTTGCAGGCCAGTTCCCGGCAGGGGACACACGAGAGGCAACCGTACATTGATGTTTCTCTCTCTCTCTCCTACCCTTCCCCTCTAAAGATAAATAAATAAATTCTTTAAAAAAAAAAAAAAATTCCTGTATACATATGTTCAGTGTAACTTTATGTTATATTGAAAATTTAGGACCAACCAAAAGTTTAATGATAAAGCAATTATAAACAATAATTTTAAATTAGCATGATATATCACTTATTAGATAAATCTTTATAGACATGAGAAAATGGTCCTGATAAATTAAAAATGATAAAAGTTAAGATTAAACATGGGCATTATACACCATGAAATTTATAAGAAGTATATACATATATAAAAACAAAATGCTACGAAAAAGAGACCGTCATGCTAACATTACTTTCTAAATGGTGGTCCTATTTATATTTCATTATACTTTCTCAATTCTCTAGAGTGAGATCTAGGTTTTCCTTTTTTAAAATATATTCAGACAAGAGGCATGCTCAAAACTTTTCCAAAATTTTATACAATGACATCTAGTAGAAATAGAGCATTTGCCATCATAAAATTAGAAAGTAAAACAAAATAAATGTTGATTATGCCAAGTTTTTTCATCCCATCTGTACCATAGAAATATGTTATATGTGGATAAAATTAATTTTAACAGAAAAGCATTTATCTTTCACTCAAAAATGATAAGAAAATTTCTAAATATCATAAAAATTTTAATGAATTATTTTTATTCTATAACTTCATAAATTAATTTATATGTTAAATTTATTTCTAATAATTTATTTTATTTATATATTTTTAAGAGTTGAGAATTGCCTTAATTTCTTTTTTTTTTTTAAGATTTTTTTTTTTTATTTGTCTTTAGAGGGGTAGGGGAGAGGGAGAGGGAGAGAAATATCAATGTACGGTTGCCTCTTGTGTGTCCCCTGCTGGGAACTGGCCTGCAACCCAGGCATGTGCCCTGACTGGGAATCGAACCACGATTCTCTGGTTCGCAGGCCTGCGCTCAATCCACTGAGCTACACCAGCCAGGTGCCTTAATTTCTAAGATCATCTTTATCTTTTTAAATTTTGAAAATGAGGTTTCCTGGTTGAAGGATAACTTTCCTATGACTCTCTATTTATCTTTTAAGAGGGCACTTGTGCCCTCGCTGCTGTGGCCTAGTGGAGTGCTGGCCTGCGCACTGGTCTGATTCCCAGTCAGGGCACATGCCTGGGTTATGGGCCAAGCCTCCAGTAGGGGACACTCGAGAGGCAACCACACAATAATGTTTCTCTCCCTCTCTTTCTCCCTTCCTTTTCTTGTCTAAAAAATAAAATAATAAAATCTTTTAAAAATATGTTTTCTTTTATATTGAAAAGAAAAGTTCACTCACTAAATTCTTAGGCTTTTTACTTAGTTCAGATAGCAATCATGTTGAAATACACAAGACCAGTGCTACTGTGAATAAAATGTTTAGAAAACATGGAGTTATTTATGCCAGCATGTGTTTGCTTTTTCTGGGCACACTATATTTCTTAATATAGTATACCTAAATATATATTACAGAAAAAAGAAACTCAGTTAATATTTGCAATTATTTCACTGAGGCATCATACTAGAGAGGTTTAGTACTAAAAATATTTCTGTGTAGTATTCAATAGTAGGTTTGGCCATGGCTACTCAATTACTTTGAGTATGACAATACATATATATAACAGTCTGATATCAAGGTAATAAAAATCAATACACTGATCAATAGAAAAATCTTCTATCAAGATTCTAAAGCATTCTTGTCAGGTTTTCTGCTATAATTATCTTGTGATGGACTAACATATTTATTGTTTATGAAACTGTATTTCTACAGAGACGATGCACATCTGGAATAACAGCATGCACTTCAGGAGCCTCCAGAGTACCACACCACTGAGTGCACAACTTCAAATAGAGTCCTCACAGTGCAAATGAAGCTTGTTCTTTGATATGCTAATACCTGTCTTGGCTGGGTCTCATTTTAGGCTTGTCAGTACAACAGAATCTTCAGAGTGTGTGTGTGTGGGGGGGGGGGAGGGGGGGCTACTTTAAAGTTACAGTAGCATTTGCTTATTTTGAGAAGTACACAGTCTTACTATTACACAAACAGTTTGGACCTTCTCTGTCTCACAATCACCTTATCATCTTTAATTAGTGCAAAGCCCATGAGTATGCAGCCTGCGAGATCAAATGGAAATGCCTGTTTGATGCTCCAAATGCCTTAAGAGGCAATTGAAGGAGCAGCTGTTTTGTATAAAATGAAGGAAAACAGAAGGTAGCATAGAAGAATAGTGTGTGAAAACTTAATTATCCCCAAATGCTAAATGGCCTTGTCATAGTTATAAGATATGAAGGGTAATAACTGGAAACATTTTCTATTGAGGGTTTTTGCTCTACAAAGATCCCTCCCCTCTCAGCTCTAGTGCTGAGGGTTTGCTTCGTTCCAGAAAAGCATAGCATCCCTTGGGTTAGTATCGGGAACTGCTGGGTTAAGGAATGTTCTTTGAATGCAATTTCACAGTTTGAGCTCGAGTTCCTACCCATGGAGGATAAACTCAGGAGCCTGGAAGTGTCACGCTATGGGAGTTTGAAGTTCTGTGACATTAAAGTGACAGTTGATTCTCATAAGATTTGCAATGTTTTATACCTATGATAATTATATTTAATATGTAATAAGATATTGGTATTCATTAGGCCTTCAAACACACTAGAAATATATGGATTGCAAATTAAATGTGAGGTTGGGTTTTCTGGACATGAGGAACCAAAACCCCAAATCTTAGTATTGATTTTGTTTAGTCATAAGATTTGTAAAACAGAGATTTAAAAAAATCAAAATCACCATAATATGAATAGAAATATATATGTATACAGGATGGGGAAAAGTAGGTTTATAGTGTCTGTATGAAAAATGATACAATAATAATCATTAAATAATTATTAATAAATATCACTATGTTATATATTAATTATATAAATATAATTATCAATAATCATCACAATAATTATTAATAAATAACAATACAAGTATAAACTGTTTCACATACTCACAAATGTGAGGCACACAAATGTACTTCTGCCATACCCTGTATATACATTTACATAAAAGTATTATCAATTATCAAGTTGTAGAGACAAAAAGTAGGTTTGTATTATGAACTTTGAGAACAGTATCAGAGAAAGAGAAGACAAATGGAAATAAGAGACTGAACAAAGTTGTTCCAATTATTATGTGATTGGAACTCTGGACTTAAGGCTATTATTCACAATGCATGATACTAATTGGACTAAATATACCTTACCATTTTTAGTTGAGAGAGTTATAGAACATAATGCTTCATGTTATTGATATATTAAATTAAATTGACTCAGCAGCCCAGAGAGATGGTACTACAGATGAAAATTTCACTTTGGCAGCAGCTTTATCTCCAGTATAGCCCTACATGTTGATAAAGCTATTTCTCCCCTCTTTAGGCCCCAGAGAGTGACATCTCTAATACTATTTCATATCCTCATTGAAACAGAATGCCAGGTAATGCACTGTTTCTGAATAGACTATGGATTTTCATGTGCTTAAAGCAAGGGCTATTAGTTTTAGTGCTCTTGAATAAAGTGATTAAACATAACTATTGGCATGCATTTTGTGAGGGAGTACATAACAAGCAGTGCCATAATCTTCATAAGGCACCAGGCACATCAGAAAGAATGGATATTTTCCTTTGAGCATGATACAAGCAAGAGATGCTACAGAGAATTCAGTCCATTAAACAGCCATGGCCTAATTCACATTCAGTTCAGTAATTGGGTCAGGATGCAATAACTCTCTATGGAATTATACAATTTTTGACCTAAAAGAGCCAAGATGCTATTATATGTACCCCTCTTACATAACTGAAGCTTGGGTTAAAATGACTTAAATACAAAAGGGAAAAGGTGCATGAAGTAGTAATGAGAATCTTAAAAATTTAGAATGGAAATAAATTTACATATACATATTCCTTGCCAAATCTTTCATTTTAAGTCAATGAAACACAACTCAGAAAAGATATATGATAGGCTTGTGACCACATCTTAGATTACAGAACTAAAATTACACCTATGAGTTTTTAAAGAACTCTTTAAGTCGTTAATGTCACAGACTAGGTTTAGAATCTCCCTCTAACTGCTCCTGTGGTTTCCAATAGGCTAATAAAATCTTTTTGTGTGCCTTTGTTTTCTCTCGTGAAATGGGAATGAAAATAGAGTATCTCTTTTTTAATTTATATATCTTATCATCACTTGTGCTGAGGATTAAATGAACTGAAACATGTTAAGTGCCTGATTAAAACATAGGAACTGTTCAGTGTCCGTGTGTATATGTGTGTGGTTTTTGAAGGTTGAGAGAATCATTGGGATATATTTAGCAAATGTGATATTTCCTTCCTAAATAATTTAGCTTTGTCAAGCTATTATCCAAAGGCCAAATCTGACTTACCATCTGCATTTGTAAATAGTTTTTTTAAATATAGTTACCTTATTATTTTTATTAATAAAACAACAAAAATTTGTGGCAGATGAGTGAGAATGTTAGATTTAAGAAAAAGGCAGTTATCCCCTAGACATTTATTCAATTATTTAATCAGATAAAACCCCTACTTTCATGGAGCTTGCTGAAGTGTGGTAAATGACAAAGCCAGTATCTTTAATACAGACTTTAGTTTGCATTTGGTGTATTTGTAGATAGTTTTATTGGAATGAAGCTTTGTCCAGACAGTTATGGACTGCCTGTGTCTTCTTTCACGCTATAGCAGCAGGCCTGAGTAGTTGCACATGAGGCATGTACTACTGCAAATATTTACTATCTGGCCATACACAGAAAAGCTTAAAGACCTCTGCCCTAGAACAATGGCATTCTCTTACACAACGACACTAACATTATCACACCAAAGGATTTTAACATTGCTATAATGTTGACTAATATTTACTCCATTTGCAAATTACTCCAATTATCTGCAATGAGTTCTTCCACCAATTTCCCCATGCTCTTTAGAAGCCCTTCCTTTCTATCCCCGGTAGTCAGTGCTCTGATCCAAAGGTTCACACTTGTATTTTCTGAAACAGAATGGGCCTGCATCTGATACAGAGTCAGGTTTTCACCCCTTCAAGGAACTTACTACTTTTTCTTTTCCACATGATCTCTACCTGAAACTCCACTCCTGAGTAACTTTACTTACATAAAACTGAAGTTTTTAATTTCTCTCATTTATGTTATAATCATGTATTTTACTAATCTGTATATAGCAGCCATGGATTGAGCACCTGGAATTAATTTGCGGAAAATTCAAAGGCTCCCCTTTTCTCTTTATTCTGTCCCTTCTTTTATTTCTTTACATCATTACCATCATCATCATCACCTTTATTCTCATCATCTCCAACCACTGTTTTTTTTTTTTTTTTTTTTTTTGGTAAATTTAATAATTAAGACTAAGGAGATATGAGTACTTCTGGAATAGATCAGAATCTATTGGGAGGACGTGTTTGCAACATAATTGTTAAAATTAAATTGTGATAACCTTACTTATTTTGAACTTACCACTTCCTTATCTTGCATTTTCTTTTTGTTTGTTTCCTGTTATCTGGTTATATTTTTTACTCCTTGATAGTGGCCTTTTTCCTTCTTGCTTCTTGTTTTCTATAGATTCTGGTACATCTACCTCAGTAATGTTACATGTATATTTTAGAACATTTTAACATTTCATATTATAAAAAGGAGTTATGTGTGCATTTCTTGTATTTCTATTAATATTTCCAATTTATTACTAGGAAAGAAAATCATTGATTAGTTTAGATCTGGAAGGGACTTTAGAGATAACCTAGTATAGTGTTCTTAAACTACTGAGAGTAGATGAGCAAATGACACTATTGATGAAATATTCCATGGAGTGATTAAAATTGGTAGCGACTCATATCGTTTAAAGAACTCATTTTACAGATTTGGACATTAAAACGTAAAGATTTTAAATAGCACTCTTAGGATCTTAGAGAAAATTAGTATTGATTCTTTATTTGTTGTTTTATCTCAGTCTCCTTTATAGAAGAATTAATTTAAAAAGCACCAAGTGAACCTCATTGGAGAGTTTACACCCTGTCTAAAGGTAGATGTATTTTTTTCCCTCAATTAGTCATTTATTGCAAACCCCAGTAGAACTGTCCTCAAAACTCTTTTTGTTGAATCCGGAAGCTCAATTCAATAAAGTCCTTGTCTTCTAGGTGACAATACTTATAAATACTGACATAAAATTTAAAAAGTGGAGAATTTTTATTTAATGGCTTCCTAAAAGGGAAAATGGTTTTAGCTACAATAATAAATCTGCCTATTTTAATATAAAATTTAATAATATATTCTAATGTCCTTATCCTTGTTGCAGCAAGTGTTGATTAAGAAAAATTACTGACGGAAGGATGGTTCCTCAATAGAACCCCATTCTGAGTTGTCCCTATGCTACACACACAAATGGGGATATTAGGGAGGCCAAAGTATCAAAAGTAACATATTTATACTCATCTAATCATAAGAAGTTAACTCCTTTTGCCCAATGCTGATTTATCCCAAGCATACTGGAATTATTATGTGACTATATCACAATTCTTCTGTAAACATGTCCTTTGGTTGGCAGCTGCTTCATCCCACTTTCCTTATTTCCTCCACAGGTTAGCATGGCAATGTCTCCAGGTGCTTTACTTAAAAATGGCATCTACGTTGCTGATGTCCAAAGCCGTTGCTATGTAGCCCAATATTAATTTTTAATCAGTGACTTCTAACATCCAGATTTAGATATCCATGCTGTCTTTAAAATAAAGGCATTTTTGTCCATTTGCTAATATCAGTGCTGTATTTACCTTCAGTAGAAATAGTAATAAAAGAGCTCTTTCAATTTTATCTTGCTTTTCTATTATAGTCTATATGCCCTTTACCTTAGATACAGTTCATGGATATTAATTATTCATTTAAAATATTATTTAATTAAATATTACATAAACAAACTAAATGTTTATTGAATAGAAATAATAATGAATGAATATACTATAAAATGATGAATGTTAAAATTGTGAAACCACAGGATGATACAGCATGCAGGTGGGAAGCTACAGTGACCACAACAAGACTCATAGATAAATCTGACTGTGGGGAGGGAAGAATACTCCTACCATAGAAAAAAATATAAATCACATGGCAATAGTTAGAGGTATGCAATATTCTTATAGTGAATGAGGACTAAGTAACTGAAACAGTCACATCTTCTAGCACAATAAGGAAGAAAATTATAAAATAAAGATTAACGCGCTGACTGCTATGGCTCATGTAGTTAGATGTCATACCACAAAGCAAAAGGTCACTGGTTTGATACCTGGCCAGGGCCCATGCCTGGGTTGTTGGTTTGATCCTCGGTGGGGTGCATTCAAGAGGCAACCAACTGATGTTCCCCTCTCACATCGATGTTTCTCTCCTCTTTTTCCCTTCCTTTTCCTCTATAAAATTAAATACATAAAATCTTTAAAAAATAAAAATAACATAAATAAAACTATCATCTCATAGGATTTAAAAATTAAAAAAAAAAAAAAAAAACCCACAAAGTTTGATAAGTGTTCTAATCAGCATTCTTGCCAGGTCTTCAAAACTTCATCTCAGGCAGGTAAATTAAAATTATCTTATGGAGAAGAGATGTGGATTGGGCAGGGAAAACCTTGGGGGGTTACACATTCTAACAGATCTCACTCCTGATACCAATCATTGTTACCAATATAAGAGCAGCTGAGTGAGCAATCTAGACATACAGGATTGTTTTACATCAGAGAATTTGAAGTCTATATTTATTTTAAAAGTCGTATAATTTCTAAGAAATAATAATGTCTATGATATAAGCATGCAGATATGGGGCTGAAATGGGATGTAGAAAATAACTAAGGTTGAGGAAATGATAAATTACAAAGCTCAATTGTTGAATAAATGTTTATAATGATGGCATAATACAGAGTAGAGAAGAAGGCTATGACAAAGGTGTAAAACTTAAACTGACTGAGAGGGCTGATCCATGGCAGTGACACGGATAAATGGAGGGTTGTACATAAGGATCAATGATTCAACTGATAATAGTGAGAGAAGTACTTGAAAATATTTTGGCCAGCATTACCACTGATAGATGTTTAAAGTCTTCTAAAAGTTGAATGAGATGATAGCAAAAAGAAATGTCATAAAATTTTGATGTGTAGACTGATTCTGCTATGTTTAATTCTATGCATAATATAAAAACTCAAAATACATGGTCTAATCTAATACAGGTTTTTTCCCAATTATGAAATTAAAACTCATTTCTAATTCATCTTAATATGGCCCAATGGAGTCATCGCTTGAACTTGGAATTGGAAGTTCTGAATACGAACATCACTTCTCTATGTTATGGAGCCTAAAACTTGAATGATCGGTTTATTCTTTTGAGTTCTAAATTCTGTGTGTACTTAGGGTTATGTCTGTACTTTATTATTATAGTCTCTTTGTCTTTCATAGCTTCTTTGAAAAGTGCTTGTATATTAAAGACCCTTTGGCCATGAATTTTTAATTTTATAGACCCTGTTATGATTTCTTACCCACTTGTGACTGAAGAGTAATTGCTATCACATTTAAGAGTCACTTTTTATCTTCCAAAGTAAAAAACAACAAGTAATTTTCTGTTGCTCTACATTTGAAATACTTTATGATTAATTTGTTGTAAGCTTTGTGCAGTTATATTCAGCCTATGACAATCAAACTTCACTGTTTAATCAAATGATAATAATAAAGTTTGGATTTGAATCACATTGAATTAGAATTCATAACATCAAACATTAAGACAAGCTTACTTTAAATTTAATTTAATAATATTTACTATCTCCTAGGAATGATCAAACTTTGAATCATGAAAACTTTATATCATAAATTTATAGTAATAAAATATATTTTCACAAAAGGAAACAAACATTACCATTTATAAGGAGAAGGAAAAGAAGAGGAAGAAGAAGAAGAAGAAGAAGAAGAAGAAGAAGAAGAAGAAGAAGAAGAAGAAGAAGAAGAAGAAGAAGAAGAAGAAGAAGAAGAAGAATCTTCCTTGGAGAAGAAAATATTAAAATTAAGTGTGAACTAAAAGTCAACAAAAGTAAGAAGAATTTTATGACACTGAATTTAAGATTTTGCCCTGGCTGGTGTAGCTCAGTGGATTGAGCGCGGGCCTGTGAACCAAAGGATCGCGGTTCGATTCCCAGTCAGGGCACATGCCTGGGTTGCAGGCCAGTTCCCAGCATGGGACACATAAGAGGCAACCATACATTGATATTTCTCTCCCTCTCTCCTACCCTTCCCCTCTAAAGATAAATAAATAAATATTTAAAAAAAAAAAAAAGATTTCATTTTTTTCATTCACAAGGCTACGTAGAATCACCTAGGGTTTTGGTAAAAATCATCCAGATTCAAAGTAGAATGAAAAAACACTAACAAAAATGTATCATTTACACTTATCAACATTTTTATTTATATTATGTTATATTGATCTTGGGGAAAAATTGAAGGAGTGCTTCTTTTTTTCCATAATAAGTAATGTTAATATTAATGGGAAAATAAGTATACCTCCATGTGGAAGGAATACTATAGAGAACTTTATCTTTGGAACTTTATATGAGTCCATAATCTTGAGTACAAAAATCTATGTACAAATGGCAATAGAAGAACACAGTTATGTTAGCAATATATAACATTAAAGCAATATTCCAAGCCTGATGGGAAACCTGTTTAAGATAATCATTAAACTTATGTGACTAAAACATCTATGGGACTCCATGTCACTTCTCTGCTGTTATGACTGACTTATCATAATATGATGTACAGATTAGGAAACTAACCACTCCTTAACATTAAAGATTGATTTTTAAAATATCAAGTTTTTATTTTTGTAGGGTTAACTTTAGAGTCTTTTTATTCATCATTTATCATGAAAAATATTTTGACTGAAGTTCTTTTCAATTTTATGTCATTAAAAAATCTAAGCTTAGACTTCCAGCCAAGATGGAGGCGTAGGCGGACACACTGTGCCTCCTCTCACAACCAAAATTAAGGACAACAAATATTTAGAAACAAGAAAACAACCAGAACTTATAGAAAATTGAACTGTACGGAAGTCCAACAACCATTCATCCAGACCGGTAAGAGGGGTGGAGTCGAGGTACGAAAAAGTGGAGGTGCGGACCCAGGAACGCAAGTAGCAGCGGCTCACAGTTCCCAGGTGCACGGGCGGTGGCTGGCGGTCCTCAGGCACACAGGCGGCAGCTGGCGGACCCCGGGCACAGGGGGACAACTGTGCAGACCCAGTGAGGACGCATAAGGCAGCTGGCTGACCAGGGGGTCCCACATTCGCACACGCAGACGGTCCAGGCAGAGGGGAAGTGGCGGAAGGGACTGAATCCAGGAGAGAGCGGAGCAGGCGCCATTATTCCTTCTCAGGCCCCGCCCCCACACACAGCGTCACAACCCAGCGACTGGGCTGCCCCAGACTGGGGAGCGCCTGAGGCTCCACCCCTCACTACGTAACAGCATGCGCGCATGCGCAGATAATCCAGGTGAGGGGGAAGCAGCGGAAGGGATCGGAGTCCAGAAGAGAGCGGAATAGATGCCATTCTTTCCTCTCGGACCCCGCCCCCACCTATAGCATCACAACCCAGCGACTGGGCTGCCCTGCCCTGAGGAACACCTAAGGCTCCACCCCTCATATGTAATAGCTGCGACCAGACTAAAACCAAACCAAAACAAAACAAAAAAAACCACCAAAAATGGCTCAAACCGGAGGAAAAATGAAAGCCCTGGAGTCAATTCCTCTAAGCAGTGAAGAGATAGCCAACCTATCAGATGCACAGTTCAAAGCACTGGTCATCAAAATGCTCACAGAATTGGTTGATTTTGCTCATAAATTAGATGAGAAAATGCAGGCTACAATACGTGAAATGAAGGAAGACGCATGGGGAACGGATAGAGATGGAAGGAAAACTGGGACTCAAATCAATGGAGTGGACCAGAAGGAAGAAACTAACAACCAAACAGAAAACGAGGAAGAAACAAGAATTCAAAAAAATGAGGAGAGGCTTAGGAACCTCCGGGACATCGTTAAACGTCCCAACATCCGAATTATAGGGGTCCCAGAAGGGGAAGAAGAAGAGCAACAAGTGGAAAACTTATTTGAACAAATAATAAAGGAGAACTTCCCCAATCTGGCAAAGGAAATAGACTACCAGGACGTCCAGGAAGCTCAGAGAGTCCCAAAGAAGTTGGGCCCAAGGAGGAACACATCAAGGCACATCGTAATTACATTAGCCAAGATTAAAATGAAGGAGAGAATTCTAGAAGCAGCAAGAGATAAGGGGACAGTCACCTACAAAGGAGTTCCCATCAGACTGTCAGCTGATTTCTCAAAAGAGACCTTACAGGCAAGAAGGGGCTGGAAAGAAATATTTGAAATCTTGAAAAGCAGGGACCTACATCCAAAATTGCTCTTTCCAGTAAAGCTGTCATTTAGAATGGAAGGACAGATAAAGCGCTTCTCAGATAAGGTCAAGTTCAAGGAGTTCATCATCACCAAGCTCTTATTATATGAAGTGTTAAAGGGACTTATCTAAGAAAAAGAAGATCAAAAATATGACAATGAAAAGACAGCAAACTCACAGCTATTAAGAACCACACCTAAAACAAAAGCAAACTAAGCAAACAGCTAGAACAGGAACAGAACCACAGAAATGGCGATCATATGGAGGGTTAGCAACAGGGGCGTGGGAGGAGGAGAGAGGGGGAAGGTACAGAGAATGAGTAGCATAGATAGTGGGTAGAAAATAGACAGGGGCAGGGGAAGAATAGTATGGGAAATGTAGAAGCTAAAGAACTTATGACACATGGACATGAACTAAAGGGGGGAATGTGGGTGGGAGAGGGTGTGCAGGGTGGGGGGAATGATGGGGGAGAAACGGGACAACTGTAATAGCATAATCAATAAAATATATTTTAAAAAAACTAAGCTTATCTTCACTGAAATAGAGATATTAAAATACTTTTTGAGTTGATGATCAGTATTACTGAATCATACCTAGCCCTATACTGGCTGAAAACTAAATTAAACTCATTGATATTATTTAAAACATTGAAACATAGCTTTCATTTTTTGGTAAATGTTTTATACAAATCCATTTAATTTTTTCTTTATTCTTTATTTCCAGTTGGACAGGCTTCCTTTTACACCACTCCACAATGGGAAACTGTCCCATTGATTGGCAAAGAATGCACACTGATGAATTCCACTTCGTCATACATTATGCAAAAGCCAAGCAGCCTGAAATATCTCTGTGATGTGTTATTGTTCCCTTTGACAATGAAGTAAAACTAATGTTGAATGCTGGTTGATTTTCACAATATTTAGAGAGGTCTTAGGATTCTTTTATTTTTTTTATTATTTTTACTGTTTCCGATTTTGGATTTTCTTTGTCAACACATTATATTTTAAATTTTACTCTATTTCATAGAATAACTAAGCAAATGATTTTAATTTGCATTTTGATTACATTTTGCCTACTATTGTTAATATGGTGGGTGACAGTATATAATCTGTTGGAATTTGTGGTCCTTTCAAAACTAAATATTTGCTTTCTGCATCATATTGTATGATAAAATTCATAAAATATATATGTGCCTAGTTCTAAATTTCCATGCATGTGCTTATTTGATAATTACATGACATTGAAGCAGAGGATTCCAATTACTGCTAAAATAATTTTTTAAAGTTATCCAATCTCAAATATTCCAGTGAAATATCAATGTTTTGAAAGAACCCTGCCATCCACAAATAAATCTGGAAAACTCTGGTTTAAATAAAGTTAAACATTTTATTTGTTGAAGGAGTTCAAATTTAATGTTTATTCACAGAAAGCTTTTCAATGCTGCAGGATTGTTAGTTATAAAACACACTCATAAAATTGTAGTTTTGTCTCTTCTTGTTAATGATAATGCTTTGTACTTCTTGATTTCTTCTATAAATGAATACTATTCCTGTAACTAAGGTTTCAATGGAGCTCCCTCAGTGTTTAGTGATAACAAAGGAAAGAAATACACCATCAAATGAATCTTATTCTAAATTCTTTTCCATTTAATTTTCTTTCTATGTAGCATAACATGCCTATTTATTAGTTAATTTATACCATATTCTAGCTATATATAGTTAAGCCTATCTTTCCCAGAAAAAAAGCTAATTTTAGTAGTAGGATGGTAAAGTCATAAATACTATTAAAAGTATTTGCCAGTCATGATGTTTAGACTGTGTTCATCGCTCATTTAACTGCCTAGACTTGGCTACAGAATGACACAATTTTAAATTTAGAGTTTAGCATGAATGCCATGATGCAAAAAATGAATGAAAACAAAATATTAAAAATAAGGAGGAAAACGGTGCCCTGATTAACATCTTAAAAAATAAACCCAACAGATCAGTTAAAAGTTCGACAGTATTAGATACTCATTTGTTTTAGCCTGGAAGAAATTGCAGGATAATATGGTTGAAATAATATCAACCAAAGATGAGTCAAAGCATATTTTGTAAATGCCATTAAAGACTCACAGAAAATGAGTAAACATTCACACTGTTTTCATGAAGTTAAAAGAAATACTTGGGGGAAGACAGTGTTGTCTGTGGAAATCAGGCATTTCCACATTATTGTGAGGAAAGTATTCCAAGGACCCATGCATGGGAGGTTGTGGTGTGGTAATTTGGTTTATTCATGTGGAAGCTTTCCCCTGGGTTTCCAATTTCCCATCTCCCTCCGTCCTACCATGGAAAAAGTTCAACTGTGTCCTCAACAAGCCAAAACAAATTGTGTGCAGTGTTTCCGCTTCATACCAAAACTCAGTCCTTTGGAGTCTGCTCTGGCAGCTGCTAGACTCACGTGATTGCATGCTCTTGAGCAAGAGAGATGGTGCAAACAATTTCGGTGAGTGCATTACAGGGTGGTTAAGAGAAAGAAAGAGAGAAACTGCTTCTTTGTTCCCCTGCAATTATACCAGCTCAGGTTTGGGACTGACCAGGTCCTTTTTCAAAATGACCAATCAACTTCCCATGCTTTTGTGGAGTTTTGATAGGCGCACTGCCTAGTTAGATTGACAGGCCTCTTTGGTCAAACACCTGCCC
The DNA here is from genome assembly GCA_039655065.1 of Glossophaga mutica. Lineage (NCBI taxonomy): Eukaryota > Metazoa > Chordata > Mammalia > Chiroptera > Phyllostomidae > Glossophaga > Glossophaga mutica. The sequence goes on from CM077303.1 coordinate 188,495,932, forward strand.
CTAGACACTTCTAACAATCCAGAACTGGAAGAAGAAAGGGAGGGATGTCAATCCCCTGGTGGGGCAATGCTTTGATCCCGTGGGTTATGAAGTTGTAGCTTCCTGATGAAGCAAAGAGGCTCATGCTTCCTAGTTTATTAAACTCAACTTATTAATTCCCTTTTCCCTTTTTCCATTATTAGTAACTAGTTAATTACCTACAGTAACAGAAAGAATACAGTTTTAAAATCAAATCCTTTATGAACCTAGAAACAAACTGCATTTCCATTCATGATTTATTCTGTTGGCAAATTGTTCTTAAGATAAGGTGATAATAGACAGATTATTTGTCTTTGAATGAGTTGGAAATAATTCAAATATTTAAAATTAATCTACACATGTTTGATATTTTCCATATTTAAAATTGATACACTAATTACTTAGTCCTGGATTTAAAGTAGTTGTATCTTTCCATAAACAACTACAAACTAGTTAAAGAGTAGGTCCACATGAAGTTTAATAAGTAATTTTTACTTTACTTTTGTAATTTCCTACACATTAAAAGAATATTAATTATATATAATCTCAAATAATTTTCAAATTTGCTTCTGATATATGATGAGAGAAAAAGTCATATGAAATAAAACAAACTTATTAGATTTATCTTAATGATTACATATTCAAATTTTAATTTTAACAAGCAAAAATATAAAGCTGTAATCCACTTGTTTCTAGTACTATCTGTTATTTATTGTATGAGATACATAATGTGTGCATCTGATAAAGTTAGAGCAGGCTTAGTTTATTTCAAAGTGTTTGGAAACTTAGTCAACATTTTTTTTAATTTTGTTGCTGTGAATAATTCATTGAATAAATGGCTAATTGGAACTTTATATATGCTTTGTCTTAGAAAATCCTGCAGATCTCACAATCATTTACTATTCTGACTTATAAATATTATACAGAGATATATAACTTTATGCTTAGTGTAAAAGATCTCAGAAACCAAGCAAAGGCTCAGGAAGCAGAGAATGGGATCGTTAGGACAGTGAATGAGACCATGCACCGACAGGACCATCATGTAGGAACTAAATACCGTTATATATGGTGTGTTACACATAACGCATTAGGTTCAATATTGAGCCTAACTTTTTGAAGCTGAAAATGTTAAGTTTCAGAGAAATAAGATTTTTAAGGTTCACACATATTTATTAATAAGAATTCAAATCCGACACTTTCTAACGCTAATCTTCTGCTCACTCTAGTACAACAGATATCTTTACTTTTCCTTATTAGTTTGAGATATTCACTCTTATTATAGAGTACTTCTACAGTACCTGAGGCTTGTTCCAAAAGCACTATTATTTTAAACTGCTTAGCATAGGTGTATTTTATTTTTTTATTTTTTTAGAATATCTGTCTTTTTTTTTAATATTTTTTTTATTTTAGATTTTATTTTTATTTATCTTTAGAGGGGAAGAGAAGGAGAGAGGGAGAGAAACATCAATGTGCGGTTGCCTCTTGTATGTCCCCTGCCGGGAACTGGCCTGGCAACCCAGGCATGTGCCCTGACTGGGAATCGAACCGCGATCCTTCTGTTCGCAGGCCCGCGCTCAATCCACTGAGCTACACCAGCCAGGGCGCATAGGTGTATTTTAAAATCAAACTTTTTATTAGCTTTAGCAGTTTTCTTAGCAGAGTAAGAGCCCTGTCTCCTGCATGATGTGGAGTTACAGAAATTTTCTGACCAGACAGGCTACTTGAAGACCAACCAACCAACCAACCAATAAACAAACAAAACAAAAACAAGAACAAGATTATAGATGCACTGAAAATGCCAGTATGTTCCATCAGAGATCCCACTCTACCTGCGTTCAGACATTAGGCTGGCTGTTCTTCAGAGAACGATAGTACTTTACATACAGAGGAACAGTTTGCACGCCAGCCATATCTAGAGAAACCATTAGATGCATTTCGAACATCTGAAACTTGGACTTCCATTGTACTTTCAAGAGAAAAAGTCAATTTCTCATAACTAAAAGAAAAAGCTAAGCCCATACATGTGAGATTTTTTTCCTCTTTATCCTCCTAGGTTCTCTGGCTGGGGACCTGCAAATTATACTGACAAAAGACAGATTAACAACAGAAAAACAGAGTGTATTAACACATTCAAGAAAAACCCAGTGATGAGTAATTCAAAGAGGTGTTTAGAATTTGAGTTTATGTAGCTTTTTAGCAAAGGACAATACAATTTGTAGAGAAGAGACAAAAGAAAAGAAAGGGGATTTAGACTTTGAAAAGAGGCAGACTGGAAATGTAAATAGAGGGGGTAAACTAATGGTAGATAAAAATTGTTTTAGTGTGGTTTGTTTTGTAGACTCCTGTCAGTCTATCCTCGGGGACAAGTGAGGGGTAAGTGAGGAGAGGGCAGGAGCTCTCTGAGGTGTCAGCTGTTTCTTAACTGTCTTCAGTTCAAAGTAATCCTTATGCCAAACTAGCATGTTTTGGTCGGCTTGCACTTAATCTTTAAAAATAATAGGGTTTTGCTAACTGTTAAACCATTTACATAATTAGTAATTCACAAAACAAAACCAAATAAAAATAATGAGTCTATAACTTAATTCTTCATTGAGTTTGCTAATTGTTTCAGGAAGAAATTCAATGGTATGCTATGAGAAATGCTTTATGTTTGCAAACATCTTCCTTCTCAGTATAGGATACATGTATATTTATTATAATTTCCTTCAGTATATGGTCAGTCTTAGGAAAAGAAGTAGATAAAATATTAATATTTTAATGAAAAGACATAATCATCACTATATAAGGATGGTAACAGCATGCAAAATTACCCATTATGGTTATTTTTATTTAACCACATATTAGCAGACTACTAGCACAAAGAGGAGTTAGTAAATTTTGTCATTAGGAAGAAGTAATTTAATGGTTGTAAAGTTCTTAAGGTAGCATTTGATATATAGACAGTGCTCAATAAATAGGAGCTATCATTTTATTAGACAAATACAAAACCATTTTTTTAATGTAAAGCTTTGGTTAGACTTTCAAATATACCAGTGTGTGTGTGCAAGGGACACACATGCAAAGGTGTGAGATCCATAAAAATGAGACAGTGTCCTGCTCATTTACAAATTCACCTCCAGCACCTCCAGCTGATGAATTCCAGTGTGTTAGTGTAAGGTTATCTGCAGCCTATATCTTTAATCTACTGTGCTACAGAGCTCTGAATGTTGGTAACTATACTACTTGATGTCCCCCGAGCCTGCTCTGCAGTTTGCCCTCTGTGCTAGCTCTGTTCTTTAAGGAATGTATTTTCAGACATCTATTTTACAAAGGTTAAATGTATCAATAGCTAGCTAAAAATGTATTAAAGTGAGATTTCAGAAAAGGAGGTTACAACACATTATTGTCTATATTGATGACCAACCTCCCTGGAGAACATAAAATTTAACAGGAGGAATAATATCATCATTTATATCATACTACTGAGCAATACTTAGTGAATGTGTTATTACTTTATTATTGGTTTTTATCCTTCAGTTTATCCTCACTAAGTAAATGAAAAATGTACAATATATGCATATACTATTTTACAAGTTAAAGAATCACAAGTAAGAAACAATTAAATTACTTAGAATGATGCAATTTGAGAAGTGAAAGAAAACGGGTTAATCATCTAAGTTAGGTTAAACATCTTGAATACTCTTAAGAATCACAAAGAGTTTTTAAAATCACAAATGACTGAGCCCTAAACCAGTTTCAATTCACTTGGTTTCATGTATGTTCATGGCCCTGTTTGTTTGTTTTAATTTTAAGAATACTGAAAAATTATGATTATGTACAAGGTTGAGAATCACCAATCCATCTTAAATCTTGCACTTCATAGACAGGGCAATCCAAGTTCAGACAGTGCTTTTCTATGACCCTGTAACTATGCCTCCTTTAGAGACACAACCAACCGTGGAAAGAAGGGCTCCTGACTCTCATTCAAGGGTTGTTTCCACCAGCCGACAAACTGGCCGTCATCCTCATAGCAATTTTCTAAGCATTTTATATGAATTGACTTATTTAATCCTCATAATAACACTAGAAAGTAAGTCTATATAATTTTATATTTCTTATTTTACAGATGAGGATAGTGAGGACAAGAAAGAGTAATTTTTTTTATTTTCAATTTTTATTTCAATTGTTGATCTTGTACAGTTTTCTGTCTTTTACTCCCACCCCAGCCCACCACCCCAGCCCTCCCTGCCTCCCTCCCATTTCTGCCCCCCATAGTTTTTGTCCATGCGTCCTTTATACTTGTTCCTGTAAACCCTTCCCCTTTTCCCCTGAAATTCCCTCCCTTCTCCCCTCTGGTGACTGTCCGGAGAGAGTAATTTGAGTAATTAAACTCCCTGAGGTTATTTGGCTAGTACACCTTAGAGCTGTGATTAAAATCTAAACCATACGGCTCCAGAGAATATTCTCTTAACCATTGTTCTTTAATGACTCCACTCTTTCTATAGCATGTGCCAATATGGGTTGTTTTATTGTCATATGAAATGGCACATACTGAGTCATAATTTTGGAGAGCTATACATAGATTAACCAAAAATTCTCACCCTTATTTAGTATATTCTATGAAACACTCTTGACTAGATTTTTTTAAACAAGTGACATACTATTATTCAAACCTACAGCTAAAATAGACTTTAATTCTCAAAATTATGATTCAAAATATTTTATATTTACATTCACAGATTGAAATGTGTTAGCATTCATTTATTTGTCATTTATTTTTGCAACTTACTTTTAAGGATAACTCTAGTCTATCTATTATTTCTTCTGCCAATTTCCATTCATCATCTGGTCATGAGAATTGTCCATATTAAAAATGACACTTAAGAATGTGATTTTGTGTCACATAATGAATAATGAAAATTGAATAGAAAGAATTATTGAATAATTCTTTCCATATTTATTATCAGTAAAATTGCTTAAATCAACAAAATGTTTTATGTACTCTATAGGGACATAATTTACTGTCAATCAATAATGATCAGTTTAATGACAGAGCTAGTGAATGAGATGTCAAGAGCCCAAAGTCACTGTAAGAAGATGATTTTGTAAAATATCATGCCTAAAGAAATTATAAAATATTAATATTTATGAATTTTTCAAACTTTGTGTGTGACAAATGGTGAGTATTAATCTCATGAACTCAATATGAAATTTTGCAGTGCGTCTCCTTGCCATTTTGAAAGGGTCTGAATTCAGATTATCTTTAGTGGTGCACATTTCGTAGATTCTATTCATCTTGTAACATAAAGCTGTAGAAAGATCAAAGTTAAGCATGTAAATAGGAAATGGGTATTTTATAACAGATAATTTAAATACAGAATTAATGTTTTATTTTAATAACTGCAGGCATTATTAATTACTACTGACATATTTTTATCTTCAGGACATTAATAGCAATAGTCTTTAAAAATTTTTCTTTCTTGTGTATTCTAAAATGCTATAGTATATATCCTCAAAATAGAGTGTTAAGCTATCTTTAAATAAAATATAGTCATTATATTTATAGTAAAGTTAATGATGACTTGCAATTTCTGTGCTACTTATTACCAATGTTTAATTATCAGGTTTTAAATATTTTAATGACTATTTATAGGACTTAATCTACTGTCCCCTTATCCTTGGTCATGATAGTTATCCTTTGGGAAAACAAAGTGAAAAAGTAATGCTGACCAAATGCCAGTTTTAATTGTTAGGCTGTGCATCTTCAATGTAATTTTTTCAATTTATCATGAAGATGTAAATGGATTTCAAAGTGATTTTATTTTTGACTAAATTATTTATGCAAATTATGATGCAAATTGATACCCTTGAGTTTAACGCAATTTGACAATTGAATACCACTCAAACAGGCAAAGGAAACATGGACTATGGAAGTTGATTTGTAGAGGCATTATGAATATGGTCACTGACAGTTACGTTAAGTTTGTCTTATGCACTGAGCCAGACAGAAACTTAAAGACTAAAAATATTTGTGAATTAGAAAGCAAAGTTATTACTCAGGTAATCTTAGCTGAGCAAACACACAATAATTTTTAGAAGTGCATTATTAGTTTAGTTCCCCCCCCCAAATTTGACTCAGTAATTTAGGTAAGCCTATTAGATAAATGGTCCATCTACATCAATTCAAAGACATATATATGTTACATATATAAAAATATGTATATATCACAATGATTTACAGAAAATAAGTCTACTTTAATTTTACCAGCTGAAAAAATTTGAAATTATGAGCAAACAAATCTATAGTAGTTTTTCTAAATCTTAATTCTGCGAGGTAATCTGGTGAGATAAGGGTATGGTTACAATAAAGAACACAGAAGAAGTTGTGGCAATCACTTTAAACAATTTATGTTAAAATACATTATACACTTCAAGCAGTAAAACTCATAGTTTTGATAGAGATAATCTTATTTTCAGGCTTCACATAGCTTTATTGTTCTGAGGTATTGCCAAAAGGGAAGGCAATTTGGAAATACAAATTTTACTTTTAACAAATCTCTTCCACTTGTGTATTTGTTAATCTGAATTAATATTCTCTATATCTTGCGTGAATTAATAAAAGATCCCATGTCATGTTGCTTATTAAATATTTTTAACAACACCGTTGCACTAGTTACATCATGGAAGCAGTTTAAAGCCCCATACAATGCAATTAATTTGAATTCGCTTATGTTCAGTACTAATTACGCAAAAAGATTACTAATGTCAGAAAATAAATTAACATAGAACGCTTTTGTAGTTTCAAAATATCCAAGACTAGATTGACTTTATTGTGATTCTTTACAATCTGTATATATTTTATTTAATTTTATTGCCTTATTACATTAACAAGGACTTCTAGTTTGATGTTGAAAAGGAGTGTGGTGGGGGGCACGTTTGCCTTGTTCCTAATCTTACTGGGAAAGCTTACAATGTCTCACCATGAAGTATGATGTTAACTGTAGGTTTTCTTGTTGCTAATCGTTAACAAGTTGAGAACACTGGCCTCTATTTCTATTTTGCTGAGAGGTAGTTTTCATCATGACAGGTGCTGTATTTCATCAAATGCTTTTTCTATACTACTATTATTATGTGATTTTTTGATTCCGTTGATATGATGGATTACATTAATTGAATTTCCAATGTTATACTAGCTTCATGTACCTGGGATAAATCCTGCTTGGTTGTGGTACAGTACAAGTACCTTATAATAACAAAATAATGAATAACACAAAGAATGGAAGGGAGAAATTAGGAATTAGTATGAACTAGTGATAGGACTATAAAGTTACATATAAAAAATATTGTAATATATTAACATATAGTTCAAAATTAAGGAGTAGATTTAAATTCATCTTATATGTAAATAAAATAATGCGTATTACAAATATTAGTGATTGAGTTATGATAAACATAGTATGTATAAAAATTAGGATGATGTTAAATTAGTATTTAAAAAATTAGAGACTAAAATACAACTATTAAGAAAAAGGAAATGCTGAATACCTATGTAATAAGCAATAGTTTGAAGTTTAAAAAGTAAAATATTTCAAAAAAGGTAAGTAAGTAAGTAAGTAGAAACACTTTATAAACAATCAATAGAGTTTATCTAACTCTGTCATTTAAATATGGTGTTTTCTAAAAAACCTACAACTTTGGTGGACCTCTGAAAAGACTGGTAAAGAAGAACAAAATAAATAATTCAAATAGTGAAATATCAGAAATGATAAATGTGACATATATATTTCAAATAGATAATAAAATGATAAAATTTAAAAACTTTATGCCACAATGTTGTAAATTTAGTTAAAAATGGAAGAAAAACTCCCTAATACATATTAAATTGATACAAGAGCAACAAATGACTTGAATATATCTGTAATAGCCAAAGGAATTGAATCCACGACTATATTATTTTCCTCATGAAAGAATTCAGAGCCCACAGCTGGGTTTGTTAATTCTTTTTTGCATCCAAAAATAAATATCTTCAATTATTATACAAACTCTATTAAGGTAACATGTGGTAATAGCCCCTGAATTATTTTAAGATACTATCATTAACATAAGAAAATCTAACAAGAAAATTAAAGATAAAGGGAATAAAAACCCCTCTATGAACATAAATGTAAAACTTACAAACAGGTTATTAGCAAAATGAGCCCCTGATATATAAAAAAGGAAATATATACTGACTGAGTACTTTCAGAACTCTAGCTTAGTCTAGCAAAATTAAGGAGAAACATGCAGTCACTACAATAGATGCACAAAATAAGTAGCAGACAAATTGACTATCTAGTATGACTTAAAAATGAATATAAAGTAACATCCTTAAACTTTTCAGTATGTAACTTGCAAAAACCTGCAAGAAACATATGGCACAGTGTATGTTTCAATTGTTAAGTTAAGCAAATTGCATGTTAAAATTATCTTACTTTAGAATTTGAAACTATACTAGAGGTTTTGGATTTGCAGTAAACAAGGAGAAATGTTACTTATTCCAAAATATCATGAAGAAATTATGCTTATTTTCTGATGGTGGCACTTAACACATAATAAGTCTAAGAAGATCTGTCAAATGATGATATTCTCCAGAATTGCTGTACTGCCTTGAAGAAAGTAACTTTTTCCATATGATGACGGAAAAAAAGAAAGAAGTAGATCTACACATAAAAACTAGATAGATTGATAAGAAAGTTCATTTAGAATTGCAAGTATAAAATCAATATACAGGTCGAGCAGTTTTTTGGCCGAGACTATAGGATTTTCTATGTATACTAACATGTCATCTGCAAACAATGATAGTTTTGTTTCCTCCTTTCCAAGTTGGATGCCTTTTATTTCCTTTTCTTGTCTAATCGCTGTGGCTAATACTTCCAATACTATATTGAATAGAAGTGGTGAAAGTGGACAGCCTTGTCTTGTTCCTGATTTTAGTGGAAAAGATTTTAGTCTTTGCCCATTGAGTATGATGCTGGCTAGATGTCCATCAGTAAGCGAATGGATCAAAAAACTGTGGTACATTTACACAATGGAATTCTATGCAGCAGAAAGAAAGAAGGAGCTCATACCCTTTGCAACTGCATGGATGGAACTTGAGAGCATCATGTTAAGTGAAGTAAGCCAGGCAGTGAAAGACAAATACCATATGATCTCACCTTTAACAGGAAGCTAATCAACAAAACTAACAAACAAGCATAATATAACCAAAGACACAGAAATTGAGAACAGGCTGAAAGTCACCAGAGGGAAGAGGGGAGGGAATTTCAGGGGAAAAGGGGAAGGAATTACAGGAACAAGTATAAAGGACACATGGACAAAAACTATGGGGGGGTGGAAATGGGAGGGAGGAGGGGAGGGCTGGGGTGGTGGGCTCGGGTGAGAATAAAAGACAGAAAACTGTACAAGATCAACATTTAAAATAAAAATTAAAAAAATCAATATACAAAAATCCATTACATTTTCACATTGTCAACAAATAATTAGGGGGGAAAACAAACTTCCAACATTTCATTTACAAAATTATAAAGCAGTGAAATTTTCTATGTATATTGTAAACACGATAGGATATAGTTTGTAGATAAATATAAGACTTTATTGAAAGACGTTAGATACAATTTCAGTGTAGTGAGATACTATAATTCATGGATTGGAAGACTGAATATTGTAAAGGTTTTAATTTTCCTAAATAGGTTTAGAAATTGAAATAAATCTCAGATAACTATATATTTTGGAACTGGTAAATTTTTTTAAAATATTTATAAGGAAATAAAAAATGGGAGATTTTCTTCTAGGTATCAAGAAAAAAGAGTGATAAAATGAATGCAATATCCCTATTCAGACCTAAATATAAGTGCACATAAAATTTATTAAAATGGTAGAACTATGAAGTAATAAAACACAGATAATCTTTTCAATAAATAATACTGGGACTATTGATCATCTTTTTAAAAGCAATAAAAATCATTTAAACATGTTTCTCAGAACATATTTTTAAAAGTCCAGACTCATTATATATTTTAAAATTATATATAATTTATCATATGTTATATTTAAACATATATTTAAAAGTGAGCATTTTAAATAAAACATAAAATTCACTATCAAGAAATGATTGATATACAATACAAATTTCTGTGTATCAAAATATATTATAAAGTAAAAACACAAATTAAAGAGTAAGCAAATGTATTTGTTTTATATATATATATGTCAATGAACCTATATAAAGAACGAATAAAGCATCCACAGGTTATTATGAATCTATAGATAGTCAACCCCACAGAAAGTAAGTGCAAAACACTTGAATAAGTGTTGTGAAATAGAAGACAGACACACAAAACCTGCATACTGTATGATTACATTTTATGAATTTTCAAATATGGGAAACCAAGCTACATTGTATAAGAATGCATATTTAGATGCTTAAAGAAAGTGACTAGCAAAAAGACAAGTCATAATTTCTTTTATTAGGTGGGGATGGTGTTGAGATGTTGTCAGGACTGTGGGCAAAATCTGGAATTCTGACAAATTTATATTTTAAACCAGGAGGTATTTACGTAGGTGTTTGCTTTAACATAATTTGTTAACTTGCATATTTACACTTTTTTATGTCTTTTTTTGCATGTCCGTTTCTTGATACAATGACAGTGTTAAATAAAAGAAATAGAGTAACTGGGAAATTGGTAATGTACAATGTCCACAAAAATAATATTAGCGCATGTAGTGGAAGCAAAATAATTTTCAATAATCATAATTAATGAAGTAATTCTGCTATAGTATATACTCTGGATATAAATTTATTAGGTAAAACATTTTTGGGCTTCATTCTCTTAGAACCTATCGTCATTTAATGAAGACCTTTTGACTGTCAAAAAATTTATGGCAGGCATTTTAATTAGATATTAATCATTAAAGTACAGTTAGCATTTAAGTGATACATCAAAATGTATTAAATGAACTTCTTATAATGTTTATTTAAATATGCATACATAATAGTTAAAGTTACTTTAATTTTTAACCATCTGCTTTTCTGTATGCAAAATTTAAATAAAAAGAAAAAAGGGAATAATAAATGGTGAAAGATTTCTAAGGGAAAATAATTGTATTTAAAATTTTATTAACTTTTAGTGTTTCATTTGGTTAAAAAATAAGCCACTAAATGTAATTGACCCAGAAGCTGAACATTATAATAGTCCCAACAGCCCTAATTAGCGGGAAAAACTGAACTTTTACCATATAACCTTCAAATCATCTCTTTGAATTTACACTTTGCTTCTAAATCTCACTGTTTCCCCAAGTGTTCACTTGTCTCATTTCATATTGTTAACGAAACAATTCAATCAACAAACCAGGTTTGTATGTGATCAGATTTCCACTGAGGTGGAATTAAAAGCCAAGCATTGTCCTACAAGTTTTTATCTTTATTAAAAAAGAAACATGTTATTGCCTTATAATAATCTATTTAAAATTTGCCTTTTAACATGATCATATTTTCTCTACACATAGTTCCCCTCCTCCAAAGGACCAATCTGCAGGAAAACAATTTTAATAAGATGTATTCAGCTTTCCTGTTTTACAGAATAGTCACTATTGTAAACCCTGACACTTTGTGTATTATTACTAAGCGAAGATAAAAGCCTATAAGCAATTTAGTGGCATTTGGAGCTGTTCCTTGAAAGAAATGCTCTGGTGCTCGCTGTGAACATCAGAAACACCACCTGAACATACTTGCTGGCTCCTCTCCATCTGGAAGTCACACAACGAAACTGTTCTTTGGTTATACAAAGGAAACCTCTTTCCCCTCCCAATTTGGAATAGAAAGAGACAAGTATGCCACAGCACACCTGATGATAACCTTTGCCAGAAACTCCAAATAGAAGAGCCAGACTCTAAATGTTAAGGGATTTATAGTCTTTGCAATCAGAATGCTCTGAGAGCCATGGGTACATAAACTTCGTGTGCATTGTTAGTTTCTTTGTTTCCAAGAGGTTAAGGCTGTTAATAGAATATGCAACAGGTAATTGGACTCTGAGGAAAGTGAAAATAATTTTCCTTTCCAAGATACCTGAGGTACACAAGAGAGTATGACCTCTAATGAAATTTTAAAAATGTGAAAATTATCAAACAAACAAACAAAAAAAAAGAACCAGTTATTGAACCATTTAGGGTAGCTCCCCAAGACTTTGCATTTTGGTAATACAATGGTAATAGAAAGAAGTAATAGATGAAAATGAACAATAAATTTGCTTAAAGTACATTCTCTTGTCAATGCCTTTTATTGGATGAATTCATCTGGAAGCCAGCTTGAAAAGGTACTTGAGAAATCTAATCTTTCATGTGTCAGCCTGGCCCTCTTTCTGTCCCATTACAGAGCAGAGTAAAAGTAGAGTGAGAAATAGATCTGAAAGCAAATAATCAAACTGTTAGGACACAGTCCCTGAAAGAACAATTTATCTTTAAGGAATGCTGAGCAGACACAATAAGTCATGGAAGCTGAAGTGAAGTCATGATCTTGTGTATCACAGAGCATCCGATCTACTAAAACGAGCTAGAATTGCCCTGGTGCGGCACAGTGGGCTGAGTGCAGGCCTGCCCATGCTTGGGTTGCTGGCCAAGTCCCCAGTAGGGGGTGCCTGAGAGGCAACTATACATTGATGTTTCTCTCCCCCTCTTTCTTCCTCCCTTCCCCGCCACTAAAAATTAATTACTTAATTTAAAAAATAAAAAAATAAAATAAAACCAAATGAGCCAGAATGTTCACACTAGCAAAGACAGTTGTGTGTCTGTATGTGTGTACTGAAGTAACTAGTTCAATAAATTCAACATTTCAGTGCCCAGCTTTACTATTGAAATACTACCTTCATCACCAACCACCAGTGAACCTAACCCTGGGAAAGGAGTATCCCCCTTTCATGATGAATAGGGAGAGAAGTATTCCCATTCCATGATCCTTGGAAAGCCTCAAACTCATGAGTTGTAATATTGTTACTGGAGCAAATAAGCAGAGCTTTACCCCCTGAAGTAGTCACATGCCCTTGCAGTGCAGGATTGACCAGCTGATATGCCCATCAAGAGCAGTGGTGCTCTGAAACAACTCAGTGGACTAGGGACCTGTCCAGAGCACCGCAATGGTGAAGTGGCTTAAATGGCAATGATTAGTGTCAGAGCAGATGGATTTATGGCCGCAGGTCAGACCCCTCTGGGGTTTGCAACAAACCCTTGTTTATTTTAAAATATGTAGAGAAAAATACATACATTTTTAGAAAACAATATTTGATCCAATAAAAAAAGATGGGATAACAAAATTAGGGTATAGATATGGATGAAGTTTTGTTTTTCTTAAATACTGGCAAGATCTTCTGATACCTAGGCTATATGACATTATTAAAAAATTAATCAAAATAACATAAATCTAATAATAAATTTTCTGTTAAATAACTGTGATTTTAGTGCTGGAAATCACATATAGATATACTGTATTTGAAATTTAATAGTGTAAATTATTGCTCCTATACACATATACACATGCACATAAGGCAAAATAGATTTCTGTAGCCTTGTCTCTGAAGTTGTTGAACACATTTCATAACATGAGCTAATGCAACATAGGACTATAAATATAAGTAATGACTTTACATAAGCTCCTAGAGTATATGTTATTATGGTAATTTACATTATTGGGACAAAATCTACATGGCATATTAATTATAATATATATAAAATTTTAAAAGTACAAGGTTTGGCACAGATTTTTGTAATAAAAACGATTTTTTATTACAAAATCTTTTATTACACAATCATAATCATGTGATTCTGTAGCATAATAATATCACACTCAAGCACATCATATAACAGTTTAGGTGAAATGTTCTAATTAAAACTATAAATAATTACACTTATATTATTACCCTACCAACCACACTCAAGCAGGCTGTACCTCTGTATGTCTGACCTTAAAAGAGAATCAAAGACAAAGTGTGGTGTGTTATTTGTTTAGGCAGTGAGAGCCAGATGGTTGGGGCTAAACATTTACTCTTGGGTGTTCAATGTGATAGCAAAGAACAGGAAAGCAAAACACCATATTTCACAAAGCAGAAACAAACAAGTTTGAGTACATTCACAGAAAGGTAGAACTGGTCTACTTAAGGGGCCTTGGATTACACATTTGTGCTCATGCCACCTTAAAATATTCAGGATTAAATTAGCTTCCTAGCTGGAAAAAAATGATACACAACAAATTAGAAAAAAAAAAATGGACAGAAACAGCACAGGTAACCCAAGGCAAAGTTCTTTCAAGAAGTGATTTAGCTCTCCCCATTGAAGAAACAAATTAAAATATGTTTTAAATCACCACTAAAGACAATATTTAGTTCAAGAAATAATGTTACTAGTACACTTAAGTGTGGAGCCCACCGCCTAGATTTGTACCTTTGTATTTCTGGATACATTTTTATCTGATATTTTATGAAAAATAATCAACCGTGGTATTCTTTGGTTTGCTGCTTTTATGTAGAAATGCTTAATGTGTACACTGTCTGAATTAGCTTAATATTAGGCATCATTATCTACTTAAATAAATAATTTTCCTCTGCATTTTCACTGTGCTAAAAACCAAATTTTTAATTACATAATTGTAAATAAATATTTAGGCTTTCAGAAATGTAATTTTCAATCAAATAGTCTTCTGTTATTTCAGCATTTAGGCTTAGTCACTCATATGGAAGTCGCTGACCCTTACCTTCCCAAGCCCCGCTGCTCCTCCAGAGACTCCATTTCAAATACCCAGGCTCTTTTTCACATGAAATGCAAAAGAGTAGAGGTTTAAGATTCGTTCTTTATCTTTATAAGTTAGTGTATATGTCTTATACATCTAAATAAAATATGATTATTACAGTTCGTAAATAAATGAAATTCTAGTTGGTGAAGAATTGTCTTTATATAAGACAAGAAATGTAATTTATTAGTTTTAACCTGCACCACCTACCAAGGGTGTTGTTAAACAGAGGGATTTTTATAACTGTTATCATCTTCATACAGGTCATTTCCAGCTTAAAGGAATGCTGAGTGGTCAAAGAGAGGGCCTTTTCCCCTGCGGAATTGATGAGGATGTGAGGTATTCGAGGTTTCAACAATCTGGAAGAGGCGAAAGCTCGGGTAGGAGGTAGATTTATGTGGGCAGTGAGGAACGCATGTACTAGATGCTGTGGTGTGCTACCAGGTCGGTGCTTCAGAGTTTAGGTTCTCTTCCAGCTGCCCAGATGTTGGCTGCTGAGTCCTTCCTAAGTTACTGCCTGCTTCCAGCTGAAAAAAAGAGTTCATTTGCTTAATGCTGTACTTGAATTTGGAATGACTGAATTGAGAGTACAAAATCTCTTTCCCCTTCCTTTAATTTAGGACAGCTCTAAAGAGATAGCCCAGTTCAAGAAGTATTGTGGATCACCTGAGACCTTTATTGGGCTGAATTAAAGTTAACTTATTCTCTTCGTCAAGGATTTCCTCTTCTTCAGAAAGCACTCCCCAGTATATTTATTGCATAACAGTCTCCATCTCCATCTCAGGAGCCCTAGCCTAAGTTATCACAGGAGGAAGAAAGGGAACAGTTCATGGTAGAGTGCCTAAGAAAGTGGTTCGGTTTGAAAAGAATTCTCAGTTTGGGTTTTGACTTAAATCATTTAATTTTGGCTATAAGCCAATCTCTACTTACCATCAAAAGCATTCATAAAATAATACCACTTGAGTGAACTCTTTACCAAAAATATATGATTCTAATAATCATAACCTTTCTTTCACAAATCAGTCTGTTGCCAGATATCAGCTTTAGAATTTAGCCCATGGTTTGGATAAAGGGATACAGTTAAATAATCTCAACTACATTTGAGAAAGGTGTTCATCATTTATTTATTAATATGATTCGTTGATGATTTGTAGAAAGGAGGTGAAGAAGTATGGCCTGTGAAACTTTATAACCTAGAAATAGATGTACACTTTATTCACAGATATCAAAAGACAAAGATTGCCCAGTGTAATGAAACATCCAAAAAACTAAACAGCAAGAGTCAGAGAAAACAATGATCACTTCTTCCTTGGAAGATCCGAGGAGGTCTTCTATCACATTTCACATATGTAGTAGATAAGGTTGAAGGGAGAGAAATTTCTAACTGTCTGAATACTGGGGTAAAAGTTTCCATGTTAATTTAAAATTAATTAGCAAGAATATGAGAGGAGGAAGAACTGCAGTGACAGGAGAGATGATTGGTAATTAGGTTTATAATGGGAGCTGACATTCAAAATGATATTTAGAATTGGGATACCCAATAGGTTAGCTACCTGGGCCTCAAACAAAATACCACCTACTCCTTAATTGCTGAAGCTGTCATCTTCTCTGCACTGTGTTTGTGGAAGCTTGTGTTCCGAGCACCAAGAAAACAGTGCCTAGTCAGTGGTGGTAAGAGGAACAGTGCTTGCTACAACTCTCTGGAATCGCTGGGAGCCTTGGGAAAGAAGGCAGAATATCAGTTTGTGGGCAAGACTTCCAACAGTTAGCCACTCCGTGTCCCTACGTTCCAACACACTGCCTGATGAAGGGGCACAGAATACCATTTACCTACATCAGCATGGGTGTTTTACATGTAATCTTGGAACTGACACTTTTTTTTTTTGGCATAGTTTGACTTTTTCCTTTACACCTGACTTTCAAAATGAGTTGTTTCTAATTTTTATGTGAAAATGAAATAATCAGCACTTACAACATGAAGTGTGATCAATTAATTCTTAATGGTCATTGCCATGTAATAAAATATATCTATGTCAGATTATCATTGTTGTAAAATACACATAATTTCAACATTATAATCTATTAATAAACTCTCATTTTAATATAATTCTTTGCTCATTTATTGCAGTTATTTGCATACACACACACAGAGAACTGGAATTTACCTCACCTTAACAGATAAAATGTGATAATAGATAGAATATTTTAAGGATTAGTATACATAATAATTGCCACATTAAAACTGACACATTTGCATACATCATAACTGACACATTAAATTGAACCGAATACATATATATATTCTCTTCCCTTAAGTGGATTCAAAGACACTGACCCAGTAATCTATCCAAAGCAAGAATGAAATCAACCATTCTGATATTAGGAACAGTAGTAGTTTAACAGCTCACAATAATGCCTCTTTGGAGCAAGGCAATTAAATGCTGCAGCCAATGAAAACTGCCATGAGAATTTAGGTAGGTAAAGTGTAATCAACTAAATTAGATGTAATGAAAATGCTACACTTAAACAGTAGTAAGAGTGTATAGAGACTTGATATACTACGGTGGTTTGTGGTCCAGTTGAACTCCTAGATACAATTAAAAGACATTCCCTCTGAAAAGATCAAGAGGTTTTCATCAGGGAAAATTGCTACTGCTCACCAGCTCCTTCCTAATGAACTTTCAAATGCCCATATTACACCTGTGCCAATTGGCCCTGTTTTGCCTTCCGGCAGGTGGTCACATCCAAGCTCATGTCACTGCAATCTGGACGATAGCAGTGGAAAGTCCCAAAGTCCTTCGGATCTCGTCTCATATTCAGACTCTTACAGTTTGAAAATATTTACCAGTTCCTAATAAAGGATATATAGGATCTAGTTAGACAGTAAGAGTATGATATTTTTTTTTAATTTTTATTTTAATTGTTGATCTTGTACAGTTTTCTGTCTTTTATTCTCACCCCAACCCACCACCCCAGCCCTTCCCTCCCATTTCCACCCCCCCCCATAGTTTTTATCCATGTGTCCTTTTTACTTGTTTCTGTAAATCCTTCCCCTTTTCCCCTGAAATTCCCTCCCCTCTCCCCTCTGGTGACTTTCAGCCTGTTCCCAATTTCTATGTCTTTGGTTATATTATGCTTGTTTCTTTGTTTTGTTGCTTAGGTTCCTGTTAAAGGTGAGATCATATGGTATTTGTCTTTCACTGCCTGGCTTACTTCGCTTAGCATGATGCTCTCAAGTTCCATCCATGCCGTTGCATAGGGTATGAGCTCCTTCTTTCTTTCTGCTGCATAGAATTCCATTGTATAAATGTACCACAGTTTTTTGATCCATTCATTTACTGATGGGCATCTAGGTTGCTTCCAACACTTGGCTATTGTAGATTGTGCTGCTATAAACATAGGGATGCATAGTTTCTTTTGGATTGGTGTTTCAGGGTTCTTAGGATATAGTCCTAGCAATGGAATTGCTGGGTCAAAAGGTATATCCATTTTTAGTTTTTTAAGAAAAACCCATACTGTTTTCCATAGTGGTTGTACCAGCCTGCACTCCCACCAGCAGTGCAGTAGTGTCCCCTTTTCTCCACAACCTCTCCAACATTTGCTGTTTGTTGCTTTGTTTATGAGGGCCATTCTGACTGGTGTCAAGTGGTATCTCATTGTTGTTTTAATTTGCATCTCTCTGATAGCTAGCGATATCGAGCATTTTTTCATGTGTCTCTGGTTCCTCTGTATGTCCTCCTTGGAGAGGTGTCTGCCCAAGTCCTTTGCCCATTTTTTAATTGGGTTGCTTGTCTTCTTAGAGTGGAGTCGTGTAAGTTCTTTGTATATTTTTGGAGATTAAACCCTCATCTGAGATATCATTGGCAAATATGTTTTCCCACACAGTCGGTTCTCTTTTTATTTTAATACTGTTTTCCTTGGCCATGCAGAAGCTTTTTATTTTGATGAGATCCCATTTGTTTATTCTTTCCTTTATGTCCCTTGCTTTAGGGGACATATCAGTAAAGATGTTGCTGCGTGTAATATCTGAGATTTTCCTGCCTATGTTCTCTTCTAGGACTTTAATGGTGTTACGGCTTATGCTTAAGTCTTTTATCCACCTTGAATTTATTTTTGTGTATGGTGTAAGTTGGTGCTCGAGTTTCATTTTCTTGCACGAAGCTGTCCAGTTCTCCCAACACCACTTGTTGAAGAGGCTATTTTTACTCCATTTTATGTTGCTGCCCCCTTTGTCGAATATTAATTGACTATAGACACTAGGGTTTATTTCTGGGCTCTCTATTCTATTCCACTGGTCGACGTGCCTGTTTTTATGCCAGTACCAGGCTGTTTTGATTACAGTGGCCTTGTAATACATTTTGATATCAGGTATTGTGATCCCTCCTGCTTTGCTCTTCTTTCTCAAGATTGCTGCCGCTATTCTGGGTCGTTTATGGTTCCATATAAATTTTTGAAGAGTTTGTTCTATATCTGTGAAATATGCCATTGGTACTTTAATAGGTATTGCATTGAATCTGTAGATTGCTTTGGGAAGTATGGACATTTTGATGATGTTAATTCTTCCGATCCATGAACACGGTATGTGTTTCCATTTATTTGTGTCTTCCTTGATTTCTTTCTTCAGTGTTGTGTAGTTTTCTGCATACAGGTCTTTTACCTCCTTGGTTAGGTTTATTCCTAGGTACTTTATTTTTCTTTTTGCTATATCAAATGGTATTTTTTCCTTGATTTCTACTTCTGTTGTTTCATTGTTGGTATACAAAAATGCCTTTGATTTCTGGATATTGACTTTGTATCCGGCTGTTTGGCTAAATTCATTTATTAGGTCGAGCAGTTTTTTGGCCGAGACTATAGGATTTTCTATGTATACTAACATGTCATCTGCAAACAATGATAGTTTTGTTTCCTCCTTTCCAAGTTGGATGCCTTTTATTTCCTTTTCTTGTCTAATCGCTGTGGCTAATACTTCCAATACTATGTTGAATAGAAGTGGAGAGAGTGGGCAGCCTTGTCTTGTTCCTGATTTTAGTGGAAAAGAATTTAGTCTTTGCCCGTTGAGTATGATGCTGGCTGTAGGTTTCTCATATATAGCCTTTATTATGTTGAGGAATGCTCCCTCTATTCCCACTTTGCTGAGTGTTTTTATCATAAATGGGTGCTGTACCTTATCGAATGCTTTTTCCGCATCTATTGATATGATCATGTGATTTTTGTCTTTGCTTTTGTTTATGTGATGAATTACATTTACTGATTTGCGAATGTTGAACCATCCTTGCATCCCTGGGATGAATCCCACTTGGTCGTGGTGTATGATCTTTTTAATGTGTTGCTGGATGCGGTTTGCCAATATTTTGTTGAGGATTTTAGCATCTATGTTCATCAGCGATATTGGCCTGAAGTTCTCCTTCTTTGTTGTGTCTTTATCTGGTTTTGGGATTAGGATGATGCTGGCTTCATAAAAAGAGTTTGGGAGTCTTCCATCATTTTGGATTTTTTGGAATAGTCTGTGGAGAATAGGGGTTAGCTCTTCCTTAAATGTTTTGTAGAACTCTCCTGTGAAGCCATCTGGTCCAGGGCTTTTGTGCATCGGGAGTGTTTTGATTACTGATTCAATTCCACCAGCCGTTATTGGTCTGTTCAGACTTTCTGTTTCTTTTTCATTGAGTTTTGGAAGGTTATATTTTTCCAGAAACCTGTCCATTTCACCTAGGTTTTCAAATTTCTTGGCATACAGTTCTTCATAGTAATTTCTTACAATCCTTTGTATTTCTGCAGTGTCGGTTGTAATATCTCCTCTTTCATTTCTGATTGTGTTTATTTGAGTCCTCTCTCTTTTTTTCTTGATGAGCCTGCTTAAAGGCTTGTCGATTTTGTTGATCTTTTCAAAGAACCAACTCCTGGATTCATTGATCTTTAGGATTGTGCTTTTAGTCTCTATATCATTTAATTCTGCTCTTATCTTGGTTATTTCTTTCCTTCTACTTGCTCTGGGCTGTCTTTGTTGTTGTTCCTCGAGTTCTTGTAGGCGAAGGGTTAGGTTGTTTGTTTGAGATGTTTCTGTCTTTTTTAGATAGGCCTGTATCGCTATAAATTTCCCTCTGAGGACTGCCTTTGCTGTGTCCCATAAGTTTTGGGTCGATGTGAGTTCATTATCGTTTGTTTCCAGAAACTTTTTGATTTCCTCCCTAATTTCATTCTTGACCCATTCATTGTTTAATAGCATGCTATTCAATCTCCATGATTTTGAGGGTTTTGGGTTTTTCTCCTTGGGGTTGGTTTCTAGTTTCAGTCCCTTGTGGTCAGAGAAAATGCTTGGTATGATTTCAATTTTCTTGAATTTGTTGAGGCTTGATTTGTGTCCTATCATGTGGTCTATCTTTGAAAATGTTCCATGTGCATTTGAAAAGAAAGTGTATTTAGCTTCTTTGGGATGAAGGGCTCTATATATATCAGTTAAGTCCATTTCCTCTAGAGTGTTGTTCAGTGCCACAATATCTTTGTTGATATTTTGTTTGGAAGATCTGTCCATTTTTGACAGTGGGGTGTTAAAATCACCTACTATAATTGTGTTGCTGTCTATATCTTTCTTGAAGTCCTCTAAAATTTTCTTGATGTATTTAGGTGCTCCTCCGTTGGGTGCATATATATTTACAATATTTATGTCTTCTTGGTGGATTCTTCCCTTGAGTATTATGAAGTGGCCTTCTGGGTCTCTCTTTATGGCCCTTCTTTTGAAGTCTATTTTGTCTGATATGAGTATTGCTACCCCAGCTTTTTTTTCCTGACCATTTGCTTGGAAAATTTGTTTCCAGCCCTTCACTTTGAGCCTGTGTATGTCTTTTGTCTTGAGGTGGGTTTCTTGTAGGCAGCATATGTGTGGGTCATGCTTTCTTATCCATTCAGCTATTCTATGTCTTTTGATTGGGGCATTTAATCCATTTACATTTAAAGTTATTATTGATAGGTATTTATTCATTGCCATTTTCGTACCTGTGTTCCTCTGTCTCTTTCTCTCTCTGTCTTTTCCTTTCTTCCCTTAAAGCAGTCCCTTTAGTATCTCTTGCAGCATTGGTTTGGTAGAGGTGTATTCTTTTAGACTTCTTTTGTTTGGGAAGCTCCTTATTTGGCCTTCTATCTTGATTGAAAGCCTTGCTGGGTAAAGTAGTCTGGGTTGCAGGCCTTTGGTTCTCATTGCTTGGAATATTTCTTGCCATTCTCTTCTGGCTTGGAGCGTTTCCATTGAGAAGTCAGATGCTAACCTGATTGGGGCCCCCTTGTATGTTACTTCCTTTTTCTCCCTTGCTGCCTTTAAGATTCTCTCTTTGTCTTGGAGTTTTGCCATTTTAATGATGATGTGTCTTGAAGTGGGCCTGTTTGGGTTTCTTTTGATTGGGACTCTCTGTGTTTCCTGGATTTGTGTGGCTTTTTCTCTCACCAAATGAGGGAAGTTTTCCATCATTACTTTTTCAAACAGGTTTTCTATCCCTTGTTCTTGTTCTTCTCCTTCTGGTATTCCTATTATACGGATATTATTCCGTTTCATGTTGTCTTGCATTTCTCTTAAACCCTCTTCATTCTTTCTAAGCCTCTTTTCCTTATCTTGCTCATTCTGAGTATTTTTTTCTATTTTGTCCTCCAACTCGCTGATCCGATCTTCTGCTTCGTCGATTCTGCTTTTCATTCCTTCTACTGTGTTCTTCAGTTCAGAGATTGTGTTCTTCATTTCCTCTTGGCCCTTGTTGATAGTTTCTATTTCCTTTTTCATGTTGATATAGTTTGCCGTGAGTTCATCATAACTTCCCTGTAGTTTATGGTAGCTCATTGAGAGCTCATTGAGCTTCCTGACAACCATTGCTTTGAACTCAATATCTGATAGTTGAGTTGCCTCTGTTTCATTTAGCATTCTTTCTTGAGCTTCCTCCTTTCCTTTCATTTGGGGATTGTTCTTTTGTCTTCCCATTGTTTGTAAGACTCTTGTTGTTAGCCTCAACTTCTTAAATTGATCTGTTCTGGCTCCCTGGGTTTGTGGTATGACCTTCTGTGGTAGAATATCTGTGAGATTCAATGGTGGATTCTCCTTCGGATATCCTGTTGTTCACTGCTTCCACTGACTCATCAGCTGGAATACCCTCTTTTGGGGGCCAACTCTGGATCTCCCCCCGCCACAGTTCCAGGCTTGCTTGTTTGTTTGTTTTGTCTCACTCGTGTGTATTTACAAAAAGAAGAGGGGGGAAAATGAAAAAAAGAAGAAAGGGGAAACAAGAGGAAGGTAGAAAAGATAAAAATTGAAGAGAAAGGAAGAGGGGATAAGAGAAGAAGGAATTCAAGGAAGGCAAAAGGAGTTGGGGAGTAAAGAAGAAGATATAAACAATGAAGAAGGAGTAGTTAAAAACTCATATAGATATACAGGCTTACAAACAAAAAGACACTAACAAACTGGCAAAACAAAAAAGAGACACGCACACAGACACCCCCACACAAATATAAGCAGCCAAAGGGGGGAAAAAGAAAAAAAAAAAAGAAAAAAAAAACAAGCAAAGCACAACAAAATATTTAAAAAAATAAAAATATATTAAAGAAATAAAAAATTTAAAAAATTATTAATTTAAAAAAAAAAAGAAAGAAAAGAAAAGGGAAAAAAAAAAAAAAAAAAAAAAACAAAACCCTCTTGTTGTTTTCAAACTTGCCAGCCGGTTTTTTTTCAGGTCTTGCTGGCTGCAATGGCCGAGGGGTGATCTTATTGCTTTTCTCTGTGTTCAGAACTCAGTCCTCACTGTGCTATGTATCCCAGCGTTAGTGGGCACCTCTCCCCACAGGGTTTCCAGCGTGTGATCTGAACTTCCTGGTGTTTGCGCACTTCTCCGAGGTTATGGGTGTGAGCTAGGTTCTCCAGACGTGCACAGCCGCCTGCCTTTGTCCCTGGGAGGCTTTCAGTGTTTGGGCACAGCTGCCTGCATTCGGATCTGAGAGAGGCCTGCGTTCCAGCTGCTATCCGGCGCCTGCACCTTGGGCCTGAGCTGTCCGCGTTGCGAACCCGCCGGTGAACTGGCGCCTCTGGCTCCACAGCTGTCTCCAGTGGCCTGCGCCTATGTTTTCGCGAGTGTCCACTAGCCCGAGACCGTGTGCGGTCCCCTGAGGGTGTCTATTTTCATTCAGCTGTCTCACTTCGCCCGCGCCTCTGTCTCTCTTGGGGCGCCTATGCTTTCGTAGTCGCGCGGCGACCACGAAAACTCGGTTCAAAGTCGCGCAGTGACCTGGTGGGGTGCACCCACTTTCGCTCCCTCGCAGGGCACCCACTTTTGCTTGGGCGCAGTCGCGCGGTGGCCCCTGAGATCTCCCAGCCAGTTCAGCGGCTGACCCAGCTCCCTCCCCAGGGCCCTGGGGCAGGCTTGACGGAGCGCCGGGCCGGGGCCTCGGCCGCCCCGTTCTCCGCGCGCTGGAACCCTGGGCTCTTATTGTTCCGAAGAGCTCTCCTTACTGCTTGTTTTTCAGTGTCCGCTACAATTTCCGACCTCTTATTCTCCAATATGCTGTATTACTGTTCCTTGTCTGTTCTGATCTTTACGTAGATTGATCTGGTTTTTCTCCCGTGTGTAGAGGGGGAGTAGGGTCTGCTCCCTCCTACCACGCCGCCATCTTCCTCCCCCCGACAGTAAGAGTATGATATTAAATTACTCCCATCCATTATAATCCCTACTAAGAGTTAATACTGTAAAGTAAGCATATATTTTTAAATTATGCTTCAGGGTAGCAGTTGTAAATTTATTACCTTTAAATTGACTTTTAAATAAAATACTTTATAGAAATGCATTTATTAATGTACATGTTATGTTAGAAAAATACACAAATTTTACTATGTATGTATATGGCTTTTAAATTGAGAGTAATTTCACTTAAAATTTTATCCATTACTTTGTCAAAATGTAGGTCATGGAATCATTATAGACAGAGGTATTTCAGTCATCACCCAAACCCCACATAATGTTATTAAAAATATGTAATAAAGACTAAGTTTGGATGAGTTAATGTTGCCTGAATTTTGAACTATTTTTCCAAATCTCTGTATACATTGCAATTACACTAACACATCCAACCAGAGTGTATTTTTAAGAAGATTGTTGGTGAACTTAACAAAAAGCTATGAGATAATTATAATATTTCTGTTTTTTCTTAACTAAGGTAAGTAATAGAATTTATATTGCTGAAGACATATAAAACAAAATAAGTAATAAAACAAAAAGTCAACATATTGTTTCATCCACAAAAATGCATGTTTTCTTAATTTGTATTTATTGTCCTTCCAACAAATCTCTATTATTCTTCATTTATGTCCAAAATAATATAACCTCAAAACCTCACCTATGCTTCCTCTGAATGTAAAGTCTGGCATTGAATAAACATTAAATAAAGGAAAAGGAGTGTTCACCTTATCATCCAAAATTATATTCTAAATTGTTGAAAATTAAGGGATCAATTCATATTCTATTTCCTAAGGGCTACTAAGGGCTTAGACCTGTGCCAGGCACGTAGCAGGTGTTTTCTTAATATTAGCTATTATTATCATTAATATTTTTCATTGTATATTGATGCCAAGTTTTCATCTTGTTAGTGGTGTAGAGAGAACATGAAAGAAGAGTGTGATTAATTTTAATTTAAGCACTTGAAAAAAAAAATGTACCAGATCATTTCAGAGCCACTCTGTGATTTTACAAAAAAGATCCAACATTTTTTCTTTACCACAATAATAGTTTAAACTTTCTGAATGAAAAGAGATAAAAGGAAAAAAAAAGAATCACATGCTTTCACAATTAGTCCATCAATTTTTAACACAATATATATTAACAATTAGTAAGGCTTTCTAATGTGAATATTGATCTGAGTCTGTATGTTAACATGTGCAAATACCGAGAGAAGACAAGATGGCCAGTTTGTTTAATCTCCGAGAATATTATCTAGAATAATTGATTCCTTCGAGACCACTTCAAGTAGAAATATCTGTGCAATGTGAGAGCATTATATGGAAATAGAAAAATGAAAATTGGATTGAATATTAAATATGAAAATATGATTTGCTGCTTTTCCCACAATCCTGCAAAACTCTTTATTATATCCCCCCAAATGAAGTATAAATTGTAGGATTTCAGAAACAATTACAGGAAAAATTATAGTATTGCATTTCATTTAAAGAGAATGTATCAGATAAACTAAATTAAAATAATAACTTCAGAGATAAAAAAAAATATAAGTAAATGCTAAGAAAGCACACTATTTTTTAATTATTTGTCTCAAAATTATTTTATTTGTGGGTGTAGTATTTATGTAAGAAAGGAAGAATCATGAATAAAATGTGCAATGTGTATATTATTGGGGAATCAGAATTCTAAATATTTAACTAATGTTTTGTCCAAGAAAAAAATTATCATAGCAAAAATGATATAGGTGATGATGTACTAAAATAAGAATATTTGTTACCCCACAAATTCATAAAATTAATTATATTTTCATTCTTAATTTAGCTCATACTTTATTTTATTCCTTTGATTTTTTCTTTTTTCTTTTTTTAATATATTTCATTGATTATGCTATTACAGTTGTCCCATTTCTCCTGCATCATTCCCTTCCACCCTGCACACCCTCTCCCACCCACATTCCCCCCCTTTAGTTCATGTCCATGTGTCATAAGTTCTTTAGCTTCTACATTTCCCACGCTATTCTTGCCCTCCCCCTGTCTATTTTCTACCTACCGTCTATGCTACTTATTCTCTGTACCTTTTCCCCCTCTTTCCTCCTCCCACGCCCCTGTTGCTAACCCTCCATATGATCTCCATTTCTATGGTTCTGTTCCTGTTCTAGCTGTTTGCTTAGTTTGCTTTTGTTTTAGGTGTGGTTCTTAATAGCTGTGAGTTTGTTGTCTTTTTACTGTCCTATTTTTTATCTTCTTTTTCTTAGGTAAGTCCCTTTAACATTTCATACAATAAGGGCTTGGTGATGATGAACTCCTTGAACTTGACCTTATCTGAGAAGCACTTTATCTTCCCTTCCATTCTAAATGACAGCTTTGCTGGATAGAGCAATTTTGGATGTAGGTCCCTGCCTTTCAAGACTTCAAATCCTTTGATAATGGTAGTATTTAACTCAAAACACATTTAAAAGTGTACATCATGTTGCAGAATGAAACAGGAATTTTCACTATTCTATAAAGGTAGCAACTATGTCCAAATATATCTAAAGATTTAGTGCAAACTCAATTTAAATTCCAAGGAATCTGTACTGTGAAAATTTATATCTTTAATTCAAAGTTTATGTAGAAATATAGATTGCTAAAAATAGCAACATCTTGAAAATATATGAGCAAAACTAAAGGACTTACCCTACCACACACCAAGACTTATTTGAAACTTGACTTCATTTTAAAGTGGGATGTTAGTGTAGTGACAGGCAATAGCCCCATGGGGAAATGTAGGAGACACAGTAATAGATGCATATGTACAAGGATACTTGATTTATGATACAAAAATAGGGGAAGAATACTTTTTTCAATAAATGACACATTTCACAGTATTCAAAACACATTAGAGTAAAAGGTATATCTAAAATTTAAAAAAATAAAATAAAAATTTGAGAAGAAAAACACTTTCAAGGAATCAGTAGAGTAAAAACAGTCTTACAAGACCAAAAAACCAGTAGCATATAAGGAGAAAGATATAAATTATACCTATTGAAATATTAGATATTTATTAGTTTAAGACAGAGTGAAAAAGAAAACCACAGTGTGGAAGAAGCTGCTTTCAGCACAGATAACCCACCCAATGCCTGTACTGAGTGAATATAAAGATTACTAAATCAATAAGTAAACAGAGACAACCTAGCCAGTAGCCAAGGTACCTAAATATGAACTTCACAAAAGTGTATCCAAAAAAGCAGCTAATGACCGTGACAGTGAAAGGAAGTCCACACATTAGTTTCCTTCTAAGACTTCAATTACATATATTTTAGGCCTGTTAGATGTAATACAT
Source organism: Glossophaga mutica (assembly GCA_039655065.1). NCBI lineage: Eukaryota > Metazoa > Chordata > Mammalia > Chiroptera > Phyllostomidae > Glossophaga > Glossophaga mutica. The sequence continues at coordinate 188,523,757 of CM077303.1, forward strand.
CAGGTCTAAGGAAATGTGTTTTGTTTTCAAACATTTGTTTCTCTGTCTTTTATATAGCTTAATGTTTATTATTTATAATCAATGTATTGGATTCATTCTGCAGTCATCTCCAAAGTGCTTAGAGTCTACCCAGTTCATTTTTAAAATTTAGATATTGACTTTTTCAAGTTTACATTTTTCATTTGGTTGTTTTATAGAGTTTTCATTTCTCAGCTTATGATTTCTATCTGTTCTTTTATAGTAGTCATTTATCAATTGGAATCCTTGAATATATTGATAATAGCCACTTTAAATCATTGTCGAGGAAGACATATACCTCTTGACAAGATAAAATAATAGGGACCGAATATATAGTTGTCCCTATTTAGTTGTTTCAGCTAAAACAACTAAAAAATTGGTTGTTAGAAAACAACCATTTCCTATGCAGTGAACAAGAGGGAAGAAAGAATAGTGATCCCTGACAGGCAGGAGATAAATGAATGTAACATTTTCAAAAGAAGTCAGAGAAAAGGGAACAAATAATAGTTGGAGAAATAAAAATGAAGAGAAATGTGGTTTTAAACTCATATTATCAAATATCATATTTAATGTATGTAATATAAATATAATAAAGAGGCAGAGATTTTAAGATTAGATTTAAAAAGCAAAATTCACCTATATACTGCTACAGGGAAATTATTTTGCATAATAAAGCCATAAATGTCACAAAAGTAAACAAAATGAAAAAGGTGTACTATGGTAACATCAAACTAGAGGAAACTGGAGACTATATTAATATCATAGGGGGTAGATGTTAGTAAAAAAAGATATCACCGTGGTTAAAGTGGTTACTTTGTCATGATAAAGTGACAGCACATTATCTGCACTTTGGACTTGAGGAAATTTTGTTGTTTTCCTTGGCTAAATTTGATCTATGGCAGTGTAGCAAACCACAAAACTCTGAGAATTCTATTCCCCACAGCAGATCCCAAAGTAATAGATGTATATAATAAGCTGCTTTATATACAAGGTCAATTGCCTATAATAAATCATAAACTCTGGGGGCAAATTATCAGGAGAATATAATAATCCTAAAGTATTCCGTATCTAGAATGGAGTTTTAGAATACATAGGGCATAAACCAAAGGAGCTATATGAAGACACAGACAGATGTGTAGTTGTAGTAAGAGATTTCAGCATTTCTGTCTCAAACATAAAGAACAAGTACAAAGAGATTTACCATCTATATGGGAAACTAAACAACACTATCAACAGACTTGGCTTAGGTGAAATTGATAAAGTACTCCCCATAAAACGTGAATACATACTCTGTTCTCCTGTACACTGAACAATGAAACTGCTGTCGTGATCCTGCGACACGCTGGGGAGTGGACTGCTCTCATAATCCTAAAGGGACTCTAGTCATATGAAGTATGTCCGCTGACTCCAAAAGACTTAAATGAAAAATGGACAACAAAAAGTCGCAAAATTCCCAAGTATTAGGAAACTCAATAATACATTTCTAAATAACCTTTGTGTATTGGCTAGGGTACCCATAACAAAAATACCAGAAATTGGACAGCTTAAAGAAAATGAAAACATGTTTTAAGTTTCTGAGGCTAGTAATGCAAGAATAAAGTGTTGGCAGGTTTGGTTGCTTCAGAAGACGGTCTCTGTGGCTTGCTGATGGCCACCTATTTGCTGTGTCCTCACATGGCCTTTTCCCTGTGCACACATATCCTTGGTGTCTCTTTTTGTGTACACGTTTCTCTTCTTATAAGGACACCCACCAAACTGTAATAGGACCCACACATATCATCTCATTTAATTGTAAATGCTCCTAATGCCTCCATCTCCAAATGCAGTCACTACATTCTGAAGTTCTGGGGAGTGGGTTAAGGGTTTTAACATATAAATCAAGTGGGGCTCAATAAAATCAGCCTGTGAATACTATGTTTCTCATTAGAAATTTAAAAAGAAAATTAAAGAGTACCAGAACTGAATTAAAATGAAAGTATAACATACCAAAATTCATGGGGAATCATTAAAGCAGTGGTTAGAGGGAATTGATAGCACCAAATGCTTACATTAGAAAAGAAGAAAGCTCTCAAACAACCTCAGTTCCGTGCATAACAGGAAAAGGACAAAGAAACTCCAAATCACCAAAAAAAGTAGGAAATAGTAAAAGAGTGACAATCAATAAGATAGAAAATAGAAATAATGAAAAAATCAATTTGAAAAATAAAGCCTGTAATTTGAGAACAATAAAATCCATAAACTTGTAGCTGGACTGAGAAGGAAAAAAAAAAAAGAAGATGCAATACAAATTGCCAATGCCAGATAAGTTTCCATTATCACAGCTTCTAGAGATATGAAAATGCTGAGAAAAAATATTATGAAGTTTTATAAATTTTATAAATTAAACAACTTTTATGAAATGGTGGTATTTTAAAATATATAAACTATGAAATCTCATTCAAAAGGAAATCGATAAACATGAATACTCATTTATTAGAGAAATAAAGTATGTAGTTAAAACCTTCATACAAAGCAATAAAAATCCTCCAGGGGGTGATGGCTTTACTGTGGAATTGCACTGCCTATTTAAGAAATGAAATAACACAAATGCTACACACATACCTCATAAATTGAGGAAGAGGGCATATGTCTATCCTTTTATGATGCCAGTATTACTCTGATACATAGTTAAAAAAATTGTATTTAAAACATTACATTACAAATATATCTAAAGATCACAGATTTTTTTAAATAACAAAATCCAGCAAAAGAGAAAATTATATACAGTTGATCCTAATTATTCATGGAATTTATATTTACTAATTTGTCTATTGGCTAAAATTCATTTGTAACCTCACAGTTGTTATTTGTAGCATTTTCACAGTAATTTGCAGACATGCACAGAGTCAGCAATATTTTGAGTCACCTGACACATTACTGAGATTAAATAAGGATACTCTGTCTTTTTATTTAAGCTCTTATACTGTAAAAACATGCGTTTTACTTGGTCTATTTACTACTACATTTTTAACCTTTTTGTTGGTGGTTTTGCTGCTTAAAAACCTTGAGGGTAGTACTGAAGTACTGTTTTGGGTTCTTCATTACAAGAAGAAAGTTGAGGGGTACATGTATTGGGTAAGTTTCATTATAGTGTGTGATATGATGCTGTCATTTATGGATTCAATGTTAATATAACAACAATATATCTTAAACAAGGTGTCTCTAAACAAACACTTATTAAGTTTATACAAGGCCTGTTTAGAAAGTATCCAGTCATATGATATGAAAAATAGAGACGTATATTGAAGATACAAGAAACATTGTACATAGGATAGCAACTCCTTAGTTCCCTTCACAATAAGCAGCTTGGGATATCATGCAGTCCTTCCAACACCTTTTCCCAGTTCAAAACACTCTGCTAAATTCTTTGTTGGAATTGCCATCAGCTTCCACAATACGTTTCATGCTTAGCACTTAAATTAAAATCTCAGACACAGTAGTTTTTGAGTCCCCAGATCAGCTTCTAGTTCTCACACTGTCAGTCATTGATCTTTGTTGATTGCAGCCTGTACATGTCCAACATTCTCAGGTGTTCTGCTTGGTGCAGGCCTTCCAGAATGTGGATCATTTTCAACAGATTCTTGATCACCTTTGAAGCATTTGTGCCACACTTTTATTTCTGCTGCAAGCATTGCATCATTCCCTAAAGCCTTCTGAATCATCCAAATAGTTTCTACAGTAGAACGTTTAAGCATAAATGAAAATTTGATGCAGATTCATCACTCTACTCACCGTCGTTTTGAATGTGACAGCCACACAGTGCACATGCTTATTCAACAGCTTCTGCTGCTCCCCACTGACCAGTAGAATGAAGTTGTTATTGTTCATGAATGTGCATTCCAGTCCACTCTCCTTGGCTGTCAGGTTACACTGATGTCACGCAAACTATTCTCATTATATTAACAATGCCTGGACTTTTTTTCTGGACATGCCTCATGTGTTGATAGGTTAATGTATATGCTGTGACCAGAGGCTCACAGGAACCTAACTGCAATTTCTCTAGCAGCAATAGTTTAGTATCTGCTAAGTCAGTGTTCACATTGAATTTGTACAACATAAATACCAAAGCAGCAGTATATTTTCACTAAGGGGGTAGCGTTCCATGAAGGCAAGGTTAGTTGCAGAGGTAAGGTTACAGAAAAATAATTTTCTGTAAGTCACCACATTATCAGACTAAAAAAGAATGTTCATATGATCGTCTCTGTACATATTGTTGATCTCATATGTATTCACCTTGTGAAAATCAATTGTTAACATTATATTTAAGATGAAAGCCAAATATCTTCTATCAAAGAACAGAAGCAATGTATGGATATCTACTATTAATATTCCTTGTCTGTATTATACTGGAGGTTCTAACCATTTTAATAAAGTAGAAAGAAAAAAAAAACTATCATGATTGAAAAATAAATAAATAAAACTATATTTAAGATTGCCAATTTATCTGTATATAAAATACACTGGAACAGAGACAAAATCTGCAAGACTCATTTAATGCATTTAACAAAGTTGTAAGGCTTAACATTTATATATATGAGTACATTGTATATTTATATCCTAGCATTGAACACAAAGGAGGCTGATATTTTTTAAAAAACTAATAATTTATATTTGCTTCAAAACATATCTAGGAGAAGTCTGAAAAAACTATCTAAGGTCTATATACTGAAAACTATAGAAAAGTCTTAACAGACTTTAAAGAAGTGGAGCTATGTTCTGTTAAAGTACCTAAAGGACCAATAATATTAACACATCAATTATCCAAAATATGTTACATAAACTCAGTTTAATCCCAATTCAAGTTTTACTTGTTTTTTGGAAACTGAGAAGCTGATCTGAAATCTTCATTAGTATTTTAAAAAATTAGAACAGGTAACTCATATAGCAAAATGAAGAAGAAATGTTTTTGACTTATACTATCTGTATATTTATTATAAAACTACCGTAATACAGAGTGGTATTGGCATCAAAAATAGACAAATAGATTGAGGATACACAACCTGAGGTACAATATTATAAGTTGTGATGAAAAAGGAGTTTCTAGAATATTTGAAGTATATTTCAAAACTTAACAAAAATATAAAAAACAGTAAAACAAACACATTTTAAAAAGTGGGCAAATGATTTGAACGTAAAGTAAATGATCTGATATGTACATACAAGAGAATATTATTCAGGCTTAAAAATGGACATTCTGCTCTTGTGACAACATGAATGGATATAGAAACATTCTGTTAAGTGAGATAAGCCAAACACAGACACAACTGCATGCCTCACTTATATATGGAATCTAAAATAGTCAAATCCATAGAAGCAGAGTGTTACCAGGGGGTAGAGTAAGAGAAAATGGGCATGTGATAAAGGGTACCAACTTTTAGTTATGGAAATTAAAAAGTTCTGGAGATCTGCTATATAGAATAGTAGTTATAGCTAACAGTACTGTATTGTATACTTAAAATTCTAAGAAGGTAAATCTTGTGTTGCATTCTTACCACAAACATGATGACGATGATGGTGATGATGATGATGATGATGATGATGGGAGAGAACTTTGGGAGGTCATGAATATGTTCATGACCTTTATGATGGCCATGCTTTCATGGTGCCTACTTATCATCAAACTTACTAAGTGTATACATAACTGTGTACACTTTTTACTTGTCAATCATAATTGAAAAAAGCTAGTAAAAGAGATGCTATCATATGGCAGATAAGCACATAGAAACATGTTTATCACTAATAATCCTTAGAAAAATAAAATAAAACAATTACCTATCAGTGTGTGTGTATATATATATGACTAAAATTAAAGAGTGACTATAGCAAAGTTTGGTGAGGTTGTGGAGCAACTAGTCTCATACACTGCTAGTTAGAATTAAAATTCGATGACCCTTTTGAAAAATATTTTATGTCCTTATTTAAATCTACATCTATCATATGACTCAACTATTCCATATGCAGATATGGATAAATAAAAAAATGAAAGTATATTTGTATAATACTTTGTATGTAAACATTCATAGTAACTTCATTTGCAATAGATAAAAACTGGAAGCAACTCAAATGTCCATCAATAGTGGACAGATACATATATTTTGGTATATGTATACCACAGAATGTCCATCATCAGTACATATAAATAAATCTAACAAAGACACAAACATGAATGAATCTAAAAATAATTATGATGAGTAAAAAAAGCCACAGTAAAAAATAGTTCAGGCTGTATGATTCCATTTTCATTCAATTTGGTTGTTGCCTAGATATGGGAATTTGGGAGAGGAGAGAGGGAGCAATTGCAAATATATACTAGAATATACCAAAACTTACCAAGGTTTATGCTTTACTATGTGCAATTTCTTTATATCAATTATACATCTGTAAAGCTTGAATGGATACTTTGTTAGAGCAAAGAAGTTATACACAAAAAATTCTGAATATGATTCCATTTATTTAAAATTCCACAGTAGATAAACCAATCGTTGACTCCTATGGGATGGCGTAGGGCTTGGACTTATTGGAAAGGGGTATGAGGAAATTTTCTAGAATGATTGTACTCTTCTATATCTTTATAGGATTTTGACTAACACCTAAATTGGTCAAAATTCATCCATTGATAAATTTAAGGTATAGATTTGGTTTATTTATACTTTTCTCCCCAAAAAGGGCATGAGCATGGCGTGAGCCCAGCTCCCACTCGGGGATGCACAGGACCCATGTCCACAGATAGGTTCTCCCGTGGGGAATCAGACCTGCAATGTGCCTAGGCTCCTTTGAGTCTTGCTTTTGCTAAAACTCCCTCACCCTGAATTGAGACAGCAAGTACTTATTGTAACTTCCTAAAATCCATACTAAACCTTTCTAGGATGAGTGTAACTGGTTCGGCCACTTTTCCCTTTTTCATTTGCTAATATCCTTCTTCTGTGATGTGATTAGTGGCATTGGCTCCTTTGTTGTCTGTAAAAGGTAAGCACTGAACCTAAAGCGAACCTGTGCATAGTAAATGAGGATCATCATGTAATGTGGGGAGAAGCCCACTAAAGGCCGGTCACGGCAAGGGCCAAGGCTTTTTCTCCCCTTGAGAGAAAGCCATGCTGTCCCTTTTCCTCCACTGGACTCAGTAGTCCATGTGAATGTCTCATTTCATCCACAATGATGCGGACACTGTGGGCTGATGTCTGCATCAATATGCTTCTACTCGTATGTGGGATATAAGACAAAACACAACAACAACAACAACAAAACTTATAGATACAGACAACAATATGGTGGTTATAAGAGGGGAAGGGATGTGGAGGAAAAGATGAATAGGTTAAAATCAAATTTAAAAAACACTAAATTTCTGTAGAAAGGATACTTATATTGTCGTTCTTCATTTAGGGCACTGTTATGCATGCACCAAGGTAATGGGAAGGACTATAATTTTACATAAACTGAATCAAATGAACAGAATGCTCATTAAAATTAGCCAGATATAAAAGCTTAAGCAAGTGTATGATTCTATTTTTACAAAGTTTAACAAAAAAATAATATATGGCTTTAGGAATCAGTAATGATTATGTTTGAGGAGGGAAGGTAAAACAAAACTGGGTAAAGCACAAAGCCGTCTTGTGGAGTAATTTCTTACTTCCTGATGTTGGCAGTGGTCACACACACACATTGTTTCTTTTTTTTTTTCTTTTGGTAATTCTTGGAGATGATTATTTTTAGATGTAAAATTTTGTATGCAGTTTGCATATTAATGTGATATTAGACAATGTTTGTGGTTTTATCTGACTACCAGAGAGAAAAATATGCCTCTAAGCTCAACATTATATAATTGTGTTCTATATTTTACATGACAATGTCTAATAGGACAGGAGTACACAAAATTCTTTCCTTAGTGTACTAAGGAAAATTCTCAACACTGTACACACATATGTGAATAAGGACAATTAACAAATGAAAAAAGATGCTTATTTTCACCCCAAAACTGTATGGAGAAAGGAAGTCAGCAATGTTCTCAGAGTAACAAGTGGTCAACAGGAAT